>CM063604.1:11297008-11463548 GCA_032356905.1 Salix exigua
TTTATAGACAAATGCATTTTATTTCAAATATATTTTATTTGAAGGATATCTTGGACCATGAAAATTACTTAAAACATCCTTAATTATAAACATTTTAAAATAAAAACCATGAAATATATTTGAACTGGATTTTTAATTCAATTTAGGCATAAACCTAATAAATTCGATTTAGATTCGAACCTAATAAATTCAATTAATTTGATCATAAAAAGCTTTAGATTATAAACATGTTGAAATTTCAGTTTTTATAAACATATATCTATGAGAAAACCTCAATAGATAAACACATATTATAATTATGTCATAAATATTTTATAAAAATAAAATATATAGTTTTTGAAACTATGAAAAAAATTGAAGTATATCGTTTATAAAATTATGAAACCTAATGAAAACATCTTGATTATATTAAATAATAGGGATAAAATTATAATGAAAAAGTCTTCAAGGTAAAATGGAGATGCGGGGTATCGATCCCCGTACCTCTCGCATGCTAAGCGAGCGCTCTACCATCTGAGCTACATCCCCGGCACTTTCTTACGGGGGAGAAGTATATATAATAATAAATACTACAGTTCAGTGAATCATTGGAACGCACGAACGGAGGCACTCAGGTTATGCTATTCTTGTTCGTTCATCAATGAGATAGAGAGAAAGAAACCTTGAAATCCTTAACGAGCAAAGCTAAGTAAACAAAAATTATATATAAAAAAATGCTTACCAGACACCTGCTAAAGCAAGCTTCAACCTGCCGTCATTTCCTCTTGAATTCTAGAACTTCTTCTCCTCTCTTAACTAAATCTATTCTTTTCTCCTCTTCTTCTTCGTCACCTGAATCACAAAGCCCCACCAATACTTTCGTCGACGACAAGGTTAACGATCAATATCCCACTGGCACCTCCATCTCCATTGACCGTTCCGCCCTATATAATCTAACTGGTGCAACTTCTCTTCTCTTCTCATGCTTGTATTCTTTTCTTTTTTGTTGTGTTTCTTCGGATTAATTTTCTTTTCTTTTTATTATTATTGCATTCTATTGTAGAACATTCTCATGAACCCGCGTCGGATTCTGAGCTTGTCAAGCACCTTAAAGGCATTATCAAGGTGACCATCTATTTATTTTTATTGCCTTTTAAAATGCAGATGCTATGTTTGTTAAAATGCCTCTGTTTGCTTTCGTTATTATCATCACAAATTAAATAGACTTTTGATGATGGATTGATGAAAGACGTTCACTTTCACTCCAATATGGTTATCAGGAAATGTTGTAGCTTGGAACTTAGATACATGTGATTCGGAAACTCTTTTCAGAAATGGATGCTAAAATTTTCATTATGTCATCAATGAAAAGTATGGTTTTGTGTATTGAAAACTTTACTGGAAGTTGTGGATGGTTTTTCAGTTCCGAGGTGGCCCAATCTCAGTGGCAGAGTATATGGAAGAAGTTTTGACGAATCCCAAGTTTGGATTCTACATTAGTCGAGATGTGTTTGGAGCTGAAGGCGATTTCATTACCTCTCCTGAAGTAAGCCAGATGTTTGGTGAGGTAATTGAGTTTCTGTTGAACTTTCAAATGCATGTGTGATTGAGTTACTTGGAACTTGTGAAACCTTGACGTCATTTTTAAGGTCGTCGAGGCAGTTGGGGAGTCATTTTACTGAAAGAGCATTTGTTGTTGTTTGGTATTCAATTATGATTACCTCAATTGTTAATTTTTGGCTGATTGCTACCCAAGAAAATAATTTGAACCTTTTGATGTAATATCAGATGGTTGGTGTATGGGCCATGTGCCTTTGGGAGCAAATGGGACGGCCAAAACAAGTGAACCTAGTTGAGCTGGGTCCAGGACGAGGAACTCTGATGGCTGATCTTCTGCGTGTATATCACCACAATCCTGACGATACTAGTGAAATAAGACAGTGCTTTAAACTTTTTGAGTTATTCTGTTTTTACTGAATAAGCATGCCTTTTCCTTGTAGAGTGCATCAAAGTTTAAGAGCTTCACAGAATCATTGCATGTACACTTGGTAGAGTGTAGTCCTACGTTACAGAAGCTTCAGCATCACAACTTAAAATGTTTTGATGAAGACGATAATAGTGATGGTGTTGAAAAAAGGACTGTCAGCATGTTGGCAGGGACACCTGTGTCATGGCATGCTTTGCTAGAGCAGGTTCCATCAGGATGTATGTAGTTATACTTTAAATTTCCATTAGTCGAAATGTTCAGTATCAGAATTATATTTTTTGAATGGAATGAGTTCTTAATTTTATTTTAGTTTCACATTTTTGGGATAGCAGTTTATTTTCTTTTTACAACATCGTAAAGTGACAGTTTGCTTTTTCTTTGATTATCATTCATGTTTCTTTGCAATGTTTCAGTGCCATCAATTATCATTGCCCATGAGTTTTACGATGCTCTACCTGTGCATCAGTTTCAGGTTAGTCTTATTGATTTTCTTGGTGTCACTCTGCCCTAAAGACAAAGGGTGCAGGTTACAGTTAATTAGTACTTATGTAATCCATTATTTGCATATATCTGATATTTTGGATCCTTTCTGCAAAATGCTTAATGCAATTTCTTTTCCTGAGCTCTTAATAGTGTTCATTAACTTTATTTTTTTAGCTATTTTGGTCCTGTTTTCTTGGTTTCCATATTCCTTCTCTTTCTACCTTTTCTTGCACTTGTACTAGTTGGTATTACTCAAGCTTCTTATTGACTTATTTTATAGAGAAGATACAATAGATACCACTAAGATATAATGAGAGAAGAACAGAAAATACAATGGAATTCTGAGCTATCTCAGTTTGTTTCTCAATGTGGAGGTTGCAAACTGATAACATAGTCTCCTTTGTCTCATCTTCTCTATATTATAAGAGTTTAATATGGAAAACTTTACCGTTGGTTGTTATATTGCTCAAGGTGTGCAGCCAGTCTCTATGTCATAACCCAAACCTTTACCTTTTATTCATCCCATATCTGAAAGAAAAATATTTCAAATTACACTCCCTTAGTTTACATTGTCATTGCTTTTTGGCCGTTGTATTTTCTGTTTTTCTCTTCTCACCAATCAGTCTGATTGACAACCCCTGCAGAGAGCCTCTCGTGGCTGGTGTGAAAAAATGGTTGATGTTTCGGAAGATTCAAAGTAAGCATTTGTAGTTTAAACTTAAACTTAGAGATACAATCCCTTCGCCGATAAATGTTGCAGATAAATGTAGCTTGATATTTCTTTCGATTAGGTTTCGTTTTGTTCTATCCCCACAGCCAACACCAGCAACTCTATATTTAATGAGGCGCTGCAAGTGGACCGCACCTGAAGAAATAGAGAAGCTTGGTCAAATTGAGGTTTGCCCCAAAGCAATGGATTTGACACGTACTATTGCTGACAGAATAAGTTGTGATGGAGGAGGGGCCCTGATTATTGACTATGGCCTAAATGGAGTAGTCTCTGATAGTCTGCAGGTGAAGTCCCGTACCATTGTCTGTTCATGGTTTATCAGTGCTTGTAAACATTTTCAATTATCTGTCCGCAGAGTGTTTGAATACTTGGGCATTTATGACTTGTACTATTGCATTCCTTCATGTTCTATTTTATTTCTTCAAACTTTCCTCAGGGATAGAAAGATTGCATTGTTGACCAAAGGTTTGCATTCATTGGGTTTACTTTCATTGCATTGACGACTTTGCATACTGGTTTGAGTCAAGTTCTATTCTTTCCCGCACTACATCTGTGCAGGCAATTAGGAAACACAAGTTCGTCAACATACTCGACAATCCTGGGTCAGCTGATCTCAGTGCATATGTTGATTTCGCTTCCATCAGGCACTCTGCTGAGGAAGTGTCAGGTATGGTTACACATCATTTTGGATCTAGGCTGTTACTTTTAGAACTTGAGTGTAGTTAAAAACATGATCACTGAAAGAAAAATAATGGAAAGTAATTCATTTATTACGTGATGTTTGTAGAAGATATCTCTGTCCATGGGCCAATGACCCAGTCCCAATTTCTTGGTGCCCTCGGCATTAACTTCCGAGTGGAAGCATTGCTGCAGAACTGCACAGATGAACAAGCTGATTCCCTGCGGACAGGATACTGGCGACTGGTAGGTGAAGGTGAAGCCCCATTTTGGGAGGGACCTGATGAACAAGTGCCCATTGGAATGGGTACTCGGTATCTGGCAATGGCCATCGTGAACAAGAAGCAAGGTGTTCCAGTTCCATTTCAATGAAGCTTGAACTACAGCATGTTTTTTAACCTTTTTGCATTTTGCATTTTGTTCACAAATGCAACTATAAATACATATGCAATGCTTGTGTTTTGAAAAACCTATTCATCTTTTAAATCAAAAAAACCTATTTAATCACTCTACGTTAATCTTTTCAGTCTCAAGGGTGAAGAGGATGAATTGTGTAGTATTAAATTAGACAAGTACCAGTGCCTCTTTTTTTTTTCTTCTGTCTTGAACTCCGAGCTGTAGCTAATTTCTGCATTCTTGAGCACCAAGTCTTCTTTGACTAAACAATCCATGTGCATATTGGCATTATGTAAATAAAAAATCTAGATGGAGTTGTGGATCATGAAATAATCCATTTTGTAAAGCCTATGACAGCAGTTCATATGCTAATTTAGGACTAGCTAATGTTGGAGATGTGCCTTTAAGATTCTTAAACTCTCATGGAAGGAAACTTGTGTTAGTGTGTGTATATCCTTTATCTTCAGATGAAGAAAAGGTACCAGAGGTCGTGTAAATACTTTTTACTCGTACTCTAGCTCTTAACAATGGTCGTGTAAATAGCTCATGCGCGACCAATTGTTGGCCATGTAGTAAATACGAGATCTACCCCTTAAAACTTTGTAAATTTTTATTCTTTCTGAAATAATTAACCTATGCAAAAGTCAAATGAAGATCCACTAGCATAAAAAAAAACAAAAAACAATCCAATAACTAGAAGAAAAAAAAAGGACATGATAAAAATAGAGACTGCGGTATCAGAGACACACCAAAACTTTAATAGTGTTGTAAAATCTGTTCTGTTTATAAAACCGGGATAAAACAATGTTGTTTTTGTCCTGGTTTTAATTCCGGTCCATTCCGGAAATTCCATCCAAATTCCGGCTGGAACGCCTTGATTCCGTTCCGGGCGTGCTGTTCCGGGTTCAATTTTTTTTTAAAATAATATTTTTGACATCTATACATTAAATAATTTAAACCAAAATATTTTAAATGAAAAAGAATTCAAATTTTAATTATTCTTATTAAATTAATATTTTATTTTTTTCATATATATATATATATATGAACAGTACGACACCGGAACGCACCGAAACCGGAACGTTCCTTTCCAATCGAAAAACCGGAATGACGACCGGAACGATATTGACAACTATAGATATCAACTAGTAGGGTCCATAAACATCATGAAAAACCCATTTAAAAGTTGGGGATGAAATGTATATAAGTGAGCATGTCACTACTTTTAGATTACAACGTGACCCATTACTAGTTTTGAAATTAGTTTCCCATTTTGTTTCATCAATATCGTTATGGTTGTACTAAGATTTTATTATCAGAACTCCGACATGCCTCTAACTACTTATTATCTCTTTATTTTCTCTCTTGTTCTTTTTTTCATGACATTTTTTTCTACCCATTAGATCATTTTATTTTTACACCATTGGATATTTTAAAAAATACATCTCGAACTTTACATGGCTTAAGGAACTCAAGAATGAGAATTTGTTAGTTGTGTATATATTGCATATGCAACCATGGGTTTTAATAGGTTGTGCAAGAGCTAAATAGAGGTGGTGTTCTTCTATTTGAACATGTTATAGAAAAGTAGATTAAGCTCCAAAAAAAAGTTATTTTTTTCATTTAATACTCAAAATTAGAGTGGTTGGAGGGTTTATTACGATCCCTAAGGCCTTTTTAGGTTAAAAATCCCGGACACTAACTTTTTTATTACTAGAGGTGACTAATAAAAATTTCTAGTAGGCTACATGTCATCCTTTTGAAAACATATGGAGAGAATGTCATGTTGTCCATTCTTTTTTAAAAAAAAACTAGGCATATGGCATAAAGTCTCTCATTTTTAGCCATGTGTGATGGCCTATCATGCCTACACGCGACCCACGACCCAATATATAAGATTGAGATAACTCGCATAGAAAAAAAAAGCAAAAACATTATCACAAAGTTTAAGGTCCAATAACCAATATCAAAAGATAAAATAAAAATAAAGAATTGATTTTAAAAAAGGAAACGTTGAGTAAAAAACTTTATGTCAAAGAATAGAGGTGAGAAAAAATCAATTTCATTAAAAACACCATGATAAAATAAAAACTCGTAAATCCTCATAAATTAACATTCCATCTAAATAAACAACTTGAAATTCTTTTATTATCTTTGCTTGAAAAGATGGATCCTCGAATCTTAAAATTCAATAATCCCATGTAATTCATAGATTATAATGTTTTGTTTTACATCAATCAATAAATAAGTTAAAATTCATGTGTTGGGATAAAATAAATTTCATTTTATTTTATTTTCTATATTATTCTTTTTTACTTTCATCTTATTAAATCTCTCATTTTTAAAATATAAGTTAGAGGGTCCTAAACATGTTGTATAGTTGAGGATCTCCATCCTTATCCCAGAAAAGAAAAAAGACCCCCCAAATCATGTAGAAACCTTTACCTAAGGAACCATCTCCTTTGCCATTATTGCAACAGCTCCTCTCTTCACACCAATCCAAACAACAGTATCAAACAACCATCTAGTAGGTGGTCTAGTGGTAAGAACTTGAGACTAAAAAAATCTATTTATTCTATTATTTTATGTAACACCCCCTACTCTTGGGTACGACCACATAATCTTATTAATGTAATTTTTTTTTATCTCAATAACAAGCGAACAGTAACATGACCCTAAACAGTAACAGGTCTCGAAATAGTAACATGTCCCAAAACAGTAGCATGTCCCGAAATAATAACATATCTTCGAACAATAACAGATCTAAAACAATAATAGGTCGCAAAATAATAACATGTCCCGAAACAGTAATAGGTCTCAAACAATACAGGTTTTCAGGATAATGTATTTGTCACTGTTGTTGCATCTGTTCAGTATCGTGCCATGGCAGAAAAAGCATCTGATGCCTTCTATAAGCTCTCCAACACCAAGGCACAAATCCAGGCCTATGTTTTTGATGGTGTGTGGATCTGCTTGATTATTATTTTTTTGGAATATTGAATAAAATAAGTGATATCAGAGGTTTTAAACTGATCAAACAAAGCTATGACACTGGAACTTGTTGTGAGAGGCGTATGGGAAATTGTTAATAATACTTGGAACTACTTTTTGTGTCTGCAGTAATCAGGGCAAGCGTGCCAAAATTGCACTTGGATGCTACTTTTGAGCAGAAAAATGATATTGCGAAGGCTGTTGAGGAAGAGCTTGAAAAGGTATCAACTTACTGTGTTCTGTGGGGGTTATAGTTTTAGGTAGATTACTTTCTGCTGCACAATATTTTGAGGATTCCTGATCATGTTGCTTTCCATTCCTAGGCCATGTCTGCCTATGGGTTTGAAATTGTTCAGACTCTTATTGTGGATATCGAGCCAGATATTAATGTAAAGAGAGCAATGAATGAGATAAATGCTGGTAAAGTTCGAGACTCCCACCATTAATTTGAAGTATGACTGTTAAATTTCTCTTTGATACTAATATTCCTGCAAGCCTTTTGCAATGAATTTATTTAGGAACTATTAAATGGGTATCAGATATTCAGAATTAGTGCATTAATTGGATACATGATTCCCAAGAGTGTATTTAAGCTTTTGTTGCTTACTAAAACATGTCGCATGAATACTGAACTGTGTAGTCACCATGGAAAACTAATTGACCATTTTTTGCTTCCTCAGTTCAGAGAAATTCCGTTAGTACAGATTAGTGCTAGAAACTTCTGCTCTGAGTACAGTTTTAAGAGTTCAATTCTGATCCTTCTGCCATTGTTATGAACAGCTGCTAGAATGAGGGTGGCAGCAAATGAAAAGGCAGAAGCTGAGAAAATATTGCAGATCAAGCGAGCTGAAGGAGAGGCAGAGTCCAAATACCTATCAGGGCTCGGCATAGCTCGTCAACGTCAGGCAATTGTTGATGGGCTGAGGGACAGTGTGCTTGCCTTCTCTGAGAATGTGCCTGGTACAAGTGCCAAGGATGTAATGGATATGGTGCTGGTGACTCAGTACTTTGATACCATGAAGGAGATCGGGGCATCCTCAAAGTCATCTTCAGTTTTCATCCCACATGGGCCTGGTGCAGTGAGAGACATCGCTTCACAGATTCGTGATGGACTTCTTCAGGGAAATTCTTCTCAGCAGTGATGGAATTCAAGCTGAGAACGGATTTGTTTGGTTGATGTTTGGCATTGCGTAAGTTTTATCTTTATCCTTTTGAGAATTTCTGAGATGCAAATAAGGACGGCTCTCATATTGCTGTGTTATTTTCATGTCCATGAAGTGGTACATAAAATCAGGTAATGGCTTGTAAGTAGTATATTGGATTTGGAAGATGTTTAAATCAGCTGGAACAGATGTAGTTCCTCTACTCGATATGCATATTCTTTCTTGCATCTAATCTATTGTGGAGTTGCTCTTTCACGGCCCGGGCATGGCAGAGTCAGAGTGCTGGGAAGAATGAATACTAGCCCCACGAGTATAATTTGTTTACAAACTGAAGGTGGGAGATGGGATAGACATTTGGCTAGATATCCAATAGCCTTAGGCTTCGTGCTCCATGAGTTCTCAAACGATGAAGCTGCAGTTGACATGAATTATTACATCATGGGGTTTTTTTAATATTCAAATTAACAGAGTGGACTATCTTGGCTTTCAGTGCACTAGAGGAAGGTGCAGAATAATATTGTAGCCAGTGACATTATTACCAGAAATAATTTTGAAAATTATGTTTTTTTTATTGAGTTACATATTGGTATCTTGGGTTTAGTTTTTTATTTTAACCTTCAAAGTGGGGTTTAAATTTTTTATTTTTTTGTGTTATGAATTTACTTTGATTTCATGACTTGAATTAATTCAGGTTGACTTTTAATGATTTTTTTAATATTATCTAACATGTCAACGTATTGATATTTTTTAAAAGTTGATATTCGGCAGCCATCCAACCCGTGATGTAGCCAGAGATGTAAAAATGTAGTTGAGATTGTTTTTTTAAAAAATAAATAATTACATGAAAATAATTCAAAAACATTAATATATATATATATATATATATATATATATATATATATATATAAGAACTAAACTTTAATAAAAGAAGGTTGAAATCCATATATATATATATATATATATATTTAAGAACTAAACTTTAATAAAAGAAGGTTGAAATCCATTCCCACATCCTATGATAACGTGGTCATTACTCATTAGCACTACCATACCAACTAACATGTGAATGAAGGAGGGGAAAACCAACTGTCATCATCAAGAATGACACATTCTCGATAAGCATGAATTCCTAGCTGGCACGCCTATTAATTATTATTATTATTTGATGATGGTTGTTTAGCTCGTCTTGTTTTTATAAAATATATTTAAAACACTACTTTTATATACATACACACACATATATATAGAGAAAATAATATAACTATATCAAAAATATATGTTTTTGTTTTTGTTTAAAAACACCTCAACAAGAGTAAAAATTAATAATTATATTGTTGGAGATTTTTTAAAAGTAATTATTTAATTTATTCTTGTTAATTGTATAATTAATTATATAATGAAATTAAATATAAAATAATTGTATTATATTTAAAATAATATAAAAATAACTCTCCAAAATAGCTTTTATTAGTGGAGCATACATCAATAAAATATATATATATATATTATTATATACTATTCAAGGAATCATGGGCTCACCGTATTTGAAATTGATCTTATACAACCGTTCACGAGAGCAGCGCCCTCAAAAGAGAGCAGTCGTGGTCTGGTTTCATTTTCTGCCTAGTTGCCTTTCTTTAATGAAAACAGGAGAATCAAGCGGCATATCACTTGATATATATATCAATGCAGCAGTATCGTGGAAAATGCTCCGAAAGGCCTCTTGTTATATATATATATATATATATATATATATATATATATATATATATTGGATCGATAGCTACAAGGGAAATATTCATCCTTTTCCGTTGACTTTTTTATTTATGTAGTGGGGAGGAACAAGGCAGGATATTTCTTGGCAGGCTGGCTGAGGATCACTTGACGTTTTATCCATTAACGCGTCTATAAGATTTGCTCTAAATAAATGATACGGGTCAAGATTAATACTATGAGCCACAGAAAAATTTCAGGTTCTTACCTGTTTGGAACAGCGTTCAGTGAAGTTAAATACTGGTGTTAGGTTTCTCTTGTTTTTGAACGCTTTGAAGCAACTATATTTACCCTCCGTTCTCCATTGCCTTCTCTGCCATCTCTGCGCTTTCTGGTCTCTCTCTCTCTCTCTCTCTCTCACACACACACACACACACACAACACAACTAAGTTTGACCAACTATTGGTTTGCTAATTGCATGCCGTTATCCATGAAACTTGATCAAGCACTGATATCTCTTCGGTTAACATGATTCCTCTATGAAATGTTTATGCATGCATGTGCTTTTAGGTTTCAATGTTTTTAGAAAGTTTGCATGGACCGGGATGATATTACTCGCCTCGCTTCTACTTACCTTCTTAGTAGATGAATGAAATCTCACCTATTTCCCTTTTCTATTTCTTCAGCGAATATTAAAGATATCAGAAGTCGCACACAGAAATGGGCAACCTGTTAGGTTGTGTAAAAGTGGACCAATCCACGGTCGCTATCAAGGAGAGATTTGGAAAGTTTAATGAAGTTCTTGAACCAGGATGCCACTGCATGCCATGGTTCCTTGGAAGTCAGGTTGCTGGCCATCTCACACTTCGATTGCAGCAGTTGGATGTTCGTTGCGAGACCAAGACAAAGGTACGTATGATGCGAGTCATCAGGAATAAAACTAACTTGCCCTGATGTTTCAGGCATATTGATCTAACCGTGTTCTATATTTTTCTGTTTTATTCTGCAGGATAATGTGTTTGTCAATGTTGTCGCATCGGTGCAGTACCGCGCCCTTGCTGGAAACGCAAGCGATGCTTTCTACAAACTTAGCAACACTCGATCTCAAATCCAAGCCTATGTTTTTGATGGTATGGCCCGTAGGAAAACTTTTATGATCAGTTGTTTTCACAGGGGAATGCAATAATACATCAGTAACTGATGGATTTTATTATGAAATTTCTCAGTGATCAGGGCGAGTGTTCCAAAACTAATCCTGGATGATGTTTTCGAGCAAAAGAATGAAATAGCAAGAGCTGTTGAGGAGGAGCTTGAAAAGGTATGCATCCGATCATGGGATGAAATCAAAATTCTCCGATATATGTTCCTAGACCAGGCAAAAGTCTTTATCTGACATCTAACATCTTAATTTTGCAATGATTATCATCAGGCCATGTCTGCATATGGTTATGAAATCGTCCAGACACTCATTGTTGATATAGAACCTGATGAACATGTGAAACGGGCCATGAATGAAATTAATGCTGGTGAGATGATATCCATGATGTTGATGGACTGGACATTTCTTCCCGTTTATGTTTCTCTCTTTCTGACAAGTTGTTGAAATTAACTTCTACAGCTGCTAGGATGAGGTTAGCCGCTAATGAGAAAGCAGAGGCTGAGAAAATCATCCAGATTAAGCGAGCTGAGGGTGAGGCCGAGGCCAAGTACCTATCAGGATTAGGTATTGCCCGGCAGCGCCAGGCAATCGTGGATGGTCTGAGGGACAGCGTGCTTGGCTTCTCTGATAATGTTCCGGGAACTTCAGCTAAGGATGTTCTGGACATGGTGCTTATCACACAGTACTTCGACACCTTGAAGGAGATTGGCGCGACCAGCAAATCCTCGGCGGTTTTCATCCCTCACGGCCCTGGTGCTGTCAAGGACATCGCTAACCAGATCAGGGATGGGTTGCTTCAGGCATCTTCTTCTCATGTGTAACTGCGAATATACTTTATGGAGCAAATTCCCTGTGCTGTTGTTGTGTTTCTTTACCCAAACTTTCATCAAATGGTATACGATTGTGTAAGTGTGGTAGGTACATGTATGTATGTGAGAGGAGTTTCATAAAATAACCTTTCATCAAATGGTATACGATTGTGCAAGTGTGGTAGGTACATGTATGTATGTGAGAGGAGTTTCATCAAATAACCTCAGTTGTTTTTTAAAATATTTTTTTATTTTAAAATATATCAAAATTATTATTTTTTAAAATTATTTACCATGAAAACATCATCCATACATCAGTGGCTCGGCAATTGAAAATGGTGAACCCAACAGGGCCCATAGCCTTTGCCACTCGCAAAGTTTTTGGTCCATTTCATATTTTTCTAACATTCTTTCCACTTGATATTTATAGCTTTTGGGAAAATCAATACAAATCCAAGCATATCAAAAAGAAAATCAAAAGAATGAGAAAAGATGGGACCCTAGACCAGCCTGAACGCAACAAAAGTCTTTGTTTACAGATTTATTTGGCACAAAATAAATCATCGAATCCACCTTTTTTTATGCTATGCAAGGCCGTGATCCATTTGATAGGACAGCACAGCCACGCGCATTATCCAAGCTTTATCACCATTGCTATCAGCTTACAGGATACAGAGCGGGATTGTTTATGACGCCTAAATGTTCAAGAGTGTGGCATATACTATTTAGCATTCGAAGACAACCAAACAAGAAAATAACACTACTTCGGTAAACCATCTTCAGCAATGCCACGGAGAAGGTAAAACCTGATTTAGAACTGTAGACATGCAAATTGAGGGAACCAAAATTATGAACTAAGCCCTCTAAAATAACTGATCAATCCACCTCAGTTTACTTGGACTGGGCAAAAGATTCCGAGAATTCTTAAGGAGCCGGCATGGCATGACCCCTCTAAATTTTATTTTTACTTTGAAAACCAGTAAAACAGAAAGCTAGGGATCACCATGAGAACGCTGTCCAAAGAGTCACAACCAACCTTAACCTTAAGAATAGAAGAAAGTCACATCCATGCTGCAATCTAATCCCCACCTCCGGGCATCTTCCTTATAATGGGGCAGCACAGTTATGACTTGAGAGCTAGAGCCAATCCAACCTTTGCAGTCTTCTCGATCGCCTTGGTGTCTACCTCTCCAGAAACCGTGAAGAAAGACTTTGGCCGCCACTCATGCTGAACAAGAGCGCTTGCTTTGCCAGCATTGTTCACCCGTGCCTTCAATGTAGTCAATGGATCCAAAGAATGCTGTGCACCAACAGTGATGGTGTTCTCATTGGATGAGAAGCTATGACTCACTTCTGCACCAACAGCAGTCAAGGGGTTCACAATATGGTAGTAGGATGCGTTGAGAGAATCACCCTTGTTATTCCTGTGCCATGTCATATACACATTATAAGCATGCCAAACACTACAGTAATTTAATGAATGAGCCAACTCACTTATATCATATATAAGAGAAATAACTATCAGAAGTTCCTGAGTTTATGATGTAGCACTCAAATGTAGATTTAACTGACAAAAATTAAATGTAATCATAAGAAAATGCAAAAAACAATTTGATTGTTAAAACTAACTTGATTTCAAAATCAAGTTAAAGATACACAAAACAAGCTACAGATTACAAAAGAGAAAAATGAAAACCAAGATAAATGAGATAAATATATAAATTACACGGGGTATAGAGAAGAAGATATCAACCAATTTGACACTTGAAAATGTAGAAATCAATATGATTTCGTCCTATTATGTCCGTTTTTCTCACATCCACTTAAGCTTTGTTTTTTCAAAAGAATAAATAAACTTGTAGCAAGTGGTATCATTATTAGGATCTAGAGAGAGTAAGAAACTAAACCAAATTGTTTTGAGAGATCCCTTGCAAGCTGCCTACATACTTCCACAAGGAAGAGTTGTTCCAACGATACATTTTCTCCTAAATCTACTTTGGGAAGTGAGGTATTAAATTACAGCCAGATCACTTTACAATAAACAGAAACCATGCATGTTGATCCGGCATTTCAAAATAATTTGAACAGAGAAACTACTCACAAAGTCAACGAGGCAATTAGGTCAACTTTTGACAAGCTAACTCCAGCATTGCATTTGATGAAGTCTCCAGATTTGGTGTCGAATGAAAGATCTGTTCCAAGTGAGGCGACATTGGTCCCAATCACACCAGAGAAGTTAACAGTGGGGTTTACTGTCAACCCAACGCTTGAGCTGACAGCTGCATAGTCATGCAGATATTGTACTTCCACCTGTTATCAAAAGAGCAGAAATCACAATGGTCAGCATTTGCATATCTGTGAATCTTTAGGGAGCAGAGGATTTTCTGATAGCATAATTTCATGAGTTCTTTGCATTCTCAGGAAATCAAAAGACAGAAAGTAAATGCACTATATTAAATAGCTTACCTTGCCAGACCTTTGATCAGGAACTTTGAAGCTGAAGATCGTCTTCAGACCAGGAGCAGGTTCATCAACTGTAATGGTTGTAAAAAGCTGGTGGCAAAGCAAATTGAAGGTATGATTATTGATGTTTAACACATATCCAGGCACCAAAAGATATAAGAAAATAAGTTGAAAAAAAACAGAGTTCATCAAAATAACAAAGCACATTATATGAGAATGGGAACCATTGTGAAAATCTTATGCTACAAACCTTAACTATGGTTACACAACACAAGAAATTACTGAATACATATAAAAGTAACAGAAAGACTATGGATCAAGCATGTGCTCCTTTCCTATCTTAATCTTCAACATCATACAAATATACACTCTTGATGGCATGTTGAATCAATAAAAAACATTAAGTAGGCTAAATGTCCAATAGCAGCAACAAGTCTGTAGAGCCATAAATATAAAATCCGGTTCACAGTAAAGCATGAAGAAGACTATAAAGAGGAATATCTATCTTACATTGGAATTTGTGTCCACTTTGATATCAGTTGTGATATTCTTGTTCTTCAGCTGAGTATTGACATCAGCTGCAAGGAACTCACCTTTCTTCGTTCCAGAGGATGTGATAGTCTGAAAAATAATGAACAAGGAAAAAAAAATAATGTCATGGAGATACCAAAATTTACCATGACAAATCCCTTCTGAAATCCACCCGCAGAAAATGAATTACTAATAAAATCAAGATTTACAAGTGCAAGAACAAGACTGGAATTCAGTCAGAATACAGATACTACTAACTTACATGGTTTGGTCTAGCAGAGCATTCAAGGACTAATGAGCAAGATTTACATTGTCTAGCACTTAGTTTCCTAATGCATAGATGATAATACTAAGCCAAAACTCAAAATTGGGGAAAATTAAAGAAAACCCACTTCTCCCCCACAATTATATCTTCTACCCTAACTATTAAAGCATTAACACTACGTGGGCATTATAAACAAAAGGGTCATGGGAAAAATTAAGAGGAAAAAAAACAATGAGAAGCAGAAGAATGAGACAAAAAAAAACTAGGTAAAATGAACGAGAGAAAGGAATAGACATTAAAAAAAAGGAAAAAGAAACCACTTACAACACCAGTAGGAGAGAAGGTAGTCAGAGTGAATTTGTGGTCAGTCTGGTAGTCCTTGTACAAGAGATCTATTAAAACCCATCAACAAAAATGAACATCCCTCCAATAAAATATGCACGCAACTCTGTCTATAATAAAAAGAAATAGAAAAGTAAGAAATGGGGTTTGCACCTCTGGCCTTCTTGCCAATCTCAGTGTAAAGACCTGGACCCTTAACCATGATTGGATTATTGCAGAAACAGAGAAATATTTGCAGCTGTAGCAGCGAGAGATCGATGAGATTGAGGTGGAGGTGGAGGTGGAGGTGCAGGGTTAATTTATAGATACTAAGCTACCTGGCAAAAAGGAGTCCATAAAACCCCCAAACCCTAATTTTAGATTATTATTTTTTATCGGTTGGGGTTTTTCTTTCTTTCTTTTGAAGTTGAAATATTTGTACCGTTGGATTTACAGCCGTTGATTTGGGATGGACGTTCATATTTTATTTATCCGTTTTCCAAGGCTTTCAACAAGTCCGAATAAAATAAAAAATAAAGAAGGATTTTAAACCTTTTTTTTTCCTTCTCGTCCAAGAATAATATTTAATATTTAATATTTAATAGCACCCACCAGCCTGCTTGCCTGCCTGCCTGCCTGTAGGGTTTAAAAAAGGTTATTCTGGGCTGGGCTTATATGGGCCGGGCCCTAGCAATGCCTCACGAGGTGCTGCTTGCATGGGAAATACTCGTCATGTATATGGAGGTATTGAACTATTAAAATACCTCCACATGAATGACAGATAGCATGTGCTTGCAAGCAGAGAGAGGCCATAGCTTCATTTCCACGCTTGCTATATAAAAAGAAGACGAAGAAGAAGAGGGCGATGTCTGAATAAAAGCGAGTGTGACATGTTGCTTAAGAATAAAGATCAATTTATAATATAGTCCTTGTGGTTTCGAAAACTAAATTCAATCCTCAAATTTGAAAACTCGTTAATATCTAGTCCTTTCTCTCAATTTATTTATTTCAATAGAAAAGAAGCATGTAAGATCATAAACGTAAGGTGGTAGACCTTCCTTGGATTGTCGTCATCGCCGTCGTCAATCTTAGAAATTAAAGTGACGCGAGAAAAACAGCTTCTTGTAAAATGCATCCACACATACACACGAGTGTAAAAGTAAATAAGCAGCTCAAGATTCCATGGACGAGAGACATTTAGACTTGGTCAGATGTTATCCTTACAAGGGAGAAAACAAAAGGGTAGCAGATGTCCAACCATTGATTTTCTCATAATCGTTTAATTAGGTTTGTTTTCCTTCATGTCAATCACAAATGAATGCAGTCAACTAATAATTGCTACATTATTAGACTAGCTTTGTAAACTTTGTCTAACTGGTAGATTAATGTGTTCTTGGCATGTCCAAGAAAACTGAGCAGCATACTTCTACGATTCATCTTCAACACCTTGATCCTTTCCCAAGCTGTGGGGGCATATTGTAATGGTTGAAAACTCACTGTTTCTGCAGTTTTCTTGAGTAAATCCCATTGGATTTACAATGCTAATAGGGAGTAGTAGACCAATGCTATTGGCATGGCAATGAGCATGCCAAATATCACCCTGAAACACAGAGCAATTAAACATATAGTGTTCTCTGGAAAACAAGATAGAAGATTTTTTTTTTTATTGGAGGAAACCTCACCCCAAAAAACATATTTTATGGGCTCAGGTAAGTGAGTAAAACCCCGGTGTCCCAGACTCTTTTAAAAGGTACACTCAAGCTCGAGACCTATCGTGCAGATCTCAAGTTTTTTGTCATCACCCCAAGTCTCACACCAGGGACTAAAACATAGAAGTTAAGAAAATCATTTACTTACCCTGTGCTCAGTGTATCTGGATGAACGTTATACTCTTTTGCAAAGACGAACGGGACGATCCCCGGTGGAAGAGCTGCCTGCAATTAGAACCAAATTGCTTAATTAACTTAGAATCCTAATAATTGACCATATGAAACAAATCTTCTGTACCTGCACAATTGCCACTTTCAGCACTGTGCCCTCCATTCTAACGGCAAAGGAAGCTACTGCCATCAGGGCAGGCCCCGCGATGAACTTCATTGCCATGGCGACCGCAGCCATTCGGATTCCACACGCTATTATGCTGGGCCGCGATGCCATGAATAGACCTGTTGAGTATTTGGATGGAATGAGTAGAAGTTCCCTTTTAAGAATTCTATTGACGGGAACTTATGATGGGGGTGTGTATTGATAATTTATAGCCATACCCAAGCTGAACATTGCCATGCCAAGCCCGCCTGTTGACAATATCGCTATGGATTTATCAACAATATCCGGCAATTTCACTCCCCACCTGAAAACACATAAACGTGGCCTTGTAACTCGAGTAGTAGCAGAAAGAACAGCAGCTTAATCACAATTAATTCTTCAACAAGCTGCATGTCTCAAGTATGGTCACATTAATCGTAACGCCAAACTTTATGTGTCTGATACTTTTACAGATGTACCTGAAGTGTATGCTCGCCCAAATAAGAGCCACCATGGTAGCATGAAAATTTGGATTGCTCATTAGCTTCCTACCCACCGTCAAAAGAATGAGCATGGCTTTAACCTTCCTTGCTGTTCTGCTCTGCACTTCCTCTCCTTCTTTGTATTGTGATTCTTGAAGAGCCTCTTGATCTCCTTAACACAGACATGAAACCATATGCGGAAGACATTAAAATATCTATATATCTATATCTATATCTATATAGAAACAAAAAGGCACCGACACATAATGTATGGAGGACTGTCTGTTACACAGGTTAGAGATGATTACTGACATATTGATTAATAAGCAGTAGTGTATCTTAGTCAACCATATATTATGAGTTATTCCAGGAAAATAATGTTGATGATCTTCACATTTGTGCAGAAGGAACGTCCATAAACAAATGAAATGGACAGAGAGCAGAAATGTATACGGGACCCACTTGGGCTATCTCCTACTCCTATATATATCAGCTAAAGTTGACAGAACAGGATTGGGATTGTCTTAGCGTTCGAATAAGAGTCCAGCAGTGATGTATGCATTTTGTGCTGTTCATGCTTTGAATTGGTGATGATTTTATTGTGATTTATGAAGGAAAACGAATACCTGCAGTTTCTGAAGATGGTGCCACAGTGGCTTCCTTGGTGGCATTGAGCTCGAACAGAAACAGCAACAAATTGTACCAAATCAAGCTTTGCAAGCAAACTATCTGTGAAATAAGTAGCTCCGCCTCAGCTCCGTACATGGCCCTCAAAAGGGGAATGCCCAGGATCAAAGTGTTGGGCAATGTTGACAGGGAGAGACCAGTGATGACCCAATTCAACCGCCCGCGAGAGCTGATTCTGGCGAGCGCCGTCAGTGCCAAAAGGGCAAGTAGTTTTTGAAGAAAGTCGGCCAATATAAGTTTGAGATTCATTTTGTAGGGATTGATACTAGAAACGACCTGGAATGATAGTAATGGGATTGAGAATTTAGCCACAAACTTGTTTATGCCCGCACACTGATCAGGTGTGAAGAGCTTCCACCATCTCACAGAGAAGTATGCCAAAATCATGGCAAAATAGAGTGGAACTGTGGCTGCCACCACATGATAGACATCAGCTGTAGAGATCATGACACCAGTGGTTCAAGGATTGTGATGTGCACTGCTTTTTTTTTCTCCTTCTTCTCAGTGAGAAGAATCCTTCGTAGCAAATCTCTTTTTATATGCTCTCTCCTGGTTGCTTTGCTAGATTATGAAAAGTTGTGTTTCGCATCAACTGCTGTGATAGAAGCCTCGTGAGAAAAGTCTTTCTAATTCCCATAATGACCCTAGCTTCTGCCTCTTTCTGTCACATGGTGTCTGCACTTTTGCATTCCTGATTATTCCACCCTTCAGCTATAATTGGCGGTTTAAATTACGTGTATATACCCCCTCTACAGGATGTATTTGATAGAATTCTTAACAGTACATGAATTCTCTGGTTTTGCCCGTGGTGCTGGCTAAGTTTCATACGTAGAAATGATCACCATGTATCCTATCTTGTTAGGGTACTTTCGTCTCAGGAGTCGAAAGATAGATTCCCCCTTCCATCTAGCTACATGTCTTTAGGACCTTTGGTTCTTTAGGCAAAGAAGGGCTAGGCTGACACAACTTAATTAACTCTAAATCTTCCTCGGTAAGCTTTGATTTTCAGAGCTTAATCTCATAATAATATTAATTAATTATTCTATTTATAAACTTAATAGGTTAAGCAAGTGTTCCAAAATATAATTTATATTATTCTCTAATATATTTTTTTCAAGTGAAAAATTATTAGGATTGAAACTTGAACACAGACTTATTCTGTCTTGTGCTTAATTTTTATCAAATAAAATAAGGACGATAAGATTCGAACCCGTGACTATTAGATCAATAAATTTCTGATATCATGTTAAAATTTCACTTTAAAATATAAATTGTTAGGTAAGATAACTTTTACTGTATACTACTCAATCGGATGATCATCTCTAATCTTTCAACAAAGCTCATTTAGGGAGTAGCATAATTTTATTCTCATTTTGGCCACATAATCTAGCTAGCTAGAAAGTAGATGGTACTAGCCTAGCTAGCTATTCTTGGCTTATGATGTTTCTTTCATATTAAGAAAAAAAAAAGCTAAATTAACTCGCTCTGTATATATACTCATAAAATATTATGAATTATAACAATGTATTAATAATTTTGCTTCTCAGTCCATGGCTTTATATTAAGGGTATTTTTAATTATTTTTACGGGATCGGTTGGTTTTACAAGATTATTTAGGGGTAATTTTGTATTTTTAATTTATTTTTGATCAGTAAATAATCATAATATCCATAAATAATATAAAAATTCACAGGAATCGCGGATAACATTAAGATCATTGCACTTTTTTTAAAAAAAAATAACTAAATATAAATTTACTCCATTTAAGAAAAAAAACTCCGAGTTCAGTAGTCATTGTACACTTTTTTTAAATGATCAAATATATAAATACTCGCAAAATCAATGAGTTGAGTGTAGAGTTGTCCCTATAATTTATCAAATTTTTTTATTTCTTTCCATGTTTAGGCTTAGGGCAACTCCAACGCTGGAGCCGAATGAAGAGCCAAAGCCAAAAATTTCTTCATTAGGCTTTTTAAGTCAAATTTTTGTCCTTCAACACAGGAGGCATCTGAATAGCCAAAATGACCATGGTCATAGCCAATAGCTATTTTAACTGGTTGAAACCAAAGAGCCAAAAATAATTGAAATTTCTCCCATTGGAGATGACCATGTTCATATAAAAATGTAGGTGTTAACAAATTATCCTCCCATTGGAGATGCTCCAAGGGAGGGGAGGAGGAATAAAGAAGTAAACTGCCAGGGAAGTAATTGAAGTAGTGTGTTTATGACAGCGGCGAGGAAGACTCTGCTAAATACGGTCAAAAGTGTGAGAATAAGTGTCGTGGGGAATTCTCTTTTCTTTTACCATAAAGATCTTCAAGTTGTCTTCCTTGCCAGAAAATGCAATGCAATGCAATGCTTCATCTGTGCCATCATCATCCATGACTCCTTCAATTTAATTCTTTTCCTTCTACACAGACTTCTAATTTCTTCATCACGCACACAGACACGCACGCACGCTCGCTCATGTATCCTCTGCATGTAATTATATATTTACCTTAATCAGCTAGTTCCTTTAACATGAGCTGTTAGATTTCAACCCTGATGCCAGCCCAGAGTCTTGAAAGCTTCGGCTCGACACCTCCCCTTCCCTAAGTCAAGTCTAGGTACGTTAAGATTATGCTGTTCGCTAGCTAGCTAGCTTTTTTTCCACTTTTGTCTCCTCGGGGCGTTTCACCATGAATCACTGCATGCCATTTTTCTTCGATGACATTTGCCATGATATTCTTGAGACTCTCTGTGTGTGGCCACTTTTTGCATTTGCAATGTTTTCCTATATATTATTAAAAACGAAAAGGCTTTCAAGGAGCATGCATGCAGATGTTTATTAATATATCAATCATTTTATCTAAAAATTTAATTTCAAATGAAAGTTTTTTGAATTTGAAAGTTACCTTGTACTTGACTTTTATCAAATAGATTGGGGCGATGAAGTTCGAACTCGTAACTACTAGATCAACAAGAATCTAATATCATGTTAAATAATCATTTTAAAATATCATTTATATTATTCAATAAAATAACTAATAGTAGCTGGGTACGTTTTCAGACTTGGTAAGAACTATATTATATGTAAGAACATTAACATTAATTATATTATATAAATTACCACGCAGATATTGACTAGCACGTACCCCTGATTGAATTGAAAGATCTCTCTAGTCTATATATATGTTTGTTTGTTTTGTGAATTGGTATACCTTTATTGAAAGGGATGCGTTAATACCTTTATTGAAAGGGATGCGTTAACCTTTTACTAAAGCAATATAAATCAGAGAAACTGAGGGTAAAGCTTAGTACATCTAACTTTCTTTTCCTCCATGAGAAATGCCAGTGCCGCTTACTTTATGATTCGTTTAATTAATTAATTTATGCTAATGTTAGGGTTGTTGCATTTTCTTATATAGATTCTATATATATATTGAACCTTTCTATTGCTTTTAATTAATTCTCTAAGACCTCGAGTAAGTGGCCAAGCTAGACTCTACATGGACCTCCATATATCTAAAGTCACTACTAAACCTTTGAATATTTGACGCTGAATTAGTGTCCAGGCAGCAGGTGGTACGTAGCTTAGTTTCTAAACAAAGGACAAGTGAAAATCAAATCAAATTTCAAAATATATCATTTCATCCATCGTTTACCATATTAATCATAAACCTGGTCACACACACATATATACTAGCCATGACACTCACGGCTCGTCATGGCCGAAACTATATTTTTTTAACACAAAAAAATATTAATTATATGTGATTTTTTATTTTAATATATATTTTGAAAAAACAATAATTTTTATGAAATGCAAGTTTTCTATAAATAAAATATATAGATGTGGTAGCTTACTGATAAATAACATACAGATTTCTAAACGGCTACTGATGGCGGACGTGTTTACAGGATGGATTTGCTTAGGAGCCGGGTATATAAGCAGCCTATTTCCTGGAAGTCTCTCTGTATAACAACTCAAGAAACTAACAGGGAGATGGCTTGCATATATAAAGTATAAACTATAGTTAGGGTTAGGGGTGTAATTGTTGACCATTAATTCTCCCTGTTGGTTAACATCTTTGCTGTTCGATCTGCCGCTGTCAGCCGTTATTAGAATGTGGTTTTCCTTTCTCTACGCTTCTAATTTGAGATGCCCAACGTGTTTGGATAGTATTTAAGCATGCCCACAACCTCAACCTTATGTGATCTATTCGTAAGCCAAAACCAGGACATGCAGATCGCTTAAAGAGTCACCTGGGTTCCATTTTTTTCTGGTCTATTTCGGTCTGAACCCGTACGTACGTACGTACCACAATTTGACCGTAGACCTTGACCTATCACGGACCTAGGTCCAACACTACTTAATTTCGGTCATAACCCGTGTTAACTTAATTTCAAGCAAATTAAATGGAAGTGGGCAAGGCCAAGCTGATCTTTGTTTTCACTCTTGCGACATTGATTCCTGGCCTGTTGGCAGACATTGCCGTCTTCGACGAAGTGTGGCAAAAACGAGCAGAGGAAGCGAAGAAGGTGACCTTGAACTCCTATGTACCCAACCCGGAAGAGGCAACCGATGATTTTAACTTTGAAGTTAACAAGTGAATGCTCAACATCATAATAATACTTCATATATATATATATATCACACAATGTAATTAATGACATTTCTCTCTCTATATATGTTTTTTTCTCATTAATTGGGGCATGCATGCAGATACGCGCCTGCAAGAAATAGCACTTTAAATGTGGGCATTGGTGATGATTTTGGGAGCACGAAC
The DNA here is from genome assembly GCA_032356905.1 of Salix exigua. Taxonomy (NCBI): domain Eukaryota; kingdom Viridiplantae; phylum Streptophyta; class Magnoliopsida; order Malpighiales; family Salicaceae; genus Salix; species Salix exigua. Next base: position 11,320,641 of record CM063604.1, read on the forward strand.
AGAACTAATGTGGACTTAGATGATGATGAATTTGACCAGCTCTCAAATAGCACTAGACGGAACCTGAGACAAGGAAAGAAAAAATACCTAGGTCCATGCAAGGTGACGAACCCAATTGACAGGTGCTGGAGGTGCAGGAGGAACTGGGCCAGAAATCGCAAGCGTCTGGCAAAATGTGCACTTGGTTTTGGGCGTAGGACAATTGGAGGAATGAAAGGAAGGATATACGTGGTGACTAAAAATTCGGACGACGATGTCCTGAACCCGAAACCAGGGACTCTGCGACATGCTGTGATCCAAACGGGGCCATTGTGGATCATATTTTCGAAGAACATGAACATTAAGCTGTCGAAAGAGCTGATTATGACGAGCCATAAGACGATTGATGGACGTGGGCATCATATACACATTTCTTATGGTGCTGGAATCACAATACAATTCATCCAGAACGTAATCATTCATGGAATTCGGATCCATCACATCGTCGCTACTAGCGGTGGCAGTATCAGGGATTCTGTGGATCATTATGGGATCAGGACCAACAGCGACGGAGATGGGATTTCCATCTTTGGATCCAGCAATATTTGGATCGATCACGTTTCCATGTCTCGCTGCACCGATGGTCTCATTGATGCTATCATGGGATCCACAGCAATAACCATTTCCAACTCCCACTTCACCCACCACAATGATGTAAGCTAGCTATCCACGATGATCTTATAATTAATTCATGATTTCATGATATTGAAATTGATTCGCGAACGCATGCACGCAGGCCATCTTGTTGGGCGCGAGTGATAGCTTCTCCGGCGATGAGCTTATGCAGGTCACCGTGGCGTTCAACCATTTTGGTCAGGGACTGGTACAGAGAATGCCAAGATGCCGATGGGGTTTCTTCCATGTTGTTAACAATGACTACACTCACTGGCGCATGTATGCTATTGGTGGCAGCAAACACCCTACCATTATCAGCCAGGGCAACCGCTTCATTGCACCGCCTGAACTTTATCTGAAACAGGTAAATATTAATTATACATTTTGAATTTTAATATTCAAAATTCTGAATGGAAAACATAAATGTGCAGGTGACCAAGAGGGACTATTCACCGGAGTCTGAATGGAAAACATGGACATGGAGATCAGAGAATGATCTAATGATGAATGGAGCCTACTTTATCGAATCAGGCCAGCCCAGAACCGAGAGACCTCATAAGAAGTTCATGATCACAGCCAAACCCGGTACCCTTGCTACAAGGATGACACTCTTTGCTGGGGCACTTAATTGCAAACCGGGTAGAAAATGTTAAAAATATTGATTTCGCAGCACCGGCGGAGCCTTCAGCTTACCCACCAAGGATATGTAAATGATAACATGTTGAACGTTTTTTTTTTTAATTCATCTGCTTCTCTGCTGCTGCTGCTGCTGCTTGCTTGTGCTTTTTAGATTTGTCATGAGGTGAAAATAACTATCAACAGCGTTGCTGTTCTGCCTGAAACAGCTCATATACCATTCAAATCTATTCCATGCTAACAAATTTCTTTATTTAAATTTATTTTTTAATAAGTCCATGACTCCCATTCCTTTGCTTGAAAATTAACTGAAATATATCAAATCCATCTTAGGGCCGGTTTCTACACATCAAAGGCTTTTATTAATTTCTTCATCTTCGCAGCTTAATTATCTGATAAGCTAAATCAACTATAGACACAAAATTTTATGGATTGGACTAGTGAAATTATCATTTTACCCCTCACTATAAGTAATAAATTGTTGTCTAATGGGGGTATTTTTTATTTTTTACACTTTCGTGCACGGTAAAATAAGCATATTATCCTCAAATAAGACAAAAAAACAAGAGTTGCATGTGAGGGTGTTTCCCAACTTTCACATTTTTCGTGCATGATAAAATAAGTATATTACTCCCCAATAAAACAAAAGGCAAGAGTGCTTGCGGGGTGTTGCGGGCATTTCATATTTTTCGAGAAAGTATAAATTTGGATATGGCCTAAAAAAGACAAAATCCAAGAGTTGGATGTAAGAGTGTTTAGGTAATTGAATATTTTTAAAAATATTTTTTCAAACATTGTTGGACACGCCGACGGTTTTCTTCCTCATGTTGCGCGTTCGACATCTTATGGTGGTGAAAAATGTTCATTTGGCGTCTCACTTGATGCAATGCAATATCCTCTTCCTTATAGTGATGTGTGTGGCGTCCCACGATAACTGTAAATGTGACGGTGGTTGGTTTATAAGGTTTTCATTATAGTCCCTGATCTTTTGATTTTTTTGTATGATCCCGATTTCTATGATATAAGTTTTGATTTGCTTCAATTTTGTCCTTCAATTGAAATTGAATGTATATTTTGTTTTTATTTTAGTCTTTATTCTTCTAATTTTGGATTTGATTTTAAATCCTTGAATATTTTTGATATAGAAGTTTAGATTTTGTTTTAATTTTATCTTTCTATTAAAATTGATAATATATTTTGTTTTCATTTCATCCCTTATACTTTTAATTTTTGATTCCTTTATTTGTTTTTTATATTTATGAAATAGTTTATTTTTTGGTCCATATTTATATGTATATGCTATTAGTTTTAATATTTGATTTTTATTATTTTCTCTTTTATTGCGGTTGTATTTTTTTAATTTTGTCCTTAACTTTAATTTGTGTTGATGATCATTTGAAAGTTGATATTTCTTATTCTTTTCCTTTGTTTTTTTGTTTTTATTTTTTATTTTTATTCATTATTCAAGTCAAATGATCTCTTAAGCTAATAATATTTATTTATATTTTTTCATTTATTTTATTATCTCTTTTGTGAAAGGTTTTAGGTTTTTTTTATTCTTCGTAGTAATTTCATTTTTTCTATTATTTACGCAACAACAACAGCAAAAACAATAATTTTAGTTTGTTTTTTCTTGCTTGCTATTTTGTAAAGTTTTTGAGTTTTTTTTATTCCTTAGGATAATTTCATAATTTATATTGTTTTAGCAATAATAGTAACAATAATTTTAGGTGTAATAATCATGATAATAATAGTAACAAAGTTTAAATAATAATGATAATAGAAATTATAATTTATTTTTAATGGTTATAGTGCTTATGGTGTTAATAATTATGACTTTGATTATAGTAATAAAAATAACTCATAAAATAATATAAATAATATTAATAATGGAAAAAATAATTATAATACTACTACTTATTATTTAAATGATATTAATAAAGATAACGGTGTTGGTTATAGTGATGATTGTTGTCGTAATAATGACAAAGATTATAACATTGATGATGTTGATGGTGATAATATTAACAATAATAATTAGAATTTATATTATTTACAATAATGATTATAATGACTGCTATAATAATTGTGACAATTTAATAATCATGATAATAACAATGAGAATAATAATAAAAGCAATTCGTTAGTCGATGTTTTTATGATGTTTTTGTTAAACATTGACTATGATATTTCAGATTTAATATAACGTAAATAAAATTATACGAAACTACAAGTAAAGAAAACGGGTGCGAAAATTGGATCCAATGATCTACTATCAAAAAACATATGAGCCATGTGCATCACAATTCAGTCCATTCAAAGCCAAATTTTTTAACATGAAATTTGGTCGTTAATATATTTAATTTCAAACAAAAACAAATTGAAATATGACCTCTCTTTATAGATACAAAGAAAAGGCATCAGCTAGTCAAATACCCGGCGGTTGGATGAGGCTATCAATCTATGCTCTGCGATCCCACACATCTTTCTCAATGCTCGACCATTGTTTCACATTCCAGAGAGACTGCTTAAAATAATATATTCATGTCCAAGCAGATTGGAGGATCAAAAAATGAAATTGCAGATATAAACGGTCAAACCAAGTAAGCAAAATACTATGTTGTTGAGGCAATGGAAGGGTGAGAATTGTCCACAGATCCTTGTTATCCACGCAAAGTGAGCTTCCATCCAGCAAAGAAAACGTTTTGGCACCAAGATATGTCCTCTCCCAATTGCAATGCATAGTTGTGCAGTAATGTTGCTGATTTCATGTGGTTGGAATTCTAGAATGGAGAAGGGCAAGCTCCTTCTGTTCCGCCCATAATCTCACTAAATCATCTCCGATTAGAATGTCAGCGCATATTCTCAGCTTCTCCATCGACCCTGCAGTCATCTAGGCCACTAACTTCAGAATAAGAATAAAGGAAGACAGTATGCCAGAAACTCTAATAACCATTCGACCGTAGATCTAGTAAGTAAATAATTAATCCTAGCCATTGATCTACAGTATAAAACAAAAGCTGGCACTGGGCACGTTTCACTTTGTCACTCTCTCTCTCCTTTTCTTGAGTAACACACCAGAAATGAAAAGAAAAAAAAGACAGAGTTGCAAGAAAGCCAGAGGTGCAACCCCGTTTCTTGCTGTTCCTTTTCTTTTTGTTGTAGACAGAGTTGCAAGAAAGCCAGAGGTGCAACCCCGTTTCTTGCTGTTCTTTTTCTTTTTGTTGTAGACAGAGTTGCGTGCATATTTTATTAGAGGGGTTTTCATTTTGTTCATGGGTTTTAAAAGATCTCTTGTACAAGAACTACCAGACTGACCACAAGTTCACTCTAACTACGTTCTCTCCTACTGGTGTTGTAAGTGGTTTCCTTTTCCTATTTTTTTTTGTCTATTCCTTTCTTTCCTTCATTTTACCTAGTTTTTTTTTGTCTCATTCTTCTGCTTGTCATTGTATTTTTTTCTTCTCTTAAATTCTTCCGTAACCCTTTTGTTTATAATGCCCACCTAGTGTTAATGTTTTAAGAGTTCGGGTAGAAGATATAATTGTGGGGGAGAAATGGGTTTTCTTTCAATTTCCACAATTTCGAGTTTCTGTTTAGTATTATCATCTATGGATTAGGAAACTAAGTGCTAGACAATGTATATCTTGGTCATTAGTCCTTGAATGCTCTGCTAGACCAAACCATGTAAGTTAGTAGTATCTGTATTCTGACTGAATTCCAGTCTTGTTCTTGCACTTGTAAATCTTGATTGTATTACTGGGATGTCAGTTTATAGCATAAAAAATTTAGTACTTCATTTTCTGTGGGTGGATTTCAGAAGGGATTTGTCATGGTAAATTTTGTTATTTCCATCCCATTTTAATTTGCTGACATTTTTTTTTCTTCTGTTTTCTTTTTCTCATTATTTTGCAGACTATCACATCCTCTGGAACGAAGAAAGGTGAGTTCCTTGCAGCTGATGTCAATACTCCGCTGAAGAACAAGAATATCACAACTGATATCAAAGTTGACACAAGTTCCAATGTAAGATAGTTATTCCTCTTTATAATCTTCTTCATGCTTTATTGTGCACCGGATTTTATATTTATGGCTCTACAGATTTGTTGCTGCTATTGGACATATAGCCTACTTTATGTTTTTATTGATTCAACATGTCATCAAGAGTTTATATTTGTATGATGTTGAAGATTAAGATAGGAAAGGAGCTCATGCTTGATCCATAGTCTGTCTGTTACTTTTATATGTATTCAGTAATTTCTTGTGTTGTGTAACCATAGTTAATGTTAGTAGCATAAGAATTTCTAGAATGCAACATGGATGACTCTCTAGACTCACTTTCTTTTGTTCTTAAGGTTAAGGTTGGTTGTGATTCTTTGGACAACATTCTCATGGTGATGCCTCTCTTTCTGTTTTACAGGCTTTCAAAGTAAAAATAAAATTTAGAGGGGTCATACCATGCTGGCTCCTTATGAATTCTCAGAATCTTTTGCCCAGTCCAAGTAAATTGAGGTGGAATATCTATTGTTTTTAGAGGGTTTAGTTCATAATTTTGGTTCCCTCAATTTGCATTTCTGCAGTTCTAAATCAGGTTTTACTTTCTTCGTGGCATTGCTGAAGATGGCTCACCAAAATACTGTTAATTTCTTGTTTGGTTGTGCCCAAATGCTAAATAGCGAGTGATAGTTCCTCACTATATGCTGTGACCAGGTTCTACCACCAATTCTTGATTTATATTGTTCTTTCTTTTGCGACCCGACTCCCAATATGTATGTTATGGATTTCTTTTCAGTTTGAAACACATTTTTGGAACTGTGTGAGAGAGGCTGTAATGCTAGGCATTGTTCTTAGTTGCAGTCTTTTTTTTAAAGATTTTGATTGGGACAGTGGAATAGAATGGATTTTGATGGTCTTCTATTAGTCTTAGACTTTTTAGAATAATCCCCTTCCAGATTTTTATTGGTTTTTATTTTTGAACTGTTTTTTACTCCCAGTTTATGATTCCGTTTCTTCCATTAAAAAATAATCCCCTTCCATTCCCCTTTTGCGAATGGGTTTTTTGGTGTATTTCTAGGAAAGCTAAACTTGAATGGTTGCTGTTGTTCGTTCTTGCATTGTTTTTTTTGTCATCTTATTATTTTCTTTAGTCAACCTGGGTTTTTTCTGCTGCTGTATTTTTCAACTCTTTGGCATAGACGTTGCTTTGCTTTTCTATTGTTTTTGAATATTTGATTCTTTGGCCTTTTGGATTAACTGAAACAAGTTTATATTTTTTTGTTTCCTCATCCCCAAAGCCTTGGTTACTTGCTTGTGCGGATTTTGTTTCTTTAAAACAACACCCATCTCCCTGATTTCTTTCGCTGCTCATCCACACAAATGCCCATGAAGTGCACTGTTGTTTTTTTTAGAGTGGGATTTCGTTGTGTGGTTGTTTTAAAATATTATGCTGCAGGCATTTCATCTACTCTATTAAAAAACTCAATGCCACTATATGCTTTTTTCTGCCCTTACATTTTATTTCCTCCTGGAACTTTTACAAACCATTACTGTAGTTTTTTATATATGGTGCAATTAGCCACTTCATTGGTAATGACTTAGGCCTCTCTCATGTTTTTGTTGGTAACATTTGCATTATTTATTTGATACAGGATCACTTATTTCGAACCCTTTTGGATGCATTGCTTGGTGTGGGCAGCGGCATGATATTCCCCATCACCAGAAATTCTGGTTCAACCTTTGTGGCTTTGTATGACTTGAAATTGTTGATCTCGAGACAAAGTCTTACTCTTTTGCTTGGTTGTTGCCCATCTTGTACATAATTTTTAAGCTCTTTTGCATTGCTTTGTCATGCTAAGTACATCTTCATATAGTAAAAATATTGTTTGATAAGCTACTTAAATGAAGATTATGGCTTTGTATGGCTATATCCTATTTCACACACACACACACACACACACACACACACACACACACACAAAGGTGACCATTGTGTAGCACAAACAACTTGTGTAGTTCAAAGGTATCCACTGTATAGGATAAACAATCAATCTAGTTCCTTACCTAAAAGGCATGGAGCCATTTTTTTTTTGTTTTTTGCTCTTTTATCACCATATCCTTTTTAGTTTTGACAATTTTGTATCTACAATTGCTTTTTTTTTTTTTTTTGTTTTGTGCAGAAAGATTTTGAGTGCCTAGTCTAAGATGCAGATTTTGTCTTTTCAAGAGCAAGTACTTGAACAACAATCATTATTACATGATGCTTTTGGAAGCTACAGTCTTATATTTTCTATGGTACACGGTTTTTACTTCTTTAATGGATGCATAGTCTGACATTTAGATACCATTTGTTTGTGGCTCACTAGACCCTTTTAGTTTTTGAATGGAAAATAGAGTATGCTTTTCGTGTGCTTAAGGAAATTAACTTGGCATTGCTTGAGATGCATCCTTTCATTTTCAACTTAGTGTGCTCTACCAGTGCATCCTTTTTGTTTTTGAATGGAAAATTGAGTCTATGCTTTTCGCGTGCTTAAGGATATTAACATGCCATTGCTTGGGCTGCATCCTTTCATTTTCAACTTAGTGCACTCTACTAAGGTAGTGATTGTTTTTTACTGGTTCTAGTTTCAGGCCTAGGCTCTTTTTTAATAGTTCTTCTAGTTTCACGTATAAGCATATACCATCGTTGACTATTCTTCATTTGCCCATGTTTTCTTCATACATATTGCATTTTTTTTTAAACCAATCTATTAGGTTCTTATAATTAAATACATTCTAGGAAAAAGAGTACTCTTCTAGCTTTTGATTTTTATTGTTATTTGTATTGTTCGTTGCAACTTGTACTTTAACTGTGCTTTGATTTTTTTTCTTCTTCTTTAAGGGTTAAGTTATCTGTTTCCAAGGGCAATCAAATGATGACGGTATACTATCTAAGCACCAAATAACTTGTCCTTTCATTTTATATGATTATTATCAAATAAAGGTATGTTTGTGACTTGTCCTTTCATTTTATATAATTATTATTAGATAAAGGTATGTTTGAGCATTTTATCAAGGAGATCCTGCCAAGAGTTATAAGAAAAGAATGAACTAATAGAAGTAGGGTGTTTATTAGTTGTATAAAGTTTTATGATGTTACCATGCGAACTCTATTCGTTAAGCTATTGTTTGTTCTACATTTTATTTTTTAGCTTGTTACAAATGTTATACGAGGATAAGGATTTTCACAACAACATACAACATGCTCTCATATTTTGATGAAAACTTAAAGTTTCAACTTCTAACATCAAGTCTAGGTTTTTCTCCCCCTTTGTGTTTTTTTATGGGTTATGATTGGTTATTTTTTCTACAAGATTACATGAACTGTTTTCTAGGTGACCATTTGATTTTCCATCAAGTCAAGTGTTCTCTTTACTTCTCTATTTCATTCCACTCAACAAGAATTATTTCCTAAATTATAACTACTGTTTGAATTACCATGAATGTTTTCTAGGAAATCTCCAATATACCAGGGAATATTTCTAGACTGCAAGCTTTTACCAAAGTTGGCTATTGCTCATATGCTCGTGTGTCTTAAGACAACACAATCTACTAACTTTTACCAATGTTGACTATTCCTCGTCTGCTCATTTTTCTAAAACCAGTTTTCTAGGTTCTTTTCATTAAATAAATATCGGGTAACCGAGCGGTCTTCTGATTTTTGATTTAACAACGTATAGGATGGCGACGAATTATTATTCACTTGATTTCAGGTTCTTGTAGCCCCTCTCCTCTCGTTTTCATTTCTTGCTTTTGTTTTTTTTGCTAATTAGTTTAGGGTTTTATTGATGTTTGAAAACTAGGTGTTTTTTTCTAGTGTCTGAACTCTGCTTGCATGTTTTTCTAGGAACCCCAAGTTATCAAGGAACATTTCTGGACTGCAACTCTGTTGGAGTGTTTGATTCACTACCTTCTTTCTTTTATTTAGTTGTCTTTTTGTTTTTCTTTAGAATCTTGAGTGCTCAGTCCAAGATACCAATACATCTTTGGAGAAGCATGAAAGTGAACAATTTTTTTATGACATGATTTTATGGATGACATAATCTTAATTGGTTTGATATAGTTTCTATTTCTATACTACATTTGATATTTTTTTTTTTGTAGCTTCGAGGCTTCTATTAAGTTTTTGAGTGGAAAAAGAGTGCTTTTCAAGTGCTCAAGGAATTTTGATTAACTTGGCATTGCTTTGGCTATGCCCTTTTATTTTTGCGATGTGCAAATTTTCGGTAACTAATCACTTGACTACAGTAACATCCAAAGCATCTTTGAACTTGATTTTTGGGGTACGTCCTTTTATTTTCACTCTGTTCAGATTTTCGAAAACTGATCACTTGATTACAGTAACAAGCAAAGCATCTTTGAACTTGATTTTTGTGTTGGATCCATGATTTTTCATCAATCTATCGTTTTGCTTGTTTTTCCTAGATAAATCAGTTTTCAATTAACATGTAAGACTAGGAGTACCATGTTGGTGTTTAATGCATAAACTCTTCAATTTCAATGCATGTTATATTTTTTTTATTTTTATAAGGAAAATAGGTAGCACTGGCGGTTTTCTAATTTTTTTCATGGTCACACACTTTGAATGATAAGATATGTGTAAAGGATGCTTTGAAACTTGTGGTTGAGATACGTTCTTTTAATTTCTGTTTGTATATTTTAATATAATTTATACTGGTTTATTAGCTAGCATTTGAGTTTAATTGTGTGTACTTTCAGGAGCCTATCAACAACTTTAAGGAAGAGTGTTGTAGTTCTTTGACGATCTGATAGTGATTTATTATTCTTCTGCCAGCTTTATAACTGAGCTCATCAATACGGTTGTTGGGTTTGCTCTTTTTATCTCGTGCTTTTTCAACTTCAATTAGGCTTTCACAATTGGTTATTTTGTTTTAATTTGTCTAGATGATTATGTTTTCTACAAGATTACATGAAATGTTTCCCAGGTGGCTTTTTGATTTTCCATCAAGTAAAGTGTTTTCTTTACTTCTCTATTTCATTCTAATCTACAAGAATAGTTTTCTAAATTATAACTACTGTTTGAATTACCTTGAATTTATTTCTAGGAAACGTGTAATTTACTAGGAACCATTTCTAGACTGTAAGCTTTTACCAAAGGTGGCTATTGGTCATATGCTCATGTGTCTTAAGTCAACACAATCTACTAACTTTTTACCTGTGTTGACTATTCCTCTTATGCTCATTTTTCTAAAACCAGTATTCTTGGTTCTTTTCTTTAAATAAATATCGGGTAACCGAGCGGTCTTTCAAGTTTTGATGTAACAACGTATAGGATGGCGACGACAACATTAGTTGTTTGATTTCAAGTCTTGTAGCCCCTCTCCTATCGTTCTCATTTCATTTTTTTTTGCTACTTAGTTTATGGTTTTATCGATGTTTGAAAACCAGGTGTTTTTTTCCTAGTTTCTGAACTCTGCTTGCATGTTTTTCTAGGGACCCCAAGTTATCAAGGAACATTTATGGACCACAACTTTGTTGGAGTGTTTGATTCAATACCTTACTCCTTTATTTTATCTACTTGTGATAGAAAGGTAGTTGGTTTTCAAGTAGAATTAGGTCTTCTTTAATGTTAAACATCATCTTGGGCTCAAAATTCTTAGGATGTATATACTCCTTCAGAAACTCAATGATGAAGACAGCATCCAGCAGGATCATCTCTGTAAAATCACAGCTATTAATTTGCTTGAATTTCTCTGAATAACAGAATTGGATATACTTTTCTTTATTTTGAATGACGATCACAAGATCCTATCTTGTTCAATAAACTCTTTGAAATATCTCCATTTACGATTTTGCATGATTTGTATTCTCTTAATCTCGCGGTGAAGAAGACCTACTGAAATCAGTAGTGTAGTGTAGGCTTTCCAATTTACATTTTGAAGCGATTTGGGCACCTTGTATATACAACAATGATCTCGATTCTGTTTCGAGGACAACTCTTTCATCTTATCATTAAGTTGTGCCAAGATCTTGCTAGTCATCTCAATTTCGAGTTCAGGGTTTGAAATACTTAAGGTAATTGCTATATCCTTTCCTTTGCTTGAAGCACTTAACTTGTCATCCCTTTCTGTATTTATGGTGCATGCGTTGTTAATATCCTTGTAACATCAAAACCTTTTCCCTTTTTTTGGAGAACTTGGCTCATCGTCTTCCATGTTGGATGCGTTTGCCTGTTCTACATGGTTTTTCATGTTTGAAGCTCTCGCACTAAATTTATCCTTTTCCAGTCTGCGATGAAACAAATGTAGAATCAATGGAAGGTTTATATATATAATTCAATTTTGATATTTGTTTTGAGATATATTTTTACCAGACTACTATAGTAATCTCTATGTTGTTTTTCTAGGCATATGTTGTTTCACAAAATTGAAGCATAAGTTATCAAGGAATATTTATGGATTGCAACTTTGTTGAAGTGTTTGATTCATTACCTTACTCCTTTCTTTTATCTAGTTGTGTCTTTTTGTTTTGCTTTAGAATCTTGAGTGCTCTGTCCGAGATACTAATGTATGTTTGGAGAAGCATGAATGTGAACAATATTTTTTATCATGTGATGTTTTGGAGGAAACAGTCTTAATTGGTTTGATATAGTTTTCTATTTCTACATTACTGTTGATATTTTGTTTTGTTTTTTGTAGCTTTGAGGCTTCTATTATAGTTTTTGAGTGGAAAAAGAGTGCTTTTCAGGTGCTGGAGGAATTGATTAACTTGGCATTGCTTTGGCTGTGCCCTTTTATTTTTGCGATGTGCAGATTTTCGGTAACTAATCACTTGACTATAGTAACATGCAAAGCATCTTTGAACTTGATTTTTGTGGTGGATCCATGATTTATCATCCATTTGTCGATTTGCATATTTTTCCTAGATAAATCATTTTTCAATTAACATGTAAGACTAGGAGTACTGTGGTGGTGTTCAATGCATAAACTCTTCAATTTCAATGCATATTATGTTTTTTTTTATATTTTGTGTGGAAAATATGTATCATTGGTAGTTATTCTAATTTTTTTCATGGTCACATACTTTGAATGATAAGATGTGTAAAGGATGCTTTTCAAACTTGTGTTGGAGATATGTTCTTTTCATTTCCTTTTGTATATTTAAATATAATTTTTACTGGTTTATTAGCTAGATTTGAGTTCAATTGTGTGTACTATCAGGAGTTTGTCAACTGCTTTAAGGAAGACTGTTGTAGTTCTTTGAGACCTTGGTAGTGATTTATTATTCTTCTGCCAGGTATATAACTAATCTCATCAATAAGGGTATTGGGTTTGCTCTTTTTATAACCTCGTGCTTTTGAACTTGAATTAGGTCTTTCACAATTAGTTATTTTGTTTAATTTGTCTAGATGATTATGTTTTCTACAAGATTACATGAAGTTGTCCTAGGTTATGATTTTCCATAAAGTAAAATGTTTTCTTTACTTCTGTATTTCATTCTAATCAACAAGAATAGTTTCCTAAATTATAACAATAGTTTGAATTGCCTTGAATGTTTTTCTAGGAAACCTGCAATTTACCAGGAAACATTTTCAGGCTGTAAGCTTTTACCAAAGGTGACTATTGCTCTTATGTTCGTGTGTCTTAAGTCAACACAATCTACTAAATTTTACCTATGTTGACTATTCCTCGTCTACTCAATTTTATAAAACCAGTCTTCTAGGTTCTCTTCATTAAATAAATATGGGGTGATCAACCGGTGTTCCGAGTTTTGATTTAACAACATATAACATAGCGATGATAACTTTAGTCATTTGATTATAGGTTCTTGTAGCCCATCTCCTCTCGTTTTAATTTCTTGCTTTTTTTTTTGCTCATAAGTTTAGGGTTTTATTGATGTTTGAAAACTAGGTGTTTTTTTCCTAGTGTCTGAACTCTGCTTTCATGTTTTTATATGGACCCCCAAGTTATCAAGTAATATTTATGGACTACAACTTTGTTGAAGTGTTCGATTAATTACCTTACTCCTTTCTTTAATCTAGTTGTGTCCTTTTATTTTGCTTTAGAATCTTGAGTGCTCAGTCCAAGATACCAATGTATCAGAAGAGAAACATGAACGTGAACAATATTTTTTGCTTTAGAATCTTGAGTGCTCAGTCAACTCAATCTACTACCTTTTACCGGTGTTAACTATTTCTTATCTGCTCATTTTTCTAAAGCCATTTTTCTAGGTATCATTAAATATATATCGGTAACTGAGAGGCCTTGTTTGGATTTAACAACATGTAGGATGGCGACGACAACATTAGTTGTTTGATTGTGTAAAGGATGCTTTCAGAACTTGTGTTGGAGATATGTTCTTTTAATTTTCTTTTGTATATTTTAATATAATTGATACTGGTTTATTAACTAACACTTGAGTTCAATTTTGTGTCCTTTCAGGAGTTTGTCAACTGCTTTAAGGAAGACTGTTGTAGTTCTTTGAGGCTTTGATAGTGATTTATTATTCTTCAGCCAGTTTTATAACTAAGGTCATCAATACGGCTGTTGGGTTTGCTCTTTTTATCTCCTTGTGCTTTTCAACTTCAATTTGTGCTTTTCAACTTCAATTAGGTCTTTCACAAGTGGTTATTTTGTTTGAATTTGTCTAGATTATTTTTTCTACAAGATTACATGAAGTTTTTCCTAGGTGCCCTGTTGATTTTCCATCAAGTCAAAGTGTTTTCCTTACTTCTCTATTTCATTCTAGTCAACAAAAGTAATTTGCTAAATTATAACTACTGTTTGAATTACTTTGAATGTTTCTCTAGGAAACCTTCAATTTACAAAGGAACATTTCCATACCGTAAGCTTGTACCAAAGTTGGCTATTGCTCATATGCTCGTGCGAGTCAACACAATCTACTACCTTTTACAGGTGTTAACTATTTTTTATCTTCTCATTTTTCTAAAGCCAGTTTTCTAGGTGTCATTAAATATTTATCGGTAACGTAGTGACCTTCCGAGTTTTGATTTAACATGTAGGATGGCGACGACAACATTAATCGTTCGATTTCTGGTTTTGGAAGCCCCTCTCATCTTGTTTTCATTTCTTTCTTTTCTGTCTTTTGCTAATTAGTTTATGGTTTATCGATGTTTGAAAACTGGTTGTTTTTTTCCTAGTGTCTGAAATCCGCTTGCATGTTTTTCTAGGGACCCGAAGTTATGAAGTAGTATTTATGGACTACAACTTTGTTAAAGTGTTTGATTCATTACCATACTCTCTTTAATCTAGTTTGTCCTTTTATTTTGCTTTAGAATCTCGAGTGCTCAGTCCAAGATACCAATGTATGAGAGGAGAAACATGAACGTGAACAATATTGTTTATCATTTGATGTTTTGGAGGAAACAAACTTAAATTGGTTTGATATAGTTTTCTATTTCTGTATTACTATTGATATATTTTGTTTTTGTAGCTCTGAGGCTTCTATTATAGTTTTTGAGTGGAAAAAGAGTATGCTCTTTTATTTTCACCATGTGCAGATTTGCGGTAATGATCACTTGACTTCAATAACAAGAAAGCATCTTTGAACTTGATTTTCATGTTGGATCCATAATTTTTCATCAATATGTTGTGTTGTATGTTTTTCCTAGATTAATCAGTTTTCAATTAACATGTAAGACTAGGAGTACCTAGGTGATGTTTAATGCATATACTCTTCTTTCAATACTTGTTATGTTTTTTTTTTCTTTCTTTTGTGTGGAAAATACGTAGCACTAGGGTGGTTACTGTAAGTTTTTTGATGGTCCCATACTTAGAATAATAAGATATGGGTAAAGGATGCTTTTGAAACTTGTGTTGGAGATATGTTCTTTTCTTTTGTTTTTGTATATTTTAATAAAATTTATACTGGTTTATTAGTTTTTGATATATTTTGATATATTTTGTTTTTGTAGCTCTGAGGCTTCTATTATAGTTTTTGAGTGGAAAAAGAGCATGCTCTTTTATTTTCACCATGTGTAGATTTTCGGTAATGATCACTTGACTTCAATAACAAGAAAGCGTCTTTGAACTTGATTTTCGTGTTGGATCCATGATTTTTCATCAATATGTTGTTTTGTATGTTTTTCCTAGATTTCCTAGATTAATCGGTTTTCAATTAACATGTAAGACTAGGAGTACCTTGGTGATGTTTAATGCATATACTCTTCTTTCAATGCTTGTTATGTTTATTTTTCTTGAGTGGAAAATAGGTAGCACCAGGGTGGTTACTGTAAGTTTTTTGATGGTCTCATACTTCGAAAAATAAGATATATGTAAAGGATGCTTTTGAAACTTGTGTTGGAGATATGTTCTTTTCTTTTCTTTTTGTATATTTTAATAAAATTTATACTGGTTTATTAGCTAGTATTTGAGTTCGATTGTTTGTAATTTTAGTAGTCTAACAAATCCTTTAAGGAAGACTGTTTTAGCTCATTGAGGCTTTTGAAGTGATTTATTATTCTTCTGCCAGCTTCATGACTGGCCTCATCCTTATGATTGTTGGCTTTTCTTTTTTTATCTCCATGTGCTTTTCAATTTTAGTTAGGGCTTATGCAGTTGGTTATTTTTTTTTAATTTTTTCTAGATGATTATGTTTTCTACAAGATTACATGAAGTGTTGCTTAGGTGGCCTTTTGATTTTCTATCAAGTGAAGTGTTTTCCTTACTTCTCTATTTCATTCTAGTAAACAAGAGTAATTTGCTAAATTGTAACTACTGTTTTAGTTACCTTGAATTTTTCTCTAGGAAACCTTCAATTTACAAGGGAACATTTCCAGACTGTAAGCTTGTACCAAAGTTGGGTATTGCTCGTGTGTCTTGAGTCAACTCAATCTACTACCTTTTACCGGTGTTAACTATTTCTTATCTGCTCATTTTTCTAAAGCCATTTTTCTAGGTATCATTAAATATATATGGGCAACTGAGAGGCCTTCCTTGTTTGGATTTAACAACATGTAGGATGGCGACGACAACATTAGTCGTTTGATTGTGTAAAGGATGCTTTCAGAACTTGTGTTGGAGATATGTTCTTTTAATTTTCTTTTGTATATTTTAATATAATTGATACTGGTTTATTAACTAACACTTGAGTTCATTTGTGTGTCCTTTCAGGAGTTTGTCAACTGCTTTAAGGAAGACTGTTGTAGTTCTTTGAGGCTTTGATAGTAATTTATTATTCTTCAGCCAGCTTTATAACTAAGGTCGTCAATACGGCTGTTGGGTTTGCTCTTTTTATCTTGTTGTGCTTTTCAATTTCAGTTAGGCCTTACACAATTAGTTATTTTGTTCTATTTTTTTCTAGATGATTATGTTTTCTACAAGATTACATGAAGTGTTTCTTAGGTGGCCTTTTGATTTTCTATCACGTGAAGTGTTTTCCTTCTCTATTTCAACAAGAGTAATTTGCTAAATTATAACTACTGTTTGAATTGCCTTGAATGTTTCTCTAGGAAACCTTCAATTTTCAAGGGAACATTTCCAGACTGTAAGCTTGTACCAAAGTTGGTTATTGCTCATATGCTCGTGTGTGTTGAGTCAACACAGTCTACTACCTTTTACTAGTGTTAACTATTTCTTATCTGCTCATTTTTCTAAAGCCAGTTTTCTAGGTATCATTAAATATATATCGGTAATTGAGTGGCCTTTTGAGTTTTGATTTAACAACATGTAGGATGGCGACGACAACATTAGTCGTTCCATTTCAGGTTCAGGAAGCCCCTCTCCTCTTGTTTTCATTTCTTTCTTTTCTTTCTTTTGCTAATTAGTTTAGGGTTTTATCGATGTTTGAAAGCTGGTTGTTTTTTTCCTATTGTCTGAAATCCGCTTGCATGTTTTTCTAGGGACCTCGAGTTATCAAACAAAGAATATTTATAGACTGCAACTTTGTTGAAGTGTTTGATTCATTACCTGACTCCTTTCTTTTATCTAGTTGTGGCATTCTGTTTTGCCTTAGAATCTTGAGTGCTGTGTCCAAGATACCAATGTATGTTTGGAGAAGCATGAATGTGAACAATATTTTTTTATCATGTGATGTTTTGGAGGAAACAGTCTTAATTGGTTTGATATAGTTTTCTATTTCTGCATTACAATTGATATTTTGTTTTGTATTTTGTAGCTCCGAGGCTTCTATTATAGTTTTTGAGTGGAAAAAGAGTGTGCCTTTCAGGTGCTGGAGGAATTGATTAACTTGGCATTACTTTGGCTGTGCCCTTTTATTTTTGCGATGTGCAGATTTTCGGTAACTAATCACTTGACTACAGTAACATGCAAACCATCTTTGAACTTGATTTTTGTGGTGGATCCATGATTTTTCATCCATTTGTTTATTTGCATGTTTATCCTAGATAAATCAGTTTTCAATTAACATGTAAGACTAGGAGTATCGTGGTGGTGTTTAATGCATATACTCTTCAATTTCAATACTTGTTTTGTGTTTTGTAGCTCCGAGGCTTATATTATAGTTTTTGAGTGGAAAAAGAGTGCTTTTCTGGTGCTGGAGGAATTGATTAACTTGGCATTGCTTTGGCTATGCCCTTTTATTTTTGCGATGTGCAGATTTTCGGTAACTAATCATTTGACTACAATAATATGCAAAGCATCTTTGAACTTTATTTTTGTGTTGGATCCATGATTTTTCATCAATCTGTTGTTTTGCTTGTTTTTCCTAGGTAAATCGGTTTTCAATTAACAAGACTAGGAGTACCCTGTTGGTGTTTAATGCATAAACTCTTCACTTTCAATGAATGTTATATTTTTTTTTTATATTTTATATGGAAAATAGGTATGTTCTTTTCATGTTCTGAAGGAATTGATTAACTTTGCATTGCTCGGGGTATGTCCTTTTATTTTCACTTTGTTCAAATTTTCGACAACTAATCACTTGATTACAGTAAGAAGCAAAACATCTTTGAACTTGATTTTTGTGTTGGATCCATGATTTTTCATCAATCTGTTGTTTTGCTTGTTTTTCCTAGATAAATCGGTTCTCAATTAACATGTAAGACTAGAAGTACCATGTTGGTGTTTAATGCATAAAAAATAGGTAGCACTGACGGTTATTCTAATTTTTTTCATGGTCACATACTTTGAATGATAAATATGTGTAAAGGATGCTTTGAAACTTGTGGTGGAGATACGTTCTTTTAATTTCCTTTTGTATATTTTAATATAATTTATACTGGTTTATTAGCTAGCATTTGAGTTCAATTGTGTCCCCTTTTAGGAGTTTGTCAAATGTTTTAAGGAAAACTACTTTAGCTTTTTGAGGTTGTGGAAGTGATTTATTAATCTTATGCCGGCTTGATGATTGAGCTCATAAATACGGCTGTTGGGTTTTCTCTTGTTTTCTCCATGTGCTTTTCAACTTCAATTCAGCCTTATTCAATTTTTTTTTAATTTGTCTAGATGATTATGTTTTCTATAAGATTACATGAAGTGTTTCCTAGGTGGCCTCTTGATTTTCGATCAAGTTAAGTGTTTTCTTTACTTCTCTATTTCATCTAGTTAACATGAATAATTTGCTAAATTATAGCTACAATTTGAATTACCTTGAATGTTTTTCTAGGAAACCTCCAATTTGCTAGGGAACATTTCTAGACTGTAAGCTTTTAGCAAAGTTTGCTATTGCTCATATGCTCGTGTGTTGTGTACTTGCTACAACATATGACATTGCCCCATCTTTCCATAGTCCTTTCCTCTTGGAATCTAGGTTGACCCATATTCCAGTTGTCCCTGACTGAGTTGGTCATACAGGTCGATCATTTGTCATTGATTGTTGTTGGCTTTGGATAGCCATCTCGTCCCTGTACTCTTTCAGTGACCGTGGTTATTTTTTGATTCATAACTTTACTCGTTTCTTTTATCTAGTTGTGTCTTTCTGTTTTGTTTTCGAATCTTGAGTGCTCAGTCCAAGATACCAATAAATCAATGGAAAAGCATGGATGTGAACAATTTGTTTATCACATGATGTTATGGAAGGCACAGTCTTAATTGGTTTGATATAATTTATATTTTTGTACTACAGTTGATATTTTGTTCTGTTTTATGTAGCTTCGAGGCCTTTATTATAGTTTTTGATTGGAAAAAGAGTGTATTTTTCATGTTCTCAAGGAATTTATTAACTTTGCATTGCTCGGGGTACGTCCTTTTATTTTCACTCTATTCAGATTTTTGGCAATTGATCACTTGATTACAGTAACAAGAAAAGCATCTTTGAACTTGATTTTTGTGTTGGATCCATGATTTTTCATCAAAATGTTGTTTTGCTTGTTTTTCCTAGATAAATCGGTTTTCAATTAACATGTAAGACTACGAGTACTTTGGTGGTGTTTAATGCATATACTCTTCAATTTCAATGCCTTTTATATACTTTGTTTTTATTTTGTGAGGAAAATAGGTAGCACTAGGGTGGTTATTCTAAGTGTTTTGATGGTCACATACTTTTGAATGATAAAATGTGTAAAGGAAGACTGTTGTAGTTCTTTGAGGCTGTGGAAGTGATTTATTATTTTTATGCCACCTTCATAATTGAGCTCATCAATATGTCTGTTGGGTTTGCTCTTTTTATCTCCTTGTGCTTTTCAACTTCAATTAGTTATGTAATTGGTTTTTTTTAAGGACCCCAAGTTATCAAGGAACATTTATGGACATTAACTTTGTTGGTGTTTGATGCATTATCTTACTCTTTTCTTTTATCTAGTTGTGTCTTTCTGTTTTGCTTTTGAATCTTGAGTGCTCAGTCCAAGATACCAATGTATCTTTGGAGAAGCATGAATGTGAACATTTTTTTATCACGTGATGTTTTGGAAGTCAGAGTCTTAATTGGTTTGATATAGTTCTATTTTTGTACTAATATTGATATTTTGTTCTGTTTTTACCTAGCTTCGAGGCTTTTATTATAGTTTTTGAGTGGAAAAAACTATATATTAGGTGTTCGTTTTTTTTTTGCATCGAATCTTTAAGATTATAAACATGCTTGTATTGCGCCACTTTACTGGGCAGTGTAGTGTGTATGTTGCTATTAAATTTTTTGTTTTTGATAGATTTATTTTTTTGCTCTTTTCTTCCTTGATAAATTGGTGTTTGGTTGCCTATATAATTAGTTGGTTGTGTTTTAAATGAATTTTTAATTTTGTTCCAGTTCACTTTTATGCATGTGTTGGGATTATCAACAATATGAATTCATGTTTGCATATTGTTGGAAAAGTTGTTTTTTTTTCATTTTTATAGATAAAGCAACTTAGATTTATTGGTCGAGCAATTTATTTGCTACACCTTTGTTTTATTTTTTGTAAAATATATATTCAACATTAATTTTTCAATGTTTTGTGCATTCAATTGCAATGTCGATAAAAGCAACAAGTTTTTTTAAAAAAAAAAGCAAAGTATGCATGGAAGAATAGTCCTTTTTCTCATGCTAGAAAATAACCGGCGAACCGCTATGCCATTTGCTTTTCTTCAAGATTTTTTTCTTTGGGGTGTTAAGGCATGTTCCAACTAGGATTAAGCTGTTTAGTGTTGTTGTTTTTCATGCTTTATTTTTTTCGTTGTAAATGGAAAGGCTTTCATTTTTTTCTCCTCAATTCTTTTTATGCTAATTGTTAATGATCTTTGCAGAGAGGCATGCCATTTTCATTCAAGTTGTGGCAATGTTATGTAGAGAGGCAATTAATTATATAGGTTTAAATTGCTTTTTTTAGTCTTTTATTTTTAAAAAAAAAAAGGGTTTCTTTATTGATACTTTCCAATCTATAGACAAATAGTATGATTACAAGTCATCGACAAACACTACAACTATTACAGCACACTAACACTAACTTGTATTCATCTCATAACTTCACTGAAGCTTTTTATTATCCTGGTTTCAGTGGCTCTAAATTGATGTTGGTTCAAATAATTAAAATAATTGAGGATAAGTAAATAAATTAATCGTTAAATCCTCAACATTTTGTTAGCCTTATTTGCTACTTTTTTGTCCTTCAACTATTTTTCTTACACTGTTTTTTTTTTCTGAATTGATGTTGGTTCAAATAATTGAGGATAAATAAATAAATTAATCATTAAATCCTCAACATTTTGTTAGCCTTATTTGTTGCTTTTTTGTCCTTAAACTATTTTTCTTACACTATTTTCTTTTATCTGTCAAAAAATTAACTAATCATTAAATCCTTGGCATTAATGTTTCTTAATTGTGTTCTAATGCTTGCAGGTAATATTGACAACTCTGTTAAAGGTTCATGTAAGAGGAAGCTTGTTTGAAAAATCTAGAGACCTAATAGAACTGGGTACCTTGGGCTTTGCAAAAAAAGGTAAATGAAGCTCAAACTACCATATTTAAGTCTGATCGAAGATGTATTTTCTAACTCTTATGTTTTTGGATGGAAATTGAATTCAATTCTTTATGCCTACTTTAGAATAGGACATAGTTATATATGACATAGTTATATTAAATACAATTCTTTATGCCTACTTTAGAATAGGTGAAAAAGAGAATGTGATGCGAACAATGAGGAAAATGGATGAAATAACAATGCATAGGAAAGGCCATCAACCTATGGAGGTATGCTTGCTTTTTATTTATACCTTTCTTGCTAAGAGACTTTTAAGACAACCCCTTTGATTTATTTATCCATTTGGTTTCTTTCCAATACAGTTTGAAGTATTTAATCTTATTGACTATTGAATTCAAACATTATCATGCAAAAGCATGATAAAGACGCATCAAATTGATCCGTTACTTTTGAGATCAAGAAATTGATCCATTACTTTCTAGTAACCTTTGAAAGTGGGTCGCAATTTATAATTTAGAATCAATAAATTAACCGAAAGATTGTGAAAGTGAACATTTTACATCAAAGTTTTTTTCCAGGAGCTTTGTTCCTCATCGATTCTTCATCTTAGGTAGAATTGAAGCCCATATAAAAGCCTTTTCTGTTTACAGTATGTTGAAGCTAGTAAAAGAACAATGGGTAAAGCCTTTCACGAGGATATTTTACACATTCTTATTGCTTGAAGCCTTCTCAGATATGCTTATTTAGTAGCTAAGGTATGCTATACTCTCTTGAAGATTATTGGATATTAACAGAAATGGTTTGAATACCTTCTCCTTTGTTTGTTCTTTCATATATATAACCTACAACTCATTGATTACAACATATTCTATACATCTAGGGAGCTGTTTTATGGAAAATAGAATCTTTCCTATTTACTGCCTATTTACTGCTTTAATATACATTAAGATCTTTCATAATCTCCTATTAATTGCCTGCTGTAACTGTATGTAACTGTAACTAATTAAGATCTTTCATAATCTCCTATTAATTGTCTGCTGTAACTGTAAGTAACTGTAACTTCCCTTCCTTGACATCCCCCCTCAAATTGATGGTGGTTGGTCCAACAACATCAATTTGTCCACAAGAAACTGATGTCGTTGTCTAGTGAGTGTCTTAGTAAAAATGTCTGCCACTTGGAGAGTGCTAGGCACATGAGGAAGAGAGATAACTTTGTCTTCAAATGCAGCACGAATGAAGTGACAGTCCACTTCAATGTGCTTGGTTCGCTCATGAAAAATAGGATTTGCCGAAAGATGTATAGCACTAGTATTATCCCCATGAAGAGGAGTAGGAGTGTCCTGCTGAAACCCCATTTCAGCCAGCAGTCCTTGTAACCAGAATATTTCTGAACAGGCTTGAGACATAGCTCTGTATTCTGATTCAGTAGAAGATTTAGACACCCGATCTTGTTTCTTGCTCTTCCATGAAATGAGAGCAGGACCAAGAAACATGCACCAACCAGTAGTAGATCGCCTTGTGTCTAAGCACCCCGCATAGTCCGCATCACTATAGGCATGTAAGATAGGGGAGGTGTCAGCAGGATAGCATAACCCTCGTTGAAGTGACCCATTCACATACCGAATAATCCGTTTAACTGCTGCCAAATGAAGGTGCCTAGGAGAGGCCATGAATTGACTAACTTGTTGAACCGCATAAGAAATATCAGGCCTAGTATTTGTAAGATAAATCAAACTCCCCACAAGAGTTCTGTAGACTGTTGGATCCGGTAGTAGCTCTCCCTCATCCTTTCTAAGCTTAACATTGATCTCCATAGGTGTATCGAATGGTGGCAAGTCTTGTAGACCGGCTGCAGCCACCAAATCCATGGCATATTTATGTTGGGACATAAAAATGCCATGTGCACCAGTCTGAATTTCCAAGCCAAGGAAATATGCAAGAATGCCAAGATCCTTCATATGAAAAGACTTCTGTAGATACTGCTTTAGGTGCTGAATGAGACTCAAGTCTGTTCCGGTGATAACTATATCATCAACATACACTAGGACAAATACAGCTCCAGTAGCAGTAGTGTTTAAGAACAATGACGCATCATATTTACTCTTATTAAACCCAAAGTCAAGTAGAGTAGAGGCAAATTTTGCATACCATGCACGAGGGGCTTGTTTAAGCCCATATAATGACTTCCTCAATTTACACACAGTAGAGGTAGGTGAGGAAAACAAACCAGTAGGAGGTCGCATGTAAATGTCTTCATTTAGGTCTCCGTGAAGAAAAGCATTCTTCACATCCAATTGGTGTAAACACCATTTCTGTGACGCTGCAATTGCCAAGATGGTTCTTATTGTAGTCATCTTTACCACGGGAGCAAAGGTTTCCTCATAATTGACACCATATTGCTGATGATTGCCAAGAGCCACCAGTCGGGCTTTATGTCGATCTAAACTCCCATCAGCCTTGACCTTCACCGAGTAAACCCACCGACAACCAAGTGGAGTCACACCCGGAGGGCATTCAATCACCTCCCAAGTATTATTATCTTTGAGTGCCTGTAGTTCTTCTTCCATGGCTTGCTGTCAGCAAGCTTCTTTAGCAGCCTGTGAATAGTTAGTGGGTATAATAGTAGAGTGCAATGTAGCAGATAGAGCTGAATGGGTAGTCTGTCCTCTAGAGAGATTATACCCATATCTATCAGGAGGTATAGATACCCTAGCAGATCTTCTTAGGGCAGGCAGTATAGAAGGCATATCTTGTACCTCAGAATCTGAAGATATCATAGAATCTGAAAAATGCATAGGACTAGATGTCATGATAGTAGCTGAAGATAAGTCTGTTACCTTGGGATCTGAAGAATGCAGGAGATTAGGTTGCAGGGCAGTAGATGAAGGGGGCTTTGCTTGTGTTTGTCTACGGCTATACACTAGCTATGGTTGGTCATTTGAGAACCTAGATGGTGGAACACTAGAAACAGTAGTTGTAGGAGTTTTTGTTTGAACATTTGGAACACTTGTGTCAGAATCAGTGAATGTCGGTAACACAACTTGTGATTTCGAGGTAGTGGAGGACCATGGAAAGAAACACTGATTTTCTAAAAAAATAACATTTCTAGAAACATGAATCTTATGAGTTTGAGGATCAAAACATAAGTACCCCTTTTGATTCACACTATACCCAAGAAAAACACATTTTACAGACTGAGCTGAGAGCTTGTTTCTGTGAGGGAACGGAAGGTGCATGAAACATACACACCCAAAAGTGTGAAGGTTGTCATATTTGGGGTGGCAATGATGAATCCGAAAGTATGGTGTGTCTAGACCTATCTTTTGGGAAGGGAGTCTATTGATTAGATACGTAGCTGTAGCGAGAGCTTCTACCCAAAACTTAGGTGGAACAGAAGTTTCAATAAGTAATGTTCTAACGACATCCAAAAGATGTCGATTTTTACGTTCTGCCACTCCATTTTGTTGAGAGGTGTAGGAACATGATCTGTGTGAGACTATGCCTTTGTTTTGTAAGAAAGATTGAAACTCATTTGACATATATTCCCCCCCGGAATCTGACCTAAGAATTTTAACAGTAGCATCAAATTGAGTATGGACAAGTTCTAGAAAGAGTTGAAACATGAAGAACACTTCTGACTTCTTTCGCAAAAAATAAACCCATGTATAGCGGCTATAATCATCTATAAAGGTTACAAAATATTTGTAACCAGCATGAGACACAATAGGACTAGCTCCCCATACATCACTATGAACTATGTCAAAGGGTTTTGTGGCTCGGCTGCCCTCGGAAGGAAATGGTAATATTTTACTTTTGCCAAGTTTACACGAAATGCAATCAAAAGACCCAATAGGAGAAGAATACTGCACTGTTTTATTCAATAAACCAGATTTCAACAAATGTGCTAAAACTTTATTGTTTGGATGACCAAGACGCCTATGCCATGTTTCTTTAGACACACTAAGTGCAGTACAAAATAAAGACAATGTAGGAGAATTCAAAGTACGTGGAATAGCCAGTTGCAGCAGAAATAAACGCCCATGCTTAGACCCCCTCGCTATCACCTGCCCTGTCATTTGATCCTGCACAATACAGCCCTGGTTAGAAAACTTAACTTTACAGTTATTATCAACAAACTGCCCTATAGAAGCCAGATTTACAGCAAGTCTAGGGGAAACATAGATATCTTTCAATGGAGGTTTATCACCAACAGCCACAATTGGCAGAATACTGCCATTGACTGTTTGAACCTGTGACAATCCCCTATATTTTCTGAGATTTACCAATCCTCGCAATGAATTTGTCATGTGATTTGTGGCTCCCGAATCCAATACCCAAGAGGAAGTTGAAGAGGCTGCATTACCTTGAAGACCAAGTGTAGAAAATGCACTCATAATCATTTCTTGCACCATTTCTTTGGTCAAGACTGGAGGATGAGTGTTGGGGGCTGCTGACACCAAATGCATACCACTGGTAACAACAGTTGCCGAATTTGCTGTTGCATAATTCCTGCTAGCACGTGAAGGAGGTCGAATAGGACACTCTTTGATGATGTGTCCTGGTTGTTTGCAGTAATTGCAGATCTTGTTTGGACAATTAGGTGCAATATGCCCATACCTTTTGCAGCTGTAACATTGTGTCTTCCTCATGTCATGCCCTTTCCCTTTGTTGTAGGTAGCATAAGCAATCGGGACCACTCTAGCTCGTTCCATTGTATGCTGAGTAGTAATGCGTTGTTCCTCACGCAACAACTCTCCAAAACAGGCAGCCAAAGTAGGGACTGGATCTCTATTTACTAGAGAAGCACGCACTGCCTCATATTCTGGCCTTAATTTCATTAGAAACTGATCTCTTTGGCTGTTTTGGTGAACCTGTTGCACGACCAGTACTCTTCAACGAGACATCTTGGCAGTGACTAAGTCAGAGTAGTCATTCCATAATGTCAAAAATCCAGAATAATATTCCTGAATAGTGAGGTCTCCTTGAGTATAATTTCCAATACTCAATTCCAGCTGAAACCTTCTGGTATTGTTGTCTTGATGATAGACTTGTGTAAGATAATCCCACATAGCCTTTGCTGACCTATGAGGTCTCAAAGACAAGATTAACTGAGGTTCCATAGAACCTAGAATCCAGGACATGATTTGTGCATCCTTTGCTGCCCATACAGTCTTTGCACTAGCTGATTTTTCAGCACCCTTCTTACTGTCTGATTCTTCAACATCTAAGGCTTCCTTCTCACTGTCATCTTCCTTCTCACTGTCATCTACATGACTCCATAACACCTTTCCCTTGAGAAAAATCTCCATTTGAAATGCCCAGGCAGCATAATTTTTGCCAGTAAATCTGACACAAACATTATCTGCCTTCTCCATCAAGCTAAGTCTCTTAAACTCTAGAGTTTCTAAGAGGGTTTCTAAGAAATCTGGGAATTCTATGAAAGAGGCTTTGATACCATAACAGAAATGGTTTGAATACCTTCTCCTTTGTTTGTTCTTTCATATATATAACCTACAACTCATTGATTACAGCATATTCTATACATCTAGGGAGCTGTTTTATGGAAAATAGAATCTTTCCTATTTACTGCCTATTTACTGCTTTAATATACATTAAGATCTTTCATAATCTCCTATTAATTGTCTGCTGTAACTGTATGTAACTGTAACTAATTAAGATCTTTCATAATCTCCTATTAATTGTCTGTTGTAACTGTAAGTAACTGTAACTTCCCTTCCTTGACAGATATATTATCCATTTTTGCTTTGAATGTTTTCCTTAAACATTTTTGTCGGGATAATGCATAATTGATCTCTCAAGCGCAGTTAAGGAGTTTGCAAGCTCATTTGTGAAGCTTGGTAACATCAATTTAATAAAATATGTTATGAAGGTTATTCTTGGTTCTAGGTACAAGATTGATAAAGTAATGACGATACACTTGTATGAAGTTATATTCATCAATATTTGCTTGTTTATATTCGATAGAGAAACTTTCAGTTCAATAATTACTTCTAATTCATATTACCATGCCAATCTTATGATGCATGCAAGGTTATGGGGACTCTTTTATAAAGATGAATGCATGCTGAGAATTGTAAAAGCTAGAGGCATCAAGATAAGGTGATATCCTATATAATATTGAAAAATTCATTATTTCGTTAAAATTTACAGGTTCTCTCAATTACCTCATGATGTCTATCAATTTATCAATAAAGTCTTTTGTCTATCTATCTTAGCAAAACTGATGGAAATGCCCTTTTATTTGTAAACTTCAATTTTCTCTAAAGAGTATGGATAGTTTATCAATTAGCTCCTTAAACAAATTTGAACATGATTTAGTTTAAAGATAAAATTTGATTTTGAAAGCAAAGCAAATTCACTTGAAAAAAAGGCATGAAATATATATAATCTATGCAATCCAATCAATAAATGAAAGGTACAAAACAATCTTCACCTAAGATTTGTTTTTTTTTAAATAAACTTTAGACCAATAAAAACATAAAATATAAAGCCGCATTCACTTTAGATATAATCAATACCTTTATGTGTGTGTGTGTAGTAGTTCATTTTGACTATGGAAAACAACCGTCAACATGATGGATTATCTAAAAAAGCTAAGTTGGGATTTGATATAAAAAGAGCACCGAGTGTTTTAGCTTTTATGGAGATTTTCATATTGGTTTTCATAAGGTTGGGCATGGTGGCTTATCATGTGGAATGATGTTGAGCTAGTGAAAATAGATTAAGAAACAGGAGTGGAGAAGGCAAATTAATAGATCAAAGAAAATAAAATGCATATGAATTTGATTTTGAAATTTAATTAGTTTCCACTATCTTATGCTTTTATTTTATTTATTGATTTAAAAAAAATATTAGTGAATTCGGCTTATGCATTTTCATTTTTTGATCAGATTTTACATTTATCATATTATTATTCTAAAGATTTGTTTAAGAAATATATATATATATATATATATATATATATATATATATATATATATATATATCTTAAACAAATCTTTAGAATTTGTTTTTCAAGGATTTAGTTCACAAACAATCTACATTTTGGAGAGGAAATTGAAGTTTACAAAATAAAAATAAAAAGTTTGCATTATTTTTTTTTTAACAGAGGTAGACAAAATGACGTTATTGTTAAATGGATGAAACAGGTAAATGAAAGAAAACAAATATATGGAAAGAATAGTTGCTTATATTAAAGGGGATGAATTGAAATAAGTAATATTGAACAATGAAAGAGTAGGGGTGAAAAGAAATAGAAAAAGTAGAATCCGCTGAGCATAAATAAGCACACAAATGCCCTAAGAAAGTCCTACTAAAATAAAACATCAGAATATTCCTATTGATAATAAATCCCTAATTATAATGGAAGTCTTTTTCTTGTTTAAAAGCAATGAAATCAGAGGTTTCAGTGTCAATTGATGTAGAAAAAAGATAGATGAAATTCAAGGAGTTTTCAATCCACCAAGCAACCCTTTATCCCTCAATAGGTATTTCCTGAATCCACAAGAGAGAGGTTTTTAAATCCACAAAAAACAAATATGTGTCCACCTCTCAAAATGACAATGAAATTCTAAAACTACCTTCCTAATACGATGTATGAATTAGGAAATAAAATCCCAATAAATAATAAAATAATCCTAATTATTTTGAATATTACAACTATCTTGAAAATCATTCTTGTACCGCATCAGCTGGGCATGTCCACATGTTACAACTTGCATGTAACTTTAGTGTCCAATTTCCCTTGCTCCTTTCCCCTCCCTGTCCTCAGTAATTGTTTTAGCATAATTAGCTTCTTTTTTTCATAGGAACTATTTTAGATGGTCGTGTGACATTACATTGTTGAATTAGAAAAGGAGTTGCTTATGTAATTGCTACGATGGATGTCAGACCAAGGTTATGTTGTTGATTCCTCAACAAGAAACATGATCCTTTAGAAATCACTTATTTGATCGCCACCTCATTAATGAGATCTTGTCCAAGTAACACATGATGTCAAAAGCCTTGAAATCTTAGCAGACAGACGAAGGGATACAAAAAAGGGTGTTTTCTGGGTTGAACACAGTGGCATGCATTTCTGCAATTTCTATGCTACCTGGGTAGTGTTCTTAGTGTTCATCCGAAGAACATTGCCTTAGGTGCTAATTTTTTCTGTTTTGATTTGTTTTAGGTGCAACCATGTTCGCACATCATTATTACATATAATCTAGTTTTGTTTTACATTAATAAGACTGATTTAAAATTTTTAGGATTTCAGTTTAGAATCGAACCCATTTATGCTAAGTTATGAAGTTTGAATGAAAGTCCAGTTCAATAGACTAGTCATCAATGATGTATGTATGAGATTGATCATGCTTATGTCAATCATGTTCTTCATTTTGCTTAATTGACTTAATTGAGTCAACCCAACCGAGTTGATCTAGTGAAGCAATTGATTGAGTTGTATGGTCTTTTATTTTGCTTTGAGCTTTTGCACTTAAAGGTGTCTGAAAAACACTCCCTTGAGTCTAATATGACAACTTTGTTTATGGGTAAAAATAGTTTTTGCCATTCATGACGTTACAAAATTATAAAAATAAAATAAAAAAAATGCATATTTTGTGTGTTGTATACGACCAGATAGCTCAAGAATAAATGCATTTTTTTCGAAATAATTTATTTTTTAGGGATTTTTTTCATATTTATTTTTTAAGAATTTGATAAATATTTCAAAAGAAAATATCAATTAATCTTTATAACACCCATAAAATTTTATCTAATACATATAGTATCCCTTACCAAGTTACAAAGAATTTGGGATTTATACACGCATGCACTCATGCGGTTTTCATATAAAAGTCTATTGAAATTTTTGTAGTCTCCCCAATACTAGGAAGTCCTAATTTATCAACTTATTACATGACCCAATCATCCCGGGTTTCAATCCCACAAACATCATCATCATAACCAGAATTTTTATAACATATATTAAAAACAACAATAATGTGAATAAATGAGATAATTATGAATACATGGAACATAATTATATGAATTTTAGTGCAAGTTCATCTATTCAAGTTCAAACATTAAGCTATATAAATATTTTAATATCACAAAATACAAGGATATTTTCCCTAAAACTAGATAACAAAAAAGTGAACAAAAGCTAGGATTTACTACTTCGGGCATGCAGTGGTCCTAAAACAAAATACATATTATTGAAACATGAATACCATAATAATTATAGTAACATAAAAATCCAACGATTAAAAAGGCAAACATGTATTATTCCTATTCGATTCATTTCTCCATTTTTGTTTTCATTGGAACCCTTTCTCATTCAACTACTAAAAACTATTTCTGCCTATCGATACCAGTTTCACCAGTATCATTATCGCGTCGCTGCTTATCAACTCAAACTTCCTGAAGGATCATGAATTCATCCAGCTTTCCATGTTTGTTTACTTAAGAAAAAGGTAGGAGAAGTACGTGACGCAAGTGCTGAATTACCACCACCTATTACAGATGAAGGCTAGATGGTTTTAGAACCTTCAGCAGTTAAGCTATATATTGGACACCCGTTGGTTGATGGCGGGGTCGTAATTTGTTGAGGAGAGCTTGATATAATGGCGTCGACGTCCTATTGAGGACGCAACGTGGAAGAATACTGAAGACTTGCGAGATAGGTTTCAGTCTTTGCATGAGAATATGTCTAACTCTGTTAGCAGGAGATAGCTATTATTTTCGGAGTTTTTATTTTTCTGAAAAATGCTCGAAAATGCAAGGGTAAAAAACAAGCTCCAACACATTGCATCAAATTTCAAAAACAATTATGAATGAAAATATTTTTAGTGTAAGTTTATATTTTATTTTTATTTTTTTTAGATAAAAAAAAAACACCAGATACTTGCCGGTGGAGAAACTACTAACCCTAACCAACTGGGTTAAATAAAAAAAACACGAGTAATGGATTTAGATATTTATGGAGCAAAATCCAGCACCTGTCATCTCTAATGAGTTAGCTTCGGAACAGACCACTATTAGCTTTAATGCAAAGAGCTGCAACAAACAAGGCACCATGGAAACATAGAATTGAGCGTTAGATTTCACTAAAATTGTATAAAGACGGGTAAATCACGGACTAAACCCTAATATATGTGAGAAGTCTTGGAACACAGGGCTTCTATCCATTCAACTGTCAGACTCGTTTCCAGAGTCTACCATCATTGGTTGTGGGTTCTTGTAGTCATTCACTTGTAATTTATACCGCTTTTTATCATCTCGAGCCATTTCTTCATACGGTTCCTTCTCCTCCGCTGCATTCAAACAGGTATAACCAAATGGTGAAATATTTTTTTAAACAGGTGAGACATCTGGGCAGTAAAAGATGGCGGAATGGCCACATTTTAGAGAAATGAAAAGAGTGCAGACCTGACATAGCATTCCATTTGTCTGCAAGTGCTTTTGCAATCTCCCCGAACACAATTCCTGGGTTACTTTTCCTCACATTCTTTTGTCAATCAAAATAATATACTTAGTATACCCAAAACAAGCAATGAACAAATACTAATCGGAAATTACAATGGAAAACAGCAATTAACCCACCTCCCTTTCCATTTGTGAGAAGAACATGTAAGCAGATTTTGACCTCTTTGGTGCATTAGGATCCTTCTTCTTTTTCGGTTTTCTCTTCTTTTGGCTTTCCTCTCCATCTTTGGATTTCCTCTTCGTAACTGCCTTTGAAGATGAAGCCTCCCTTTTAAAATCCTTTTTTATTGAGTTCTGCAATTGGACCATTCATTGGATATTATATACATTCAAAAAGATGACCATATAGCAAATTCTTTTCAATAGAGCATGACAGTAGAGTGAATTGAATGGCTTGCCTCTTTCTCATCACCACTATCACTGGCATTAGATTCATCTCCGGAGTCATCAGTAGGCGAACCTCCATCATCCTTCCCAGCGACAAAATCTTCATCCTGCAACATCACCATGATTAGATCTCATTGCATAAATGAAAAGGGGCTTTTAGATCTCAAACAAGATGGAGACAAAAAAAGAAGGAAATACAATGGAAACAAGGATGCAGGTGCAGATAATGCTATCTATACACATGAAATTAACCCTACCAATTAAAATTCAGCAGCCATTAGCTTGAAGGATGTGCAGCACAAAATTATAAGAAAGAAAAGAACTTGCCTCATCATCACTCTCATCATCACCAGCTTCATTCCTAATGCGTGCAAGATGTGGATCGACAGCATCATCATCATCATTCTGAAGAACAGCAGCCACTCCCTTTGCAGCTTGCATATCTCCCAGGTTCATAATTTTCAATCCCTTCCCACTGTATGGTTAAATGAAAGGTAAAGCCATTGAAAATGGAAAGTAGACTCGAGCTCTTAGGTGAGAAACAACCCTACCTTATGAAGTCAAAAAGATTATGATATTCGTTTCTCTGGATGTTCCGAAAAAGATGCTCTTGTTCTGTTTTAAGTCTTATAAGAAGATCAAAGTAATGCATATTTGAGCCACCAGCAGCATGCCTCTCAAATTCCACATAGTCAATCTTGTATGAAGAAACAGGAGAAAGAATTAAAATAAACATGTCAAAATCCAATTGAAGTATATCATATGCATATTATTTAACTAATCAACACAAAATAGTTTGCAGATCTATACCTCCTCGTGAAGAATGAGTGTTGGGGGTTTGGGTAAGAAGAAGAAGCTCTTTTCAAGGGGGTACAGGACTCCATCTTCAGCTTTC
This sequence comes from Salix exigua, assembly GCA_032356905.1. NCBI lineage: Eukaryota > Viridiplantae > Streptophyta > Magnoliopsida > Malpighiales > Salicaceae > Salix > Salix exigua. Next base: position 11,354,006 of record CM063604.1, read on the forward strand.
AGCGATGATTTCACAGCATAACCATCTTGACAACTACGGAATTTTCCTGGTCTAGTAACTTTGGCAGCAGACAATCCACGCAATATAGTGGTGAACACTTCATGAATAAGCCCCTATTTATCCACAACACAAACAAATTTTATATAACGTGCAAGCCAATCTATCCTATGATTAACATATCAACATGTCCCAACAGATGCTATTACCTTCTGAAAAAAGAAGAAAAGAAAAGAAATGAATATCACATGAAGCATTATCACAACAGAATGTAATCAGGTACCTTATAAGATGATTCCAACTTATCCTTGTACTTTGTGTACAAAAGATCTTCACTCAATGACAAGTTGCTTTGAACTACAAAGTCAGTGTCGAACTGTACAAAATAGAATAATGAATGGTAGCCAAACCTTATGAGCAACAAAACAAATACATTGACGTTCAAATGTAATACAATCAACAATACCTGCAGCACGATATGCGGATACAGAGTTTGCCCTTTGCGGATAGGTGGATCAAGAGTAACAACAACAAAGGTGTGTGGCTGGTTATACTGCACAAAAAAAAAAAAAAAATCAAGTTCACATGAGATTCCATTAGTCATTAGTTTGCCATGAAAAGGATTGAAAGCTCACTAATGCACTATAGCAATCATTATGTGAATAGCATAGAGAGAAAGAAGATGATAAAATTACTGATACACATGCGTATATAAGTAAAGAGGTAATAAAAGCAAACCTTCGGAAGCAAGAAGAGGCGAACAACGCTGCTGTACTGAATTTTGAAATCATTAGCCTGTCCTTGGAGCCGCAAGAAAGACAAATGAAGTTCAACACTGTACCGACCCCTAAATTGAAAAATGGTTTAACATGTCATAAACTCATCGAAAAGAGTCACATTAAAGAATCAGCACATGTCATGGATGAGTTGTGTTTGTGCATGGAAGTACATAGCGAGTATGTATGTGTGTCTGTGTGTGGGCTGGGCTCTACAATTTCTACCTTGGAGTGAGGATTGCAATACCCTCAAATGTAACAACAGCTTCTTCACCTCCAGCACCAACATCTGCCCTTTGCACTATTAGGTCACGGAAAACCTACACAAAATGAATTGACAAGAAATCAGCAGACAAAGAGAGAGGCAAGTACACGGTGGTAAAAATGAAGAAACTCACCTGAGCAGGAGGACGATTTTCATCACCAATATATTGTGTATTGTTATTAGGTATGTGAAAACTTAGCTCCATCAATGAGTCTTTCTGTAAACATAATATAATATAATTACAAATTGATAGCATCACTCTTAAACAAGAAAAAATATGAATGCAAAACCATTATTTCCTACTAGCTACTTAATGCAATTCAGAAATGAGAAAAACAAGAACATAATAGAGGTTTTTTTGGTAACAGATATCACCAAATTTGAATATTTCCTTTCTTGTAAAGGTTTTATATGTTTAATGCTATATTTAAATGCAAATACTGGTAAATATATAGTCAAGTATAACGACAAAATATTCAGTATTTACATTATATTCTACTATGTTGAAAATTGGTTGTATATAACCAATTTCATGATCTGATTATGAACACACCATGATTGGGATAGCACGATCCAGATTGTAATTCCAGCAGTGTGAGCAAAATAGCTAACTCTGTTGTGGACAGATATGCATGAAATGTAGCCAGATGGCTTGTACTGAAGAAAGGACAAATAGCATCAATAGACCCACCTCATTTGCTCCAGTAGTATCATCCACATGGAACTCCAAGATGACATCATTTTTCCCTTGCATTTGTGTTTGCGAAACATCTGCTAAAGATACCTCAAATGCTTGCTTTGAACCAACCAAAAATGTAAGCATATTTCCTACAAACATCACAACAAGGAGAGAATAAAAGAATGAGTTGCACAACTAAAAAAACTCACCTTCTTCAAAACAACAAAGGTAATAATAATAGTTATAATAATAAATAAATAAAAAAACACTAATGGATCCAGCAACTAGGCAAGTCCAAAAAAGTCACCCACCATTTAAGTCCACTTCTCCCCAGTTACGGCCACTGACTGAAAGCTGCTTTTCTTCTGTTGTTATTCCATGGCTTTGGAAAAAATTGGTCAAAGTAGACAGATCCTACATGGCCAGCAATGGATGGAACAATGTAAGAAAACACATTGCATAGTGTAAACATCGAACTTATAAGAAGTAAAACATCATTGAAAACTTCAGTACAATGGTGACTAATGAATCATCACTAACAAGCAATGGACTATTGTGATCATTTAAGAGACCCGCCAATTATATGCACAGAAGTTCAAGGATTCATGCAGCAAGGGATATTATAAGGTATAAAGGGGATCAATATGTTCAAAGTTAGAAAGTAGAGGCATAAATTATAATGATTTCATTAAAATAGAATACACAAACTCTAACATGAAGACAAATGCACACACAAGTTCCAACTTTGAAAGGAGATAACGAGGAGGTTGGAGACAAACCTGATCACGAAATCCAGTAAACTTGTACCAGGGCCCACCTTTGATTAGAACACTGAGTTGATTTGTCCTTGGGACCTTCATCCATGTCACTCCAACAATATCAGTTCTATCAACTTCAACAGCCTTACCACCCCCTTGTTTCTTCCATAGAATCCCCCCTGAAGATATCTTAAGCTGTCCAGGGTTCTGCATTTGACAATGGGAATCTCATATATTATCCTTTTTTTATCTTGCATCTCCATTCCCAAAAAAAAAAGACTCCAAAATTTACAAGACATTTCAAAAATTAGGGCATCGATGCAATGAACTCAAAAAGAAACCATAAATATCTAAAAAATCATGCATCCGATCTCAATAATCAGAAAACCTGATTAGAAACTTAACAGCAAATCAAGGTAGCCAAAGTATCATCTTGACTAAATTATGGTATAAATTTAATAGTAATTCGATGCCTCCCTCCTATCTTTTCGAAGCAAACAATCCAACCTAAACCCTAAACCTTTTTCTTTTATTTCGTTTTTGACACTGAATTGTTACAGTTGTTCATACTTTGTTCATATACTGAAACAAATAATAATTAGGCAACTAATTAGGGTTTCAAAAACCACCATCTAAACACCCGATTTTCCATCCCAAAACACAGACAAAGTAGGAATTAGAATAGAAATTAGGGTTTCAAAAAGCAGAATCGAAAGAAAAGAGATAGGGTTCGAACAAGCTAGGGTTTCAAAATAGTTATGATTATTAGTTAAGAGAACTTACGGTGCCTCCACGGCCTCCGAGAGAGATATTATTAAAGAGATGACCGTCCGTCATACCTCTGCCCGAACTTTGATTCTGCAAAAAAAACCACCTTTTCTTTAATTTATGTTTGTATATATATACAGGGAAGGATTGAGCGGTGCGTCTCACGCGCTATTGGATTTGGGCGCCAAATTGATGATCAGTGTTTAGTGTGCTGTTGCAGCCTGATGGAGTTGATTTTTCTGATGGAAATGTCTCTTGGTCGTACAATAATGTTTCGATTTAAAAAAAAAAAAAACTTTTTATTTTATTTTTATATACGGATATAAAATAATTTTGAAAGTAAAATATATTATTTTAACACAAATATTTTAAAAAATAATCAGTACAGTTGTTTTGGTTGAAAAATGATTTTGTGAAAATTTAAAAAGTTAGATATTTTTAAATCGTTTAGATATTCTGATTTTAAAAGTACATTTTAAAAAAATAAATTATTACTATATTTTAAAATTAAAAATACTTTTAAAAACAAGAATTTTAATAAATAAATAAATAAGCTTTGATCATTATTAAGAATTACTAAGACTATAGAAAATTACTGTAATAGTTAGTTTTTTTTTTTTACAATCATTCAAGATTCTATACGAACTTTAAAGATGGTTAACACTTTACATCCTAAAAGTTAATGAAAAAAATCAACAAAAAATATTTATTTACTTACAAAATTGTTATTTTATTTTAAATAATAAATAAAAAAACCATAGAATCTTAAAATAACAAAAATACCTCTTAGCTTCATCAATAAATTCCTTTTCTCTTTTCTTTCAAATAAACATGCCAATGGAAGAAGCTCTCGGGAATATTTTTGTTGCAAATTGTTGTTTCCATTCAAATACCCAATCACAACAAGCACACAGAAACTCAACCATTCCATTTTAAAATTATTTTGAATCAACTATAACAATTTATGTCATGATTTAACCATATCCAAAGTGAAAGTATCTTGTTAGGCATTGTAACATTTACAAATTATCAATCCATTCCATAAATAGCTAACATTACAAATCAGACTGCCATTCATGTTTTTTTTATTTTATTAAGTAAAAGGAACAAGGAAAAAATAATTTTTGTTCTAGCTAGTGGACAGTGAAATAGGATGACACCCGCGAATGGAGTCTTGGTCTAGTGGAGGAAGGGACATCAGGGTTCATGATCCATTATGCACCTCTGTCACCCGCGGTGTTTTACCTGCTCATTGGACGTGTAGAATGTTCAGTGAGTCCAGGAATTAGTTGTGGTGCGCGTAAGCTAGTCCGGACACTCCGATTATTAAAAAAAATATGATGACACCCTTAGCTTTTCTTCAAAAAATAAATAGACATTCTAATAAGAATACAAAACATTGAGACTTCTCTAAACTTGTCTTTTACTTTTATTCATGCAAAACTCATGTTTTTTTAGTTAGATTTACCTATAAAAAGGTTGTTTTTTTGTTTGTTATTGCCACAAAACACAAGCTATTAGCAATAAAGAATCTTGTCATTAAAGATAATGACTTTTGCAATAAAGAGTGAGGTTAAGAGTCTGTATTTTAAGAAGGTTTATTTTCAATAGCATTAAGAGAATAAAAAATGACCTATTTGTTTGACAAATTATTCAATAAAAGGAGTCCATTTGTTTGATATATTATTTCTAATTCATTCACCATTTAACAAATCAGTCCTACATGACATGATAATTTGTTGATTAATCCATTGTTTTTTTCATTAATATGCAAACTATACTTAGAAACTTAACTCCAAGTGAAAGTAGGCAATAGCCTTCCAAATCACATGGAGTGAGGAATTCTTAACTTGGTTCAATAAGAATTACATTGTGTGGAAATTAAAAGATGAAGGTGTGTAAAATTAAAGAATTTACAAGCTAAGAAAAGACAAAAGGTAAATTTATAAAGACAAAAAAATAGTAGAAGAAAGTTGTAAATTGCAACAAGTAAAAGAAAGAAAAAAAAAACTTAGAAATTTTGTATGCATAGGGCTTAGCTATTTAATGACCTATTTGTATGTGCTAAAACTCTAATTATATTGCAATATTTGCAAACTTTAATCGACTCCAATTCTGAAATAGAATTTAATTGTCAATGTTCATCTTCTTGGTTGATCTCCACTATTTTCTTTGATGCACCTTTTGATTTTACTTTTTTTATACTTTTTAAAAGTTTTTTTTTAACTTGAAGAAGATATTAAATTGATATTTTGTGTGTTTTTTTTTAATAATTTTTATATAGTGAAATTAAGAATAAAAAAAAATCTGAAAAAATATATATAAAAAAATATCTTGTTTTCAAACGATAAAACTGTTTTAAAACACTATTTTTATATTTATATAAACAATGTCTCTAGTTTTGTTTTCAAGATATGAGTGTTTCTCTTGATTTGATCCTTCAAAATTAATTGTTTTTTATTGATGATTTTTGGCTACTATTCTATTTAACTCGTCCACCATCAATCTTCTCTTCTCTAATAAACACCGTCAATCTTCTCTTCTACTAATCAAGTTCTCTATTTCAACACCAAATTATATCCTAATTGAATTTCACAAAAGTGGGTAATTACACACCAACTTGATTATCTCAAATGTGTGCAAGAGCATGTGGGGCAATCAAAGATGAAAAAAAAAAAGTATTAAAGCCTACTCCCTAACTCTATGTCCTAGTAACTAAGAAATTTAACAGGAAAAGTAACATCCAAGTAGAACGCAAATAAAAGGTAAATGATAACGAGAACTCAGTAGTTGACACATGATTTAGAGGGCCAGCAAAAGTAAAGCAGATGTGGTGACAGATTCACAAGGCATGACATACACTAAATAATCCACTCAAAAGCCCCGAGAAACAGCACAAGCAAAACATAAGGTCGATCGAGCTTCTAAGAGCTCATTAGACTTTATCATGGCAAGTAATATATGAGCTGTTGGTAGCACGTGATAGGTTTTGAAACCATGGGTTTAATTTTTCAAAAAAGTAAGTAGCCCAGAACAGTTCTCTAACTTTTATAAGCTTTCATTATGACTGGATATGGAAGTTGTGCCTTAATGCCTAACTGTTATAAACATCAGAAGTGTTTCATGTCAATTCAGATCAAGTTCAATAATAAAGCATGGATCATAATATAGCTTTCAGAAATTTTGCTATATCAATGTACTGAAAAAAAAATTGGAAGGGAACCGGAAGCAGCAAAATGTTAAAAACAGTCACATATCTAGAGAAGTCGTGGAATTACAGATCACAGTAAATAATGGAAACTGAGCAACACGGCTATATCAACTTCAATTGAAGTAAGCATTTATGGAAGAGTGAAAATTAATTTCAAACCTTCAGAAGCACTCCTCAAAGAAGTAGATTTAGTGTATTGTGTTCACATGATACAAAATTCTATTCCTCTAGAGAGCCTTAAAACTGCTTTCTTTTATTTCTAAAAAGTCTCTCCCGTTTGGAATAAACATAAACTAGAGCAAAGAAGCCTACTGCAGATATAGACACTGTACCCCATGGAAATGGTGGGTCCTTGAAACAAACAAGAGATGCCTCCAATTCCTGGGATGCATGGTAAACCAGAGAGTGAATGGCATACATGTCATGGTCAGAGGACCTTAAGTAAAACAAAGCCATGTCAAAGTCCAAATGTGACATTGCAGAAATTGCTTTGTCCAGCTTGTACTTGAACAGGTTCCATCTCTGAATGAACTGAACATGCTGATTCTGTTTAAGGAGTTTCCTGTCCCCGCCATGTGCCACGATGGATTCAAGAACATCAATAACACTAGTTATACTGTAATTCAATGAAATCAACAGCACATTTCTACGAGCTGCATCTTTCTGCACAAATGACAGAGATGAAATCTCTGAGAAAGGCCCAAATGGAGTTTGACCAACACTCCAAGTATAATCTACCAAAGTATTATTGTGCCTTGGACTCCAAGACAAATGGGTCGGTGACACTCCCCACATACTCTGTAGAATTGAACCAACAAGTGGTCTCTCAAGTACCCTAGTGTGCGTAAACACGTGACGACCATTGCAGCTATAATCACTCACAGTCTGTGTAGTCTTTGTCCTAACTGCAATAACCATATCCCTAAAGGCAACAGATTGATGATACCGATCAAGCATCAGCAGTGTATTGTAATCCAAATCAAACACATAAACAGGCAGCACTCTACTAAAATCCTCCTCCGGGATCCTTGCCATCCTCCTAAACTCCTCAGCAGAATCAGACAATATCTGATGCAATCTCTTTGAGTCCAAATATTCACTCACAATCAAAGTATAATTGTCAAACAAGAACCTGGAAGTATAGGAATTAATCGACCTAGAAACCGCAAATGAACAAATTGAACACTGATCATAATTCACTTCATAATTCCTAAACACCAAATTCTGATTCCTCAACAGCAACCCACCTTCATTAGCCTCATCCATAAACGTTCTCTCAATCTCCTTCCAATCCAACCCACCCAAATCTTTACCACTCCCAGACCCATAAATATGTATAAACTCAACAATCAAAGATTTCTCAAAATGCACAGGAATTCTCAAAGAGGGCACAAGTAATACCTGATAAGCATTCCAAATCAACGACGACAAGTCCGCTAACAATGCCTTTTGGGACTTGGGTCGCCCGTGCATTGCTGCAAGAGGGTGAAATTCACCTCTAGGTAAAACCCCTTCTCCAGATAAAGCCGGCCCGTAATCGACAGGACCAGCAGATAGATCAATCCAAAGATACCTCTCATTACCAGTCCAAATGGTTCCTAAACATTTAGTAAACCCAGGAGAAGAATCTCCATCTGAATAACTATACGCATAGTTCTTCGATTGTGAACCCAAATTAATCAAATAAACATAAACCCCTTGCACAGGTTTTTCTCTTTCAAAATCTTGTTTGATGATCCGATCAACTGTGTTGTAAGGGATGGATAGGAGAGGTGATCGGAGGGAAGATGTAGTTTCGGAAATGGAAGATTTAAGGGCTTCGGAAAGGCGAGATGAAAGGGTGGAGCCCGCGTGGGAAACTTCAAAGTGGGGGGAATGCTTGATGGAAAGACGGTGGGAGTCGGTGGTGATGACGTGGAAGTGGTCAGAGATGTGGGCGGTGGAGAGGAAGGAGTGGAGGAGGGAGGAGGACTCGGAGGGGAAGGAGGATCCGACGAGACGGATGTGCAGGGAAAGGGGGAGGGTAAGGGAGAGAATGGAGGAGATTAACGAAGGGATGTGAGGGTGAGGGGAGGAGAGGGAGAGTGATTTTTTTAGGGAAGAAGGGAGGTAGGCGAAGGAATCGTTGGTGGAAAGAGGGTCTAGGGTGGACTGGTGGGAGAGGAAAGTGTCTAGGCCTGAGATTGGGGATGGAGTTGTGGTGGTGAGGCGGATCAGGAGGAGGAAGAGGAGAAGGGGGGTGGTGGCTGTGGCGGGCATTTTGGTGGAGCAGAGGAAGTGAGAAGTGGTACTGTTTGATGAGAAGGGTTTGAGGGATCTTAGCAGCAGCAGCAGGAGGAGGAGGAGGAGGAGGTCATTTCAGATTTTTGAGGTTTCGAGTCAATGGCGAGCTATGGGTGAGTGCTGAGGGAGGGGTCCACATGGTATTATATTCTATGGCGAGCTATGGGTGAGTGCTGAGGGAGGGGTCCACATGGTATTATATTCTATCTTATAATATCCTTCCAGTCGTTGCCGTTTTGTTCTAATTTTTTTATTGAAACGGAACGTTCCGATTTCGAAGCGTTCTGACATTTCGTTTCGATTTCGTACCGTTCATATATAATTAATTATATATATGAAAAAATAAAATATTAATTTAACAAGTATAATTAAAATTCAAGATAAATAAACTTTAAATTATACAATATAAATACAGTCAAAAAAACATAATCGTTTTAGCTAACATAAATGCCCTTCACTCGTATTATTATTTTTTAATTTAAGGTGAATTATTAAAAAAATTGAGAAATAAAAAAAGGGGGCAGGTTGTGAATTTATTAAGCTATAGAGCTCCACTACCACAAATTACAAATGACAAAATAATAATAATAATAATAATAATAATAATAATAATAATAATAATAATAAATAAAGAGAATTGGAAAAGAAGAATAAAAAATCTTACAGAATAAAATTTATCTCCTTTGCACACAAAAATTTGAAAAGTCACGCGAACACACAACAGTATCTCATTCTTCATGGGTTGGGTGTTTCTCTCCTCTCCTCCCCAAACTCTCACTGCCCTGAGAAACACTCTCCCGCCCGAGCTTATCAATATTTCCCTTCCCTTTTCTCACTAACCAAACATGGATTTGTCCACCAAATTACACTCTACCTTCTTCACCAGCTCAGCCTTCTTCAATCCTCAACAAAAATCCACTCTTTTTAAACCAAACCCATATCTCTTATCCACTAAATTCACTAAGTACAACACTAATTCCTTCAATTTCCCTACTAGAAGATCGAATTCTAAAATCAGAGCACGCTTATCAACTGCCATGTTAGAAACATCTGGTGCTGACTCCAAAGCTGACATCGAATCATTGTTTTCGAGCAATTCCGATGTTGAGTTTGACAAGAAACGGTCAAACAAGCAGTCAAACGGCGGTGTGTGTCTGTGTGTTTTGTTACTTGTGTAAACGGTGTCGTTTTGATGAACCCGGAACGGAACTGAGGCGTTCCGGTCGAAATTGGGCCGAAATTTACGGACCGGAATTAAAATTGGGATAAAAACAATGTTGTTTTGTCCCGGTTTTATGAACGGAACATTCGGGCCAGAACAAAATGAATTTTATAACATTGTGTCGCACCGTAGTCTTTTTTGGTACATCAAGAAGCTTCTATATTATATTATACATGGAAAGGTAAGAAATAGTATGTTGTAAGAATATGAGCGTAGAGACCATCTATTAGTGGTCAATAATAAAAATGAAGTTTATTCTTCCTACAGGTTTACCCTAGAATTAAGAAGTTTATTCTAGATTTCAGTCGTATAGTTGTTAATATAATAATTATTAGAGGTTTACATGGTTATTAATTTTATGACCCCTCGAGATATACATAAAATGACCTGAACACTTATATTAATAAAAAAAATACGAGCAAAGATTATAGAATTCCATACGAGAAACTTGGTTCATTCCCTTGCATTAAATACTTTTTTATAACTTAATTAGTTAATAATATACGATTTATTTGCATTAATAACAAGTTTTAAGGGGTTTTAATGCAGAAAAGGAAAGAAGTTCAAAAGATTAAGATTTTGGTTTTGAAGTGAAATCCATTTTCACAACATTATTATTTATGAGTTTTAATTGAAGTGAATGGATACCAAATTATTTATCCTTGCATAATTTTCAACATGTTTGTGGCCTGGTTTAATCATATTTAGTTTGGTTTGGGTTTCACGTTGTTGTGTTCGAGTTTGAATGTTATTTGTGTTCTTTCTAAAAACATTTTCGTAACTATGTGGTTCTAATTTTCTTTATTTCATTTATTTGCATCTTCATCTTTGCATAAAATTTAAAGACAATAGTATAGGGTTTGTTTGCATTTATGATGTGTATTTCAACATTTTAATCTTAGGATTTTTAGGTCAGACAAAAAATCTTTTTATAACAAAATTGTTAAGAGTTAATGGTATTCAAAATGAATGGCGCTGTAATTCTTAATCCTATGATGACCCAATCTTTATGTTGTTTTTATTTCATGAAATCTAGTATGGATTACTATTCATTTTGTTGAAATTTGTTTGAGTGATCTTCATGATTCGAGTGTTTTATCCATTTTTTTGTGAAACTTTTTATGCCTTTTGTTAATTTTTCAACTTTGATTTTGCTTCAATTTAAACCTTTGTTTTAGTTTAGGGTAAAACCTTAGTTTTTTTTTTTGTTGTTCATGGTTGAACAAGTGTCTTCGAGTAGACCTATTTGGTTTTGTTTATATGGATAACCTTTTTGTTAATGAATTTTTGGTCTAAATTGGTGTTTGAAAACACACCCTTATGTCCATTTTGATAGTTTTCTAAGGAAGAATAAATGGTTTTGTCAAACATGGTTTTATAAATATGAATAATTTATATATAAAAAATAAATGATTTTTGCTTGTTCCATATAGATTGATCCTTGCAAAAAATGCATTTTATTTATAAAAAAAGAGAAAAGAAAATCCATAGCATTGTTTTAGAAAACTTCTGTCTTATTTTTCTTTCATTTTTTTTTTAAATTTACAATAAGTTTGTAAAATTCCTTAAGGATTTGGCTAATATATCAATACCCCTAAAAAAATAATTCCTAGAAATTAATGGTCAATATTCTAGTATAAAGTTGGGCATATCAATAGGCTAGTATTTAAGTATCAAGAGTTGATTAGAAAATTCTCAAAACCATTTTAGATACTTATCAATTTTAATTAGAAGTATTTTTTTTTCATAATGTACAAGCTGTATAAACATGTTTTTCCTCTAAGATAAGTGAACCCTATTAAGGAACCTATACAGATTCTTCCTATATTAATTTACCTCAGAATAAGAGCCTATAATAAATTTAGAATATCATATTTACTCATGAGCATAGAACTTTGTTATCAGTGATAGATGGACCACCACTTAGGAATTCATCAACACCCTTAAACCACACTCAAGTCACATAACATAGTTTACCTTAAATGAGGTGCAATAAGTGATAATATTTTCCTTATCCATGATCATTCTCTTATCTTAAAATTTTAAATAAGACTAGTTAACCTAGATCTTCTAGTAACCCTAAACCAATAACTAGATGATGACTCCTTGATCCTGATGTCGAAACGTCACTTGCACACATGTAACATGTAATATACTTATCCCACATAAAAGATTTAATAAATAATCCATGTGGATATAGGCTATAAATAGCTACCCATATCAAAAGATTAAGAAATATTGCATTTGAATGTAAGCTATATAAGAAGAAATTTGAAGTGTAGTATAGTTATCCTATAAAAAAAACAATTCATGTGGATATATTCTATATAAAGTTATTCTACTTTGAAAAATAACAATGCATGTGGATATAAGGCTATAAAAAAATATATGTGAGGCATGAAATGTAGTATATTTATATCATAATTAATAAGTAAAAAAATAGTCCATGTGAATGTAGGCTATAAAAATAATGTGAATTTATAAAAGCTTTTTTAACAAGTGGAGATGTGGATGAATAAAATTAAATATTTTAGGTGTCTATTCATAGTTAAGAATTTTTTGGTATTTGAATTTTATAACTTATAACAAACCTCGTTATTCTATGTTCTTAGTTGTGTCAGTTGATATTCGAGTCCAACAATAATAGTGAAGTACTAGATTGTTGTCTTGCGCATGCTATATCTTTTTAATTGGAAAAGAAAGTTGAGGATAAAATTATGCTCTTAAATAAATTAGAAGATTCGATAAACCAAGTTAAATCTAAATTATTTTGATAATATTATAAAAATATTAGACAACAACAAAAATAATAATTAGAAAACAACATTAAATGATGATATTAAAAAAACCTATTTCAATCCTATTAACTTTTTAAATTGTAACTCATGTTATTAGATTGGAAATATTATAAATGAAAACATTGTGAGAATTGAAATCACCCAAAATAAACTACATAAAAAAAATAATGATGGTTAGAAACACTAAAAACAAAATCAAAGGGTAACAACAAATTTTCAATTTGAGAGTTAAATTGAAAAGAATAAAAACATAAAAAAAAATGAAGGCCAAAATTAAAAAAAAAACAAATCTATAAACTTGGATATAAGGGTGAAATTAAAAACAATAAAACTTTTATAAAAGAGTCAAGGAAAACAAATATGAAATCATAATAATATAGATTAAATGAAAAATATTTCTTAAAAATGAATATACATACTTGTTCATCTATGTTTATATAAAAAAAAGTCTTATATGTAAATTAAAAAAAACTTACTAAGGAAATCAATGACCATTATGTAGAGAAATGAAGGAATAAATCCATAAAAAAACTATAAGATAAAATTTTATCAAAATATTAAATATCACAAAACTTGTAATACAAACTAACACATAAAATTTATTAAATAAAATAAAAAGTACTATATACGGCTGCATATATTAAAAAAATCTTATAAAAACAAATTTAATCTATATAGTTTTTTTATAAAAATCACAGATGAATCATATCAATCTTTTTAAAAATTAAATACACTCAATATCAGTAAAAAATAATTTCAAACTTATAAATGTAAATAAATAAGAAACAAATCATAAAGAAGGCATGAATTAAAATAAGGAGTTGATTAAAAATCATATAAAAAAATTAAAAAAAATTAGGCCGAGTGCCTAGGCTATGAAGCAATGGCTCATGCACGGAATAAATAAAAGTAATGCCCAATACAACACTTTGTCTAGCAATACCCTTAATGAATTGTGATGGCTGAAAAAACTAGGTCTCATTTTTCTTTGAATAAATAAACTCACTTTCGACCTATTTTATATTTGAAATAAATAGAAAACACCTTATGAACCTTGTTAAATTAATTTCATGGCATTTAAAAATACAAAACACTAACCTGAAATCCAAAATCAAATTGAACTTTCTGGAGTTTAGATCTGTTTTTTTAGAAACTTTCAAAGTAATATATATATATATATATATATATATATATATATATATATATATATATAATCATTTAACACTTTTTTTTTGATATCCATATAGGATCGGGAGAACCACATGATCGAATCATTTAACACACACACACAAAAGTGACTGTTTTTGGTGTCAAAACCTTTTCTCTTTGCGTATGAATCTAGCGACCCCCTCTCTTTCCATCAAAAAACATTTAAAAATAAGAAAAATAAAGTTTGGTATCAAAATTAAATTTTTAAATAACTCAAAAGAATGAGGCACTAAAATAAAAGTTTTATATATATATATATAAATCAAATATGTCACCAATTCATCCCGTCTTTTTCACTTCATTCCCTTGTTTTTTAATTCAACTCTCTCCCCTAAAAATATAGTTGGACATTAATATAATGCTCATACATATTACTTGGGATAGTAACCAACCTTGTTCATGTTAGAAGTTCGATCATAATAACTATTATAACCAAAATTGTTGGGAAATGGAGCGGAGTTACAATTGATTGACATTGTTTTATAGAAGGGAATGGGAAATGATATTGATAAATATAAATCAAGGATGGAGTTATTATGGAGGCATTAAGGTCCAGCAACTCAGCTCCTCCACCAAGAATTAGAAATATGGTTCACATGACATACGGAGAGACCCGTTGAGTCTGAAAGATCCATGGCTTTGAGCTTGGGAGTTTTGAATTCATTTCCCTGGATTAAATAAGCTTTATTAAAAAAAAAAAAAATGATTCGAGCAGACTTCAGGATATGCTACTTTCTGAGAAGATGGATGGAAGTGTCAGCACTGATTATACAAATAGAAATAGAAAAAAAAAAAAATGCCCAGAGCTCAATTTGACGGCAATTTTGAATATAAATCTGAACTGTATTCCTATCATGCAAAACCATCACAATTCTCCACCTTATGATGCTGAGTAAGGCTAAAACCTACATGAAACTATCAAATTCTGTCATGTACATCAACGAGAAAGTAAATACAGCTTTTATGGTCAAAATTTTAGGACCAAAGAGCGAGTTCTTCAAAACCATATTACAAATAAACAAATCTTTATCTTTCTTCAGCCAACTACATAACATCTTCAAAGAAATCCACTTCGGAGGATACCACGCTATGGCATTGCCACATTAATGATATGGGGGCATTAACAGAATAATTATGTGGGGATTATAATTGATTGACTGGCTCTGATGCCTGGAGCCGCGAGCATCACGTCCATTCCCTTCTTCACAAACCTTTAGTTTTATCAGTTCCCAAAAATTCCAGTATCAGAACATGAAAAAATTACCCGAATGCCCCAACTTGTGTCCTCAGCCACATGTACTGACAAGCTGACTGGGTTCTGTTGAACACAGTGTAAATGTTTAGCCTCCTGTGCCAGCAAATTCAGCATGCACTGATTCATTTGAAGGAATGTAACCTGTTTCGTCCAGCTTATGAGGTGACCGCTCTGGATCTTGATCCGGGAACACCTCAGCTTGCAAAGATGGAGCGATGGTATTCACATGCAACCATGTAAGCTCCCACAAGCTATCCCCACCTGAAGCACTAGTCTGCACAAGCACTCCCCAGCTCTTCATTACCAGTAAAGTGTTCTTCAGAAGCTCATGCACTGTTTCCTGAAGAATTTCATTTTTCTTCCCTTTAACTTTTACCTTCAGATATTTTTCCATTCGGCTAAGCACTCCCACCCAGAGTTTGCAGAAAGTTGTCAGCTGTGCAATTTCAGGGAGTAACAGCAAAAACACTTTTGAAAGGAGTTTTACAGCAATGACAAGTGTCTCTTCCATGTTTCTATAGTTATTTTGGCGCCCCTGAGCAATTTCATGCAAGTCATCTAACATAGTGAAGATCACCAGATCAAAACACTGTAACCAAAGATCATGTGGAAGGTTGATCCCATCCACTCCTGTCAAGCACTTCTGCAATGATAAAAGAGAATGGTTTCTGACCTGTTCTCTCTGATCCAAACAAACTTTCTGTAAACCCTGCACAAGCCTCAGCCACATTTCCCCAATATCCTCTGATAACTTTGCAGACTCCTCCCCCCCCATTGCCTCCTTTGCATTTTGTGACCACCTAGCCAAACAACCAACAGAATCTCCCATAAGATCAACTGCACACATGGACCTCTCTGCCTGTCCCACACGAGACTCTGCAAACTGCCTTGCAGCATCAAGACAGAGAACATAATTTGCAGGTAACAAATGAGATCCATCAGACATGATAAAGAACAATGCATCGAATCCTGCTTCAGCAGCATCGGGATGCCGAGCAGTGATGGAAAGCAAGGATGTAATCGTACGCCACCCCATTAGAGATCTTATGTGTGCAGCATTTGCTTTCACAAGGCGACCCACTTCCTGTGTAATTTGTTCACAGTATGCATCAGCAACACGTGCATCAAGCTTCAAGACAAGTTGCAGTGACCTCAAGAGTTCATCAGCCAGGTTCTCTTTGTAGGGCAGCAGCCGCTGGCAAATCCGGAGGAGTCCAAAAACAGCCTTCTCTACTAAGGAGCAAGGCATTATAGTTGACTGAACAATATTAGCTATGTGCTCATAAACACCCTGCCACAATAGCAAAATCCTGTCCCGGTTATTCAGCGTAATTGTAATGAGCAACTCCAGGCAGATAACTGCAGTATCTTCATCCTCTGGCAAACTGTTCCCTTTCTGAGGGTGAGAAGCAGCTAAGATAAGTGCTCGTGCAAGCTCCAATAACGATTCAGCTTGCAAGAACTTGCTTTCAGTAAATATACTGCCAACATGGCACTCTTGGATTGTCTGAAGGGTGTGTTGATGAGCAGCAAGTTGTTCAGTGGGTTGCGATCTTGGCTCCTCAATGTCAAGAGCTAAAAACTGACTGAACCGGCCCATTAAGCCAGTGTATCTTCTTGGAATTTCCATCGATTGCATGTGAACCGAAGGCAGAGAATTTGAAATGGTTTTACCATGCACAGGGTCAGCAGAAAGCTCTGATTCCTCAGCAGCATCACTGGCCACACGAGCAGGGAGGAGACCAAGTTTGTACAAACTAAGGACACAATCCAGAATATTTCTCCAACCTGTGCGGATATAGTCACCATATCTATTTGCAATGGTAAACACTGTGACAGTTGCCATCATTGCTTTTGCATCATCAGCAAAGGCTAGCACAGATTCCTCCACTGATGATGGATTCAAGAGGGTCGTGAACTTGCACAGAGACACAACTACAGAATCCAATACATCTACAAGATGATGGCATGCAGAGATTTTAGCAATAGCCAGAAATCCATCAATACACGTCTGGTAAATATCTTCAAGTTCAGCATGATCAAACACCACCGAGATAGCATCAATAGTGGGACCTGACATTATAGCAAACATATCATGGTCAAGGTGGGCTCTAGAATCAGATAAAATATATGGAGCAATCCTTTTCGACTTGTGCATTAGATCAATCCAACGGCTTGGGGTCATTTCAGGGTAACTAAATCCTTGTTCAGGAGTTGTGCGGATCTCATTCTTGCAAATTGAATGGTACAGTTCTGACAAGAATTCTCGAGGTAAGTCATTGCCTCCATTGATGCATCTATTATTCCGGATAAAATCCTCTTCTGTCATTTTTTTCTTCACCTGTGCATTATGCCGATCTGTGTTGAGCAATATAAGAGAATAAGACAACATCAGAGCTGCATCCTTGTTAGCTAGAACCTGAGGTGATTGGTCATAATATCTCTCAGAAAATGCCTCAAGCACCCTTTGTATTTTTTGTGATTCTCCAGGCAGCCTAAAAGTTTCCAACAATAATCGCAAAGCATTATCCAGACTCATATCTTCAAAATCAAAAGTCCCAGCAAACTCATGAAGAACCTGAATGGAAAACTCGTCGTGACTTCCCAGGAAATCCCCAATAAGATTTTTATCTAATCCAGAAGTGTACCTGAGAAAGCAAGCCACACTTTGAGGATTAAGTTTTTGCGGTAGTAGGTGTGCTCCTTGGAGAAACTCTAGTCCTTTTTTGGGATCACGATTGAAGTGATCAGCTCCGACCATTAACCTTCTCTTAATGTGCTTCCTCCGACGGATAAATGGAACCCATTGGTAAGGATCACTGTAGTTGTCACACTTCACTGTCCAGAATGAAGTATACTCATCAATATTCACTGGGGCCGGTTCTGAACCAACAGACCCAATGCCTATCCTTCCAACTATACCCTGAATAACAGCAATAAGGCCATCCAGGGCAAGAATGTGGATGGAAGACAAAGGACAGTTCATGGGAATGGCACTCTTTGATAACAAGTTAGTAAGGTCTTCAAACACATTGTTGCATGTCATGTCACAATCGAAGTTGGCATACATCTCCATCATAAAGGTTTTCTGCCTGCAGAAGTCTACAAGAGCCTCCATGGCAACCTCTTGCAGCTGGTAAGAAGCACCATATCTGCCGTGTGCAAGTCTCAAAATCACAAAAGAGAAGAAAGCCTCGAGCTGGAGTTTTAGTTCAGTTCGAAGACCATGATACAGGTTTAGAACTATACTACAGACCATTGAGAGAATAAGCGGACTCATTGATAGACCAAATTGCATCAGATTACTAAATAATTCATCCTGAATCAAGCTCAGTAGCCTAGGTTGACAGCGAATTGAAGGGCCACCCACTTCTATTGCTGAATTAATTAAGCCCAATGCAAAAAGTGGGACATCTTCATCAAATGCTATAGTATTTGATCTGGAACCTTTTCCAATATGCTCAACAGTATTTAATAAAGAACACAAGAAATGAAATATCTCCACCATGCAAGGCACTCCATATGGCACTGTCATGAGGTGTGAATCAAATGGAAGGGCATCCTTTCCACTACCAGCCCCAATTGCATTTTCTTCAATTGCTGCAAGACCTGTGGAAGCATCGGAAAGAAACCTCACAGAGGATGCCTGACCACCCAATTCAGAATTACCATTGCCATTCTCAATCTGTGTACTACCAAAAGCATAATCATTATCCAGCCCCCCACTCTGCAAAAGCAATAAAAAGTTTTAAATAGCTTCTAAAGTACGAAAAGAAAGATAATTCTGCTATGAAGCTATACTTGCAGGACATTTATCATTTCATTGGTTTACCAAAAAACTAAACACAATTTCAATAAAACTAAAAGGTTGCTAAGTAGTTGCCACTCCATTCCATAAACCACATCAAAATTTTCTTACAAATTTTCCACAGTGCTCTAATGCCATGTACCATTCTTTTAAACTCAAAAAAAAAATGAAATATAAAGTAGCATAAATCATAAACTAAGAACATAAGAGTAGCCTCACAATTTCCCACAACAGCAAGGGCAAGGATACAAACCAGGAGTAGATTTTCACAAATGATTTTGAGTGTAAAATGGAATAGATTTTCACCAAAAAAATCTAATAATTTTTCAACCATGAAACACTGTAAAAACAAATATATTTTCTGTTGTGAGACAATCAGGAATATTTAGAAGAGATAAATTGAAGAAATATAGATAAGATTTGATTATTAATTACCATAAGATAAAACCCTAAGTAAACTATCAATGTGGGTTTTTTGAGAAAAAACCCTTTATTAAGACTATTCTTTTTATCTCAAGTTTTCCTGATTCACTTTGATCCTATCCCCCAGCAACTAACAGAAGGACATTGAGAGCAGAGATGTTGCAATAATGAAGATGAATGTGAGATGCAATCATACCTCCTGTTTGATGGTATTAACTTCATCTCCCAATGCCTGCTTTGTGTTTTTAACATCTGGAAGGTGTGAAAAAATGAACCTGATAAGTTCATGCATAGTGTAGCGAGAAATCCTCTGCAGCAACTCACTTTTACTGCCTGCTTGATGTACAATGCGAAAACAAGTGTTCACTATGGTACAAACATGCTGATTACTCAACATGACTGATGCTTTACTCTTCATGCAAGCCAGAAGAACTTGAAGTATCCTCATCAATACCACTTCTTCTGATGCAGGATCTGTCACCTCAAACCGGCAACCAGTGACAGCATCAACCACTGACTGCATGGCATCTTCAACATTTACAGTATTTTGATCGATCACATCAAGAGTTAATATCTTGTAAACAGATAACAAAGCAACCCCGGTGATTGGTGCACCTGTTTCATCAGATCGAATCACATCCAAAAAGGGCTGAAGATAAAGTGAAGGGTTGATGGTATGCCATGGATTCTGCCAGGAGAAGATTTGCTTCCTCAACATCTTCAAAGATTGAATTAGAGAGTCTTCTAGTTGGTAATCACTTGACATATAATGAACCCCCCATCTCACATTTCTCCTCATCACTGCCAACACAGTACCTGCTTCTGCATTAATCATGCATACTATAGTAGCTCTGTAAGATTCAGAAGTACCACACTCCTCAGGTACTTCCTCAATCACCTTAATTCCAGACTGTAGCTTTATTCTCCCCATACCAAGACAGTATCCTCTCAATACAACCAGAACTCCAGGCTGCAGTTCCTGGTTGCTATGAAGAGAAGGAAAAGAGATTGATTACAGAATGCCCTTCATAGGCAACAAACAACAGCAACAGCTACAAAATTCCTTTTGTCCCAAACTTGTTGGGGTTGGCTATATTGATCCTCTTGCGTTGTTCAGCTCAATCAAAAATACAGCATCATCCCTTCATATTCAACACAAAAATAGTAAAATTACTGATAAGCCATATCTCAAAGTGTAAGAAACAGAGTACAGCAAAAGGCAGCCTAAACGGCTAATGTAAAACAGCTACTGACACATGATTTATACAGATAAGAAAGGAAATTAGCAAACAAAATGAAGATGGTGATACTATTGGGTCGTGTGCTCTGTTAATTTTTGTGAAAGCAATGAAAGCCAATTAGCATCAGTACTGTAACGAAACTCATTCGAAGAGGCAAAAACATCTCGAACATTTGGAAAATATCGTTGAAAATCTAGCATTAAGATCCATCTAGAGCTTGATATCAATACTCATTTAACAATCTATAATCTTCTATTAGCCTTAATGTTTTATAATTGGGTTGTAAATCTAGTGGGTGTAGCAGCTAGACAAACAAGATTTCGAGGGGGGGAAATGGCTGGTTTAGATTCCTTGGACACATCAAAATGATGAGTTGATTGTAAGAAAATTACACTCCTCAGTAGGGTGCTGATCAAATTTAAATGAAAAGGATAAGAAATTAAAAAAAAGCTAAAATCATATATAAAATAAATAAGCCACCCTAAAATAACACGAAAATTGACGCAAATTGAAGGGATCATATCTGAAATGCAATCAACAGGTAGCTTCTACTCCAACAAAGAAACTGACTACACAAGAGGATCCAGTTTAAAGGAAGGGAAGGGAAGGCATTAAGCGAGATAGAGAAGTAAAGGGAGATGCGGTGGTTACCTTATGAAGGTGTGAGAGTGTGGATCTGAGAAATGGATTTGCGTCTCAATTCTGCTCCTTTCATACAAATTTATGAACACAATTCTTTTTTCTCCCTTTTTCTTTTTCGTTGTTTTTTTTTTATTTCCTTTCCTTTGTTAGAACACTCTCTCTTCTTTCTTTCTTTCTTTATATATATATATATATATATATATTTCGTCTCTCTGACTGAAAATACGATGGATTCGCCGAATCCAGGGTGTTTTTTTTCAAATGTTTTTAAAATTTTATATTGAATTTATTAGGGCAGGTTTCGGAGTACGGCTTACATTAGTTTTTCAAAATATTTTTTGTATTGAATAATATTAAAATGATATTTTTTTATTTTTTTAAAAAAATATTTTTTTTAATTTTTTTAATTAAAATAAAAAAATTTAAATTTCGACAAATTACAGGTTAAAACACAAAGTCTACCTCTTAATTACATTATTACTTTTGTACTTTTTTATGATCTCAAAAAAACCATCTTGGATATTGATTTTGCAAGGAATGATTCAGTTTTATTATTTTAAAACATAAAAATAAAGGATTAAAATTGAAAGTTAGTGAAATGGTAGCTCTTCCATTCTACTCATTTTTGTATTTTAAAAATGTTTTTTTTTAAATATTTTGTATTTACTTCAAATTAATATATTTTTTATTTTCAGATTTTTTATATATTTTTATCATGAAACAATTTTTTTTTAAATAATAATTTGATGTATTATTAAACAAAAATAATTTTGAAAAACAATCATTACCCCAATACCAAATATGTTCTTCATTTAAAAAAAAATATTTTCTTCTTTTTTTTATCTTTTATTCAATATGCCATCAAATTTTATTTTATTTTTAATTTCATTCTTACGCATTGTTTTGATAGATGATTCAACTTAATGATTTAGTTTGTGTTGCTTTCTTTTCAATTATTGTATTCTAAAAAAACAAATCACCATATTAGATTAGATTGGTTCTTGATTTTATAAAAGAAATAACTTTATTGTTTATAAGAAAAAATATGAGCAGATCAAAATTAACTCTTAATGAAATAAAAGCTCTTAAAAAAAAAGATCTCAAGTCCCTATAGATTTGTCAAATCACTCTTGGTCCCTTCAATTTTTTTAAAAAATACACGGTTTAGACCAATATCTTTTTTATTTATATTTTAATCCTTAGATTTGAAAGAAAGGGGAGAAATTTATCGGTTTAATTAAAGAATTTTAAGCATTTATTTTACTTGAAAGCAAGATAGCGTTGAGAGAGATTTTTTTATTTATTTTCCATATTGATTTTGTATTTTTAAACAATGATATAGTCTATTAAATTAGAATATGATCATCTTTTCTTAATGAATGATTAATTCCATGCAACGTTTGATTGTTTTTTCCCATGTTATATACTTTATGTATGGGGAATGATATTTTTCTTGTGATAATCATGGAAAATGATAATTTGAAAAATATTTGGAATATTGTTTCATTAAATACTATTTAAGTTTTTACATTGTTTTCAAATAGACGTGTATCATATTTTATAATATTATCAAATGTTATTCTTACACAACCCTTTATGTTTTTTTTCCTTTAATTTTATTTGGTCACTTTCGTGTGCATGTCTATTTTTATTATCATTTAGATTATTAAAAATAAAGTTTTAAACCTAATTAGGTTAATGATCTGAGTTATAAGTTCAAAGAGTTAAGCTTAGTAAATCTAAATTATAGTTGTCTCCATATTAAAACAAAAAAAAGTTCAAATGAAATTGCCTTGAACTTTTTTAAGTCAAAAGGGATTTTGAATAGGTTGGTTGAGTTTCGTTTAGAACCACCACATCAACAGGGACACATCAAATCAACTTAAATTCAATTTAATTTGAGTCCCAAGGCTACTAAAGGCTTGATTTGAGGAACTACAAGGTCAAATCGAGTTTGATAGCACAACATAAATAATCTCCGATTCAACTCCCAATATAAACCTGTATTATCTTTCTATAATGTTATCTGTATATTGGAAGTAGATAATTAACATATATTATCTTTCTATTTTAGTCATTATCTTTCCCTATAATGTACCTATGAATTCCTAATTTGTAGGGATATTTTGTTGTATAAATACATGACCTAAGGTCTGTAATATTCATTCAAGCAATATACATCTTTCTTCCATATTTTCATGGTATCAGAGCAGAGTTAAAGATCCTGACTCATCTTGATCCATCGTTACCCTTCACTGCATTCAAATCACTAAAAGTGCAGCTTCTCCCTTCCCAATCATCGTGTCCACAGAAGAAAATCCACTAGCAATCAAAACAGGCATGGAAAACTAAGTAGTCGTTCCTGATACTTCTACAGATTCCTCAAAGGCAAATATTTCAAACCCTTATTTCACCCATCATTCTGATCACCCAGGCCTGATTTTGGTCTCTAAACCTCTAAACGGAGACAATTATTCCACCTAGAGAAGGGCTATGACTTTGGCCTTAAATTCCAAAAATAAATTGGGTTTTGTCAACAAATCAATCAAAATTCCTTCAAAAGAAATTGATCTTGAAGGTTATGCAACATGGTCTCAGTGTAATGATATGGTGCATTCATGGATTATTAATGCACCCAGTCTAGATATTTCCAACAGTGTAATCTATTATCCTATTGCTCATGAGGTTTGGGAAGACCTTAATGAGCGATTCTCCCAAAGCAATGCACCTCGCATCTTTGAAATCCAACAAGACATTGCTTATCTCAAACAAGAACAACTCTCTGTTTCCTCTTATTACACCAGACTGAAGGGTTTATGGGATGAATTGACATCCTATGATAACACAGCCCATGGGGCACAACAAGACTAATAGAAACTAATACAATTTTTGATGGGACTAAACGAATCTTACAGTGCAATTTGCGGACAAATCCTTTTGATGCATCCCCTTCCTTCAATTCGACAAGTGTACTCTTTTGTTTCTCAGGAGGAGAAGCAACACCTCTTGAGCTCTACACACGCTGCAATTGATTCCAACAGCAGCACAACCATGGCCGTTCGGAGCAAATCCAACCCATTCAGGAACGAGCGCTTCAACCAATGATATATTTCGCAAGAATCACGATTTCAAGAGAGAGACAGACAACCTGAAAATTTCTGGCAAGACAGAGAAAGGCAACAAGACAGACGATGTGTAGATGCAGGTAGAGGACGACCTAATTGCTCCTATTGTGGAGAATTGGGACACTCGGTCCAGACATGCTATGAGTTGCACGGGTACCCGATGGGCCACCCAAAGACCAAGTTTCATTCTGGCCAAAGGGGATTTCACAATAGGGCCAGGCCTCCAGTGAACAATGTGGTCGAGAGTTCCTCTTCCAAAGCTGATGGTAGTCAATTTGTTGGAATTTCGGAGGAGCAATTGAAACAACTTTTATCACTTGTTAGTAAGAATGATGATTCTATCTCTCAAGCTAATGTTGTGACCAAGCCAGGTGTAGTGTTTTGAAATTTTAAAAAAGGAAAATACATGAATGCCTTTAGTGGCTTAGAATTAGGTTAAGGATGTTGTAGTAATTGTATAAGTTTGTAAATATAAATAGAAAAGAAGAGAAAAGAAAAAGAACAAGAAAAAGAAGAAAAAAAGAAATGGATATGCAATTTGAGAGAGAAACGGAGAGAGAGAAACGGAGAGAGAGAGAGAGAGAGAGAGAGAGAGGAAAAAGAAGAAGAGAAAAGAGGGAAAGAGAAGAGGAGGAGAAAAAAAGGAGAAATAAGTTGTTAAGGTAATGTGTATGTTTTATTATGTATAAATGTGATTATTAGCTATGATTTTTTCTTGTATTGATTGTTAGGGTTTGAGAATTTTATTTGGGTTTGATTGATGAATTAAGAGAGATGTTAAGGGTTGAATGTGTTGGGTAATAATTTAATTAGTTTGATTGTAGATGATTTTGAAGTTTTGAGATATTTGGTTTAAGAAAATATTGAGAAAAATGGTGAAATAATGTTGAGAAAATTTGAAAATCCCTTGCTGGAATTCTGGGCTAAGGTTGAAGATGATGAAATGTAATTTTGGTCCTTTTGTGAAAATTATAGTTTGGTCCCCGAACTTTGGAAAATTTACAGTTTGGTCCCTGGAATAAAATTCGAGATTCTGGACAGAATTGAGGATGAATTATGGACAAATTTTCAGTATATTTGTGAATTTAAGTGGAGTTGAATTTAGTCCTTCAATTTGGTAAAATTACGATTTCACCCTAAAAATATGAGAAAAATTTAGAATGGTCCCTAGGTGAAATAATAGCATTTCAGATTGGTTTGATGGATAATTGAAGTTAATTTGATGGATTATTATCAATTTAATGAGTTATGTATTTGGAATTAGATTTCAGAAGAAACCTTTGTTTTAGGTTTTTGCGAAAAATGGATAGATTGATTTAAAACACATAGGATTATGAGTTGAACTCTTAGATATGTTATTAAAGGTATTTTACTTCTTTTGAGTCATTTTTTTAGTATATTTTCTTTTATATATTCAGATAATCCCGATCTTCTACCCGCGGGACATCAGTAAGATTTCGTCAACACTCTGCTTCCGAACCTTGTTTGCTTTTGAGTCCGGTGAGTGGATAATATTTAATATGCATGGGAAATAATATAAATATTTGAATTTGCTAGTATGAATTGGATTATGCTTTTTGATAATATATATACCTTGATTACTATTCTTGATACGATAAAGCATAATTATTTGTTGAATATACATTCTTGATATGAGCCTATATCTGTTTGTGAAATGATAGCTCCTCATTTGATTGATACCATGAGTTGAGCCTTGAGATATGAATATGTTTGTTTGATTATAAGATATGCCTATGGTATGTTAGTCAGAATACCCATGTTAACAGGGTAGTGTTAGCCTTTGTGCATATCATATCTGAAACCCTAGTTGGTTGGGGGAGTCATCAACCTGTGTGGACTGATCATCCCACAGTATAGAGCCTCATGCTCATTGCATTCTGATTTTCTAACGAGCTTTACCTATTAAATTCTTGTTATGACCTATTTGAGAACCTATCACATGTTTGTTATGACCTATTTGAGAGACTTGTTGTAAGAACTTCGAGCCTATTTGTTAATATACTTATCTTTGCTATATTATCTCGTATGTGTATATTAGATATTATCTTCTTACTAAGTTGTTGAAATCACCCCCTCATTATTCATTATTTTCAGGGTTGTACCTTGCTAGCAGGTCATTTTTGTCCTACTCTTAGAACTTGCTATTTTGGTTGTAGTCAACACTTTTTGTTAATATGTCTAGTTAGTGCTCCACAAGTATAACAATATGTAATCAACTCTTGTATAAAGACAATTGAATTATGTTATAAAATTTACTTTGATATTTTCGTTGTGTTATGTTATAAGGTTTATTTTGTTATTTTCGCTGCGTTGAATTTTGAAGTTGAATGATAAGTTTATGTGTAAGTTTGGGTTCGCATAGGTATGGGACCTTGGAGGGGGACCATGCCTATGTGCCGGTTATGGATCCGGGAATCGGGTCATGACACCAGGTTTGTCTAAAATCACTTCCCACAATTGGATCATTGATAGCAGGGCGACAGACCATATTACTTCGTCCCTTAAATTATTTTTCAGCAAAAATAAAAGTTGTTCGTTACCGTCAGTAATGTTGCCTAGCGAAGATAAAGTTAATATTGTTGTGAAAGGATCGGTGCCTCTAAATTTCGTATATTATCTACATAATGTGTTATGTGTTCCTACTTTCAAAGTTGATCTAATATCAGTTAGTCGTTTGACGAGAGCCTTGAGTTGCTCAATAACCTTTTTCCTTATTGGTGTATTTTGCAGGATCTGGCTATGAGGAGGATGATTGTTTGGGTAAATAACGAGATGGCCTATATTATCTGACGACACTTGTGATAAATAATCCCATAAATCCTACCATCCCAACCACAAAACAGCCGACATGCAACCTTACCATCTCATCCACTGATCTCTGGCATCATCACTTAGGCCATACATCATCTCCTTGTTTAAGTTTTATTGCTAAGAATTTTTAAAATTTTTCCACTCAGTCAAATAATGCTTGTCATGTATGTCCTTTGGCTAAGCAGAGTCGTTTACCTTTCAATCCTAGTGCAATTTCTTCAATAAAACCTTTTGAACTCATTCGTTGTGATATTTAGGGTCATTATCGACATCCTTCTCTTACCAGTGCTCATTATTTTCTTATCATTGTAGATGATTTTTCTCGCTTCACATGGATATTTTTAATGCGACATAAAAATGAAGCACAAACCCTTTTAAAACAATTCTTTATTTTTGTTCAAAATCAATTTGAGTCTCACATAAAAATATTTCAAAGCGACAACGATGGAGAATTTACCTCACTACGTCCTTTTTTTCAAGATAATGGGGTTGTTTTTCAACTTCCTTGCGTTTACACGCCTCAACAGAATGGGGTTATGGAACGTAAACATCGCCACATTTTACAAGTGGCTCGTGCTTTAAAATTTCAAGCCCACCTCCCTACCTTTTTTTGGGGAGAATGTGCTCTTACTGTTGTCTACATAATCAATCGGTTACCCTTTCCATTTCGTTTTTTAAAAACTTTTTTTGAACTTCTCTACTCGAAACTACCTTCTTATTCTCATCCCCATGTTTTTGGTTGTTTAACTTATGCTGCCAATGTCCGTGTTTCGCATAAATTTGACCAGTGTTCAATTCCTTCAATTTTTATTGGTTACCCTGTAGGACAAAAAACATACAAATTATTTGATTTATCAACAATTTTTTTTTACTAGCCGAGATGTCGGATTTCATGAAAATTCCTTCCCTTATGGATTGACCAAGCCCATTCCTTCTCCCACACATGAACACGGCCCAATACCCATAGTGGCTCGTGACATCCCATGACCCATTCATCACAACCCAGCCCAAAATTCTTCTCTGAAACACAACCCTACTTTACCAAATCCCACCCATTCTTCTTCTTCTTCACCCGCTTCATCACCTTCAAATCCACCACCCTCACGCCCATCTGCACCTCCTTTACCCTCACCCTCTCTTCCTGTTCCATAATGTGAACCCTCATCCACCACCATTACACAACCAACACCCAATACACATCCCACCCCTCCTCCCGATCCCGTTCCCCTTTGGCGTTCCACCCGTCCCACCAGTCTGCCGATCACCCTCAAAGATTTCGTCTGCAACAATGTTTACTCAAATCAACCACCCTCCTTGATGACTGATCCAACTAAAGGTACTCATCATCCTCTATCTAATCATCTTTCATATCACATATATAAGCCTCACTACAGGTCCTTTGTTGCTCAACTTAGCCTACTGACCGAACCCAAGTCATATTTAGAGGCTATTCTTCATCCTGAGTGGCAGGCCGCAATGGATTCTGAATTACATGCTCTTCAGACTAACAACACTTGTACACTTACCCCTCTTCCCACCTAATAAAACCCCTATTGGCTGCAGATGGGTGTATAAAATCAAGCTACGATCAGATGGGTCTGTTGAGAGACATAAAGCACGGTTGGTCGCCAAGGGCTTCACTCAACTGGAGGGCATCGATTACCAAGATACCTTTTCTCCCACTGCCAAGATAATTTCAGTGCGATGCTTGCTTGCTTTAGTCGCAGCCCGTGGATGGAATTTACACCAAATAGACGTCAACAACGCCTTTCTTCACGGCGATTTGGCTGAGGAAATTTATATGTCCCCGTCACCTGGGCTACAGCGACAGGGGAAGAGCAATCTGGTATGTCGTTTACATAAGTCGTTGTATGGTTTGAAACAGACATCTCGTCAATGGTTTGCTAAATTTTTAGAGACTATGTGTTCTGCTGGTTTCATTCAATCTCGGGCCAATTACTCTATGTTCACCAAAACACAAGGCAAGCACTTTACTGTCCTTTTAATATATGTCGATGACATTCTGATTATTGGAAACAATCATGCTAGCATTGTTGCCACTAAGAAATTCTTGCATAGTCAGTTTAAACTTAAAGACCTTTGAAATTTGAAGTACTTCCTTGGTATTGAAATTTCTGCTTTTGAGAAAGGGATTTTTATTCCCCAACGCAAATATGCCTTAGAAATTATTGAGGACATGGGTCTGTTAAGAGTTGCTCCGATTAATACCCCAATGGAACGAGGCCTGAAATTGACAGACAAGGGTGACTAATATAAAAAAACCATGCAAATATAGAAGATTGGTTGGTAGATTAATTTATTTGACAATATCAAGGCCATATATTACATATGCAATGCATGTTCTGAGTCGGTTTATGCATCAACCCCGAAAGTCTCACATGGAGGCTACTCTTCAGGTTGTCCAATATTTGAAAGGTGCACCGGGACAAGGTTTATTTTTCTCTTCTAAAAGTGACTTTAAATTGGGCAGGTTGTCCACTTACCAGGAGATCAACCACAAGTTATTGTGTTTTTATTGGACCGTCATTAATATCCTGAAGATCGAAACGATAGAAAACTGTTTCCCTTTCTTCTACCGAGGCAGAATATCGTGCAATGACAGGAGCTTGTTGTGAGTTGACGTGGCTGCGTTGTTTGTTAAAAGATTTGGGACTAATGCGTCATGAATCGACTCTATTGTTTTGCGACAACAAGGTTGCCTTACATATTGCAGCCAACCCAGTTTTTCATGAGCAGACCAAACACATTGAGATGGATTGTCATTATATTAGAGACAAAATTCAAGATGGTTTAGTGATTACAAGATATGTGAGTTCTACGCACCAGCTCGCCGACATCTTGACCAAGCCTTTAGGCAAAGAAGATTTCGTCCCTATGATTCGCAAGTTGGCAGTGCAAGATATTCACTCTCCAACTTGAGGGGGAGTGTTAGCAAGTTAAACTACAATGTTATCTGTATATGGAAGTAGATAATTAACATATATTATCTTTCTATCTTAGTCATTATCTTTCCCTGCAATATAGCTGTGAATTCCTAATTTGTAGGGATACTTTGCTGTATAAATACATGACCTAAGTTCTATAATATTCATTCAAGCAATATACATCTTTCTTCCATCTTTTCAGGGGGGGGGGGATTTTAATAACCAAGAAAGTTAAGCAAGTCCAATGGTTTTTTAAGACATATTGTATGCCCTCTAGTTGTCTTACTATAAGGGTCGAAGAATAATTTACATAACTTATAATCCTGACTAAAGGTAAGAGTTATTTTTATAAAGGTAACTAGTGGACAGGGAAAGAACTAAAATATATAGAGAAAAATACGATAAAATCTTGTCTAGAATGGTAGAAGTAAAAAATTCGAAAGAGAAAGGAGGAAACCATTAAAACCTTCCCCAAATATTATATAAAAATCATATAAAGGCATGATAGGGATTGGATCTTTGACTAGTCAAGGGCACACTGCGAGATGGGAAGGTAGGTGGTTTCCTGTTTTGAAAGAATATCATTAAGTTTGAAAGATTATTTATGCACAATATTACTATCCAATTCATGTTCATTAGAAATGTGGGAGACTTTAGCTAATGGTATCCTTGTCGGATGACTGTGAATAAGCAATGTGATTAGATTTAGCTAGTGATATCTATATTGGAGAGTTGATGTGATTAGCTTCAGCTAATGATATTCATAATAGCTATTCGAGGTGGAACTATGTGATTAAATTCAGCCAATGACATTCATATCAGATAACTAAGATTAAATATTTATATCTTTATTGAATAAAAAAAATGATTGAATGTGACTTGTACTGGATTATGGTAACCAAGATTGATGATGTGATTAGCTTCAACTAATGATATCCATATTGGATATTCGAGGT
The DNA here is from genome assembly GCA_032356905.1 of Salix exigua. Lineage (NCBI taxonomy): Eukaryota > Viridiplantae > Streptophyta > Magnoliopsida > Malpighiales > Salicaceae > Salix > Salix exigua. The sequence goes on from CM063604.1 coordinate 11,385,199, forward strand.
GGAACTATGTGATGAACTTCGGCCAATGACATTCACATCGGATAACTAAGATTAAATAATTTATATCTATATTAAATAACCAAAATTATTGAATGTGACTAGTATTGGATTGTGGTAACAAGATTGAATGATGTGATTAGTTTCAGCTAATGATATCCATATTGGATATTCGAGGTGGAACTATGTGACATTCATATCGTATAACTAAGATTAAATATTTATATCTATAATGAATAACCAAAATGATTGAATATGACTAGTATTGGATTATGATAATGACAGGCTCATCATCGCCATTCCACGTGATAAAGGTCGCAACATCAAATGTTATATTGCAGAAGAGAGAAGCTGCAGTATTTCCTTTCTAATTCGTTCCTCTTCTAGTTAATTTTATACTATTTTTTATTTGTATTATTATACTTTTTATAGTACTTTCTTTTATTAGAAGAGAATAGTTTTTCTATTTTCTTTTTTCTTTTCAAATGATTATTGACTATTTTGGTCAAGGATCGTAAGGGACGTGTATCAAAACTCATTGATTTCTTGTGATTAGTTAATGGTTGTTACTGAATAATCATGGATTGAAAATGTTGCAGAACAATACATGCTTGTGTACGAGGAGATAATAAGGTTTTTACTTGATATTTTTTTTGGAACAAATATGTTTTTTTTTGTCTATGTTTGTGTCAAGATTGTTCATACTGGTTCGGTTGGTGCTTTGTTTTTTCAATTGGAAGAGAATGATTCTGTTTCAGAGCATTTTGACATACTGTTTTGAGATTGTACTCTTTGTGTGTGTGTGTGAGTTAATTAAAAAAAGAAATTAGTTCAAATCCAAAAATAAAATTATTTAGAATTGTACAATTTAATCTAAAAAAGACACAATAAAATGATTTTTTTAAACATGTATAATATTATAAGAATGTCATAATCAATCTCATAAGGTCATTATATTCTCTGATTGCTTCTAAAATTTTAATATAATATATAAATATATCAAGAGACTCTTCGTAAAATTTCATTTCAATCTAACGGTCGGATTAAGAGATATGATTGATATTGTAAAATCATTCATTATTAAAAAAAAAAAGCTATTTGACCGAAATAGAACGGGCGAAATAAAACCAAAGCATTTCGGCCAGTATTCAACCGAAAAATTTGGAACAAACCAGAATTTAAACCGAGATAAAAATAATATTGCTTTATCTTTTTTTTAACTGGTACGAAACTTATCGACTGATTTAACTGAAACGGAACGAAACAGACAACACTGGTTTGTGCTATTAAAAATCATAAAACAAAGATGTTACAGATTCATGATAAAATGACTCATAAAAACAAAAAAATATTACTAAGATCTAAACTCGATAACAAGTTTTTTCAATCCAAGGAGATTGATCGATGGAGTTCTTTTTTGAAAAAAAATTAAGTATTTTCCTTAGTTTAGAAGAATGAGAAGAAAATCGAAAGGGAAAGGAGGTTTCCTATATATTACTATCCAATTTATGTTCATTAGAAATGTGAGAGACCTTGGCTAATGGTATCTTTGTTGGATGACTGCGAATGAGCAATGTGATTAGCTTTATCTTTGTTTTCCTATTCCATATTATTACATTTTTTCTTGTTTTTTATGGTATAGTTTTCCTATTTATTAAACCATACGTTTTTTTTTTATAAAGTCAAACCATTCTTTTTACAAGCTGTTGAAATTGCTTAAACCCGTTAAATCGACGGAGTAAAATCAAAATGATTTTTTCATGATTTAATTTTAAACTTAAGTTAAATAAAAAAAATCTCGCTCAACCTCTTAAAATAGTTTTAATAACAATAGAAAATAGTTTTAGGATAATTAGAGATGAAAATACCTACTCACCATAGAGTAGCAGGTGGCGAGGAGGTGTTTTAGCCATTAATAATCACCAGTCCACGGAGCATCCAGAACCTGAATAATGCAAAACCATCACATATCTCCAGAAAACGGTACACTGCTTTTTAATTCCGTGTATAACCAACCCACTTGAAACATTCAAGTTTCAGGTTCAAATTCCGAGTCATGTATATCAACCAGAAAGTCAACATAAATTTCAAGCTCAAAATTCCTTGACCGAGGATGAGAAAATTCTTCCCTGGCAGATTTCAATTAAAAGAAAGACTATCGGGTTAAATCCTTCATCTATTAACCATATAACATCTTCAAAAAAGAAACCCACTTTTGATGATAGCACGCATGGCAAGTTCTCATAAATGCAAAACACAAGGACAATACCGGAAAAACTACGTGGAGTTCTCACTGACTGACCAGCTCCGATGCCTGAAGTCCTGAACAAGGATTTTCATCTTGTACGATTCCCTTCTTGACTACAGTTTACATCGACCCAAACTAAAACTAAGATAGAGCTGAATCTTTATCAGTACCCCAGTTACTTCCAATATTGGAACCTGTAAAAAATACCAATGCTTCCAACTATGTGCCCTCAGCTACAAATATCAACAAACCGATCATAGTCTACTGAACATTGTGAAAATGTTAACCTCCTGTGCCAACAACTTCAGCATGCACTGATTCCTTGGAAGAAACAGAATCTGTTTCATCCGACACCAAACTTCCACCGGTTTCGCCCAGCTTATGATGTGACTGCTCTCGATCTTGATCAGGGAACACCTCAGCTTGCAAAGATGGAGCGATGTTATTCACATGCAGCCATGTAAGTTCCCACAAGCTATCCCCGCCTAGAGCACTCCTCTGCACAAGCACTCCCCTACTCTTCATTACAAGCAAAGTGTTCTTAAGAAGCTCAGGCACTGTTTCCTGAAGATTTTCATTCTTCTTCCCTTTCACTTTTACCTTCAGATATTTTTCCATTCGGCTAAGCACTCCCAACCATAGTTTGCAGAAAGTTGTCAACTGTGCAAGTTCATTAAGTAACTGTAAAAACACCTTTGACAGGAGTTTTACAGCAATGATTAGTGTACCTTCCATATTCCGGTACTCTTTTTGGTGTCCCTGCGCAATTTCAAGCAGGTCATCTAGCATGGTAAAGATCACCAGATCAAAACATTGTAACCACAGACCATGTGGAAGGTTAATCCCATCCACTCCTGTCAAGCACTTTTGCAACGATAACAGAGCATGGTTTCTGACCTCTTCTCTCTGATCCAAACAAACTTTCCGTAAACCTTGCACAAGCCTCAACCACATTTCCCCGATATCCTGCGATAATTTTGCAGACTCCTCCTCTCCCATTGTTTCCTTTGCATCACGAGACCACCTAGCCAAACAATTAACTGAACCTGCCATAAGTTCAAGCGCTCGCACAGACCTCTCTGCCTGTCCCACACGAGACTCTGAAAACTGCCTTGCTGCATCAACACAGAGAACATAATTGGCAGGCAACAAATGAGCTGCATCAGTCATAATGAACAGCAGTGCATCAAATCCTGCTTCAGAAGCTTCTGGGTGACGAGCAGTGATGGAAAGCAAGGATGTAATCGTACGCCAACCCATTAGGGATCTGATGTGCGTAGCATTTGCTTTCACAAGGCGAGTCACTTCCTGTGTAATTTGTTCACAGTATGCATCAGCAACACGAGCATCAAGCTTCAAGACAAGTTGCAGTGACCTCAAAAGTTCATCAGCCAAGTTCTCCTTGTAAGGCAGTAACCGCTGGCAAATCCGAAGGAGTCCAAAAACAGCCTTTTCTACTAAGGCACAAGGCATTACAGTTGATTGAACAATATTAGCTATGTGCTCATAAACACCCTGCCATAATAGCACAATCCTGTCCCTGTTGTTCAGTGTAATTGCAATGAGCAATTCAAGGCAGAAAACAGCAGTATCTTCATCCTCTGGTGAGCTGTTCCCTTTCTGAGGGCGACCTGCAGCCCAGATGAGTGCTCGTGCTAGCTGCAACAACGATTCAGCTTGCAAGAACTTGCTCTCAGTAAATATGCTGTCAACATGGCACTTTTGGATTGTCTGAAGGGTGCGTTGATGAGCAGCAAGTTGTTGTTCAGTGGGTTGCGATCTTGGCTCCTCAGTGTCGAGATTTAAGAGCTGACTGAATCGGCCCATTAATCCAGAAGATCTCCTTGGAGTTCCCATGGATTGCATGTGAACAGATGACAGAGAATTTGCAATAGGTTTACCATGCACAGGGTCAGCAGTAAGCTCTGATTCATCAGCAGCATCACTGGCTACACGAGCAGGAAGGAGACCAAGTTTGTGCAACCGCAAGATGCAGTCCAGGATATTCCTCCAACCTGTGCGAATGTAATCACCATACCTATTTGCAATGGTAAAAACTGTCACAGTTGCCATCCTTGCTTTTGCGTCATCACCAAAGGCTAGAACAGGTTCATCAACTAAAGATGAATTCAAGAGGGTTGTGAACTTGCACAGAGACACAACTAGATCATCCAACACATCTTCAAGATGATGGCATGCTGAGATTTTAGCAACAGCCAGGAATCCATCAATACATGTCTGGTAAACATCATCATGTTCCGCATTATCAAACACCACAGAGATAGCAGCTATTGTTGGACCTGACATTATGGCAAACATGTCGTGGTCAAGGTAGGCTCTAGAATCAGATAAAATGAATGGAGCAGTCTTTTTGGACTTGTGCATTAGATCAATCCAACGACTTGGTGTCATTTCAGGGTAACCAAATCCTTGTTCAGGAGTTGTGCGGATCTCATTTTTGCAAATCGAATGGTAAAGCTCCGTGAGAAATTCTCGAGGTAAGTCATTGCCTCCATTGATGTGCCTATTATTACGGATGAAGTCCTCTTCTGTCATTTTTTTCTTCACCTGTACATTGTGCTGATCTGTGTTGAGCATTATAAGGGAATAAGACAGCAAAAGAGCTGCATCCTTGTTAGCAAGAATCAGTGGTGATTGCTCATAATATCTCTCAGAAAATGCCTCAAGCACCCTTTGTATTTTTTGTGATTCTCCAGGCAGTCTAAAAGTTTCCAAGAACAACCGCAAAGCAGTATCAAGATTCATGTCTTGGAAATCAAAAGTCCAAGCAAATTCATGGAGAACCTGAACGCAAAACTCATCATGATTTCCCAAGAAATCACCAACAAGATTCTTATCTAACCCAGCAGTGTACCTGAAAAAGCAAGCCACACTTTGAGGGTCCAGTTTCTCGGGTAAGAGATGTGTTCCTTGGAGAAATTCTAATCCTTTCTTTGGGTCACGATTGAAGTGATCAGCTCCGATCATCAACCTTCTCTTAATGTACTTCCTCCTGCGAACAAATGGAACCCACTGATTAGGATCACTATAGTCATCGCACTTCACCATCCAGAATGGGGTGTACTCCTCAAGATGCACTGGTCCCTGCTCTGAACTTACTGATCCATTGCCTATCCTTTCAGCCATCCCCTGAATAACAGCAATAAGGCCATCAAGAGCAAGAATGTGCATTGCAGACAAAGGGCAATTCACTGGAAAAGCACTCTTTGACAATAAATTAGCAAGCTCTTCAAACACGTTACTGCATGTTATGTCACAGTCCAAATTCCCATACATCTCCACCATAAAGGTTTTCTGCCTGCAGAAGTCTACAAGAGCCTCCATGGCAACCTCTTGCTGCTGGTATGAAGCACCATATCTGCTCTGTGCAAGTCTCAAAATAACACAAGAGAAGAACGCCTCGAGCTGGAGTTTTAGTTCAGTCCGGAGATGGTGATACAGATTGAGAACTATACTACAGACCATTGAGAGAATAAGCGGACTCATTGACAAACCAAATTGCATCAGATTACGAAATAATTCATCCTGAATCAAACTCAGTAACCTAGGGTGACATCGAATAGAAGGGCCACCCAATTCTACTGCAGAATTAATTAAGCCCAAAGCAAAAAGTGGGACGTCTTCATCAAATGCTATAGTATTTGATCTGGTACCCATTCCACTATGCTCAACAACATTTAATAAAGAGCACAAGAAATGAAATATCTCTACCATGCAAGGCACTCCATATGGCTCCGTCATAAGGTGCAAATCAAATGGAAGGGCATCCTTTCCACCACCAGTCCCAATGGCATTTTCTTCCCTTGCCACCAGAGCTGTGGAAGCATTGGAACCAAAGTTCACAGTGGATGCTTTACCATCCAATTCTGAATTACGATTTCCATTCTCCATCTGCTTACTCCCAAAAGCATAATCATTATCCATCCCACCAATCTGCATAAGAAACAAGAAGCTTTACATATTTTTTTTGAGAGTAGGCGGGGGGGAGTAAAAAAGTAGACAAGCCTGTTCAAAGGCACAAGTGCCAGAAATGTTTATCTTTTCCACTCATCCAGATTACATAGTTTTCCAATAATAATAATAAAAAAACACGGTGCTTATAGTACATCTTTCAGGTCACAGTACATAAACCATCTAAAAAGAGCCAAACCACCTCTACCAACTAAGACTTTTGAGTTTAATCAGAAAAGGTTTTCCCCTGAAGCTCTATTAATTTTCCATTCATGCAACATTGGACAAAGAGTTGTTTTCTGTTGCTTCAACTACCAGGAACATGCAGTTGAGAATCCATAGCATAACATCAACCCTTCATCATGATCATTTGAGAGGAAGTTTTAATTCTAATTTACCACAAGTCAAAAGCCTCAATAAGCTATCAACATCTAGCTTTCCAGAAAAAAAACCTTCGTCATGATTATTCTTTTCTTCACAAGCTTTCCAGCTTCTCATTTATCCTTTGTCTCAGCAAATAACATAAGCATAATTCAAAGAAAACAATCAAGATGAATGTGAGAAGCAATTATACCTCTTGTTTGAGAGAAGTAACTCCATTAACCATTGTCCGTTCAGCGCTTTCAACATCTGGAAGGTGTGAAAAAATGCACTTGACAAGTTCATGCATAGTGTGGCGAGAAATTCTCTGTAGTAACTCGCTTTTACTGCCTGCTTGATGTACTATACGAAAACAGGTGTTCACTATGGTACAAACATGCTGATTACTCAACATGACAGATGCCTTACTCTTCATGCAAGCCAGAAGAACCTGGAGTATCTTCATCAACACCATTTCTTCAGATGCAGGATCTGTCACCTCAAACCGGCAACTAGTCACCGCATCAACTACCAGTTGCATAGCTTCTTCAACATTTAAAGTATTTTGATCAATGACGTCAAGAGTTAGTATCTTGTACACAGACAACAAAGCAACCCCAGTGATTGGTGCACCCGTTTCATCAGACTGGATGACATCCAAAAAGGGCTGAAGATAAAGAGCGGGGTCGATGGTATGCCAAGGATTCTGCCATGTGAAAATTTGCTTCCTTAACGTCTTCAAAGATTGAATTAGAGAGTCTTCTAGCTGGTCATCACCTGAAATATATCGACCCCCCCATCTCACGTTTCTCCTCATGACCGCCAACACGGCACTGACTTCAGAATTAATCACATATGCTAATAAATCAACCCTGTTAGATTCAACCGCAGCATCATGCTCCTCAGGTTCTTCCTCAATCGACTTAATCCCAGTGTTCAGCTTTAATCTCCCCATTTCCGTGCAATTTAACCAAGTGCTGCAAGTGCTTGACTGAAGCATATAGAAATAAATCAATCAAAACCCCTAATTTTAAGGGACAGAAAAAAAAACGCAATTCGACACTAAAGAATTATGCCAAATGCAAGCAACAGATAGCTTCTACTCTCAGCTCAACTTTGAATTGCCTACAGGAGGAGAAGATCCAGCTTCAAAAGAAAAAAATCTAAATCGAAAAGATTATTAAAAAGTAATTACCGTGGAAATGGAAGTGATTAAACGAACAAGAAGGAAAGATTCATAGCATGGAGAGACAAAAGTGAGAGATCAAAGAGAAAAGGGTTCGCTACCTGTTCTGTGTGGATCGAGAGAGTGAGATCTGTACATACACATGCACCCCCGCCAACAATCTCTCTCTCTCTCTGAGATCAAGAAATGAATGACGACTTGGCTTTTCTTTTCAATTTTGGTACGGAAACACAATATAAACTTCAGGATCACACGGCCATGATAGCCTCGAATTAATGCACGATCTCGACTATTTTTTATTCCTTCTTTACGAGTAATTTGGGTTCATAAAATCCTCTAATGTATTTTTTTATAGCCTTTCGATTAGCTGCTGCTATTACTTTTTAAGTTCTATTATTTATTTATTTTTAGATTTTGATCTTTCGTATACAGTAAAAGATGGACTATTATAAGAAAAAAAATGTATTTATATATTAATATAATGTATGTGTTTGGCATTTTGAATGCCATTGTGAGATTTTATTTTTATATATTGCGTTTCAAATGCTATTATTTATTTATTTTAATTTTTTAGTATTTTCATATTATTTTTGATATACTGATATCAAAAACAATTTCTTAAAACAATTATTCTGATGTATTTATAAATAGAAAATATTTTAAAAAACAATATCTATCACTCGTTTAACCCTACAAATTAACCTAATTATTCATAAATCGAAGCTAAAATGACATTATTTAATAACTTTTTTTGAAATTAAAGTTTAGGATGTTAATGAAAGTCAACTCATATGAATTGTGATCTAGATCTTGAATCAAGCCAATCTTTGGTTGACTCGAGCAAAATCCGATTTGATTAAAAAAAATGGTGTGTTTTGTATAGCAGCAAATGATGCATTATCTTGAATTTCAGTTTCTGACCATACTAGAAGGTTATGATTGAAATTTTTGGACCCTAAAAATCATTTCTTAACTCCATTTCACATGAAAATACTTCAAAATACCATAAAATTAAATCGATAAATGTATTTTCAACTCCAAAACACCTTAAAAAAACACTTTTAACAAAATACATATTTATAGAAAAATACCACCATCATTAAAAGTATAATAATGTAGTTAAATGTGAGCTTGCATTAAAAGTATTAAGCTGTATATATATAATAAATTGTTATTGTATCATACATACATACATACATACATATATATATATATACATATAGATAGATAGATAGATAGATAGATAGATAGATAGAAGTTACTTTTATATTATATAATGAGGAGGAGAGAAGCTCCAATGCTTCAGCCCTTCTAAGAGTCTGATCATCGGAGAGATTTTAAGGAAACTGACATTGCAATAACCATAAGAAAAAGGAACTCCGATGCTGAATTTGCATTTGTATTTAGAGTTATGGGGTGTGAAGAAACTCAAACCAACACAGAATTTGCGTTTAGTTGACCCTGCAAATGTCATTTTTATAATAACACCAAGTTCATCATTTGCAGCAGTGGTGGGCTTCTTTCTGAACACATGACGGCATTAAACATGAAGCTAATGCTATGGAGATGGAGCTTGAATGCACAGCCATGGAGAGGTTCTATATATTTTTTGCTGTTTAAATGTGAGCTAACTGCTTATTTCTGTGTCTGGGTTGCAAATTATACATACGGATCGGACAGAACAAGTGATCATAAAACATATTAGAACCTGTAAGAACTCGATCTTCCATTCTTGAAACTCGAAAATGTTCGATGATGATTGGCCAGCAGCCTAGGTAAGTAAAAACGACCGAGGAAACAAGCTTGGACAGCTCATAGTTGCGTATATCCAACTGAAGAAACTGGTTGAAACTAGTCAACTCAGCAAATCAGTACTCACGATCCTTTTTAAGTAGCAGTAGAGGATTCAACTCAGCAAATCAGTAGTTGTGGAGAATTCCTGAACTTCCATCAGCTTTCATGTAAGATGGGTCAATCAACCAACTCGGATGACTGCAACCTTGCGACGCGATAATATCATTTCTTTCATTTGTGCGATTTGGAGCGAGAGCTGGCTGATAGTCTGCATAATATTAACTATGTCAGAAATAGACTGAATTATATATACAACCTATATGCAATAGCAAATATACACCCGAAATCAATCATGCAAGAAAGTATGCGTACGGAAAGCATGTGTTCTTTGTTAGTGCTTCCCTAGCAATGAATTTTGCTTGCAAAGTAAAAATATTTTCCAGAGGATAGCCATAATTTATGTTTCTTCAATAGCCACTACAACTAGACTTTTTTTGGATTCAGTGAAACTTCACCCCTGAAAAATGCATTTTATGGGTGTGAGTGAATAAAACTTCGGCTATCCCTAGTTTTTATAAGAGGTGCACGCTCGACTCGAACTCAAGACTTTTTATATAATCTCAAGCTCTTTGTCATCACGCCACATCGTGGGGACAAAATAAACCTATGAACCTATGAATTAGCTTTTCACTAACGAGCTCTAGCATCCAATTCCTGGGCTTCTTTACTGTCACCACTCCCCACCAGTGGCATACAGCAACAAAAAAAAATGGCAAGTTCCCCGCATTATTGTTTATTCTTAATGGGTGAATCCGACCAGTAGGGCCTCACGATTCAGGTTAGATATGCTGCTTTCAAACTAATGCAGAGAGGAATCCAAAAGGAGAAAGTGGAACCTGGTCTTTCTCTTTGAGGCGAAGGATGAGATGATTCTGTCGCTCTTCCTGGATCCATTTACTCCACCTCCGGAACCTGGAGAATATTAACACTGCTGCTGCCAATACAGTAAGCGAGGCAATTGAGCGAAACCCACCTCTGTAAATCACATAATAATGAACCCTGCTTGCTATCCAAAAACCCCCGGACCTCAAAAGCTTCCCGATTCCATTTCGCTCCCCTTGTGGCATGGAGGCAGACCCAGCGATTTTCTCAGCTTTCACATTACATACAGCACTTGAACATGGATGGCCAGGAATAGTTTGTGACTCTGGTGGTGGTTGTGGGATTTCAAGGCCTTCATGGTTGTTCGGAGGGAAGATACTGAGGTCGGCGTGACGATGGTTCCTGTTGTCTTCAAAAGCAACCATTTCCCATTCTCTTGATTCATTTGTTGGGAATTGGATTTGTTCCCATTCATTGAAGGATTTGTCACCTTCCATTGCTGCCTCTACTTAAACAACTACGCTGGGATTGTTTGAGCTCGTCCTTTATCTAGTGTTTATCAGTGGATTTGATTTTCTGGATGACAAATTCATGTTGCTTGTATAATAAAGACATGAAGATATCGGAGGATGGATATCACATATAATATCTGAGGTAGATGTAATGGTAGAATTGAAAATATCTAGGAAAGCTGAGGAAAAAAAGGTATGATTTTATGACCTAGATTGTGAAATGCTGGTGAAATAACATCATTGATCAAGACAGTGGGTGGCCAGCAGTGAATAATGCCAGCCAGACTGTACAATGAGTTATCTATCACCTTCAAACAGACGTAGACAAGAGAGGGTGAAGCTTCAAAAGAGTGACCAGGAAAGGATATGCAGTGAAGTTTTCCTCCACACATTCCATCTGTTATTTGACTCGTTATGTTTAGGCACATCCATCCTCAAGCTACAAGCTATGAAGTTTTATTTAGTTGTATTATTGGACCTTAATTTATTTTTATATTTTTATAATCGCATTAGTTCCTTCAGTGTGTTTTTTATTTCCATTTTTATAATTGCTTGTTTGACTCCCAGAAGCCATCTTACATCCTTCATCATATTCCATCACAAATCAACATTAATAACAGTTCTTGCAGCCTCTAAGAATCAGAATAAGAACAGCCCCTGAGGCTGTCCTGCATCACTTCACTAAACAAACCCAATTGCATTTCTTATTTTCACACATTAACAAAAGTGGAAAAGAGATACAAAAGGAATTTTAAAACAAATCAGTGAATCATTTTGATAACAAAACCTCATGCTGAGTTATGAAAGAAAGTCCACTCAGCTATCTAGCTTTATGGATCACCATCACTATAAGATTGTGGATCCCAAAACTTGGAAGCATGCACATCTTCGCGTTTCGAAACAGCACAAGTAGCATTGAAGAAGTCCCTGAAGCACACCAGTCCATGTTCTTCACCATAGCTAGCGGTGACAATCCGTGTCCCATTTACAGCCATGGTTGAACATCCCACGCCAGAGCTGCTACTTGGAGCATCAGAAGGACAGCAAATAAAGGAATTTGTTTGCGTGCCAGTGTCCGTCTCCCAAACATTAATGTAAAAATTCTCAGGCCCCCCTGTAACTATTTTGTAGGGATCCATGTGCAACAGCGTTACTGGACCGGTGTGTCCATCAAACTCAGCTACTGGTTCTGGTTTCAGAGTCTCCTGGTTTATCCTTATATCCCAAAGCATGGCTCTGCAGTTTTAAAAAGTTTTCCTCAGTTAAATATTCACAACCTAGCATGCATATTATTAGGTGCAATGAATATGGAAAAGTGAGATGTGGAGAAGTTGACACTTTCCATCCATGAAAACTGAATCTGGTCTGGTCCAGATAGCATTTAATTATTTTAGTCTACTGCAAGGGCTGACACACACAAAAAAAAGAGCCACCAAGCTATTTAAGAATCTCATATTGGGTTCAAAAGAAGCAGCATAAGTGACAGATCATTAGGAAGTCAAAAACTTGGCCATCCAAAGTAAAATGAATTAATAGTGTGGTGTCAGTGGCACAGAAATTTGTAGTTTGTCACGAGCATTGAAACCTAAATGAATAATGACAACAGCCTCTAAACGAACTTGTAAAAGGGTAAATGACTGTTTTCCATAAAATGCCTTACTTGTCAATTCCACCAGTGCAGATCAAGGGCTTTGAAGGCACAATGGCAAATGAACACAGTTTTGGTTGGTAGATAGCAGCGGTGATAACCTTTTGCATTGTCCTTAAATCAATTGCTACGACAGAGGAACCAGCAGCAACATATAACAAAGATTCATGGCACTTCACATCAACAGGTGTGCCAGGCACAGAAGTCATTCCAACACAGCATGACAAACGAAGAGCAGATGATGTTGTGGTATCCCAAACCCTAACCTATTAGGATCACCAGAGACATCAATGATCAATCAAAATCCAGAAAACAAAACAGCAGAACAATCAAAGATACTGAGTAAATTATGGGTTGGACCATTTTCTACCAAGTTGAAACATGAAATATTTCCCAGGATAACCATCATAATGTTTTTAGGTGACATGGCAATCCATGTCTGATACCAGTCCATGTAATAATCAGAGTATGCTTCGAGAACAGCAACAAACAGGGCAAGCCTAATTATTTTTCATGCCACAGGATTCACCAAAAAAAAAAATCAGGAACAATGAACTGCTAAAGCTCCACAATCCAACAATATATTAAAATAGCTGCTTGTCCTAACAGAACAAAATCCCTTGTAAAATATCTTCATTTCACCTAAGGCATCCACCAGTTTGACCATAAAGCATTAGAAGAAAAAGGTACTAACTACAGAATTCAGTGAAAAAGATTATATTTGTTCACTTGTGAATAAGTTGAAAACCATAAGGCCATAGACAATAGTAAACTTCAACAGGCAGTATTTGCACACACAGTTGTCATCCATTACACTGATGCTTCTAAAAATTTGTACCAATTTTATGAATAATCTTAAGTATTTTGGGGCTACAAAATGTATTTTTCAGTTTCGAGAGGGCCATTACACATAAAAATGAAAATGTTGTTCTACGGGGCTTTAGGGTGAAAACAATTTCTAAGGGAACCAATATTTTGACCATAACCTATTACCCAATTCTCAATTACATCCCAAAAGAAAGATCTTTCAATTATCTCCCTGGTGTTTCAAACATTCCTCAACCAGGTCCCCTTGTCCATATATGCAAAATTCAAGCTTACTTGTGACTCTCATAGTTCTGAAAAATGTAGCGTTTGAACATGGACTGTCATATTTTGTGAAAGGACAACTAAACAAAATCAGAACTTGAAAGAGTACCTTGCAATCTAGACACAGGTCAAACAATAATTCAGAAAATCAGTATGCTTTACATCAAGGTTGCACTCAAAAGATGAAAGAGTACCTTGGAATCTTTTGAGATGGTTGCCAAAAGAGATGTTCTGTGCCTGAAGGAAATATGGATTAGTATCATCATGGGAAAAGATGAACCTCAAGGAACTACCACTAAAGATCACTAAAAGATGCTATGCACCACATGAAGCACTTGCCCATGTCAGACACAGATAAATAGAGATAATGTTTGCCAAAAGCTTTCAACTTTGGATGATTACTCATTACTAAACCATATGTTATCCTTTTCAGTCACCAAAGTAAAGCACCACACCATTAAACCATGCAATCTATCAACTTATCTTTTCAGTTATGAGACTGATAAATTTTGCAGGTAAAACTTGGGCAGGCCATAAAATCAAGATCACTAATCTGTCACAGAGAAAATAACTACCAAAGGTTATAAATGGTCAAAACTAGAGCCTCAAACCATTCTAATCAATTTTCACAGAAGCTATCACTTTTTACTAGAGAAAATCAATCATGAATACAACAATGATCAAAATTAAATTCAAACAGGAGAATGCATACCCTTTCTTCAGTGTTAATTATACACAGACACACACACACACACACATGTTAACTGACTAGAAGTTGCTTCTTCTTCTAAGGGCATGATAACCTCAACACGAGTCAGTGAGATAAAGAACTAAAAAATAAACTGAAAGAAGAAGATTTGCAATTTTTTTCTTCCCTCCAATCTTCATAATATCAAGTTAACAAGACTTAATAACTTGAAGATATTAGCGAAAACAATAAAAAGCTAAAACTTTACTTTCTTCTAGTTTTCATGGTAAGAAAGCATTAGATGCTATATTAAGAAACCAGCTCATACCCGGCAACTGACATCAATTTAATAGGCTTCTCATGCCCGTAAAGTGTAGCCTTTAAAGCATGTTGGCCACGTTTTCCACTTGAACTGAGGGACCAAAGTCTAACCGTACCATCCTCCCCACCACTTGCCAGTACTTTGGCACTACCATCGCCTAACAATTTATCAGACAAGGTCAAAACAGGACCGTTATGACCTCTAAAACATCGTTGGCAAGAACCCTATAGAAAATCACAAGACCAATAAATCAATATCATATAAACTTAACAAAACATTCCCTCTGTTTGTCAATAGAAATTTACGAAAACAACATAGATCAGGAACCGCTGATAATTTGTTGTCCTAAAGTTTCTGAGCAGTTGAAAGCATATATGACCTAGTAAGAATTTGGTAACAAGGGAGCTACAAATCTAACAGTCTCACTTTGATGAAAAAGTAGCAACATCAGTAATTCATGTATACCTTCCACCAGAGACGAATGGAATGGTCGCAACTTGAGGTTACCAAAATATTTTCCTTCCTCTGTGTATCACGTCGAAAGAGAGAGGTTTCGCTAAGGGGAAACAATCTGCGCATATCATTTTTCATATCTCAAAAAACAATCACACAATTCCAGTTTTGTTAATATGAAAGATAGCATAACAATAAAATTTCCAAGTAAGCATCCCAGCTATATCCAAACCCATTCCTCTCTATTTACATCCACAAAATAAATTCCTGGTAACACACTGAAATTCCTTGCATTAGTCACATCCAGAGAAACATTTCAGCCCACTCAAGAATCCAGATTCCAGCTTTGTTTATGTTTTGAAGGAAAGGAGTGGAAAGGAGATTAATGATGTAAAGGAAATTAAGTTACCTTCCTTTGTTTGAATGCTGAAATTACAAAAAGTAAAGAAAGGAAAGGAAGGGAAAGGAGGATAAAATAAATCTTTGACAGAATCTTGCTCATTACATCCTTTAAAAAATAGTTCTTTTCTTTTCCATCAATATATCCAAACAAAAAAAACTAGATTCTCTAGCTTCTCTTATATCAAAGAAAAGATATTTGATTTCCTCATTTTAATTTCTCTTCTATTTTTTATTTTTTTTTTACTTTCCCTACATACTTAAAACAGCTCCTAAACAAGTTTAGAAATGGCAAAAGAAAACCCTTCATAAAGTCTAACCTCATACAAGTGATTCTTGCAGTATGATCACTCAGCACTGTAAGACCGTCCCTTCCATTTAAAAAGCTATCAATATTTGTCATTTGTATGAAGGAGCCCTGAACAACCAAGAAAAGCTTACAACTCAATGAATGTCTTGAAAAAAAAAAAGCAGCACATTATAAGTAGATGAGTTACTATACCTGGGAAAAGGTAAAATCATTCTTGTCCAAAATGATATGATCAAAAGGTTTAGCATTTGTAACATACAAGGCAGCAACCAAAGGATCAGCAAACTTGAATTGCTGAACCGCAACACGTCGTTTTAAATATGCTTCTCTCAACCCTGAAGTTTGTAACAATTCGTGTGGCCAATGCTCCCTGAATATACAAATTCATTCAAATACACAAAAACTGTAAGTAAAGAGAAGAAAAGGGAAATGGGTTTATGAAACCTGAAGCAGTGTTGCCAGATGGAATCAGAATAAGCAACGCGTTTGAGGGATTTGCAGGTCGTGGCTAAATTGGAGAGGTCCTGAAGGGACAAGTATTTGGCACAGTGAGCCAGTGAGTCCTCGTTCAAATCAGTAATCCTCGTTGTTGTTGTGGTTGATGGCTCTGCTTCCATTTCCTCCACTTTTGTTACAGCATAAAGAAAGATTAACAAGATCAAGATTGGTATTACCAAAGCCGGCTCCCCTCTTTGTTTTTTCCCCTCTCTCTCGCCCTTTCGTTTCTTGTTTTAACATGAACCTCCAAGATTTTCTTTCTTGCACAATTCTTCCTTCTTCTAATAAAATTACATTCATTTATAAACAAATGTAATTGCCCCGGCCTTCCATTATAATTTTTATTTAACGCAAAAATAAAAGAGATATGAAATTGCAAGTATTTCAACGTTTTTTTATATAAAAAAAATTAAAAACATTTTGTATATTTTTAGTTAAATAAATTAAAAATTTATATACATATAAATAAATAAATAAATAAGATTATTTTTTCTAACTAAGTCTAAATTATGAAGATATATTATTCAGCGATAAATCTATCAATTCAGTTGTGTTTAATAATATAATTTTAAAATTATATTTTAAAAAATAATAAAAAGTATAAAAAACATCAATTATGACAGCATTTAATATTATAACCTTGCAGGTTTGTTAAAAAACATTAATTATGAAAACAGAGGCCCGACGCCTAGGCGTGGGAGGTTTGTTTTTGCCCATTCAAATTGCAGGTTTGTTACCGTCTGTGACCCTTTATATATAACAGCGTTTTTTTATATAAAAAAAATTAATTGTTTTACTTTGATTAATTTTTTAATATTATCAGATTATTTTAATATCTTGATATTAAAGTAATTTTTAAAATAAAAAATATTATTATAAGATATTTTTAAAGAAAATATACTTCAAATAATAAATTTAATCACATTCTCAGATAAAATGATCAATGCTTATATTTTGAGAGAAAATTAAAATATCCCGTTGTAGACCCAATTATATTTTTTAAACTATATGTTTAAAAAATAATTAAGAGTGTAGAAATGTTTTTGCAATATTATAAACTCCAGTGAAATAGTAAATCTTTAAGTTTTTTTATATTGAAGTATAAAATCAAAAACATAATTTTTTTCACAAAAGAGAAAATTAAAAACAATTATAAAAAAGGATTAAATTACAATAAATATTATTATAATTATTAGAAAAATATTTTGATGCATATCTTAGGTTTTCACCCCCCACAAAAAAAATGATAATGATGAATATAACTCTTTTTTTTGTATGTGTGAATTTTATAAGATAATATTATTTATTAAATATCAAATAGATTCAAGTAATCTTTTTCTATAAAGTGAGCTAGCTTATTAAATATTAATTATGAACAGCTATAGAATTAGCACAAAAAAATTATATTCAGTGCAATCTCAAGATGATGTCTTCAATAACTATTAAAAAAAATCAGCCTTATATCTCCATTAGAAATAAGAAAATCACACACACACACAGAGATATTTATATATATATATATATATATATATATATATATATATATATATAGTCTTCAATAACTATTAAAAAAAATCAGCCTTATATCTCCATTAGAAATAAGAAAATCACACACACACACACACACACACACACACACACACACACATATATATATATATATATATATATATATATATATATATATAATAATTAATTAAGTGTTTTTAACATGGCATTTCAAATATACTTTTGAAAAAATGATTTTATTTTTAAATTAAATGTTTTTATGTTTTTAAATTATTTTCATATGTTGATGTTAAAAATAATTTTGATTTTAAAAAATTATTTTGATGCATTTTTTAAAGAAAAATATTTTCAAAAAAAAATTTAATCATACTTCCAAATAGTCACACATAATCTTCTAGCAATCATGGGTTAAAATTAAGTGAAAAATTAAAACAAATATGCAATTCTTAATTATCTTTAATTTAAATAATAAATATATCATACTCCTACATATTCATTCGTAGAATCTAATTTTAAAATACAGAGACTTTGTTTTTCCTATTTGTTTGACCATGGCTACTAGAAAAACAAAAAGGAGATTCATCTAGTTTGATTGCTTCACATAAATTATTTTCTTAATGGTATCCAATATGCATTGGAATTTTTATAACTGATGCACGTAGTAAGTGTTTTTTTTTATAAAAATAAATAAATCATTCTAGTCATTTGTTTCAAGAAAAAAAAAATTTAATAGAAATAAAAAGAAAAAAGAAAACCACAATTAAAAGGCAACAATTTTGACACCCAAAATCCAAGCATTTCAATATTTTTTTTCCTTCAAATTCAAACATTTACAAACAGTTTAGCAACCTTTTAAAACTCATTTTCAATATCAAAATATATGTAATTGGCCTAAAATTCAAAAAAAAAAATCAAACCCAAAAACTCCCTTTTCCAACGATTTGAAGGGTCAAAGAGTTCCAAGAAGTGGGTCTCGCGAGCCACGATTTTCATGGCCAAAAATAGATCCTAACCAGAGAGCTCTCTCTCTCTAAATTCCTCTCTTCTCTCGACTACTAGGGACTAAATCGAAAACTCAATGAAATTTTGCGACTCGAATGTAAATGCTGCAAGAAGTGAGGGGCACTAATATAATTCCTTAAAACCAACCCAAAATATCAATCCTTGGAACCAATCCAAAAATTGCATCCAAGTAGTGTTTCAAGAAAGAAAAAAATAAAAATATTAAAAAACAAAAACGTTATTAGATGAAAATATAAAAGAAATCTATCATTGTAATTTTTTATATTTTATTATATTTTAAACCTAAAATATAAAAAACCATGTTTTCTATATCTCAGTATAAATAAGTCTATTTCTTCTGTCTAGTAACCAGATACCAACGAACACAAACAAATAGTGAATTATGTCTAGAGATAGTAAATTTTCAAAAATGACGATATTTTTTTGATGATAAATAATAATAATAATAAAATTAATTAGTTGCAAGTTTGTGTTGTGTAGAACAAGTTTGTTAGTTCATGCATTGTTGGTTACTAGGTTTGACCTGGTTCATCTATGAGGGATGAACCGGGTCTATTTATCTAGATGTATGGTTTGGTTTGGTTCGTCTATGAGGAATGAACCTAGTTTATTTATTTAAGAGTGTTATCTATTGGTAACCGCTCCTCTCTAATATAAATATAGACTTCTCTCTCCATGTTAAGTTAAGTTTTTCAATATTTGATGATAGTTCTTTCTCTTAATACTCTACATTAAACTTGCTATGCTCTGTAAAAACATTCGTGTTGTGAAACATCGTTTTGGTTCTAGTAATCAAATTGACCTAAAACAATTGGTCCAAGAACAAGGAAACATAATATCACAAGTAAGATTTCATTATTGATTTTACATTGGTATCAAAGCCTAAATCATAAATTTTTATAATTAAATGATCATTAAATGCCATGCATAAAATCACCGTGAGTCGGAATGAGTGGGTCACCCAAAAGACCCAGGAAAATTCTCGACCAACTCTGCAGAAATACAAAGCTTGTAAAAGGCATTTGCAGGGTGTCAAACGTATGCCAAAAATGCAAATTAACTGCATCAAATGGCAGTTATTTGACTGCCAAAAATCGGCAGTTGAAGGATGGAGAATGTGGCATTTGGGCATTAACTACCAAATGGTAGTTTATATATATATATATATATATATATATATATATATATATATATATATATATATAAGGATGCCAAATGTGGTATTTGAGCATTAAACTGCCAAATGGTATATCTCTCCTGAAAGCGTGTGTCTTCTCCATTTGTCATTAACTACTAAATGGTAGTTAATAACAGTTAATTATTAAATATATATATATATATAATAAAAAAATTAATATAGATTTTTTAAAGTATGATGCTATTTTATTTATTGTTAAATTGCTAAATTTTATAGGTAATTTTTTTCAACAATGGGGATACATATCTTCATTAAATACTGATTATAATATTTATATGTTTTCTGGATTTTTTGTTGTAGTGGATAGGCAACAACAAATTGATCATTTATTAAGTTATGTGATTAATCTTGTTTACAAAATCTGAGAGCACATTGATTATATGTATCATTGGATGCTTAGACTGGCCATGAGTGGTGTTTATGAACTCTACATTGAGCATCAAAAGGTTGATCGTTCTCAATTCTCTGCCTGCGAAATGGTACCTGGTGTGATAATCATTGGAATATATATTGAAATCTTTAGATTTTAATAATCTCGTTGATGAAATGATGCTTGAGAAGGAGTGTTAGTATACCGAAAAGGGTATACAACCCACTAGAAGAAGCATAAGTCATTTAGATGTTACTGCTAAATTCATTCCATGGTTTGAGCAGACTGAACTTGGAGAACAAGACTTTGATGAAATAGATGATGTAATTGGAGACCCCACTTATGTTCTTACAATATAAGATAATTCTAAGAAGTTTATTATTCTTAAATTGTATTATTTTAAAGATAATTGGTTGTTAATTTTGAACTGCATAAATTATGTAATTTAAGTTTTTATTACATTGTATGCATGTATTTGATAATATAATATCAACAATGAATTGATAATAATTCATTGCTAATATCTGCAACCTGATCAGTAGGAGTTGTTAGTTGAAACTAATAGCTATAATGTTGCACTCACTTAAATTTTCAATAATTATTATACCTTACAAATGGGAATTGATTAAGTGTTTAACATTTTTTTTGTTTCTATAGTATGTGTGCAATTATTATTTGTTTAATTTAGAAAGGAGTGACAATATGTCATTTAAATTGTACTATACTCTAATATTTGTTATTGGTGTCAATAACGCTTAATATGATTGCATCTAAGAGCATTATTGTTGATTTGAACTATGGAAACAAACTTAATGAAAAGAATTACGATGTTTAACATCGTAAGATTGAATATCTCCTAGAAGAGCAAGAAATGCTGAAAGCAATCACACAACCAATGGTTGAACCTGATCAAAGAGACACTGCTCAGCATAGGCTTGATATGGAAGCATATCACACCTATAAACTCAAGGATCGTGTAGCTCGCATGTTGATGTTGAGCAGCATGCAAAATGATATTATATTATGTTTTGAAGGCATTGTTCATTTCAATCTATTTGGGACACAATAAAGATTCAATATGGAGGTACCTCCACTACTAGACTTCAATTAACCCTGAAATTTGATGGCTACAAGAAGCGCCAAAATTAAATGAAGAGGCAACATCTTACAGTCATGTCTAACATGATCAGTGAATTATGGGGCGCTAGACATGAAATGATTGATCAACAACAAGTCCAAGCAGTTATCCGTTTTTTTCCAAGCAATTAGGTGTTAACCTTACCCATAATGATAACATCAAAATATTTGATGATGTTGCTCATCATATCGGGCTTAAAGAAGATCGATTTCACAATAAGAAGCTTATAAATGAGGTTTTTATGTCTGAGATAAAAATGCGTAGAACATATTGCTCCAAGTATAAGATGGGTAAGGCTAAGGGCCCAAAATATAGTAAGAGAGGAAAAGAAGCAAGTAATAATGGATATAAACGCAAGCGTGGAAAACATGGTGGTATGAAAGATAAAAAAATGAATTGTTTCAATTATGGTAAACCTAGTCATTTTGCTCGTGATTGCACTGAGCTAAAAGTACTATTTAACCATGATCATCACTCTAACTTATATGTTAGCAATTTTTTAATGCTTATTGAATTTGTTCCTTATTGGACTATAGATTCAGGAGCAACCGACCACATAGCAAAGGGATTGAACTGTCTTTGTGGAATTACATCAAATTCCAAAGGGAAGTAGATATATATACATGGCGAATAATTTTTCTGCTGCAGTGCTTGGGATTGGTACCTGCAAACGAGATTTGCGGGGAGGTTGCACACTTTATGTTTATGATATACTCTATGCTCCAGAAGTTCGACAAAATATCTATTTTTGCTTTACTCCTATTGGGATTTAAAATTAAATTTGTTGGTTGTTGTGTAAAGATATATCTGGATAATATTTTTTATGGTTCTAGCTATGTATTAAATGGTTTTATCGTGTTAGACATTGTTAATATATCTATTAATAATGATGTTTCAATTTATGTTGTTCAAAATTCCATCACTATTAAAGATAATAATATCATAACTTGGCATGCTAGATTATGACACATTGGGCAAGATCAATTAAATAGATTAGCACGAGCTTGTCTTTTAGGATTACTTTCCAAAGTGGAATTACCCTTGTGTGAGCTTTGCCTTACTTAAAAAGCAACTAGATTACCATGTGGCAAAACTAAAAGAGCTAGTAGTCCATTACAGCTTATTCATTTAGACATTTGTGGTCCAATGAATGTGAGGGCAAGACATGGAGAAAATTACTTCATCACATTTATAGATAATTTCACATGATTTGGTCATGTTTATTTGATCTCCCATAAGTTTGAAGCATTGGATTGCTTTATTCGATACACAAAGATGGTGGAGAATAAACTAAGTACTAAGATCAAAACTTTAAGAACAGATCGAGGACATGAATACTTGTCTAAACATTTCAAAAGTTTTTGTGATGAAAAAGGTATAGCTAGACAACTAACTATTCCTTATACTCCATAACAAAATGGTGTGGCAAAAAGAGGGGATAGAACCTTGCTTGACATGTTTAGGTCAATGATAGCGTAAGTTAACATACCAATTTCCTTTTGGAGAGATGCATTGTTAACTGTTGCTAACATTCTTAATCGTGTGCCTTCTAAATCTATCCCATCCATCCAATATGAATTATGGAATGGCATCAAACCCAATCTAGGTTATTTCCATCCATGGGCGTGTGTAACTTATATTCACAATACTTCTCATGAAATGGGAAACTTGGTCCTAGAGGGAAAAAAATGTATTTTTATATGTTATTCTGAATATTTTCTGTATTTATTAGTGAAAAAGCTGATAGAAGAGTGACAACAATTGTGTCACATGATGTTATATTCTTAGAAGAGTTTTTTTAGAAAACAGGTGAGGTTAACACAAGATTCTCAATTATATGAAATGGAGAATCTAGACCATGGCACAACAAACCATTTAGTTGAGGATTTAAATGAAACTAGTAATCCTCCTAGTAATAGTGGGAGTGATATTTTGTCTATTACTACTCTCATGGAGCAAGATCATGAGCAATCTCAACCTTGTAAAAGCATTCATGTTACAATTCCTCATCGTCGATTTGAGATTGAAAGGGAAACGTTCATGATTGCTCCACAAGATGATGAAGAGCCACAAATATTAAGTAATGTTTTATCTGGTCACAAAACCAAAGAATAAATTCAAGCTATGAAAGAATAAATAGAGTCGATGAAAACTAATCAAGTTTGAGATTTGGCTGATTTACTATCAGGATAAATTCATCTTATTTTATCTATAGACGCATATATGGACTTAGAGTTATACTAAATGGATGTTAGAAATGCGTTTCTCAATGGAAAACTAGAGGAGGAGATCTATATGGATCAACCTTTAGGATTCGAGACTAAAGGATAAGAGCACAAAGTTTGCAAGCTTAATAGATCTATATATTTGGTCTTAAACAAGCTTTTAGACAATGGAACATCAAGTTTCATCAAGCTATCCTAAAAGATGGTTTTCCAATGATGGAAGAAGATCATTGTGTATATTTAAAATGTTCTAACAATATTTTTGTAATATATCCTTATATGTTGACAACATTTTAATAGCTAGAAACAACAAAGAGATGATTGTTACGACCAAAAGGTGGTTATCATCAAACTTTGACATGAAAGACATATGTGAGGCAAGCTTTGTTCTTGGTGTGAAAATCATTAGAGATCACGCTAAAAAGTTTTTGGGTTTAAGTCAAGAGACTTATATCAAAAAAATGTTAGAGTACTATCACATGCAAGACAGTAAACCAATAGACACCTTTATTGATAAAAGTTTGAGCCTAAACAATGATATGTGTCCCAAGACTCTAGAAGAAAAAAAAAATTTCCAAAGTATCTTATGCCAATGTTGTCTGTAGTTTGATGTATGCAATGATGTGCACACATCCCGATATATGTTATGTCGTTGGATTGTGAGTTGGTATCAATCAAATCTTGATCGAAAACATTGGATGATAATCAAAAGGATTCTATAATATCTGAAAGGTACTTCAAATTACATGCTATGTTACCAAGGAAAGAAAGATTTACGATTGATTGGTTACTTTGATGTTGATTAGAGAGGAGATGTTGATCAATTTAAATCAACTTCAAGATGTGCTTTCTTGTTTAATGATAGTGCAGTACTATGGAGGAGCAAGAAACAATCCTGCATAGGATCTACCATGGAAGCTGAGTATGTAGCTTGTTTCGCGGCAACACAAGATGTTGTTTGGTTAAAAAAATTCTTGGATCATTTGAAAATTGTGAAATTAGCATCAGATCTAGTGACAATTTATTGTGATAACACTGAAAGATCCAAAATACCATGGAAAGACCAAACACATCAAGATGAGATATCACTATATTAAAAAAACAATTAATGACCATGACGTGATCCTAAAACACATTTCTATAAATTCTATGGTTGCAGATCCACTCACAAAACCAATAGCAAGAGATGCATTTATTAGACATGTAAAATCCCTTGGTCTGTGTAGAATGTAATTAAGTAATGAATAAATGTTATTTAGATATCATTTTATTCATTATTTGTTTATGAATATACTGAGTATTATATAGTACAATTTGTTAAAGTATGTTGATAAACTAAGATTGCCCCACTCACATGAGCAATCACCTCTAGCTTTTGTAAGTGCATAGAGATGAGGCTAATTGAGTTTTAATGCTAAAAAAGAGACTGGCATAGTGGGATCGATTTTAACTCAAAATGATTATTAAAGAGTCATCTTGGTTGGAACTAAGATAAGGTTCTTAAATAAAAGAATCAACATGAATGAATTCCCACCATTCATGTGTCTATTATGATTGAAGCCAAAGTATGAAATTATTCAATTGTTATTAATGACGATGAGCAAATGAGATTTTTGGATTTGAAGTCTTTGTTTTTAGCGACAAGACTAAGACTCGTATAATGTATTTCCTCTAACAATGAGATAAACGACACACACTCTGTCTTTGGAAAAGGAAAAGAGTACACTCCATTATAACATGTACTTCATACTACATGTGCTGACGACCATTACAAGAATAAAGAATGAATTCCTTCTTCTTTATTATGTGAGTCCTGAAGATCATACCTGAGATCTCAAAATCTTACCCTTTGCGATTTTTCATTATATCATAAGGTGATGATTAAATGATCACTACTTTAGGAATATATCTCATGGTCATGGAGTGATTTGACTTGAAAGAATACTCTTAGAAAAGCGAGTTAATTTAGAACTAAATGATATGAGAGCGAAAGAAAAACTAATTTTAGTTCTACACGTGTTACTTGTATTCACTGGCCGTGATCATATCATTTGAATAAATTTGATATGATTTAGAATACATGTAATGTAATTGTCATGATGGATTGAGTGTAAGATTCTTGAGGGATTGAATTATACTCATTTATGTGTAACTAAAAGTGATTGGGGATATATGAGTACACTCTAAGGAATAATTAATCATAAAGTAGATGTCTCTATATGGCCTATATTAGGTTTATATAGATTGAAGCTCCTTTCTCTATGTGCTTTAGGTCGCACGGTCTGTTCGTCAAGTACAACATTTCTATGCAAGTTTGAAAAATAATGTATTAGATAAATCTAGCCATTCATGAGGGATGAATCCGGTCTATTTATCTAGAGGTGTGGTTTGGTTTGGTTCGCTTATGAGGGATCTATTTATCTAGGGGTGTTACTTATTGGTAACCGCAAGGTAACAACTCCTCTCTAGTATAAATATGAACTTTGCACTTCATATTAAGTTTTGTTTTTCGATATTTGAAGATAATTCTTTCTCTTAATACTCTACATTAAACTTGTTACGATCTGTAAAAACGTTCGTGTTGTGAAACATCGTTTTGGTTCTAGTAATCGAAGTAGCCCTAAAGCAATTGTTCCAGGAACAATGAAACAAAATATCACAAGTTTTCATTATCAATTCTACACACACTGGAGATAAGATCAATAATCTTTTTGAATGCTTAAATGATTGTTTAGGTCATAAAAAAACTATTTGTTATTATTATTATTAAACTTAACCTAGCATTATTATTAAACTTAACCTAGCAGGTTAAATTTGAAATTTCCGAACCAACTCCTTATTTTATCCAAGTTTAAAATTAAACTGCATAGAGCTATTTTGATATGACTCAATTAACTTGTCAAGTCTAAAAAAACACAAATTATGGTTTAGAATTTAAAAATAAAAAAATAAAAGATGAAATATTTTTATCTTAATATTGAGAGAGATATTAGATAGATTGTTCTTCACAACTCAACTTTAATTTTCTTTTTAAATTGTTTTGTACTTAATTATATGACAATAAAAATACTTGCAAATTTGAGTTTTAAACAAATATCAAAATATTTATTCAAGATTGTGATGATATCGTAAGTAAGCTAAAATAAATTATGAAAAAATTCAAATCAATCAAATATTAAAAGATGTAATTGAAATTAAAAAAAGAAAGAAAAGATTTAATCTAAAGAGAAAAACAATCACAAAATATAATTTCTTTTTTATTAAAAAAGAGATGAAAAAAGAGACTCGACAAGGTTAACTAGTTAACATAACATATCCAAAGATAACCAAATAAATAAAACATGTTACATTTTTTTTTAAAAAATACCGAGATAATAAAATATTAGATAAATCCAAGTTTTATAATTTTATTATTTAAATCCACAATTTAAATCATAAACTCTTCGAGGTTGGACACCTTTATATATATATATATATATATATATATATATATAAAGTTAATGATACAATATCAAAATGAAGCACCACTTTATTTCTTTTTTCAATGTTAAATGTTACAACAATAAAATTAATCACCAACTAAAAAGCAGAATGTTTATTTAATATTGCAATATCCACATAAAATAAACTAAAATAAATCATAAAAAGAAAATTCAATATCAATAAAATATTTTTAAAAAACGTAGGTGCTCAACAAATTGACTACCAACAAAATATGAAGAATATTTCTTTGAAACAATGATAATATCATTAGAAAGTATACCGAAATAAATCATAAAGAACAATTCAGAATTAATAAAAATGATTAAGAGATAAAATTAAAATAAAATAAAAATGATTAAGAGATAAAATTAAAATAAAATAAAAATGATTCAATCAAAAGAAAAAAGAATTAAAGGAACTGGCCTTTAATTCCAGATGATGCTTGCCTTCTTTTAGCTCACTAACACCGCCCACAGTAACAACAAAATACACTTATACTTCCTCCAACTAAAAAGTTAATATGAACTCCAAAATTCACAACGGATTCAATTATAATAATATCATCACCAGTCGTCTTGCACTCGACCATAATATTTTTGAATACTGATACGTTATCTGTGCATCCAAGTAACAGAATAAAGTACTTTATTCATTTTGGGGATACAAATAAAACATATTTCAACACTTATTTTAACCCACGTCTCCAAACAATATAACTAGGCATGCTCTGCAGCTTAAAATCAGCTGTGTCATGGAAACGCAATATACAGTGGATTAAGCAAAAGGCCACATGTTTCATTTCTAGTGGCTTGTAAAGCAACTAAAATATGAAGACAACACTGTCATGAACTCTAGACTTCTGGTTCTGAGCCACACATTCAGATATCCACATCAGATTCCTGATCTCCTGCTCCCTCAATCTTATGTATGCAAAGAAGACAGCATAATGGAACTGCAGACCAAAGAAGACGTAAAGCAATTCATGAGGCATAAGACTAAAGAAAAAGGGACCATATGAAAAGGAAAAAAAAAAACAAGAAGTTCAGAATTGTTGAAAAATTGAGGGTTATTCATGAACAAAATACTGTTTCCAGAATGTAAAAACGCTCAAAATGAAAATTACAAGGAAAAGAGGAGCCATCAGAAATTAGCCATGCTCTTCTTCCTTGCAATATATATGAATCTACTTTGAACAGACAAGAGAGTTGGGGCCAAAAGAGGGGGTCATCTTAGAATATGGAATTAGTAAAGTTGACCAACTCAGCCACCAGTACAAACCTGTTGCTCGAAAGCTAAGCACAGCCTCTTCACTTCTTCTTCATAAAATGCTTTGTCAAGCAGCTGACTCTCGCCATACGACAACTTGGCAAAGATCGACTGATAAGGAGGATATTTTTCCATGACACCACGAACCTGCAATGGCAAACAACCAGATGACCCAGAATCACAAGATATGTTATATACATCATTCTACGAAATAAAGCAAAATCAAGTCAGATAAAAACACTTATGTCAAGCAACTATTTAAAGAGAAATAGTTCATAGGTTCATTTTACCCACTAATCACATCAGATGATCAAAAAGACAGTTGAAAAAAATCACTACATGACCATACAAACTCTTGAAAACAAATTAATGTAGCAAGCTGTCTTCTTGAAAGATTCGAAGACCAATAAGAGCACATCTATTTGGTCCAGTAACACCGAGACATCAAATAGATCTCAACATGGCCTTGATGAAATTGAATTGAAACAAAAATGAATGGTAGGATTTCCTATTAACATGTTTATTTACATGTATCTTCCGAAATGAATAATCATTACCCAAAGCCAACCATTCCAGAAACAACAAAGCAGGTAATTTCAATATAATTGTTCAGTTCTATATAAGACCCCCATTTAGCAACAGCTTATTGAAAGACAGAAGGAAAGAGAAAAGCACAAGGAGCAGAAACACGGACCAGAATTTTTGACCGGAAAAAGAAAAAGATTTTAATCATTCATAAATCCATAACAAACCTGATCCAAATCCTCACAGACAGCAAGCTCCTCATGTCCATAGGGGTAACTGTTCAATGAAAGCACAAGTTCGTCAGATTGGCGCATTACAGAGCAGCAGAAATTATATAAAGGCATATCAAGAATCAGCAAATGCTTACAGTAAGCCAAAATTTGAGTACAGTTTCCTACGATCCTCCCGGGTCAGCTCAGTGCCAATGCTGAACAGAGCAAACAGATCAATGACATCAGAATGGATGGTAAGGTAAATTTAAATTAAACTGTTACCCCTATGTTCACTGTTACCCCCCACCGCTAACAAACCTATTTATGCTGATATTGACAGCCCTTCTGTCAGCCTCAAAGGAGAGGAGGTCAGACATGATCTCACTTGTGGCACCTCCAAGTTTCTGGTCAAAGATCACATTAATTTCATAAGAAAAGAGCAAAAGGCGGAACTTCATATACCAGTAAGAGATTTCATTATCCTTCTTGTGGATAAGCTAACCTGGCAAAACCTGTAAAAATCCTCAAGATATGCCTTGTAAAGGGTGTTCCTCATAATTTCAATATTCATGTCATCCAAGTCCTAGAAATGCCAAAGCATCAATACAGGCAAAAAAATCCAGAAGATATAGAAACAACCAGATAGTCAAATCACATTTGCTGTCAAGGACCAATAAGGGGGCACATGTGAGCATATATAAACAAGTTAACTACTAGGTGTGAATAAATTCGTTAATATGTTAATTAGGTAAAAATATATGGTCTTTAATAGGCCAAAATCATCTTGTTTATCAATGTTTATTGGCCAATGATTTTAATTCAACAGCATCACATGACACTGGAGCTTTTAGATTATTAATTATTTTTCCTTAGTTATTTTGCTTCTCTTATTTAGTTGGAATCCTAATGATAGTTAGATTCTATATTAGCCACACAACTTTAAATAAGGATTCCTTTTCATATAAGGATTAGGATTTAAGACTAGAAATAGTATAAATAGGGTTGTCTAGTTCATTTTTCAGACATATCTCAAGTTATTATCAATCATTACATGTTTTAGAGGTTCTCTGCAGGCCCTAGACCTATTTTTCTAGTTCCAACTTCACTTCTAATTTTAGCAAAAAAATCAATTCTTTGCTGTTTTGAGTTGATTTCTCTTCCCAAGCTAAGTCGAATTTGTATCAGAGCATAAAAGATCCTAGATTACTTTAGGTTTTGGTCCTAAACCATGACTGGACATGCTAGTGGATGAGGAAATCAAGATTACCAAGCAGATATGGCTGCACTGAGACAAGAAATTGAAGATTTGTCATGGGAGTCCAAATGGAGATTCCAGAAGGGAACCACAACCCCTTGGACATATCAGAAGCTGATCTTGAGGATGAACATGATGATGGGGTGGACGATGAAGACCCTTTCCAAGATGCTGGAGTAAAGGTGGATTTGAAGAGAGTTTAGCCCATGCCCTTTATATGAATGGAGGAGTCATTAAGATAGAAGTTGCAGGATTGTTTAGATTGGAAGCAAGCTTGAAAAATTATTTTGAATGGAAAACTATGGTTGAAGCTAGGAAAGTGTTGTTTGTTAAGCTCAAATTGAAGGGCACCGCAATTCAATGGTGGGAGGGGGTTGCAGAGCAGCGTGCACAGCAAGGTAAGGGTAAAATCAGCACTGGTGCATCTAACAAAGTACATGATGGGTTAAGTAGTCAGTCTTTTCTCTTGGCTGTAATGTGTACACAAGTTGTGGGGTTCAATGAACTAAAAAATAAGTATGAAACAGACCCCTATTTAAAAACTGTTTTTGGAGAAATTAAAAGGGCCAACAAGCTTGGATCAGTTACCATGCAGAGGTTATATATTCAAATGCAATCAATTATGTATTCCATAGAGATCACAGTGCAAACAGATTATGCTAGAGCTTCATGGGAATGGAATTGGTGGTTCTTTTGGTAGAGACAAGACTTTGGCAAAGGTGACAGACAAAGTGTATAGAGATGGGGATAGGCTGGTAAGAAGTTGTTGTGTTTGTCAATTGGCAAAGGTACTACCCAAAATACAGGTTTGTAAACTCCTTTGCCAATAACAAAAGCTTCATGGATTCATTTGAGCATTGATTTTCGCTCAGGACTTTCAAATACAGCAAAGGGATATGATTCTACTTTTGTTATGGTGAATGATTTTCAAAGTTGGCATATTTTATTCTATGTTTCAAAACCTCTGGTCTACATATATTGCTTATTTATTCTTTAGAGAGGTCATGAGATTACATGGTGTACCTCTTCAATTGTTTCAGAATGGGGTTTTAAGTTTACGCCACACTTTTGGAGTACTTTATGGAGGAAAATGGGGGCTGAATTGAATATTCCAACACTTATAATCCTCAAACAGATGGTCAAACTGAATCTATTAATCAAAGCTGGGAATTTGCTGATATGTCTAGCTAGAAATCATGTGAAAAGTTGGGATTTGGTTATTCCTCAAGCTGAATTTACTTGCATCAATTTAATTACTAGATCAATAAAGAAGACACCATTCAAAGCAGCCTATGTCTCAAGCGACAACACATTCTTGATTTGGTGTCATTACCTCCAGAAGCTAGATTTAGTGATGACAATGAGGCTTTTCTGATCAAAATAGAAGGGCTCATGAAAAAGTAGGTAAAACTTAAAAGGCTAGCAATCAATCCTATGCAACTTCTGCAAGTAAATATTGCAAGGTCCAAGAATTTGAAGAGGGAGATTGGTAATTGTACATTTAAAGACAGAAAGGCTTCCTAAGGGAAAATATCATAAACTCAAGTCAGGTAAGTTTGGGACATGTAAAATATTAAAGAAAAGTAGTTCCAATGCCTATTTTATACAGTTTCCATCTGAATAACAGATCAGACAAAAATTTAATGTTTTTGATCTATTTCCATTTGAGGGATTTGATGGAGAAGCAGCTGAAGTTGCAGAGAAAATGGTTCAACAACCAAAGCTACAACCAAGTTATCAAAATATTTTGGGCATGTAAAATATCAACAAAACTTAGTTCCAATGCCTATTTTATAGAGCTGCCGACTGAATTACAGATCATTCCAATTCACATTATTTGTGATCTATTTCCATTTGGAGGATTTGACGGAGAAGCAGCAGCAGTGCAGAGAAAATGGTTCAACTACCAAAGGTGCAACAGGATGTTATAAAAAAGATTTTTGGCTATGTAAAATATTAAAGAACATTAATTCCAATGCCTATTTTGCAGAGCTGTGGTCTTAATTACAGATAAGGCTGATCTTTAACGTTTGTTATCGATTTCCATTTGAGAGATTTGATGGAGAAGCAGCTGCAGTTGCAGATCAAATGATTCAAATACAAAAGGTGCAACAAGATGTTAACAAAAAGATTTTGCTCTAAGCAAAATATTAAAGAAAATTAGTTCCAATGCCTAGGTTATAGAGCTGCCTCCTGATTTACAGATCAGTCCAATATTTAATGTATGCAATCTATTTCAATTTGAGGGATTTGATGGAGAAGCAGCTGAAGTTGCAGCGCAAATGTTTCAACTACCAAAGGTGCAACAAGGAGTTATGAAAAGATTTTGGATGTCAAAGAGGTAAGACGATGAAAGCATTTTTTTTGGTAAAGTAGTTCAGTAAACCAGCTAGTGAGAGCACTTGGAGGGCTGAGGAAGGGTTGAGGAAGGCTGAACCTGAGTTACATGCTTAATCGATGAAGATTTTGCATCAAAGTCAAGTTTTCTAACCCAAGGAGATTAGCATAGGGGCTTCTAATTAGCTATATAACTTTCAATAAGGATTTTTATTTTCCCACGAGGATTAGGATTTAGGCCTAGCACTAGAATATATATGATTGCTAGGTTATTATTCAGAAATGTTTTATATTACAATCATTCATTATACAATTGAGAGGTTTTCTACAGCTCATAAACCTATTTAGTTCCAACTTCAATTTTCTTCTAGTTTAACCTAGCAATTTTCTGTTTGTTTGGAGTTGATTTCTCTCCCCACACAACATCCTCACACCCATCAACAAAACAGCATGATAGCATAATATTTGACTGACAAGCAGGAATGAACAAGCTGTCGATCATTTCAAGTTCTCATAAAAGCCTATTTTATGCTACACAAAAATGTATGAAGGATTTGATGCAGAAGTGAATAGTGCAAGAATCAAAAGGAAATTAGAAGTGAGACAAGCAAGTGATGCTGTAGCATACATCTGATGTGATGCACTCTGAGAAGTATGGTGCAAGGGGTGTGTCAACAAGCACCAATCTGTAAAGCTCTCGCATATTCTGAGCAACAGCCAGGGTGGCAATACTGGGGGCCAACACAAATAGAAATCAAGAAAGGTTCCATAAACTATCAAGACTAAAAAGCAGTACAACATAGTGTAACAAAACCTGTCAAACATGCCCAAAGGATGGCATTTCTCCAATAGCTCCTGAACATCTCTCTCATGCAAGGTTCCGGTTACAATCAAGACAACATTGTCTATCATGTGACCATATCTGGTCAAAGTAGAAGGACAAGGGTTAGCCTTCTCTGCCTATTTCTAGAACAATTAAAAAAATATGAAACCAACCGCCTAAATTAACAATATGCACAACGAATTGCCCTAATGCAGTGCCCACCTGTTTCCTAGAAGGCAATTTGGGTACTGCTGACGAGAGAAGCAAAAAGAAGACATTAAACTGATCGATCCAAGACTAACCTTAAGGACTATCTATATTCACGAAACTCTATATTGAAACGCAATATGTAACAGTAACCTAATATCATATTTCAAAGCACGTGGTGGATCAATCTATAGAAGAAAATACACACCCAATGATCTTAAGTGATGAGGAACCGAATTAAGTAAATGAAAGAACAAGGGTGTTGACATACGTGCAATACTCCAAGAAGGTGGACAAGGGCTCTGTGGCTTGGGTTAGCATATGCCTGTACTCATCAACTAATTTCAGAGTGCATTTCTCCACGATGGTGATGGTGTGCAATGGAGAAGGTTCTGCATCCCACAATTAGAATTATTACAATAATAAGATGAAAGAAAAATCGTCAGATCTCTTCGACTAATTGCAAAAATGAAACAGATAGATCATAATAAAAACAAGAAGACGGTGGACGCGCTGCACTGACCGTTTTGAAGATAGGGACCGTACTCGGTAGCAGAGAGATGCATCTTGATATCATCAAGGGTTTCACACTGGCAGAGATTGTTGTAATCAGAGGCTGTTAAAAGCCCTGATCTGTGTCCTCTCACGATGGCTTCCAAATACCCTCCATGAATGTTGAATGTCATGGCCTCGAATCCGTACATTTTCAGACCCAGAAAGATTTTTTGATATTATTTCAAGAATTTGTGATTTCTTCAAGACCACGACGAACAAGGAGAAGAAGAACCAGAGGCGAGGGTCCCCTTGTAAAGATCAAACAGATATAGAGAAGAAGTTTCCCGTTTCCCTTCCTCTTTTCGGTGATGACAATGACAAAACGACAGTGCGGTACCTGGTTTTGTGCTTATATTTTTTTATTTCTGGATCTGTATCTCTCTCTTTCTTGATTTTATTTTAAGAAAACAATTATTATTATTGGGCTAGCAATAATACAACTTTTGGGTTTATGGGCTGAGCACGATGTGGGCTCTTAATTAACAATTGGGCTCAGAGCCCGTATTTCAACGGGAGATCATGATGATTTGTTTTATTTCATAAGATTTAATCATTAAGGATACTTGATGCTTTCCATTACAAATAAACGATGGAAGATGAGATATAACGAAGTAATTTCCAGAAATTTATAATAATACCCATTGTCAAACATGATCTTGGTGCCATGGGATTTGGCAAGAAAACTACAAGAATGTTATGCATCCCATCATGACAAGATGTTTTCACATTTCTTTCATTTAACATATTATTGGTTGGAAACAATTATTTTAACATAAAAAACATTTAAATATTGATAACATGTTTTCTAGTAAAAGAAATCGAAAAACAATTGTGTTTATTCACTTAGATATGATATAAAACAACTAAGATAACTTGTTAGTTCAAAAATTCAAGTCAATATCTCTTTTTTTTTAATATTTAAGAACATATTTAACTTATCTCAGTCAGCATAAGTGAGCTTATTAAATTTGTGATCTGGATTGTAAAACTATGATCACTAAATCATTAAATTCAAGCTTAATCAACCTACTATTGAAACCTACTATTGAAACACTGAAATTGAAAACATATTATCAAATAACTTCCATATAATTGGTAGGTTCATCAAGTGTAAAGATCTAATCATTAGTAACTTTCATGAGAAATTAATATATAAATGGTGCATGACATGTCCTACTAAATCTACAAATTGACCAAAAAAAAATATTTTTATGTTCTTTTTACTACTATTATTATTACAAAAAAAAATCAAAAATACAAAAAAAAATTATTTGTTTTGTGAATATGACCAAATTCCATGATTTTTCTATACATATTTTTCGTAAAAATTATGTTGCATCTTTCTCATATTTTGAAATGAAAATTGGATATCATAACTTGTTTATGATTATCCGTTGAAATTTGGCCAAAAATATCAAAAATAATTATAAATATTTTTGTTTCATCTATTAAGGTGTAAATTTACATTCTAAAGTACACCCGTGGATAAAAACTTTTTTACGACGGCATAAAATTAGAACCACATTAGAAATTTACCAAAAAACCAAATCGGACATTTCCCCTAAAAGAGTTATCAAGAACTTCGAGAACAGTTACCCCCATTGTCGTTGCCCTTGAATGAGATATACCAAAAGTTATTAAGTATTGGGCATTGTCATCATCCAATTTTTGGGTGACTCCCCAAAATATACCAAAAAATAACAAAAATAAAATAAAAAGGGCTAACGAGGGTAGAAAAATCAATATAGAATTTTTGGTTGTTTTTGAGAGTCTAATAGTATCTCTTTTGTCCCCAAAAATAGAGGAAATACAGATTTAAGGAAAAAATAATTTATTATTTGATAAATCTATGTAAAAATTAAGTCGCGCAACATAATTATATTTTTACGGGTTGATTTGATTTTTTCGTCGACCAATTTAAAAGTGTAATTATGTTTCGGAATTAATTGAGAGCTCAATTGAAGGATTTAATAAAATGATAAATATATGTAAAAAATAAGTTGCGCGACATAATTATATTTTTATGAGTTGATTTGATTTTTTCTTCGACCAATTTAAAAGTGTAATTATGTTTCGGAATTAATTGAGTGCTCAATTGAACGATTTAATTAAGCGCAAGGGCCTAATTATACTTTTAATATGTCAAATTAATTTTATTAAAGGCCTAATCAAAGAAAAATCAAATTCTTAAGCTTAATTTGGGTTCAATTGAGAAGTTTGAAGTTTCCGGAGACCGAATTGCATTTTTCCAATCCAATTACATGAAATTAGGGATCAAATTACACAAATCCGAAACCAAGGAAAAGAGTGGATAAATTTTTCTTTATAAATAGAGATCAAATTGCCTAAAATGAGGGACCCTCAAAAATAAAAGAAAAAAGAAAAAAAATAAAAAACCCTAAAAAATAAAAAATAAAAACCTAAAAGAAGAGGAACCCTAATCCTCTCTTTTCTGGGGTTGCAGCAGCCAACCCCTTTGGGGAGGCCGTTGCAACCCCTTCCTTTCTCCCCCACTACCTCAGCCTTCCTTTGTTTCTCCTCCCTTCCCGTTAACTCTTTGCTCCAGGAGTTGCTCCATTTTTCGGTCTGCTCATCCTCCACCATCATCAACAGCCCCCCCTACTCCTTTTCTTCCTTCATCTCTTGTGGCTACTGCTTCCCTACCAACCAGCCACCACTGCAACAACCCCCATGGCCAACTTCTTCTCCAGTTGCAGCAGCCTCTCTTCCAGCCACATGAGGTAGAGGGAGAACAAATCAAAGAGGAAGAACGACGGAAAAAGAGCATGCAAGGATATAATTGACTGATTTTCCTTGTGTTGGTGTTGGTGTTGGTGTGACTTTTATTTTTGTTTGCAAGTCCTTTAGGAACACCCTTGCCGGCGAGAGGAGTAGCAGCAGCAGCAGCAAAAGAAGAAGAAGGGACCGAAAGGGACGAATAGCCCAACCGCCTGTATTGTCTGTTTGTGTTGTTTTTTTTGTATTTTCTTTGTTTTTGCAAGTCATCGGAAGACCATCTCCAGCAAGAGGAAGAAGAGAAGGAGCAGATTTGTTGGTCCCCTCTGCCATCACTGTTCACCAGTGGCGTGTGGGCAGCCGCGCCACCAAGGCCATTGCACTGCTTCTGCCACTGTTCCTAAGTTGTTTTTGTAATTTTTTCCCCACATATTTATGTGTTTATTTTAAATTATTGTTATTTTTATTTCTTGTACATACTATATAATTGTACAATGTACCGAAAAAAATAATGAAAAAAAGAATGGGTGTGTGAGTTGCATAAAAAAACATATAAAAATTGAATTTTATAAGAAGAAAAAAAACAAAAAAAATATATTGTTTTTGTGCATACGACTGGATTCCAAAGCTTTTCTCATTATATATTTCATAAAAATATGTTGCATCTTTTTCCATATTTTAAAGCGAAAAATAAATATGGTAACCGGTTTACAATTATCCTTTGGCATTCGGCCAAAATATCAAAAATATTTTAATAATTATTTTGTTAAATCTATCGCGGTGTAAACTTACACTATAATGATATTTTTGTATATAGTTAAAAATGAGAATTTTAAAATGAGGTGCAAAATTAATTTTAGAAAAGACCAATAAAAAATGATTTAGACTAAACAATCAAACAACAATACAGCTTATCTTAGATAGGGTGCACTGCTGGTGATGCATCTTTCCTTTACACAACAAGTCCTCTTACCTAAACTCTCGCAGACTATTAGGTTCCTAGTGACCTTAATACTAGGTGGAGACTCCTTAGAATTATAGTCGTAAATTTTATGGCTATAAAACAAACTCATTTTCATCGCGCGTTGTCGTTTCCACCAAATCCTGAGGTGATGGTGGGGCACAAAGCACGAAAAAATCACCGTCGTGACAAGCATGTAGCTCCCGTACCCTTGACACCCTTACAACTGCCTTATCCTTATTGATATAAGTTGAATCTCACTTGCAAATACCATACAAGAATCGCATGACACAACATCCATACATGTATTGCTTTTAAAAGGAAGCTCCTCCTATTAATTAAGGCTGGATGGATAACAATTAAAGAGCCCCTAAATATAAGCACCAATCTATTACCTAGTCATGCTTCGGGTAGAGGATCAGTAAATATGTTGGATGTCGAGGATCCTACAAACTTAAAGATGCCAAAGGAAAAAAAATTTCAAATGTTGATAGGGGTGAAATATGATGACATGAGATGTTGTCAATATCATAACCAGAAAGGTCATTCTATTAGTCAATGTCAAGGCTTCTATGAAAATATGATGAAAATGATAAATAGAGGTCTGCTTCGGGTAGAGACAATTA
This sequence comes from Salix exigua, assembly GCA_032356905.1. NCBI lineage: Eukaryota > Viridiplantae > Streptophyta > Magnoliopsida > Malpighiales > Salicaceae > Salix > Salix exigua. The sequence goes on from CM063604.1 coordinate 11,424,006, forward strand.
CAGATGATAAAGTGTTTGTGATAAAAATGTGTGGTAAAGAAGAATGTCGGTTTAACTCACTCCGGGAGAACCACCCAAGTTAGTTTTGACCAAGCCCACCACCACACACAAAAAAGACTATAATGTCATGCCCTACGACTATGGATATTCATTTTACCCGAAGTTAGGGGCTTGACCTGAAGTGATAGGTGTTTTACCCTAGAGGAGTTAAAGAAGATTAAAAGGAAGGAAGTGGTTGGCATGTTTTGAGAAATAAATAAACCTGTAACAGAAGAGGAAGCCAATGAATTCCTAAAGTTGATGGAGCATAGTGAGTATAGTGTGGTGGAACAACTCAAGAAGGCCCCTACTAAGATGTCATTATTTTCCTTAATAGTAAGTTCTGAATCTCATCGGAAAGCTTTGCAAAAAGTGTTGAATGAAGCCTATATACCTCAAGACATCAACCCAGAAACCATGGAGCATTTAGTAGAGAGAATACAGGCTTCAAATTATGTGTATTTTACAAAAGATGAAGTGGATCCTGATGGTACAAGACATAATAAGCCGCTATACATCACAATACGATGTAAGGATGTCTTCATTGGGAAAGTATTAATTCATAATGGCTCTGCACTGAACATGTTACCAAGGCACATGTTACAAGAAATGCCCATTGATGCTTCGCACATGAAGCCAAGTACCATGATGGCAAGGGCATTTGACGGATGGTCAAGACCAATAGTAGGGACTTTGGAAGTGGAATTATATGTGGGACCAAAGATGTTTCTAGTGACATCGCAAGTAATGGATATACATTCATCTTACAGTATGTTACTAGGAAGGTACATGCAGTTGGAGCGATGGCCTCTTCACAACACCAATACTTGAAATATATTATAAATGGAATGTTGATTACTATCAAAGTCGAGGAAATAGTTTCAATGATCAAGAATATGGCCATATCTTTTATAAAATCAAAGGATCTGTAAGGAGGAATATTCATGCTTTTGTAATAGTGAATATATATTAGGTTCCTAAGGGCGTAATGGTAAAGAAACATAGAATCCCGGAAGTAGCAAAGATGGTTGCGAAGTGTTTCTTAAGGAACGGGATTCCCTTTCAGTATGATCGCATAAGTGGAATGCTAGAGCGAATCAATATAATAAAATTGAAATGTGCGGATCAGAGGTTTGGACTGGGATATAAGCCAAAAAAAGAGGATTACAAGCGGGTTGCCCAAGCTAGGAAAGAAGCAAGGATGGCAAAAATTGAAGGAATAGGGTCAAAAGAAAAAGAGATTGTCCTCCCACCACTACAAATATCTTTTCGTAATTCAGTTGAGGAGATCAAATTAGGCATAAATGAACTGCATATAGGCACTCTTAAATGCCAAGGAGAAAAGATGAGCCCCCTGGAAGAACTTTTGTGCAAAAATTAGCTGGAGGGAAGATGCACCAAAACTAGAAGATGGAGCCTGCTCCTATTGTGTTTAAAAAGTAATTACTTTTGTCTGATCATGTCCATGTTTTAATCTATTTTGATCTTAATGGTAATCTAGCTCACGATACAACAAGATTTTGCTTTGTCATATGACACTTTTTTTTATATATAAGATTATGCATTTTATCTATGACATGTCATTTGCAAATACAGAAACTTACACGAACACACCTTACACTTTCATGAGTGTTGAAACTTCCAACCACTCGCAAAACTATCACACTAAGAATAATTAGCCAAATTTCAATAATGCCATTGTACTTGATGCAGAGGAAGATATAAAAGAGTTTGCTGAATTCGTGGAAAAGTCTGAAAAAACTTGGAAACCGTTTAGTGAGGAGCCCGAGACCATCAATTTAGGAAATAAGCAAGAGAAAAAGGAGTTGAAAATCAGTACCCTTATTACGACTGAAGAAAGAGGAAAATTAATCTCTCTTTTGCATGAATATGCATATATTTTTACTTGGACTTATGCAGAAATTCTTGGTTTAGATACTTGGTATAGTCGTGCATAAAATCCCTTTATTAGAAGGAAGTGTACCAAGTAAAATAAAAAAGCGAAGAATACGACCAAATATGTTCCTAAAAGTTAAATCAAAGATACAAAAGCAATGGGATGCATGGTTCTTAGAGGTCGTTCACTATCCCGATGGGTAGCCGATATGGTGGTGGTCCTCAAGAAAGAAGGAAAGATTCAAGTGTGTTTGGATTATAGAGATTTGAACAAAGCAAGCCCGAAAGATGATTTTTCACCGCCTCACATAGATATCTTGGTGGACAACGTTGCTAAAAATGCCATATATTCATTTATGGATGGCTTTTTAGTTATAACCAAATTAGAATGGTAAAAAGACAAAGAAAAACCACTTTTGTCACACCTTGGGGGCTTTCGTTATAAAGTCATGCCATTCGGTCTGAAGAATGGTGGGGCTACATATCGATGGTAATGGTGGCTTTGTTTCATGATATGATGCACCAAGAAATTGAGGTCTATGTGGGCGATATATTGGCTAAATCTAAGATCGATGAAGACCATGTGCAGATATTGAGGAAACTATTTAAGAGATTGCGAAAATGCCATTTAAAGTTGAACCTCGCCAAATGCTCCTTTGGAGTAAAGACGGGAAAATTGTTGGGTTTTATTATGAGTAGCCGAGGAATAGAAGTTGATCCGGATAAAACCAAGGCCATACAAGAAATGCTAGTGCCTAGAAGCGAAAAGGAAATAAGGAGTTTTCTTGGATGCTTGAATTACATAACCTGTTTCATATCCCAACTAACGATAATGTGTGAATCGATTTTTCGCTTACTCCAAAAGAAAAATCCTGGAGTATGAGATACTAATTGTCGGAGGCATTCAACAATATAAAGAGGTATTTACAAAGCCCTCCATTATTAATACCTTCGATACCAGGAAACCATTGATCTTGTACTTAATGGTCATAGAAACGACCATGGGTTGTGTGTTGGGACAACATGATAAATTTGGAAGAAAGGAACAAGCTATATACTACTTGAGTAAGAAGTTTAACGATTATGAATCTAGGTACACCATGATTGAGAAGTTATGTTGTGCTTTGGTTTGGAGTACAAGAAGCCTCAGGAAGTATATGTCATATTACACAACGTGGCTAATTTCTAAGCTAGATCCACTTAAATACATTTGTGAAAAGCCCTATCTATCGAGTAGGATAGCAAGGTGGCAAGTGTTGTTAGCAGAATATGACATTGTTTTTATGACAAAGAAAGCTGTAAAAGGCAATATAATTACCGACCATCTTGCAGATCATGCCATGGAAGATTATGAGCCTCTAAATTTTGATCTCCCTGATGAAGACGTGTTGGCAATCAAGGATGATAGTGGGGCAAGTGAGGTGGACGCTTTATTTCGATGGGGTAGTAAATGTTTTGGGAAATGGAGTTGGAGCAGTAATAATTTCCCCGATGGGAAGCAATACCCTTTCTCAGCAAGACTACAGTTTGAGTGCACTAATAACACGACCGAATATGAAGTATGTATCATTGGTTTAGAGGCTGCTTTAGAACTCAGAGTTAAAATGCTTGAAGTCTTTGGGATTCCATGTTGATCATTTTCCAAGTAAAAGGTGAATGGCAAACTAAACATGAAACTTTACAAAAATTACCTTGTAAAGTTAGCTAGCGAGTTCGAAGAGGTCAAATTCACTCATATGAGTAGGGATAAAAATCAGTTCGTCGATGCTTTGGCAACTTAAGATTTAATGGTATAAATTGTTGCCAAAGAAAGGATCCACCCAATCGACATCAAGGTACAAAATCATCAAGCCCATTGTTGCACACTCAAAGAGTCACCGAATAGAAAACCATGGTATAATGATATCAAAAGATTCATCCAACACCAAGAATACCCCCAAGAAGCTTCCAAGGAAGATAAAGAAACCTTAAGGAGGATGGTCGTAAATTTCTACTTAGATGGCAAAATTCTATACAGAAGGTTATTTGATGGGACCTTACTCAGATGTCTAGATGAGAAAGTAATTGGGCAGGCTTTGAAATAAGTTCATGAAGGAATTTGTGTCACTCATGCCAATGTCATACAATGGCAAAGCAAATGCAAAGATTTGGATATTTTTGGATGACCATGAAAAGGGACTGCGTGACATATGTTAGGAAATGTCATAAGTGCCAAATTTATAGTGATAAGATAAATACACCTCTAAAACCTTTATTCAATATGACCTCACCATGGCAATTTGACATGTGGGGATTGGATGTTATAAGACCAATTAACCTGAAGACAAGTAATGGACATGGATTCATTCTAGTGGCAATTGATTACTTTACCAAATGGGTGGAAGCTAATTCCTATGCCCATGTAACGCAAAAGGTTGTTAAAAAGTTCATTGAAAGGGACTTGATCTATCGCTATGGTCTACCTGCAAGGATAGTAACTAATAATGCTCAAAACTTTAATGGAAAATTGATTGCCAAACTTTCAACCGAACGGAAAATTAAGAACCTCAACTCCTCTCCTCATAAACCAAAGATGAATGGATCCATTAGAGTAGCTAATAAGAATCGTAAGAAAATCATTCAAAAGATGATTGTTACTTACAAAGATTGACATGAAATCTCACATGCGCTTTGCACACATATCACACTATTGTTCAAACTTCCATAGGGGCAACCCATATGCTTTAGTATACGGAATGGAGGCAACCACGCCTTTAAAAATGGAGATTCCATCACTAAGGATCTTGAAAGAGGTAGAGTTAGGTGAATCAGAATGGGCAAGGAGGAGGTTTGAACAATTAAACTTAGTCGATGAAAAAAGACTAGCAGCTGTTTGCCATCACCAGTTATACCAAAGCAGAATAGCAAAAGCTTATAACAAGAGGGTCAAGCCAAGGGTGTTCAAAGAGGGAGATTTAGTGTTGAAAAAGATATCAATAGCAGAACACCAGAGTAAATGGACGCCAAACTATGAGGGACCATATGTAGTGAAGAAGGCTTTTTCAAGAAAGACCTTAATTCTAACGAACATCGATGGAGAAAATCTGCCTAGACCTGTAAACTCTGATGTTGTGAAGAAATATTACACTTAATGTATCACTCACGACATCTAATGAAATTGAAGCTTGACCATGAATTTTTGGTGTATTCTTTTCTACTCTTCTGAGTGATCTTATATTTTCATTATGATTTTTGGCAAATCAAAGTCTAGTACGGAAAGAAATGCCAATTTAATTTTTGTTTAACAAATGTGTTATGAGAATTCAAAGGATTTGATTGAAAAGTGATCTTATACCTTCAAAATAGAACCCACATATATAAAGCTAAGCTCTCAACTAAACAAATAAACCAAAAATCAATAAATCATTTCAGTAAAGTCTATTCTTTGATATGCCTTCACAAAGTCTCAAATATCCGTTGCAATACTTATTTGAACCTAATAATTATGTCTTGATAATTAACCCTGACTAGGATCATACCTTATACAGGGGGCAAAAAAAGTCCTCAATGACAAGTGACGCCCGAACAAAGCTGAAAGCATAAAAAAAAAGGGTTTTAATATATTATAGCAAATCAATTCAACATCTTGGTAGTACTAAGAACCCAAAATAGAAAATTCAAAGAAAATACTGGGGGGCATGTCATGATAAAAGCTCAAACAAAATAATTGGGGGCATGTTAAGTCAATATGATGTTGATGCAAAAAAAAGAGAAAAAACCACTGGGGGCATGTTAGGTCAACATAATGGCACTGTTGAAAAACTCATGATAGAAAAAAGCAAAAATATGTTGGGGGCATGTCAAGTCATTACACAATTCAATTACGAGGACTAAAAAAGGTTTTAAGAGTAAGCACTAAATGATCCTTAGTCTAAAAAACCCTTAAACACTTTTTGAGCCTACAAATATCTTTTTTTCATAGCCAATAACTTAAGCCTACGTTACAACCCTAATAAAGCTCTTTCTGATTAAATACGAGTGATTTGGATTGATATGCAATGCTTTTCCATTTGAAACAATACTTACAAATGTTTCACACGATCTGATTGAAACCTTCCTGACATACGAGACTTACAAATATCATTTCGCATTCTTGTCAAAGTCAACATAAAACCTGACAATGAGATCACTTGAATTCTCTCAAGAACAAGCTTGTTAAACATAGATCAAAATGGATTTTGTGCTTGGAATAACTTTGAAATTCCAAAAGTTTTACATGAAAATATTTTTGCAAATAACCATCCCTTTCCTGCAAACACTTGAAGCCTAAAACACTGGTGTGACATGACCCTACTAGGGCAATCAAAATGATTTTTTTGTGCTTGGAATGACTTTGAAATTCCAAAAATCCCACATGAAAACACATCCTTTACAAATAACCACCCTTTTCAGCAAACATTACAAACCCAAAACACTTGTGGGCATGACCAGGCTAGGGGTCAACTTACAAATGCAATTGAAGCTAGCTCCATCATTCCTTTTCAAAGAGTCTAGATCAAACTCGGGGGGGGGGGATGTTGATATGGAAAAATCTATCATCTCTGGTAATCAAAACCATGAAGCTGACTCCATAATTCCTTTTCAAAGAATATGGATCAAACTCGGGGGGCATGTTGATATGGAAAATATATCATCTCCGGTGATCAAAATTTTAAATTGCAGCCCGAGTAAGTAGAAGCGAGAAGTCGTCATAGTCAAAGATCCAAACCTTAGGAAAGGAAGGCCAGGAAGAAGAAAGGGGGACCTATGTCTTTTAGGTAAGTATACATGCATCATCATGTATTACATCCCCATCAAGAATCTAGGTAATGTTTTGGAGGGATCATAATTTTGTGTACACCTTCAAACTCCCCTTTGGCGTGCTTTTTAGCCCTGCCTCTTTTTTAAAAAAAAATTAGATGTCATCATGCTTTGCATCCCTGTTGATAATCCAAGAAATGTTTAGAAGGGTTTTTAATTTACAAACCTTCATCATTTTTGTGTGCGCCTTTGAGCCTTCATCATTTTCACTTCCCTAAGTGCGCTTACAAGCCTTTCATTCAGTAGATAGAGCGTTTTTCAACCCAATCTCTTTCCTTATTTGAGTGCGCTTGCTAGCCATTATCAATTAAAATAGTGCGCTTTCCATCTCTATTTTTCCCACTCATCAAGTGTGTTTTCAACCTTCGAACCATCAATTAAAATAGCACACTTTCTAGCCCTATTCCCCCTCATCTTCGAGCATGTTTTCCAAAGTTCCACCATCAATTAAAATAGTGTGCTTTCTAGCCATATCTTCCATCCCATGAAATTTTCACCATTTCCTGGGCAAGTCACCCATTACAATTTTTACCATTTTCATTTGGGTAGGTCACCCATTACAATGAGACCATTTTCACTATTGTCATCTAGGTAGGTCACCCATTACAATGAGATCATATTCACCATTTTTCACCTAGGTAGGTCACCCACTACAATGAGATCATCTTCACTATTGGTAAGTCACCCATCCTTTTTAAGTGTCCTCCTTAGGTCCCAATTCTTAGGTAGTGCGCTTTCTATCCCTATCTTATCATTCCTTTTTAATGCGTTTTATAGCCCACATTCTCATTTTTGGATGGATTGACCATTTCTTGGTATGATAAATCCACTTTTCTTTTCTTTACAACGCTTACTATCTAAAGTCTTTTACAAAACTTTAGTCGTAAGCATTGTAAGGAGGGGGGCAACTGTCGTAACCCAATTTTTGGGTTACTCCCCAAAATAAAATAAAAATGATAAAAATAAAATAAATAGAGCCAGCATGGGTAGAAAAAAATCAATTTGGAAATTTTGGTTGTTTTCTCAAGTTCAATCATATGTTTTTTATTCCAAAATAGAGGAAAATACAGATTTAAGGCAAAACTAATTTATCGTTGAATAAATATGTGTAAAAATTAAGTTGAAAGACCTAATTATATTTTTTATGGGTTGGTTCGATTTAATTATCAACCAATTTAAAGTTTAATTATGATCGGGATCCAATTGAAGGATTTAATTAAGTGCAAGGACTTAATTATACTTTATATTGGTTAAATTAATTTTATTAAGGGCTTAGTCAATGAGAAACCAAGTTCTTGAATTTAATTCCGGATCAATTGATGAGAATGGAATTTTCGGAGACCGATTAAATTTTCGTAGTCAATTATGCAAAATCAGGGACCGAATTGAACAAATTGAGAATCCAATGGTCAGTTAAGGGTTAAATTGCACAAATCGGAAACCAGAGAGCAAAATAAAAAGGGTGTACACATTTAATGTTGTTGTTGAAATTTGGACGGGGATACAATTGCATAAAATTAAAAATTTAAAACTAATTGGGGGTGCAATTGAACCAATCAAACATTGAAGGACCAAATTGCAAAACAGTGCAGAGCACACTGCCTCTACAACCAGAACCTCTGCAAAGAATTTGTAGAGGAGGCAGAGGCAGTAACCTTATATGCATGAGAGTTGACTCTGCCCTTATAAATAGGAGAAGACAAATAGAAAGAAAAGAAAACGAAAGAAGACAGAGGGAGTTATGTGGAAAAAAAGAAGAAAAATAAAGAAACCAATAAAGAACGAGAGCAAAATAGAGAAGGAATTCAGAAAATTTTCAAAGAAAGAAACGAAAGAAGAAGAGAAAATCACATGAAATAATACCCTCATCATCATCTCCCTTAACGACCAGTTCTTCTTCTTCTCTCTCTCTCTCAAACTGCACATCTCTCCTCTCTCTAAAAACCAGCCCCCGTCAAGCGCTCTCTCTACCTTATTGGCTACCCGACCACCCAATGCCTCTCCTGTCATCACCGTGAGCTTCCCCACCACACCAGCGTCCCATCCATACTCTCAGGCGAGGAGAGGAGATAGTTGCAGCGATGGTAACACATTCCTCGGCGACTTTGGAAGCTCCCTCTGGCCACCGTTGACAACGCCATCATGATAGGAATCATCACCTCGATCTCCTCTACTCAACGGTACTAATAGGTACACATTTCATCATAGTCAAAAAACGCCACTATTCATCTTCTTCTCCGTTTTGGCCGACATGAATGGGCCGGGCATAGCTCTAAAGGAGCTGGGCTTCCAGCCCGTGAGGACTAGAAGCCCAACCCAAAAATACCTAAGCTAGACCTAAAAACACTTGGGCTTCTAGTCCTCACGGGCTGGAAGCTCAACCCAAAACCTTTGGGCTTTTAGCCGTCACGAGCTAACAACCCAACCCAGAAATAAGAAAAATACAAATTCACAACAAAATATTTTTATGTTCTTTTTACTACTATTATTATTACAAATAAAAACAAAAATACAAAACAAATGTATTTGTTTTGTGCATACGGCCAAATTCCATGATTTTTCCATACATATTTTTTGTAAAAATTATGTTGCATCTTTCTCATATTTTGAAACGAAAATTAGATATCGTAACTGATTTATGATTATCCGTTGGAATTTGGCCAAAATATCAAAAATAATTATAAATATTTTTATTTCATCTATTAGGGTGTAAATTTACATTGTAAAGTACACCCGCGGATAAAAAAGATTTTACCACGGTGTAAAATTAAATTGTATACTACGTCCGTAGATAAAAAAAGATTTTTACTATGGTGTAAAATTACATTGTAAAGTACATACATAGATAAAAAAAAGACTCGTAACTGTGGTGTAAAATTACATTGTAAAGTACACCCGCAAACACACAAAAAATGCTTTTTTAAATGCAGTATAAAAAATAATCTTAGAAAAAAACAATCACACAACAATGCAGCTTACCATAGGTAGGGTGCAGTGGGGGTGATGCATGTTCTCCTTGTACAACAAGTCCTCTTACCCAAGACTCTCGCGGACCAATAGGTTTCTTAGTGACTGTAATACTAGGTGGCGACTCCTAAAAATTATAGTCGTAACTTTACGACTATAAAACACCCCTCATTTCACCGCGCGCCGTTGTCCCCCCAAATCACAGGGATGATGGCGGGGCAAGAAGCGCGTAAAAAAATATCGTCGTCGCGACATCAATAATTACATGTTGTAGATGTTGGAGAATGAATAAGTTCATTGATATTTCAATAGTGTTCTTAAAATCATTTTGCACTATTGTTTGATCATGCTGCATTTTTTTTACTACTCTTCATGAGCATCTTGGTTTTTTAAAGGATCTTAATAAATATTATTCCTTGATAGATCTTCTATCCTTCAGGTGCTTTCAGCATATTGATTTGTTTTCTAGTTGATCCATCAACATGGCGATTTGAACATGCTTTTCCTTGATTGATCTTTTCAGCTACTCTATTTTCAGAATGACAATGGCTAGCACTTGAGAGTTATAGTCAGATGAGGATGAATAATCTCCCTATTTTTTTATGGACTTTGATTGCATGCTTGGATTTAATTCATATGGTGGAATCTTAATCTCTTCTTGCAAATTTGGAAATGAAGAGTTTTTAGACTTATATTTTAAGGATATTGCCTCTTCTGTTTTCTCTTGTAGAGAATATTTTTAAACGAAGGGACCAATTTGAACTTTCTAGAATTAGTCTTTGGATGAGTGGCTAGAAAAATTTCCACTTTAGCAGCACCTTAAGAATCAATCGGAGAATCGTTTAGATCTTTTATATTTTTCATTTTGGATAGAAGAGCAATTGGTTTGAGAGGAAGAGATGGTAGCACTAGGCATTCTAGAAACTTGTTAGCAAAAAGACACTAAAAATGATGTCAAAGTTACAACAACAAATTTGATTATAAGAGAAAAAAATGGAAAATCTCTTGAGATGGCCTTTAACTTGCATGAATTCTCTAATTATGATCATATATGGATCTTATTTTGGATTATAATATATTCATATAAGCTCAAAATTTTTAATCGTGTAAGATCTTAAATTGATGAAAATTATTCATAAGATCCTGAAAAGTTTTAATCGTGTGAGATTTAAACTTAATTTGATTTAATGAAGTAAATGAATATTTTTATAGATAACTTCCAAGTATTTGTATTTGGACTTTAGTCTATATTTATCATCCTTGCATTTGGACTTGTTGAAATTTTAATATCTACAATCACGCGATCAGTAAATAAATAAATTTAAGTTAAGGGATTTTGATTGCAATAATTGAAACTACTAGTGTACTAAAATAAAATAAAAACTAGGTTCCATCAACTTTCACTTTCATCGATCAAATCATAATTAAAATAATTGATGTATTAAAATAAACAAATTAACCTCGTGTATTTGACTGGGGAAAGTGAAAGATGATCAATCCATATTGTATTTTTTTCCCGATCAAAAGGAAATATTTGATTGTAATTTTGAGAAAAACAGTATATTAAAATGAAAAACAATTATTAGTTGCTACGAGGCCTTGGTTGAAGCATCTCCTGATGGAATCTTTCGAATTATTAGAATATTTTAAAGCAAGTGGAGATCAAATTTTAAATTCCAGGATAGAGAACAGGCTGATGGATATCATCTCTGCAATTAGAAAATGAAGGAATCTCCCGTTGCAGAACATGTAAAATATTGTAATGATCTAACTTGATGTGCACAATGTTTTGTATTTTCAATTCCTTTTTTTGTTTTCTAAATATTTTAAATTATTGAATTTTAAAATAAAATATCCGCGTACTTTTGTTATATTTATAAAATAATTTATTATTTTTCTTAATTTAATAATGGTAAGTAAAAAATCATCTAATATATAAAAATATTTTTTTAAAATTTAAAATAAAACATTTACTCATTTGATGAGGAAACTTCACAAAAATGTTTCTTATAAAGAATATTCTAACAACAATAATATTAGTAACGAGTGTCTACCAATTTCAAAATAAATAAATAAACTATATAATAAAAATATAAAAGTATTTTTAATGGATATTTCCATGATGTTAATTGGTTAAAATCAAACATAGAGCTTATTTTTTCAATTTCTTCCACGTAATTGAATTTATTTTTGTATGGTACGAACCGAATTTAACCCAACCTTTCCATAGAATTTTAAAATCATTTTCTTAATTTCGATACAAATTAGCACCATAATAACTAAACAAATAGAGTTATTCCCTTCAATTTCTTTACAAAGTTCATTTTAGGATGTCTTTTTTAAGCTATTAGATAACCAATTATTATAACTGTTAAACATTATATTTTGATATCATACTTTATTTTTTTTCATTTTAGTTCTTGTTTTGGGAGGTTGTCAGATTTCAGATTAGAAAGAGAAAATTTCTGTTTGAGAGATTCAGCCACCAAAACAGTATATTGTTGTTTCAAATGGTTATCATTAAATGTTATTTTTGTTTACTTTGAAAACACCTAAAATAACATATTTAAGCTTTAGAAGAATTTTTTATTTCACTTTGAAAAAATAAATTCAAGGAGAAAAAAAATCAAAATTAGATGTTTGAGGACTCATTTAGAATATTATAACTTTTATCTGTATTTATTAAAGATTATAGACATGATAGTTAATTTTAGAGCACATGAGATTAATCAATATATGCAAAAACTGACCGGACACGACTCCTGCATTCAAGGAAAAAAAAAGAGTATAGTGATGAAATTCTCCTATTGATTCTCTTTTAAAACTTAAATTAATTTAAGAGAAGCGTATATTGTAAATGTCTCCCTTCTCTACTTTATGGCATAAAGAGATATTATTAGTTTGTAAATGCAGGGTCCAGCCAGCCACGTCTAGCTAGTAGAATCACCAAGTGTGATGGGGACACAAAAAGATGGAAGATGCACTGTCATTTGAACGTTGGTTTTATGCGGTCAAAGGAGATTTGTTTCTTAAGCCCTAAGGATGGAAATTTCGCAATCCATATTTTGCCTCTCTACTTGAAGATTTGATCGCGTTCAAAGATTATTTTCTTGGTTCAGGACCAAGTCAAGATAGCTAGTATCATCATATCAACTTGTGGTTCAACAATTGCAGCCCATCTGATGTCAGATGGTGCGACAAGAAGAGGGAGCTGTTGAATTTTACTACCATGGAGAGATTACAGATTAGGAGCGCAGAGGATGATGAGCAGCCGCTGACGATCCTCGCTTGAAAACATCTAATTAACCCTAGATGTGGGTTTTGAATTGTGCGTTTGTCTAGGTCAGATTTCAGACTAATGGCTGGATCCATGAAATCATCATTTCAACCCATGATATGAGTAGATTGTTTGTGTAAGTTCGTCACCGAGAGACATCTGTAGCAGCAAATTGATCGTTTCACGTAGAGGAAGGAAAAGGTGGGATATGTATATATTAGTCCTACGCATGATATGATATGTGCTTAAAGATTTAGATGAAATAAAGAAGAAATTGTATTTAATATTGGTATACGACTTGGAGTGTTATTGAAGGGATAAGCATTACAAATTCTACAATGGAGGCTTATGAAGAATGTTCGCAAGGTACAATTAATGGTCAAAACCCTGCTTCTAATATTGAGGAAGCACGTGTCGCATGGTTATTTCCGGTTTCTGGCTATTCCTCTTTTCTTTTCTTCTTTTTTTCTTTTTTTGTGCTGGACTTCAAAGATTTCAAATCAACCCCAGAAGTTTATTATCTTAAAATTTGATTCATGTTCTCTTGATTATAATTTTTAATTTGGAGCAATTTATGAGTTTAAAGTTTTTTTCTCAATTTTATCCTCCAAGGATTTTTTTTTTCATTTGTCACATTTGATTTTTATTTTTTTATTGCTATTTATTGTACTTGACATTGTGATTGAGACTATTGATATGTATGTATGTATGTATGTATGTATTTGTGTTTTTTTCTATCAAATTTAATTCTCTCTTTTTTATTGTCATTTTTAAATATATATTGATTCTTTAGTGTTTCATTCTTCAACATTTAATTGTTGAGTGTTTAAATTATTAGTTGAGCCTAGGCCTAGAATTTAATAAATTGTTCTTTAAGAGATTAACCAAACTTTAATAAATTGTTGGTTAAGAGGTCCACTTTTGCATGTGTTTCCCCCCTTTTTTCTTAAACTTGTTTTATTTTTTTGTTTAATCATCTAATGTTTTTTCAACAAAGTTTTTTCCTTAATCAATGTTTTTCACACATTACAAATAAAGATTCCACTTTTCCTTAATCAATGTTATTGCCAAAAAGGTAGAAATTTTGTTTTCAACAAAGTTTTTTCCTTGATCAATGTTTTTCAAACATTGCAAATAAAGATTCCACTTTTCTCATCATCCAATATTTTTACCAATATAGCATCATAACTTTCAGGACTTTCACATTCGCAATATCATCCAACTAATAATTTTTAGCATCTTTAATCTATAATTCAAAATAAAACATTCATTATTAACAATTTTCAAAAGATATAATTATTATGAATTAAAATTGAAGTATAGTTCATGACATAACCTATCTAAGAATTTAAAGAAAGCACATGGAAAGGATATAATTTAAATTATCCTAGTCATTTCATCATACATAATAATTTTATAACATTCTAAGTTAAATTGACATGTTTACATACAAAATGACCTAACAATTTGTTACATTGAAAAAATTGATACAAAAGTGAAACTCTTAAAACAACTATGTACTAATGCGTTGCTACGAGGTACGTGGAATTTGTTTCATATAAACTTAACACTATCAAGATATGAAAAATGAATAAAGTATGAAATAGATAAAAAAAAATAGTTAGTTTAACTTAATTAAGTCAACCCTTGATAGACTTCACATCTCTATTTTACAAATAACCCATAAACCTCTATAAGACACTTTTTATTATCAAATAAACTTTTATTTATGACCATAATCAAACATAGACCATATAACTGGTAAAATGATTTGTATCAACCCATTCTAAGTTCTAGTACTTATATTGGGATGACATGGGATGACTAGCTCAATATGCATAAATCGAGTGTTAGTACCTAACCATGAAAACTAGTTTAACATGTTCAAACCAATTATCAATCTCTATACCAGGATAACTAACTTAACATATATTATTTAACAACATAGATTTTAAACTAAAATATATTTCAATAACATTCTTAGAGTTAATTAAATATTTTAAAAAGAGTATGGTGTTTAACACTAATCATGAACTTATGCTCTGCTAGTCATCTCCTGTTGATGGATGGTACCTGTAATCTCACATGTACCAACATATACATTGTACAAATTTCCACCCACATAAAATCCACATTTCCATTTCACCATCATTACTAAGTTCTAAATTCATTGTTAAGAACTTATAAATCTCCTTTTGTTGTAATTATGCATAAATATGGTAATCATATTCCATTTCAAATTTTCTTAAAAGTAATCATTTATTCATATATAAATAATTAAAGTAACATGTTAATAACCACACTATATGGTAAATTAACTATTCTAATAAATTTGTATGTCTGAGTGTGTCTTAATTGAAATTTCCTATACCTTAACATGGGTTTTCTTTTATTTCAATTGATCCAATCATTATACATTATTCATTTGATTAATACAATTTTATACATAATTATCTATTAGTTACATTGAATAACCCAAACATCATTTTCTTTCCAATTTGAATGAAACCTTAGTCTTTAAGGAGGATAAATTTTCCTTTAATTTCAAATTGAGTTGTTACCAAATCATTTTTCATACCATTTTACATAATTTAAAACTAAAAACATATAATCTAACACCTATCATACAATTTCAAACATCCCTATATACTAAAACTTTTACTTTAAAAAGACACATAAACTACCCCAATCAACTGCTTTGAAGAAGTTTCTTACTTCTTAACTTAAAGATAAAAAAAAAAGTTGCAAGTTTAGAAAACACATTTACCCTCAGTTTTTTTTCCTTCCTTCTAAAAATCCCTTATCCTAAAATTTGAAGGATTTAGACCTTTAATTTTTTTTCTTGTTCAAATCTCTTTCTAAAATGCTCTGATTACCTAATATATCTCTCTTTTTGTGAATTTTAAGATGAACTTACTTGGTTCTCCTCATAGTTTTCTCTTCTCTTTGTTCTTCGTCTTTCGTCAACAATAGAGTGTTCTTCAAGAACACTATTCATTCTTATATAATTTCAAGTTTTGCTTAATTATTCTATAGACCTATATTTCTTTTATTTGTGCAAGAAATCCCATAATTTATTTTAGTTTAATTAGTGTTAGTTTCTGTCAATTTTAATTCCATCCCTTCATTTAATCAAGCTTTTTTAATTGAAATATATTAATATTAACTTTACTATTTTAAGGATATTAACCAAAAATAAATATTCATACCACTATATTTTGTTTTTAAACTAAGGGTTTACATCATTATTTTGACAATATGTGTAATCTCTTTCAATTAACAAATTCTTAGATTTTTCCAATCTTTTTAAATTATTGTTATCACATGAACATGTTTTTTATATTAAAAAAAAAAGTTAACCCAAGCTCGGCCCATCTTACTAGTAAAACAATAAAGGGGGTAGTTGAATCATTGCTCCACGAAAAAACTACTTACTGATTTTTTTTGTTTGATTATCTTTTTTAATTTAACCCTTCATGACCCCAACTTTTTTTTTGTTTCATTTTTCAACTTTATACTTCAATTTTTAGAATTTCTATTTCATAGTTTATTTTTATTTTCTTTCTATTAGGTTATATATTATTTTTATAGATTTAATTTGTTTTCTTCTTGATTTCAATCTTAACATTATAACTATTGAAAGTGGGGCTTCATAAAAAAAAAATATTTTCTTTAAATGAGTTTATTCAAATCTTATGATCTCTTTTGCAAGTTTAACAAGTTAATCTAGATTGACTCTTTTTTTTTTTAGATTTTATTCCTTAAGATTGAGTTGGTAGGAAAGTAGATTTTGTAATTTGTTTATATTTACCTTTTATGATATTATTCATATTTCATGACTAGCTCATGAATTTGATAGATTAATCGAGGATAACTTTGTTTTAGGTAATTTTTTTAACTCGGATTTCTTTTAATAGGCTCCACATATTTTTTTTCAAATTACTTCTTCACGGGGTTTTTCAAATTAGATAACATGAGTTGTAAATTTGGCAAGTTAGTCTTGATTGACTTAGTTTGTTTTTCTTTTTGTTTTTAATTGAATATTTTCTTTTTCTTTTTTTATCCCTCAACAACTCAATTTTTTTAAAAAATTATCGTTTCAATATTAGGTTGTTTAGAAATTAAGCTTTGTAATTTGTTTTTAATTTGCATTATGTGGAATTATCCTGGTCTCATGAATTTTTTGTTTTCAATTTTAACCTTTATTGTTGGATATGTTTGAATTAGAGTTTTGTAATTTTTTTTATTTTCTTTTTTCTGAAGTTATGCTAGTCCTATGACCTTACTAGCAAGTTTAACAAGTTAGTCTGCCTTGACTTGACTTGACTTAGGTTGTATTTTTTGTTTGTTTAATTGATTTTATTTTATTTTATCCTTTAATATTGACTTGGTTAGAAATTACGCTTCATAATTATTATTTTTAAATTTATTTGCAGGAGTTATTTCAATGACCTAGTTTCAAGTTTGATAGGTTGACTTTGGTATTTTTTTATTTTTTTAATTTAAAATTCTTTTTCTAGTTTTATCCTTCAATATTGGATTGTTTAAGAATTGATCTTGATAATTTATTTTAATTTTGGTTCTTTAGGTTATCACGGTTGTAGATTTCAATAAAATTGTATGCTCAATAAGTTTCTTAATAACTTTATATATATATATATATATATATATATATATATATATATGTATGTATGTATGTATGTGTATATATATATATCAGTATTTTTTAAATAACTTTAAATATATAGTTGTATCAATATTTAAAAAGGATATCATCTAACATACATTTTCAATATTTAAAGAGAAATATCTTTTAATGTATCATCATTTCAATATTGTTTTAAAAAAGATCATCTAATATATATTATATTTTGAATTTATGATTATTTTTTATTTAAAAACACATTAACAATGCATTAAACTATATTTTATATTAAAAAATCAACTCATAACATTGTGTTGGAGACAATAATATAATAATATAAATCTAATGGAAGACATCTTCAATCCAAAAGTCAAAACTACTGGATTATAAACTATCATTGTGTATATATAAACACATTAAGAAGGTGTTTGGTATTGCGGTGCGATCTGCGATTCGCAGATCACACCGCAATTTGGTGTTTGGTTACCAAAAAAAAGCACTTTTTTGTGTGGGACCCACACCAAATTATTTTCAAAACGCCGATTCGAAAAAAGCTGGAATTTGATGCTTTTGTGATTGCGATTGCGTTTCAAAGTGCTTGTGCCGAAATACATCAAAATGATATTTTTTATTTTTTAAAAATCAGTTTTAAAATATGTTTTATTTAAAAATATATTATAATATTATTATTTTTTATTTTTTTAAAAAATAATTTTAATATCAATTTTAAAACAATAAATTTTTTTATTGTTTTAAAAATACTTTTAAAACAAAATGTGAAATAAACACGAAAGGTATTGGGGTTTTTCTTTATTACTATTCAGAATTTTCCATCTTGAATTTTATTATTATTTTTCAGGCTATTATTTTCCATATATTTTGTTTTTTATCTCTCATATACGTTAGTTGGATTGTTTTTTATTTCAACCATTAAATCATGTTTTCTCTAAATTTGATTATTCAATTTAATGTAGTCAAATTCCTATAAAAAATGACATATGCAAATTAAATTCATTAATAATAATAATTATTATCATAATAAAGTTAATGCAATCTTAACGTTAACACAATCTCATCTTTATTATTCGTTCAACTTTTAATTGAGTGTGATTCTAAAGGGGTGTCTGGGAGAGGTTTTTGAAAAAAATTGAAATTGTTTTATTTTTTATTTTAAATTATTTTTTTGTATTTTTAGATAAATTTGATGTGTTGATGTCAAAAATTATTAAATTTACAATATTTACAAAAATTATATATATATATATATATATATATATATATATATATATATATATATATATATATATATATTATTTTAATGTAATTTCACAAGTTAAAAGCAATATGAAAAGCTTGTTAACCAAACACCTAAAACTGTTTTTTTTTTCAACCTCCAACTCAACCACAGTTTTAACCAAACACTTCACTGCTTATTTTGAACCACAGTAAAAGCACTTTTTTTGAAACTGATTTTTTTCAACCTTAATCGCAAAAGTAAAAGTAATGCCAAACACATCCTAAGATTCGGTAGGTTTGACAAAGAGGTAAAATTATGAGAACACAAGTAAGAGGACAAGAAAGGGGACATGAAAGCAACGAAATTAATAGACCTCGTACTCTCATAAAGGTATACTTCTGTTGGATGTAATTTTTTTTTTTCAAAAAGAAAAAGAAAGAAAGAAATTGATATCCCAAATTAAAGAAAGGAATTTATTAGCGGCATCGAAAGCACATAGTCAAAGTGGGTATTTGGAGATGGGGAGATAGAGGAATTCTTTAATTTTGGAAGCTTAAGCCATTCGAGGGAAACAACGTGCTGCCAATTAAATTTTTTCTAGACGAAGCATTCAAAGGGATGTGGTTTTGTAATTGACAACTCTATCTTGTAATTAATAAAAGTATAAATTAAATCGAAAAATATACTACAATAGCTAGTAGCAATTCACCATAACTATTTAAATTTGTTGCTTTATTCTATGATCAATTTGTTGAAGAAAAATAAAATTCAATAAAAGAGAACCAAAGAGTAAAACTAAGAGAAATCGCATGATCATTCTCAAGTTAACAAGATCTATACCTTCTTTCATTTTATTTCCTCTACCGTCCCTTTAGTTTTATTATTTTTGATTCCAGCCCAACATTTTATTAAAATTTCAATCCTTGAATCTTTTTAAAAAGTACTTGTTGGTTCATCACATTTTGATGGCAAGAAAATCTGATTTTGGTGCTGATGACTTTCATTAAGGTGTTTCAAACCATTATTTTACTGGAAAATTTAGATTAGGGTCAAGAAATAATTTTTTTTATTTGCTTGATTTTGTGTTTTTGAATTGTTTTTTAGTTAATTTTTTTTTTCATGTTCTAACAGTGTTTATTTGGTGGAAAGGGTTGAAATTGGGTCTTAAAAGACCTTCAGTTTTTAAAACACCTTTACGATGATCGAGTTCTAGGTAGAAGGCAACGTGTGGTTTGCTTCATTTAAAACAAAATAAAGGCTTGCTAGGCCACCCAACCCCTGCATCTAACTTTTTTTCCCTTTTATTTCTCTTATTGATTTTCTTTTCAGTTGAATCTTTCATTATTATGTTTTTATTGATTTTTTTTAATTTTAATTGTGAATTATGATTTATTTTTTTTTAGTTTGCTTTCTTTGGTTTATCGGTCTCAAACAAAAATTATAATATTTGGTTGGTGCTTAATTTTACATATATCTATTTTTATTATGTATAATTATATAAAAATAGTTAAAATTGGGTTATTAAACTTAGTGGAGTATATGACCTGATTTGTGATTTGACAAGTTAACTTGAGTTAATTAGAAATTGAGTTTCATAATTTTGTTTTTGATTTACTTTATATGATGTTATATTGATCACAAACAAACATTTTGGTATTGGGTTAATGCTCGATTTAATAGCGTTTTTTTATATATAATTAAATTTAAAATAGTTTAAAAAAATTAAACTCATTGTTGTAGATGACCAAAGTAGTGGGTTTTGAGAAGTAGTGAAATCTGAGTCAATCCAGCTTAATTCTCTTATGAGTATAGATTCATCATCGTGGCTATCAACTATTTCACTAAATAGTAAAAGTCCGTTCTTATACAAAATTGACATAAAAGATAGTCAAGAAGTTCAAAAGGAGAGACTTGATTTATAGTTATGATTTGCAGGCAAAGTTGATTATTGACATTGCTTAGAATTTTAAAATTAAGCACTCCAATTTTTATCATTTTCAAACTAAAAAAATTCTTTTTAACTTAAATACATAAATAGACATTCAAAATGCTTTTTAGAAATTATAATTGTGAACAAAAAATTATATGTTTAAAAAATACTAAACAAGTTTTTGATGCTAACTAAAGCTTGAATCATTAAAATTGATCATACCTAATTAAATAATATTTCAAAAATAATATTATCTATTAAATCATAATTAAATTTAAATAAAAAGAAATATTGTTAAGGCATAACAAAATGAGAGCATGCTAATATAAAAGAGTTATGTTTAACTAAAATAAATAAACAATATATATTAATATTTACTTTATTTAGATAAATTTCAAGAAAAAATGAGGGCCTTATGGAAAAAGCCTAGGAGTGGTGGTAATGTGGAACCGCTCTTGGTCCAAACAAATAGACAGACATGTGAGAGCTTCTGGGACTGCTCTTGGTCTTAACATAAAAAAAATGCCAACTCATGTTAAAGAATAACATAAATCATATTATGGGGCCTCATTTATAAGTTTGAGCTTATAGGTGAGATGGTTCCTTAACATAGTATCAGAGCCTTGTTGATCCAACGATCACGAGTTCGAATCTCACCACCCCTATTATATTTAATTAAAAAAACCAAGCACAAGGTGATGCGGGTCTGTGCAAGTTTCAAGCCCAAAGAGCTTTCAATTGAGGGAGTGTGTTAGAGAATAATATAAATCATATTATGGAGCCTCACTTACAAGCTTAAACTTTTAGGTGAGATGGTTTATTAACAACTCATTTCTATTGTCATTGAACTCAGCTAACGAGTCAAATTTGAAACCTGTCCATCTGACACCTTGTTAGCCCGTGTAAGAAATCAAATCGAGTGAGAATTGTTTTAAAGTGAGACAATTCAAATAATGAGCTAAATATGACATCATTTAAGAAAAAAATTTAATAGCCCAAGCCCAAAACATTCTGAAAACATACTAAAAATACAAAATGAAATTGAGGAAAAATAATTTTAACTAAGATAAAGTTTCAATCACTTCTCAATGGGACACAGTCGTTTCATGAAATTTGTTGATACCAAGATCAATATTTTTAATTGTTGGAATTGATATTAATAATGAATTTTTCTCTTTTGAGTTGAAATTCACTTAGTATCTCACTCACTTCTCACACCAAGGATCTAGAGAAAATAAGATTTTGGATCGACAATGAGTGTTAGGAAACTATAGGGACTAATATGTATCTAGTGAAAAAGTAGAAAAAACAAATTTAACTTATCATTACAAATTGAAAGTGCCACCTAATTTCCTTTACTTTTTCACTTTGATTTTTTTATCTTTCAATTTGGTCTATTCTCAATAAACTACATTTGATTAACCATAAATTTAGCCACTAAAGGCTCAAATTAAAGAGAATTATTTGATTAGTAATGTTTTTTTTTTTTAAAAAAAAAAAAACATTGTTGAAGTTCATAGTAATTTGCATGTATATGCACCATATTTTTGTGCCGAGTGAACCCTAATTATGCTTTAGTTTTTTTTTTGGTTATTGTAATTCTAACACGCATTTTACAACATAATTAAAATAATAAAAAAGCCTCCCAAAACGCAAGTATAATTAACGTTTCAATTATATAGTATTCTCGTTCTTTAAAAAAAAAATATGTTGAAAGAACTGCAGTTTTTATCATTAGAATAATTTATAAGCAACCTTTATCCTTTAATGTATTGTGTCTGTTTGTTTATACGGTACAACTATCTTTAACCATCTTTTGATCAATTTTTTTTTTATTTTAAATGAAATTTATTTAATATTTTATATTATTTTAATATAATGATATTAAAAATAATTTTTAAAAATAAAATAAAAATTATTTTAATAAATTTTTAAATAAAAAATATTTTTAAAAACAACCATATCTATAATCTTATAATTGTAATTAGCCATAGAAGAAGGCAAAGAAAGGCACGGAGGAGGGCACTGCCCTGGAAAAGAAAACAAATAATTTATTGGTACTTACTTTGTCAAAACAAATAATTAATCGGTACTTACTTTGTCCTTCTTAATTTCTGGATTAAAAGAAATGTTGACTATGATTTTAAAAATATTTGTTTTTAAAAATATATTAAAATAATATTTTTTATTCTTAAAAAATTATTTTTGATAAAATAATATAAAAACATCAAAAATATTATTTTTTATTTTAAAAGAAAACAAAATCCTATTTGATATTATAATTGAGATTATTTTTGAAAATATTTTTCGTTTTAAATATATCAAAATAATATTTTATATTTTTAAAAATTATTTTTGACATATCACACGATCTAAAAACATCAGTATTTTTAATTTAAAATAAAATAAAATACTTTTATTTTTCAAAAACACTTTGAAACGGAGTGTAATACACCCCTAACTCCCACATCCTCACTTTCTATAGGAAAAAAACAATTTAAAATTTCAGTTAATTTTTCAAATCAGAAAGCAAGGGAAGCAGGTGAAGGAACATCACAAGAAAGTGCACATCCGGTTTGCATCCCAGTTCATACCAACAACACAAAACCACTCTTTGTTTTTAAACATAACACCTTGCAAGTTAACATAGCCCAGAGCAAAACACGAACGACCTTTATTACAAGACAAGATTTTTAAGAGATAAACAATGAATATATTAAAAATATTTGATTTTTATAACCTTTTATATATATATATATATATTAAAAAACTAAAAAAGTCTATTAAAACTTAATATGAGGATAAAAATAGAAGATTATTCCTTCAAAATAGTACGAATATAAAAAACTAAAAATACTAATTAGAAAATAAAAAGCGAAACAAATCAATGGAAAAAACAAAATTCAAACACAAAACCCTAGCGCCAGCCATCCCTGTCAGTGAGGAAACCAAAAGAAATTCCTCATTGTAGTCCGAGCCAGTGTAGAAAACGAACGCTAGTGATGGCGGACAGTTCACGCTTCCAAAGGTGCCCTACCGCGTCCTATTGGCCACCTATTTGTCTTTTGTTTTATTCAAGACAATTTTATTTTATTTTATTTTCTTAAGAAAACTAAACGGGTGGCAAAAGAACAGCAGAAAAGACATGATTCATTTAGATCATTAAAATTACACCTTTATCCTTAACGAAAAAAATATTACTTCCTACCATTGTTTTAAAATTATTTTTGAAAAAAATATTATTTTATTTTTTATTATAAATTAATGATTTTTATGTTTTTGATTATATTAAAAATAATTCTAAAAAAACATTATCTTGATATATATATATATTTAAATAAAAAAAATACTTTTATAAACAATTATTTCTAAATAATGGTTAAGGAATATATTCATCTCATTAGTTATTTTGCATAGCAAACATCATACAACACCAACAAAAAAAAAATTTATATTTTAATTTCAAAGAACAATATAAATATCCAATCTTCACTGTATACAAAATTCTCATAGCTTTAGCACTTTTTATAATTTTATACAATTTTTTATGATATTTATATTAATTTAGAGGTAACGAGTCATTTACTTAGCACTCCACTCCAAACAGGGCCAATTTGTTTTTCAACAATGTTATACATTAATCAAAATAATTAGCCTGGACAAAAATTTTGTGAAGTAATATTAAAAAAATTATTTATTAGATTATTTTTGTATTTGATAATAACATGAAATAAAATGATTTTACAAAAAAAAAGATTAAAAAAAATATTTAATTGACAGATAATAAAACTACAATTGATAAAATCCAGTACAGATGAGTTATTTGTTTTCTATAACAAACAAGATTGTCAATTCTATTTCAATTAGTCCTTCATTTTTTCTAGTGGACCGAAATGTTTCAGTTTTAGAGTATTTCGAAGAGCTATTTTTGTATTGTACTGTTTAATATATATATATATATATATATATATATATATATATATATATATATATATATATATAGAGAGAGAGAGAGAGAGAGAGAGATTGTTGAATTTAATCTAAAAAACAGCACAACAAAATGATTTTTCTTAATAAAATTTTGAACATGTATAATATTACTAGAATATCATCATCAATCTCACAAGGTCATTATATTTTTTGATTGCTCTGAAATTTTAACATAATATATATAAAGATATCACGAGACTCCTCGTTATATTTTATCGTAATCTAACAGTAGGATTAAAAGATATGATTGATATTGTAAAATTATTTATTATTTAAAAAAATATATTATTTGTCCGAAAAAGAACGAGCAGAACAAAACCGAAACGAACGGGCTGAAATTTTAAACAAGGTAAAAATTGAACCATTTTATCTCTTTTTTTAATTGGTTCAAAATATTTGAGTCGTTTCATTCGAACCGAAACAAAATTAACAGTGATAAAAAACTGATTGATTGTTTTAAATTTCTAAATCCATTTTTTTATTGTTATTATTATGATTTAAGGCAAAACTAAAAAAAAAATATCAGCAATGAAAACAAATATTTAAAACATTTTAAAAATAGTAATAATATGATTTTAATAAATTAATATGAAATAGATATCAAAATATATAGTTAGTTTAACATATGTTTAAGAAGAAAATACATTAAAAATTATTATAATCATTATTTTCAGCACCTTATCCATAATAAAATTTATATATAAGGAAACCGAAATAATTGAAAAAAGTTTTTTAAAAAATAAAAGAATAAGGGACAAAATAAATAACACAATATATGAGCAATTTCAATCGAAGAAAAAAATTAAAACAATTAAAACCTCAGCACAAAAAAACTAACAGGAATGAAAAATAAATCAAAAGAATAAAGGTGAACATGAAACGTAACAACTAATTTCTTTAACTAGTTGTGGTGTTTGTGGAGTTTTAAATATAGTTTATAAAGATTTGTTTTTGTTTTTTTATGCTTTATAAAATTTTAATGTGTTAATATTAAATAAATATCAAAATGTATAATCAGTCCAATATTTATTTCAAGAGAAAAACTATAAAAATAATTGCTATAATTATTTTTAGTATCTTATCCATAATAAAATTAATAAATAAAAAGATCAATAATTCAAATATATTTTTTAAAATTACATAATAAAGGTTGAAATGAATAACCGACGGTTGTCGAAACCTCCACAAATTAATTCTGATTTTACTATCACCAAAACAATAATTTTAGTAGTATAGTGGTAGAGACCAGGTCGAACCCAAGGGAAATTGATTTATTTTCCTACAAATACCAAATTCAAAAGAAGGGGGTGGTTTGAATCAACAAGAATTAAATAAATAAAAGTGTTAAATCTTAATAAAGGTTAATCGAGAATTTGACAACTCGGTTAAAAGGGGTGATTTCTCCATTCTTACGAATCGGTTGATCATAGAAGTTAAATTAATATCCTTTCACAATAAGCAAATAAATTAGGCTTCCATTAAAGCTAAGGGAAACCTATAGGCATGCTAAACCAATCCGAATAAACTTCTAATTAGTTCTTTATCGTCAAGCGAATTAAGTATTGAGAAACAATCTTTCTTCACTCAATGGTAGCTTTAAGATCAAGATCTAAGCAATTTATTCAAAAGCTTGAACATATACTCGTCCTATTCATCCTAAATAAATTAATGTGATAGAAATATAGAAAGCACATAAGACAATCAAATTAATTTACTTGCTTCTTATTCTTGTTCCCCATAATAATTATAGATTGAAAGAAACATAGAAAGCACATAAACCATATCAAACTAATTCCATAAGCATGAATCCGATATCAATAGCTTAAATTCTGGAAAAAAGATAAATAAAACTTGAAAGTGTAAGGATTACAATGGAAATGCTACTTCTCACAACCAATAATGAAGATGGATGCTATCCCCTTTGAACCAAGAAAGTGAATCAGCTGCTCATGCCTTTTAGGTTGCTGCTGAATCTGAAAAATTGATGGAGAAAGAGTCAAGAGTCCCTTGCTTGCATGTATCTTCCCTTTTATTCTGGAAGATTCCTAACCCTAATGTTGTCACTCAAGCTAAAAAATAGGAGATAATTGTTGTAGAGAAAATCTCTCTAATCTTTGACAGATTAGGAAGCATATCCCTTCATCCAGCTTGCACCAGTATTTTCATGTTGTAGATGATTTTTACTGACTTTGGTATATTCATGAAAGTTGTATCCCTAACTGTGTATATGAATTTGGACTTTTGAATCACTTGATTTCGATATCTTATGCTCCAGATATGCCCAGTTCAAGGTTGGTGCGCGAACAGAGTCAAGGCTGACGTTGTTGTTCCAATTGAATGCCAAAATTTGCATTGCATTTTTGCCACAATACTTTTTCAGCAAGCTTGATATCTATAATTCCAATTCTGAAACTCCTCTTTAGGAATTAAAACTGAAACGTTCAACAAAGGTCCGAAATATAAAGTGCAAAATTTCCTATTTTATAGCAAGTAATCCACAAAGTCTCTTAAACATGTCAAACACATAAAACAACTTCAATATGTTGAAATAAGCTTGAAAGATGTTAAAAAGCATAATGTAAAACGAATACAAATAGATGTGTATTTTGCACTTGTCAATAACATAATATATGGTCAATTTCAACTAAACACAATAAATTTTTAAAATGAAGACTCCCTTAATCTCTTAAAATATCATTTAAATTAATAAAATTACTCTAAAGAAAAAAATATAAAATATGTAAAAGTATTTAAAAACAAAAATTAAATCATGTTAATCTTCTCATAAAATCTTTTTTTATATAAAACCAATTTACTAAAATAATTTGTCTCATTTTTTCTTTAAAACATTCAGGTGTAAAAAAGCAACATATGGAGGGGGTGTTAATTAGAGCATGCATTTAAAAAACTTTTGAAAATGCTATATTAAAAGAGCATTAAGTAAGAAAAATCCAAAAGTAGGAGTATACACAACACATAAGGACTATTTTAGAAGGAACGAATAAAATTAAAGAAAGTAAAATTATTATTTTTTAAATAATAAAGGTCTAAATGAAAACAAAAATATATCATCAATTTCAATTATATGACAAGATTGAAAAAAAATCAAAACTTCTATACTGAATAAATTAACAGATTTTAAACCAAACTCAAAATTAAAAGAATAAGAACTAGAATGAAAACAAATATCTAATCAATTTTGATTTAAGGACTAAATTGAAACAAATCAAAACTTATATAACATAAATTAGGATAAAACACTTTAATTAAAAAACCCATTTGTTTTATCCATGGATGTACTTTACAACGAAAATTTACACCCTAATAGATACAACAAAAATAGTTATAATTATTTTTGATATTTTGGACAAATTATGACAAATAATCATAAACCAGTTATGATATCCAATTTTCATTCCAAAACATGGGAAAGATGCAATATAATGTTTTACAAAAAATATGATGAAAAACAAATCTTGGGATTTGACTGTTTACACGAAAACAATACTGTTTTTATTTTTTATTTTTATATTTTTTAAAACAAAATAAAACAAAAATAAATATATAAATAAAAAATTAGTAGGTTGGGCTGACATCCCACTCTTGCATGGCGTGGGCTGACAGCCCATTATACATGGGTTGGGCCTCTAACCCACCTCCCTTAGAAATTGGGTCGGGCACAAAGCCCAATCCATTTAATGCCACCCCTGATTCGAGCAATTGGCTTGAAAAAATTCAATTGGGTCTCTGAAAATTCCAATCTTCTCAATTGAACCCGAATTAAGCTCAAACACTTGATTTCTTACTAATTAATCCTTTAATTAATTTGATGTGATCAATTTACAGTTTGCACTTAATTAAATCCTTCAATTGGACCCTAAATTAATTCTCGAATATAATTATACTTTAAATTGGTCGATGATTAAATCAAATCAACCCATAAAAATATAATTATGTTGTTCAGATTTATTTTTACAAAGATTTGTTCAATGATAATAATTTTTTTTCCTTAAACCTATATTTTCCTCTATTTTTGGGACAAAAAAATATGATCAGACTCTAGAAAATAACAAAAAATTTCACATTGATTTTTCTACCAACACCGACCTTATTTATTTTATTTTTATTATTTTTGGGTAGATTTTAGGGAGTAACTAGAAATTAGGTAATGACAATTACCACCATTGTTATGCACTTTAAGGGTGTATTTGATATTAAAGTTGTGGTTGCTGTTGTGAGTAAGGTTTGAAAAAAAATAGTTTTATGAAAAGTACTTTTAGCTGCAATTCATAACTGAAATTCAAGTGTTTGGTTAAAACTGTGGTTAAGTTTGAGGTTTAATAAACAACAGTTTTGTGTGTTTGGTTATCAAGTTTTTTATATTGTTGTCAATTTATGAAATTACTTTAAATAACACACACACACATAAATATTTAATAATCATAATATAAATATATAATTAATAATTGAAGTAAATTAGACACTTGTTTTTATTCTACTAACAAATTACTTGCAATTACATCATGAACTAAATTCATATGTGAAGACCTCAGTGATCTCTTATTATTTGATCAAGGCATAGTAGTTAATTCTGT
The DNA here is from genome assembly GCA_032356905.1 of Salix exigua. Lineage (NCBI taxonomy): Eukaryota > Viridiplantae > Streptophyta > Magnoliopsida > Malpighiales > Salicaceae > Salix > Salix exigua. The sequence continues at coordinate 11,453,421 of CM063604.1, forward strand.
TTTGTTCTGACCGGAATTAATAACAGACCTCGGAACATTCCATTCCATTCCATTCAAAAAACCGAGACAAAACGGTGTCGTTTTCGTCTCGTTTTTAATTTCAGTCCGTTCCGGAAATTCCGACTAGAACGCCTCGGTTTTGTTCCAGACATGCTGTTCCGGGTTCAAAATCTATTTTTTTAAAAAAATATTCTTGACATCTATACATCAAAATAATTTAAAAACACCAAAATATTTTAAATAAAAAATAATTCAAATTTTAATTATGCTTGTTAAATTATTATTTTTTTCATATATATATATATAAGCAGTACGATACCGAAATGGCACACCAGAACGCTCTGAAACCGAAACGTTCAATTCCAATCAAAAAACCGAAACGACGACCGGAACGGTATTGACAACTATGGATCGAGGAACAACATCTGGTGTTATATCATTAGGAACAACATCTGCGATCCATTATGAGTTTCAAGATCTTATCTACATGTTGTAGAGATATAATTCCAATGCCATATCCAGTTGCAAGTTTTTGATCCATAATCAATCGAAAAGCTATAAGGTTGTGGTGTGAAACGAAATCACGCATCTTTCCCTTTCATCAAGGTTGATCTCTATTTACACATTATATATATATATATATATATATATATATATAAAGTGAACTAGGCTCGACCCAACTAAATGGGCCGACCTAGCCAAAGTGGGCCAAAAAGCCCAACTATATTGGACTTGGGTTAGGCTAAGAGCAGGGCCACCCCAAGAGGTAAAAAAGTGAAACGGTGTGTTGCACTGTTCACGTCTTCTTGAAACATGAACGCATTGTGAATTAATTCACGTGAACAATAGTAGGGTGGTCGCCCGACAATGACGAGGCTCACTTGCGATGCCGCCAATAGAAATGTCGGAGGTGGTTCTTCCTGTGATGGTGACGTCAGGAATGACAACCTATGGTGGTCGGGAGAAGCGACAGAAGGTTGTTGATGTTGCTGCTTCTACCAGGCCTTGCTACCGCTGATAGAGGTTACGTTAGAGTTTATGGCATGGAGGAGAAGTTGTCGGTGTTGAGGGGGATGGTTGTGCTCTTTAAAAACAAAGGCTGAAGGAGAGAGAAGGAGCTACCAGTGACAATTTAGAGAAAGAGACCTTTGGCTGACCGGGTCCTTCGCCCACACGGTTGCCTTCAACCATGTTCAACCGAAACAGGATGCGTCATGGACACTGAGGAAGATGAACAAGAAGCAACCCCTTAAGAAGTTTTATAAAAAATGAAATTGTGGGGAACATGACCAAAACAGAAGATGAACAGGATATCGTGTTTTAACCTAAAAAGCATCCGAAGGCAACTTCTCCAAAACTGAGGTTGAACGTCCATTTTTGTGAGTCTTATAGAACTTGAAATTTTGATTTTAGTGTAACCAAACGGTGATGCTCATGTTTTTCCTCCAATCATAGTTAGGAATACCAAACAGCCACCAAGAAAGATGGCAAAGAAATATAGTTTAATTTAGTGATAATAAGCAAGAGTATTTAATTTATGTTATCACTAGTAGTTCATGAAATCAAGATAATCCAATAGAAAAAAATATAAAATTTAATTTTTGATTAATTGAATATTAAAAAATAAAATGAAAACAATAATAAGTGAATGAGATTCATATTTGTTTTAAAAACAAATTACATATAGACACACACTTTTGAAGTAACATGACTCAGTAGGATTGATAAGTGTGGGTTTAAGTAAGGGAAAGATATTTTTCAAGTTCTCTGTTATGAAACCAAAATATAATGAAAATTATTACAAGGAGATGACCCAAAAATTCCTCTTTAGATATTTTGATAAGAAACAACAAGACTAAGTATCCATAAATTCAAACATTTCCAAAACATATTTGATTGTTTTACAAGACATAATTTCTCTTCCTAATTTATTTTTTAAAAATTAATTCTCTTTCTATTTCATTATTTAGTCAAATTATAAAAGTATTTGAAAAAGAGTACTTATTATTTTAGGTTCTTTATGAAAGCAAAATCATTCTCTCATGTTAAAGGATAATTTTCTTTAATCCATATAAAAAATGTCAATCAAAGTATGGTCATGTGGCATGAAGAGAAATAAAACAAATGATTGAAAAAAGTATTTGAGTTCAACATCATATTTATTTATGTACTTTTCTTTCAATATACTTTTTATGTTTTTCTAAACAAATTATCATGAAATGAGATGGACATCTTTTCAAAATTCATTTTCTTTTCCTATAAAATTATTTACTTAAAATGGAGAATAACGATATATATATTTTTTTCTTATATTATTTACTTCAACTTTTTTCGAGGTTGTCTAATCCTAATTGGATATCAATTGGTTATGGTTTATTAAACAAGGGTGGAGTTGAAAAAAAATCCTAATTGGAGATCAATTGGTTATGGTTTATTAAACAAGGGTGGAGTTGAAAAAAGAGGGGCCAAACAAAAAAAATGACAAACATGGATGACATACTAGAAAATATTTTAAAAAATACACTTAGATGATCAAAATTTAAAATTAAATAATTTATAATCTAGACTCCTTTAGATTTCAAGCAAATTAGTTTTTGTTTAAAAGTTTATTTATATTATTTCTCAATCCCTAGTTAGAGAGAAAGAGAGAGATCGCTGGATTTTGACAATGAAAGAAAATGTTGTTGTTTTGGCCATTCTTGACCATCAAAATAGGAGTTTGTTGTGTCCATAAGTTCCATAAAATAAGTGAGGCTTGATGCTGGTTATTTGAAATCTCAATACTACTTAAAAACACATATCTAAGTTGATAATGGTTGCTTGAAACCTTAATGGTATCTAAAAATACATATCTAAGTCAAGTAAGATAAATCTAATCTGACATTATTTTATATGTTAGACCATTTTTAAGTTTTTTAAGTTGATGAGTAGGTTTATGGATGTTCTAATGGTGTTAATAAAATATTTTTGAGTTGAAATAACTAATAAAAATCAGTTTTTTTTTATATAGAAAAACCATTACCCTTAGCAAGTGACATGTTGCTAATGTGTGTGTGTATTTTTAAAAAGAGTGGGCGACAAGTCATTTTCCCTTTTATAAATACGAAAGATTCAAGTTTGGGCACATGGACCTAACCTTAAACCCTTCTCACATGCCTAACCTTTTCTTTGTTATGGCCATAAACCCATACAAGTTTGGGGTTTTTATGAGTCCATTGCCTAAAACATAGATTTGTTGTGTTAAGTCATAATTGTTTTTTTGTATTGCTTTTTTTTAATAGATATGTTTTTATTAAATAATTTTTAAATTTATGTTTAAATTGAAATCAATCCTTTGTGATTTTTTATTTAATCTTTTTTGAATAGAGATATGTTTTTAAATAATATTGTGTATTTAATATTTGAAAAAAAATTCTGATTCATCTATAATTAGTTTTATCTTTTATATAAATTATAACTTATTTGTGAGAATAAAAATATATTTTCAGGTGATATTTCTAGAATATAAAACCTTGTATAATTGTTTTTTATTTAATCAATTTAATGTGTGTATCTATTTCTATCATTGTTTGGTTGAATAAAAAAATGATTTTATTGAATAAATTCAACAATAAATAAACATGTCTTATAAAATTAAACATCTTGATCTATATCTGTCTCTTAAATTTTTTAAATTTATTTTTATTTATTGTTAATAATTGTTTTCATTATGTTTAATAGATATAGTTTTTAATTTATTTGATAAGATGCATATGCATGTAAGAGTTTTTTTAGTTTATGCCATTTTTTTAGTTTATGTCATTTTTTCCATGTATAAAAATACATAAATATAATATTATTATAAAAAACACATTTAATCGAAGTGGAGTGAAATGACTAGTTTATTCTAAAAGAAAATAAAAAAGAATGGGCAAACTTGGAAAGAAAGAAAAAAAATACACTATATATAAAACAAAGAAAAAAAAAGACTTGGGATAAATTAAATGGAAAATAGAAAAACAGCCCATAGAATGGGAGTAATGGCCCCTGGTTTTGATTCTCTCTCAAAGAAACCAACTGTATTTTCCTATAAACTAAATAACCCTAGAAAACCCACGTGGTCTACCTTCTCCCTTTAAATACCCACCCTCCGTCGTTTTTCACTCAACCACCCTCACTCATCACATCACCTGAGAATTGAGATGCGAAATTTCACTTCCGCAGCATCTCCATTCTCCTTTTGCCTCTCTATTCTTGTTCTTGTATTTCAAAGAATCTAGACACGCAAATACACGTAGCATCAAACTATGTAAACAGTGCCATACCTAGCAAAAACTGCGTATTCATCCATCCATAATACATACATACTGTTTGTTTTTTTCTCTGTTCTTTTTTTTGTTCTTTCCCATAAAGTCTTGCATGCCCGTATACCCATATCTGTGTTTTTTTTTAAAAAGGATATTTCTAACTGAAATTCTTGCATTTAAGAAGATACCCAGATAGGAATTTATGTTGTTTTGAGAGGTGTTGTGGGAGCTGAATGGGAATTGAGACGAGTGTGGCTAATAAGAAAGTAAACGAAGTTTGTGAATTGGCATAAGGATTAAGGTTCGACTCCGACTCCAAATTTGAATCAGAAAACCAATACGAATAGCAAAGGAAAGAAGAGCCGGCGGCGCCACCATAAGAAGATGGTGCATGTATCGCCGGTTCAGAAGCTTTATGACACCTGCAATGAAGTCTTTGACTCTTGTAGCGCTGGAATTATTCCTTCTCCCGATAATATCCAAAAGCTAAAGGCAGTTTTGGGTATGTTTCTCTGTGATATTAATTCCATTCATTCACCACCTTGAATTCGATTCCTTAGAGTTGGAAAATTGGGTAGCATGAGCATCATATATAGAGGGGTTTTAGAGTTTGGTTTTGATAATTCTGTGTTTTAATGCTATACAATCGAGATGGGATTTTTAGTTAGTTGTCGGCTATTGATCAGGTAAAGATTTATAAATATTAACATATTTACCATGAATATTAAAAAAGGTTAAGTCTTGAGGCCATCAGCTGTGCTAGACACTGATGCCAGTTTTGTCTCGGTTCTTAATATTGCTGCTGTGATGCTGTTGAACGGGGCATGACTTTACTTTTTCCAGTACATTTTATGCTATCTTCTTTATCAAATTTCGTTTAATTTATAATTTCCTACTGTCTGAGCGAGGCCCATCGGTATCTGCTTTTTATTATTGTTTTTTTGTTAGTTTTTGTCCCTACAGCGGTTTTTCTATGTTTTTTTTGTTATTATTTTCTGTTGAATCGAGATAAAAAAAAACTGCTAATGACATGTACGATGTTTCTCGGCAAGAATGTCGATGCCATTGGTTTTTTTTTTTTTTTTTTGTCTTTTTAATAATTTATGGTCTTGACCCTTAAGGCCGGCCTTTTAGTTGCTAGGTTTATAATCCTTGGGGAGAGGGATCGCCTTACAAAGTTGAATGAAGACGTGAACCAGCATGAATAGCACGACTATATCTGTAACCTCTTCTCAATTTCCTCTAGCTCGCTATTTCAACCTCTATTGCAGCTACTCTCTTCATGGTCATGCTTTCATTTCTTCTGTGGTTCAGCCTTTCTTATTTTAATGGCATTTGGTTAATTGCTCGCACACACATGCACGGATAAACATGCAGGCACACGAGTAATTATATTTGCCATTGATCTATCTATATATGGTCTGCTTCAAGTTTTTTTCCCTTCTTTTTCTTGATTTATTCAATAAAATCAGGACAGTGATAGGAATGAAACACGCAGGCATAAAATTGAGGAAGCGCTACATTTTCTATATATATGTTGTTTCTGGGTTTGATATTTCTCCTTGATTCTTTTTATTCAGATGACTTCAAGCCTGCTGATGTTGGTCTCAGTCCAGACATGCCACATTTTCGAGCTTCTGTTGCTGGGAAAAGTACTCCTGTGATCAGATACATACATATCCATGAATGTGAAAAATTCTCTGTATGCAGCCTTCTGAGGTGCTTTCTTGTATATTTGAGGAACTGTATTTGACTTGAGTGCTCTAATTTTCAATTATCACAGATAGGGATTTTCTGCTTGCCGCCTTCAGGTGTCATTCCACTTCATAATCATCCTGGAATGACTGTATTTAGCAAACTTCTCTTTGGGACTATGCACATAAAATCATATGACTGGGTGGATGACGTCCCTCCCAGCACTTCTGCTGTGGTCAGTACTTCAAAATGTAAGTTTTACTCTCTTTTTTTGTGTCTGAAACTGAATTTTATGCAGCCAGATTTTGTACTTGAAGAAGAAATAGAAATGCTCTATGAGGTTTAGTGCTGAGCTAGAAAATGATCTGACCATGCTAGCTAAACCCAGTATTCATCTCACAGGTGATGCGCTATTAAACACAGAAATAAGCATTTGCAAATGCTGTGGGTCAAAGTAATCCATTCCATTTGCAATAGTCCAGCTCAATCATATAATAAGACCTTTTACTGGCTGGGCACTTTGTCCCTGATCAAAATAGAAAATTCCATGAGAAAACTAGAGAAGAAAAATGTAAATCTAGCTTTGTAACCTGAAGCTGGTGGGCATTCAAAATAAAATAAGATAAAATTCCCTCTTAATATTCTGAACGGGTCAAGATACTGTCTGGAAGCTAGCAGTATCTTGACCCGTTCCCTCTATACCATGAACCAGTTGTTTGCAACATGGAGAACCCTAGCATAATACTAGATTTCCCTCATCTATATTTGCAAAGTAACTAGTCTGACTTAATGGTTTTTGTTGATGAAGCAAAGCAGCCAGATGTCCAGCAAACTGATGTTCGTTTGGCCAAGGTGAAGGTCAACTCGAACTTCACTGCTCCTTGCAACACCTCAATCCTGTACCCCACTGATGGAGGCAACATGCATTGCTTCACAGCAGTAACAGCATGTGCTGTCCTAGATGTGCTTGGCCCACCCTACTCCGAACCTGATGGCCGACATTGCCAGTACTACCTGGATTTCCCACTTGCCGGTTTCGCAGGTATCATGGTGCATCTTCACAAAAGCTGATTCAAAATGTTTCATAAATGAAATAATGTTCTGAGTCGGTGAAATCTTTCAAGTTAATAAGAGTATTGGATAATATTTCTCTGGCTGACAATCCCGTCGATGGACTTAAATTGCCAGAAGGAGAGATGGAAGGCTCTGCGTGGCTTAGTGAGAGGGAGAAACCTGAGGACTTGACATTTGTTGGAGAAATGTACAGAGGTCCAGTAATTGTGGAGAACTGAACCTGCTGTCTACACCATCCTTTCATCCATATTGTCGCTGGCTGCCACCTATTTTCCGTAGCAGATCTTTTATTCCTTTTTTACATTTATGCGTATGCCTTTTTCCTCCTCCTTTTTTCTTTTCTTGTTGAATACCACGCAATGCGCCTGGTGGCTTTTCGCTATAAATTCTGTACATAAAAAGAAGACAGGGGACAGTACTCTTGTATGTGCACTGGAAACAGGTTGTTAGCTCCATGGCTGAACGAGGAAATATTAAAAGTGCACTTTTCGAGTCACCATCATCTCTATCTCCCGTCATTTTCTTGATATATATGAAATCCCACAAGTAAACGTTTCCTGCCGTTCTTCCAAATCTCAAATCAAACCGTTTACCTACCTATATAGCGAGGGAGATTTGAAGGTACTGCATGCTGCCTGTGTTTAGAAAGGACAAACTAGTTTTTTTGTTGGTGATTTCATCCAAAATGTTTCGTGGATCCTGAGACGTACTGATGCAACTGTTGCTATTGGGAATCTTTTTCGCTTTTCGGTGGCATATAATCACATGCCGTTATCCCTAGCTAGTAAAAGAAACTAGGGGCGTTCAGTTCTATGTGCGAGATCTCACCTTTCTTTTTCCCATCTCATGACGTGGTTATAATTAAGCTAGATCATGATTAGTTAATAGATTGAAAATGATCCCCCCGCGCTGTGCATGGGCTCAATTGATGGCACGAATTCAGACAAATCGAAGGAAATATAATGTACCTTAATATGCAAGTAGTTCTCTCTAGCTAGCATGAAACGCAACATCTGACTCGTAACCTTTCGAAAGGTTGTTCTGGGGCCAAGTGAAGTCATAATTCTTTGGAATGTTCTCAAAAGTCAAGGTGAAAACCCACTTCGGCTGGAAGCCCGGCACATGCATGGGTAATGGTGAATATTTTGGATATTAAAAGAAAGGTTACGGGTTCTACATATATAGGCAAACGTTTAGACGTTGTTCCCTTAATTACCTTACTTTACGCAGTTAAGTTTTTGCTCTGTGTTGACCTTTTCCATCTTCCATCTGCATTTGAGATGTAGCTAACAATTAGTGGGTGAAGTCTCTAACGAGTTAATCATCATCTCCTCACGCTCAACAGAATAATCTTTTTTGGGCGATTCGTTGTCTCTAGCTATAGACAAGCTAGCTAACAGCAACGGGGGATTCCAATCTAAACCATCATTGATATTCCCCTTTATCTACTTGATCGTTCAATCACGTTTCGAACTGCACTTGCCTGCAGAAAGCATCATTGTCTATGCTTCTGTGGCCAACTGCACTTTGAGACAAACGAGCCATTGCTGTCTTATCTTTTCTTCTCATGTCTATTCGGTTCGATTCCTTGTTCTTCTTTCTCTGGTGCTCAAAATCTCGTGCTCAGCTGTTAACGAGGTTACCATGGGCAGCCAAACATGGCCGAGTTCTATTCTATTACGTACTTTGTTGAAGAAGAATCAGCTGATCCACTTTCACTTGCTTGACCTTATGGTTCAATGGAGGTTTATATCATGCTTACTTAATATACAATCTACGTTTTTTTTCTCCAGTTTACAAGAGAAGACTCGAACCTGAAACCTTTTAGAAGATGTGAATGATAACTGAGCTACGTGTTTATTGGCATAAACTTTTTGTATTATCTTTTCATAGTAATATTCAAATTCGATGCTGTATTACGGATATCTTCACACTTGGCCTTGATTATTCTTCACTTGGTTATGGCGCTTTACAGTAATATGATCCATTCCAACCGGTTAAAAATGTAATTCTTGTCAATAACCAATATTCCTTGAACTTATATATATTGAATTACTCCCTCTAATATTTAATATATGATTTTAAAATAAAGATAAAACCCATGAGACAAAAATATTTTACAAATATTTTTTTTATAAAGTTATTAGATTTATATTGTATCGAAATATTGTTCTTACAATATTCCTGGTTGTTACTTTTTAAATACTGAATATTTATTAAAATCATAGAAACTGATACATATTATGTTCTTTTTTATGAAAAAAAATAATTGTTCTCATAAGCTAAGGTAAAAAGGATATGTAAATGTTTGTCATAAGAGGTAGTAGGCCAACACAGAGTTGGTTAAAGAGGTAGTAGGGTTGCCTTGCCAAACACAATGATTTGTGTTTGGATGACATCCTATGATTCATGATTGGGTGATATGCTCATGGTTTGTGATCATTTGACTTGCTTATGGTTTGTGATCGGGTGACCTATATATAGTTTGTGATGGGTGACCTATTCATGGTTCATGATCGACTAATCTTTCCTGTGATGTGAAATTATCTAAGATTTTTCAAAAAACTTAATGATGATGTTTTGATTTTTTTCCCTAGGATATGTTTTGCCTTTCTTTATTTAGATGATATACCTTTTTATCATCTTTTAATTGTCCATGAAATGGTTCATATTTGTTGTTCCTTTTTGGTTGTTTTCGAGGAATTTTCCTTAAAAGTTTTTACAAAAATCTTTGTAATGTTTATTCATGTGTTTTACCTATTTTCAAATATTAACCCTTCTTTACTTTTCCATCTTTTTATTGCTTGATTGATGAGGTTTGTAATATTCAATTAAGAACTTTGTTTTATAATTTATTTTGATTTTTTCTGTAGAGTTATCACAATGTCATGATCTTGGTCGCAAGTTTAAAAAGTTAATCCAATTAACTCAAGTATAAATATTTTTTTCCTTTCTATGAGGCTATTCCAATCTCATGACCTAAGGTATGAGTTTAACATGGTAACTCCAAGTTTGTTTTTTGGTATATTTTTATAATCTTTTTTCAATTCTGTCATTTGAAGTTGATTTAATT
>CM063604.1:11464048-11502519 GCA_032356905.1 Salix exigua
TATATATACACAATGATAGTTTATAATCCAGTAGTTTTGACTTTTGGATTGAAGATGTCTTCCATTAGATTTATATTATTATATTATTGTCTCCAACACAATGTTATGAGTTGATTTTTTAATATAAAATATAGTTTAATGCATTGTTAATGTGTTTTTAAATAAAAAATAATCATAAATTCAAAATATAATATATATTAGATGATATTTTTTAAAACAATATTGAAATGATGATACATTAAAAGATATTTCTCTTTAAATATTGAAAATGTATGTTAGATGATATCCTTTTTAAATATTGATACAACTATATATTTAAAGTTATTTAAAAAATACTGATATATATATATATATACACATACATACATACATACATATATATATATATATATATATATTTATTTAAAAAATAAAAAAATACCAAAGTCAACCTATCAAACTTGAAACTAGGTCATTGAAATAACTCCTGCAAATAAATTTAAAAATAATAATTATGAAGCGTAATTTCTAACCAAGTCAATATTAAAGGATAAAATAAAATAAAATCAATTAAACAAACAAAAAATACAACCTAAGTCAAGTCAAGTCAAGGCAGACTAACTTGTTAAACTTGCTAGTAAGGTCATAGGACTAGCATAACTTCAGAAAAAAGAAAATAAAAAAAATTACAAAACTCTAATTCAAACATATCCAACAATAAAGGTTAAAATTGAAAACAAAAAATTCATGAGACCAGGATAATTCCACATAATGCAAATTAAAAACAAATTACAAAGCTTAATTTCTAAACAACCTAATATTGAAACGATAATTTTTTAAAAAAATTGAGTTGTTGAGGGATAAAAAAAGAAAAAGAAAATATTCAATTAAAAACAAAAAGAAAAACAAACTAAGTCAATCAAGACTAACTTGCCAAATTTACAACTCATGTTATCTAATTTGAAAAACCCCGTGAAGAAGTAATTTGAAAAAAAATATGTGGAGCCTATTAAAACAAATCCGAGTTAAAAAAATTACCTAAAACAAAGTCATCCTCGATTAATCTATCAAATTCATGAGCTAGTCATGAAATATGAATAATATCATAAAAGGTAAATATAAACAAATTACAAAATCTACTTTCCTACCAACTCAATCTTAAGGAATAAAATCTAAAAAAAAAAAGAGAGTCAATCTAGATTAACTTGTTAAACTTGCAAAAGAGATCATAAGATTTGAATAAACTCATTTAAAGAAAATATTTTTTTTTTATGAAGCCCCACTTTCAATAGTTATAATGTTAAGATTGAAATCAAGAAGAAAACAAATTAAATCTATAAAAATAATATATAACCTAATAGAAAGAAAATGAAAATAAACTATGAAACAGAAATTCTAAAAATTGAAGTATAAAGTTGAAAAATGAAACAAAAAAAAAAGATGGGGTCATGAAGGGTTAAATTAAAAAAGATAATCAAACAAAAAAAATCAGTAAGTAGTTTTTTCGTGGAGCAATGATTCAACTACCCCCTTTATTGTTTTACTAGTAAGATGGGCCGAGCTTGGGTTAACTTTTTTTTTTAATATAAAAAACATGTTCATGTGATAACAATAATTTAAAAAGATTGGAAAAATCTAAGAATTTGTTAATTGAAAGAGATTACACATATTGTCAAAATAATGATGTAAACCCTCAGTTTAAAAACAAAATATAGTGGTATGAATATTTATTTTTGGTTAATATCCTTAAAATAGTAAAGTTAATATTAATATATTTCAATTAAAAAAGCTTGATTAAATGAAGGGATGGAATTAAAATTGACAGAAACTAACACTAATTAAACTAAAATAAATTATGGGATTTCTTGCACAAATAAAAGAAATATAGGTCTATAGAATAATTAAGCAAAACTTGAAATTATATAAGAATGAATAGTGTTCTTGAAGAACACTCTATTGTTGACTGAAAGACGAAGAACAAAGAGAAGAGAAAACTATAAGGAGAACCAAGTAAGTTCATCTTAAAATTCACAAAAGAGAGATATATTAGGTAATCAGAGCATTTTAGAAAGAGATTTGAACAAGAAAAAAATTAAATTAAAGGTCTAAATCCTTCAAATTTTAGGATAAGGGATTTTTAGCAGGAAGGACAAAAAACTGAGGGTAAATGTGTTTTCTAAACTTGCAACTTTTTTTTTATCTTTAAGTTAAGAAGTAAGAAACTTCTTCAAAGCAGTTGATTGGGGTAGTTTATGTGTCTTTTTAAAGTAAAAGTTTTAGTATATAGGGATGTTTGAAATTGTATGATAGGTGTTAGATTATATGTTTTTAGTTTTAAATTATGTAAAATGGTATGAAAAATGATTTGGTAACAACTCAATTTGAAATTAAAGGAAAATTTATCCTCCTTAAAGACTAAGGTTTCATTCAAATTGGAAAGAAAATGATGTTTGGGTTATTCAATGTAACTAATAGATAATTATGTATAAAATTGTATTAATCAAATGAATAATGTATAATGATTGGATCAATTGAAATAAAAGAAAACCCATGTTAAGGTATAGGAAATTTCAATTAAGACACACTCGGACATACAAATTTATTAGAATAGTTAATTTACCATATAGTGTGGTTATTAACATGTTACTTTAATTATTTATATATGAATAAATGATTACTTTTAAGAAAATTTGAAATAGAATATGATTACCATATTTATGCATAATTACAACAAAAGGAGATTTATAAGTTCTTAACAATGAATTTAGAACTTAGTAATGATGGTGAAATGGAAATGTGGATTTTATGTGGGTGGAAATTTGTACAATGTATATGTTGGTACATGTGAGATTACAGGTACCATCCATCAACGAGAAATGACTAGCGAGCATAAGTTCATGATTAGTGTTAAACACCATACTCTTTTAAAATATTTAATTAACTCTAAGAATGTTATTGAAATATATTTTAGTTTAAAATCTATGTTGTTAAATAATATATGTTAAGTTAGTTATCCTGGTATAGAGATTGATAATTGGTTTGAACATGTTAAACTAGTTTTCATGGTTAGGTACTAACACTCGATTTATGCATATTGAGCTAGTCATCCCATGTCATCCCAATATAAGTACTAGAACTTAGAATGGGTTGATACAAATCATTTTACCAGTTATATGGTCTATGTTTGATTATGGTCATAAATAAAAGTTTATTTGATAATAAAAAGTGTCTTATAGAGGTTTATGGGTTATTTGTAAAATAGAGATGTGAAGTCTATCAAGGGTTGACTTAATTAAGTTAAACTAACTATTTTTTTTTTATCTATTTCATACTTTATTCATTTTTCATATCTTGATAGTGTTAAGTTTATATGAAACAAATTCCACGTACCTCGTAGCAGCGCATTAGTACATAGTTGTTTAAAGAGTTTCACTTTTGTATCAATTTTTTCAATGTAACAAATTGTTAGGTCATTTTGTATGTAAACATGTCAATTTAACTTAGAATGTTATAAAATTATTATGTATGATGAAATGACTAGGATAATTTAAATTATATCCTTTCCATGTGCTTTCTTTAAATTCTTAGATAGGTTATGTCATGAACTATACTTCAATTTTAATTCATAATAATTATATCTTTTGAAAATTGTTAATAATGAATGTTTTATTTTGAATTATAGATTAAAGATGCTAAAAATTATTAGTTGGATGATATTGCGAATGTGAAAGTCCTGAAAGTTATGATGCTATATTGGTAAAAATATTGGATGATGAGAAAAGTGGAATCTTTATTTGCAATGTTTGAAAAACATTGATCAAGGAAAAAACTTTGTTGAAAACAAAATTTCTACCTTTTTGGCAATAACATTGATTAAGGAAAAGTGGAATCTTTATTTGTAATGTGTGAAAAACATTGATTAAGGAAAAAACTTTGTTGAAAAAACATTAGATGATTAAACAAAAAATAAAACAAGTTTAAGAAAAGAGGGGAAACACATGCAAAAGTGGACCTCTTAACCAACAATTTATTAAAGTTTGGTTAATCTCTTAAAGAACAATTTATTAAATTCTAGGCCTAGGCTCAACTAATAATTTAAACACTCAACAATTAAATGTTGAAGAATGAAACACTAAAGAATCAATATATATTTAAAAATGACAATAAAAAAGAGAGAATTAAATTTGATAGAAAAAAACACAAATACATACATACATACATACATACATATATAACAATAGTCTCAATCACAATGTCAAGTACAATAAATAGCAATAAAAAATGAAAATCAAATGTGACAAATGAAAAAAATCCTTGGAGGATAAAATTGAGAAAAACTTTAAACTCATAAATTGCTCCAAATTAAAAATTATAATCAAGAGAACATGAATCAAATTTTAAGATAATAAACTTCTGGGGTTGATTTGAAATCTTTGAAGTCCAGCACAAAAAAAGAAAAAAAGAAGAAAAGAAAAGAGGAATAGCCAGAAACCGGAAATAACCATGCGACGCGTGCTACCTCAATATTAGAAGCAGGGTTTTGACCATTAATTGTACCTTGCGAACATTCTTCATAAGCCTCCATTGTAGAATTTGTAATGCTTATCCCTTCAATAACACTCCAAGTCGTATACCAATATTAAATACAATTTCTTCTTTATTTCATCTAAATCTTTAAGCACATATCATATCATGCGTAGGACTAATATATACATATCCCACCTTTTCCTTCCTCTACGTGAAACGATCGATTTGCTGCTACAGATGTCTCTCGGTGACGAACTTACACAAACAATCTACTCATATCATGGGTTGAAATGATGATTTCATGGATCCAGCCATTAGTCTGAAATCTGACCTAGACAAACGCACAATTCAAAACCCACATCTAGGGTTAATTAGATGTTTTCCAGCGCGGATCGTCAGCGGCTGCTCATCATCCTCTGCGCTCCTAATCTGTAATCTCTCCATGGTAGTAAAATTCAACAGCTCCCTCTTCTTGTCGCACCATCTGACATCAGATGGGCTGCAATTGTTGAACCACAAGTTGATATGATGATACTAGCTATCTTGACTTGGTCCTGAACCAAGAAAATAATCTTTGAACGCGATCAAATCTTCAAGTAGAGAGGCAAAATATGGATTGCGAAATTTCCATCCTTAGGGCTTAAGAAACAAATCTCCTTTGACCGCATAAAACCAACGTTCAAATGACAGTGCATCTTCCATCTTTTTGTGTCCCCATCACACTTGGTGATTCTACTAGCTAGACGTGGCTGGCTGGACCCTGCATTTACAAACTAATAATATCTCTTTATGCCATAAAGTAGAGAAGGGAGACATTTACAATATACGCTTCTCTTAAATTAATTTAAGTTTTAAAAGAGAATCAATAGGAGAATTTCATCACTATACTCTTTTTTTTCCCTTGAATGCAGGTGTCCGGTCAGTTTTTGCATATATTGATTAATCTCATGTGCTCTAAAATTAACTATCATGTCTATAATCTTTAATAAATACAGATAAAAGTTATAATATTCTAAATGAGTCCTCAAACATCTAATTTTGATTTTTTTTTCTCCTTGAATTTATTTTTTCAAAGTGAAATAAAAAATTCTTCTAAAGCTTAAATATGTTATTTTAGGTGTTTTAAAAGTAAACAAAAATAGAATTTAATCTTAGCCTCTTTCATCATGTAAAACCATTTGACACAGCAATATACTGTTTTGGTGGCTGAATCTCTCAATCAGAATTTTTCTCTTTCTAATCTGAAATCTGACAACCTCCCAAAAAAAGAACTAAAATGAAAATAAAAATAAAGTATGATATCATAATATAATTTTTAACAGTTATAGAAATTGCTCACCTAATAGCTTAAAAAAGACATCCTAAAATTAACTTTGTAAAGAAATTGCAGGGAAAAACTATTTTACAGTTGATTTTCTTTGTTTAGTTATTATGGTGCTAATTTGTATAGAAATTAAGAAAATGATTTTAAAATTCTATGGAAAGGTTGGGTTAAATTCGGTTCGTACCATACAAAAATAAATTCTATTACGTGGAAGAAATTGAAAAAATGAGCTCTATGTTTGATTTTAACCAATTAACATCATGGGAATATCCATTAAAAATACTTTTATATTTTTATTATATAGTTTATTTATTTATTTTGAAATTGGTAGACACTCGTTACTAATATTATTGTTTTTAAAATATTCTTTATAAGAAACTATCTTGTGAAGTTTCCTCATCAAATGAGTAAATGTTTTATTTTAAATTTAAAAAAACAGTTTTCTATATTAGATGATGTTTTACTCACCATTATTAAAAAAAGAACAAATAATAAATTATTTTATAAATATAACAAAAGTACGCGGATGTTTTATTTTAAAACTCAATAATTTAAAAGATTTAGAAAACAAAAAAGGATTTGAAAATACAAAACATTGTGCACATCAAGTGAGATCATTACAATATTTTACATGTTCTGCAACGGAGATTCCTTCATTTTCTAATTGCAGAGATGACATCCATCAGCCTGTTCTCTATCCTGGAATTTAAAATTTGATCTCCACTTGCTTTAAAATATTCTAATAATTCGAAAGATTCCATCAGGAGATGCTTCAACCAAGGCCTCGTAGTAATTAATCTCTCACGTGTAATTGTTTTTCATTTTAATATACTGATTTCCTCAAAATTACAATCAAATATTTCCTTTTGACCGGGAAAAAAAATACAATATGGATTGATCATCTTTCACTTTCCCCAGTCAAATACACGAGGTTAATTTGTTCATTTTAATACATCAATTATTTTAATTATGATTTGATTGATGAAAGTGAAAGTTATGGAACCTAGTTTTTATTTTATTTTAGTACACTAGTAGTTTCAATTATTGCAATCAAAATCCCTTAACTTAAATTTATTTATTTACTGATCGCGTGATTGTAGATATTAAAATTTCAACAAGTCCAAATGCAAGGATGATAAATATAGACTAAAGTCCAAATACAAATACTTGGAAGTTATCTATAAAAATATTCATTTACTTTATTAAATCAAATTAAATTTAAATCTCACACGATTAAAACTTTTCAGGATCTTATGAATAATTTTTATCAATTTAAAATCTCACACAGTTAAAATTTTTGAGTGAATATATTATAATCCAAAATAAGATCCATATATGATCATAATTAGAGAATTCATGCAAGTTAAAGGCCATCTCAAGAGATTTTCTATTTTTTTTTTCTTATAATCAAATTTGTTATTGTAACTTTGACATCATTTTTAGTGTCTTTTTGCTAACAAGTTTCTAGAATGCCTAGTGCTACCATCTCTTCCTCTCAAACCAATTGCTCTACTATCCAAAATGAAAAATATAAAAGATCTAAACGATTCTCCGATCGATTCTTAAGGTGCTGCTAAAGTGGAAATTTTTCTAGCCACTCATCCAAAGACTAATTCTAGAAAGTTCAAATTGGTCCCTTCGTTTAAAAATATTCTCTACAAGAGAAAACAGAAGAAGCAATATCCTTAAAATATAAGTCTAAAAACTCTTCATTTCCAAATTTGCAAGAAGAGATTAAGATTCCACCATATGAATTAAATCCAAGCATGCAATCAAAGTCCATATCTTATTCTATGACTTAAAAAAAATAGGGAGATTATTCATCCTCATCTGACTATAACTCTCAAGTGCTAGCCATTGTCATTCTGAAAATAGAGTAGCTGAAAAGATCAATCAAGGAAAAGCATGTTCAAATCGCCATGTTGATGAATCAACTAGAAAACAAATCCATATGCGGAAAGCACCTGAAGGATAG
Organism: Salix exigua; assembly: GCA_032356905.1. Classification (NCBI taxonomy): domain Eukaryota; kingdom Viridiplantae; phylum Streptophyta; class Magnoliopsida; order Malpighiales; family Salicaceae; genus Salix; species Salix exigua. The sequence goes on from CM063604.1 coordinate 11,471,854, forward strand.
AAGATCTATCAAGGAATAATATTTATCAAGATCCTTTAAAAAACCAAGATGCTCATGAAGAGTAGTAAAAAAATGCATCATGATCAAACAATAGTGCAAAATGATTTAAAGAACACTATTGAACTATCAATGAGCCTATTCATTCTCCAACATCTCCAACATGTAATTATTGATGTCGCGACGACGATATTTTTTTACGCGCTTATCGCCCCGCCATCACCCCTGTGATTTGGGTGGGACAACGGCGAGCGGTGAAATGAGGGGTGTTTTATAGTCATAAAGTTATGACTATAATTATTAGGAGTCGCCACCTAGTATTATAGTCACTGGGAAACCTATTGGTCTGCGAGAGTCTTGGATAAGGGGACTTGTTGTACAAGGGGAACACGTATCACCCCCACTGCACCCTACCTATGATAAACTGCATTGTTATTTGATTGTTTTTTTCTAAGATTATTTTTTATACTGCATTTAAAAAAGCATTTTTTTGTGTCTGCGGGTGTACTTTACAATGTAATTTTACACCACAGTTACGAGTCTTTTTTTATCTATGTATGTACTTTACAATGTAATTTTACATCATAGTAAAAATCTTTTTTTTATCTACGGACGTAGTATACAATTTAATTTAACACCGTGGTAAAATCTTTTTTATCCGCGGGTGTACTTTACAATATAAATTTACACCTTAATAGATGAAACAAAAATATTTATAATTATTTTTGATATTTTGGCCAAATTCCAACGGATAATCATAAATCGGTTATGATATCTAATTTTCGTTTCAAAATATGAGAAAGATGCAACATAATTTTTACAAAAAATATGTATGGAAAAATCATGGAATTTGACCGTATGCACAAAACAAATATATTTTTTGTATTTTTGTTTTTTTTGTAATAATAATAGTAGTAAAATGAACATAAAAATATATATTTTTTGTGAATTTGTATTTTTTTTGTTTCTAGGCTGGGTTGTTAGCTCGTGAGGGCTGGAAGCCCAAGGTTTTGGGTTGGGCTTCCGGTCCTCACGGGCTGGAAGCTCGAGTGTTTTTAGGTCTAGCCTAGGTGTTTTTGGGTTAGGCTTCTAGTCCTCACGGGCTGGAAGCCCAACTCCCTTAGAGCTATGCCCGGCCCATTCACGTCGGCCCAGCCTGCATGAACAGTGGGATACATCCCACTGCATGAAGGCGCAACAGAGAAGAAGATGAAAAGTGGCGTTTTTTGACTATGATGAAACATGTACCTATTAGTACCATTGAGTAGAGGAGGTCGAGGTGATGATTCCTATCATGATGGCGTTGTCAACGGTGGCCGGAGAGAGCTTCTAAAGTCGTTGGGGGATGTGTTACCGTCGCTGCAACTGTCTCTACGCCTCGCCTGAGAGTATGGATGGGACGCTGGTGTGGTGGGGAAGCTCACGGTGATGATGAGAGGGGCATTGGGTGGTCGGGTGGCCAGTAATGGTAGAGAGAGAGAGCTTGACGGGGGCTGGTTTTTAGAGAGAGGAGGGATATGCAGTCTGAGAGAGAGAGAAGAAGAAGAACTGGTCGCTGAGGGAGATGATGATGAGGGTATTATTTCATGTGATTTTCTCTTCTTCTTTCGTTTCTTTCTTTGAAAAATTTCTGAATTCCTTCTCTGTTTTGCTCTCGTTCTTTATTGGTTTCTTTCTTTTTCTTTTTTTTCCACATAACTCCCTCTATCTTCTTTCTTTTTCTTTTCTTTCTGTTTGTCTTCTCCTATTGATAGGGGCAGAGTCAGCTCTCACGCATATGAGGTTACTGCCTCTGCCTCCTCTACAAATTCTTTGCAGAGGTTGTGGTTGCAGAGGCAATGTGCTCTGCACTGTTTTGCAATTTGGTCCTTCAATGTTTGATTGGTTCAATTGCACCCCCAACTAGTTTTAAACTTTTAATTTTATGCAATTGTATCCCCGTCCAAATTTCAACAGCAACATTAAATGTGCACACCCTTTTTATTTTGGTCTCTAGTTTCTGATTTGCGCGATTTAACCCTTAATTGACCATTGGATTCTCAATTTGTTCAATTCGGTCCCTGATTTCGCATAATTGACTAAGAAAATTTAATTGGTCTCCGAAAATTCCATTCTCATCAATTGATCCAGAATTAAATTCAAGAACTTGGTTTCTCATTGACTAAGCCCTCAATAAAATTAATTTAACCAATTTAAAGTATAATTAAGTCCTTGCACTTAATTAAATCCTTCAATTGGATCCCGATCATAATTAAACTTTAAATTGGTTGACTATTAAATCGAATCAACCCATAAAAATATAATTATGTCGTTCAACTTACTTTTTACACAAATTTATCCAATGATAAATTAGTTTTGTCTTAAATTTGTATTTTCCTCTATTTTGGAACAAAAGAGATATGATTGAAAACAACCAAAATTTCCAAATTGATTTTTTTCTACCCACGCTGGCTCCATTTATTTTATTTTGGGGAGTAACCCAAAAATTGGGTTACGACAAGTTGCCCCCCTCCTTACAATGCTTACGACTAAAGTTTTGTAAAAGACTTTAGATAGTAAGCGTTGTAAAGAAAAAGAAAAGTGGATTTATCAGACCAAGAAATAGTCAATCCATCGAAAAATGAGAATGTGGGCTATAAAGCGCATTCAAAAAGGAATAATAAGATAGGGCTAGAAAGCGCACTACCTAAGAATTGGGACCTAAGGAGGACACTTAAAAAGGATGGATGACTTACCAATAGTGAAGATGATCTCATTGTAATGGGTGACCTACCTAGGTGAAAAATGAAGACAGTCTCATTGTAATGGGTGACCTACCCAGGCGACGATAGTGAAGATGATCTCATTGTAATGGGTGACCTACCTAGGTGAAAAATGAAGACAGTCTCATTGTAATGGGTGACCTACCCAAATAAAAATGGTAAAAATGATCTCATTGTAATGGGTGACTTGCCCAGGAAATGGTGAAGATTTCATGGGATGGAAGATATGGCTAGAAAGCGCACTATTTTAATTGATGGTGGAACTTTGGAAAACATGCTCGAAGATGAGGGGGGGAATAGGGCTAGAAAGCGTGCTATTTTAATTGATGGTTTGAGGGTTGAAAAACGCACTTGATGAATGGGAAAAATAAGACTGGAAAGCGCACTATTTTAATTGATGATGGGTAACAAGCGCACTCAAATAAGGAAAGAGATAGAGTTGAAAAACGCTCAATTTGCTGAATGAAAGGCTTGTAAGTGCACCCAGGGAAGTGAAAATGATGAGGGCTCAAAGGCGCACACAAAAATGATGAAGGTTTGTAAATTACAATCCCTTCTAAACATTTCTTGGATTATCAATAAGGATGCAAAGCATGATGACATCTATTTTTTTAAAAAAAAAGAGGCAGGGCTAAAAAGCATGCCAAAAGGGAGTTCGAAGGTGTACACAAAATAATGAATGAAGGTTCGTAAATTACGATCCCTCCAAAACATTTCCTAGATTCTTAATGGGGATGTAATGCATGATGATGCATGTATACTTACCTGAAAGATATAGCTCCCCCTTTCTTCTTCCTAGCCTCCCTTTTCCTAGGGTTTGGATCTCTAACTTCGACGACTTCTCGCTTCTGCTTACTCGAGCCACAATTTAAAATTTTGATCACCAGAGATGATATATTTTCCATATCAACATGCCCCTCGAGTTTGATCCAGATTCTTTGAAAAGGAATTATGGAGTCAGTTTCATGATTTTGACTACTAGAGATGATAGATTTTTCCATATCAACATGGCCCCCTAATTTTGATCCAGACTCTTTGAAAAGGAATGATGGAGCCAACTTCAATAGCATTTGTAAGTTGCCCCCTAGCCTGGTCATGCCCATAAGTATTTTGGGTTTGTAATGTTTGCATGAAAGTGGGTGGTTATTTGAAAAGGATGTGTTTTCATGTGGGATTTTTGGAATTTCAAAGTCATTCCAAGCACCAAAATCATTGTGGTTGCCCTAGTAAGGTCATGCCACACCAATTTTTTAGGCTCCGAGTGTTTGTAGGAGAGGGATGGTTATTTGCAAAAATATTTTAACGTAAAACTTTTGGAATTTCGAAGTCATTCCAAGCACAAAAACCATTTTGATCTTTGTTTAACAAGCTTGTTCTCGAAAGAATTTAAGTGATCTCATTGTGAGGTTTTATGTTGACTTTGACAAGAATGCAAAATGATATTTGTAAGTCTCGTATGTCAGGAAGGTTTCAAATGGAAAGGCATTGCTTATCGATCCAGATCACTAGTATTTAATCAGATGGGCTTTATTAGGCTTGTAACGTAGACTTAGGTTACTGACTATGAAAAAAAGATATTTGTAGGCTCAAAAAGTGTTTAAAGGGTTTTTAGACTAAAGATCATTTAGTGCTTACTTTTAGACTTCTTTTTAGTCCTCGTAATTAAATTGTATAATGACCTGAAATGCCCCCAACATTTTTTGGATTTCTATCATGAGTTTTTCAATAGTGTTGTCATGAGTGATACATTAAGCATAATATTTTTTCACAACATCAGAGTTTACAAGTCTAGGCAGATTTTCTCCATCCATGTTAGTTAGAATTAAGGCCCCTCCTGAAAAAGCCTTCTTCACTACATATGGTCTCTCATAGTTTGGCGCCCATTTACTCTAGTCTTCTGTTATTGATATCTTTTTCAGCACCAAATCTCTCTCTTTGAACACCCTTGGCTTGACCTCCTTGTTGTAAGCTTTTGCTATCCTGCTTTGGTATAACTGGTGATGGCAAACAGTTGCTAGTCTTTTTTTATCGACTAAGTTTAACTGTTCAAACCTCCCCCTTACCCATTTTGATTCATCTAATTCTGCCTCTTTCAAGATCCTTAGTGATAGAATTTCCACTTCTAAAGGTGTGACTGCCTTTATTCTATATACTAAATCATATGGGGTTGCCACTATGGAAGTTTGAACAGTAGTTTGAACATCCATGTTAGTTAGAATTAAGGCCCCTCCTAAAAAAGCCTTCTTTACTACATATGGTCTCTCATAGTTTGGTGCCCATTTACTCTAGTCTTCTGTTATTGATATCTTTTTCAGCACCAAATCTCTCTCTTTGAACACCCTTGGCTTGACCCCCTTGTTGTAAGCTTTTGCTATCCTGCTTTGGTATAACTGGTGATGGCAGACAACTGCTAGTCTTTTTTTATCGACTAAGTTTAATTGTTCAAACCTCCCCCTTACCCATTCTGATTCATCTAATTCTGCCTCTTTCAAGATCCTTAGTGATAGAATCTCCACTTCTAAAGGTGTGACTGCCTCTATTCTATATACTAAAGCATATGGGGTTGCCACTATGGAAGTTCGAATAGTAGTGCGTTATGCGTGCAAAGCGTATGGGAGCATTTCATGCCAATTTTTGTAAGTAACGACCATCTTTTGGATGATTTTCTTAAGATTCTTATTCATGCCAATTCATGCTTCAACAGCTCCATTCATCTTTGGTCTATAAGGGGAGGAGTTAAGATGCTTAATTTTCCATTTAGTTCAAAGTTTGGCAATCAATTTTCCATTAAAGTTTTGAGCATTATCATTTACTATCCTTGCAGGTAGACCATAGCGATAGATCAAGTCCCTTTTAATGAACTTTTTGACAACCTTTTGAGTTACATGGAAGTAGGAATTAGCTTCCACCCATTTGGTAAAGTAATCAATTACCTCTAGAATGAATCTATGTCTATTACTTGCCTTCGAGTTAATTGGTCCTATGGCATCCAATCCCCACATGTCAAATGGCCAAGGTGAGGTTATGTTGAATAGAGGTTTTAGAGGTGCATTTATTTTATCACCATAGACCTGACACTTATGAAATTTTCTAACATATATCACGCAGTCTCTTTCCATGGTCAGCCAAAAATACCCAGATCTTTGCATTTGCCTTGCCATTATATGACCATTGGCATGGATGACACAAATTCCTTCATGAACTTCTTTCAAAGCCTGCCCAATTTTTTTCTCATCTAGACATATGAGTAAGGTCCCGTCGAATAACCTCTTGTATAGGATTTCGCCATCCAAATAGAAATTTACGACCATCCTCCTTAAGGTTTCTTTATCTTCCTTGGAAGCTTCTTGGGGGTATTCTTGTTGTTGGATAAATCTTTTGATATCACTATACCAGGGTTCTTCATCTGATGACTCTTTGAGTGTGCAACGGTGGGCTTGATGATTTCGAATCTTAATGTCAATTAGGTGGATCTTTTTTCTAGCAACAATTTGTACCATTGAAACCAACGTTGCCAAAGAATTAGCAAACTCATTTTTATGCCTACTCGTATGAGTGAATTTGACCTCTTCAAACTCAATGGCTAACTTTATAAGGTAGTTTTGGTAAAGTTTCAACTTTTCATCTTTAGTTTGTCATTCTCCTCTTACTTGGCAAATGATCAACATGGAATCCCCAAAGACTTCAAGCTTTTTAACTCTGAGTTCTAAGGCAACCTCTAAACCAATGATACATGCTTCATATTTAGCCATGTTATTAGTGCACTCAAATTGTAATCTTACTGAAAAAGGATATTGCGTCCCATCTGGGGAAATTATTATTGCTCCAACTCCATTTCCCGATACATTTACTACCCCATCGAAATAAAGCGTCCACCACTCACTTGCCCCACTATCATCCTTGATTGCCAACATGTCTTCATCAAGGAGATCAAAATTTAGAGGCTCATAACCTTCCATGGCATGATCCGCAAGATGATCAGCAATTATACTGCCTTTTACAGCTTTCCTTGTCATAAAAACAATGTCATATTCTGCTAACAACACTTGACACCTTGCTATCCTACTCGATAGATAGGACTTCTCACAGATGTATTTAAGTGGATCTAGCTTAGAAATTAGCCACGTGGTGTAGTATAACATATACTGCATAAGTCTTCTCATACTCCAAACCAAAACACAACATAACTTCTCAATCATGGTGTACCTAGACTCACAATCGATAAACTTCTTACTCAAGTAGTATATAGCTTGTTCCTTTCTTCCAAATTTATCATGTTGTCCCAACACACAACCCATGGCCGTTTCTATGACCATTAAGTACAATATCAATGGTTTCCCTGGTACTGAAGGTATTAATAATGGAGGGTTTTGTAAATACCTCTTTATCTTGTTGAATGCCTCCTGACAATTAGTATCTCATACTCTAGGATTTTTCTTTTGGAGTAAGCAAAAAATCGGTTCACACATTACTGTTAGTTGGGATATGAAATAGGCTATGTAATTCAAGCATCCAAGAAAACTCCTTATTTCCTTTTCAGTTTTAGGTGCTGGCATTTCTTGTATGGCCTTGGTTTTATCCGGATCAACTTCTATTACTCGGCTGCTCATAATAAAACCCAACAATTTTCCCGTCTTTACTCCAAAGGAGCATTTGGCAGGGTTCAACTTTAAATGGTATTTTCGCAATCTCTCAAATAGTTTCCTCAATATCTGCACATGATCTTCATCGATCTTAGATTTAGCCAATATGTCGTCCACATAGACCTCAATTTCTTGGTGCATCATATCATGAAACAAAGCCACCATTGTCCGCTGATATGTAGCCCCACCATTCTTCAAACTGAATGGCATGGCTTTATAACAGAAAGCCCCCCAAGGTGTGACAAAGGTGGTTTTTCTTTGTCTTTTTTTGCCATTCTAATTTGGTTATAACCAAAAAATCCATCCATAAATGAATATGTGGCATTTTTAGCAACATTGTCCACTAAGATATCTATGTGAGGCAGTGAAAAATCATCTTTCAGGCTTGCTTTGTTCAAATCTCTATAATCCACACACACTTGAATATTTCCTTCTTTCTTGAAGACCACCACCATATCAGCTACCCACTGGGATAGTGAACGACCTCTAAGATCCCTGCATCCCATTGCTTTTGTATCTTTGATTTAACTTTTAGGAGCATATTTGATCGTATTCTTCTGTTTTTTTATTTTACTGGCACACTTCCTTCTATTAAAGGGATTTTATGCACGACTATACTAGTATCTAAACCAGGAATTTCTGCATAAGTCCAAGCAAAAATATCTGCATATTCATGCAAAAGAGAGATTAATTTTCCTCTTTTTTTCAGTTGTAATAAGGGTACTGATTTTCAACTCTTTCTCTTGCTTGATTCCTTAATTATGGTCTCAAGCTCCTCACCAAAAGGTTTCCAAGTTTTTTCAGACTTTTCCACCAATTTAGCAAACTCTTTTATATCTTCCTTTGCCCATCCCTCATTATCAAGTATAGTGACATTATTGAAATTTGGCCAATTATTCTTAGTGTGATAGTTTTGTGAGTGGTTGGAACTTTCAACACTCCTGAAAGTGTAAGGTGTGTTCGTGTAAGAGTGTGTATTTGCAAATGACATGTCTAGATAAAATGCATGATCTTATATAAAAAGTGCTCATGTGACAAAGCATAGTCTTGCGGCATCATGAGCTAGATTACCGTCAAGGTCAAAACAGATTAAAACATGGACATGATCAGACAAAAGTAATTACTTTTTAAACACAATAGGAGCAGGCTCCATCTTCCAGTTTTGGTGCATCTTCCCTCCAGCTAATTTTTGCACAAAAGTTCTTGCAGGAGGCCCATCGACATCGTGGATAAATATTAGTGGAAAATCTACCTTTTCTCCTTGGCATTCATGAGTGCCAATATACAGTTCAGTTATGCCTGATTTGATCTCCTCAACTAAACTGCAAAAAGATACTTGGAGTGGTGGGAGGACAATCTTTTCTTCTTTTGACTCTCTTCCTTCAAATTTTGCCATCCTTGCTTCTTTCCTAGCTTGGGCAACCCACTTGTAATCCTTTTTTTTTATTATATCCCAGTCCAAACCTCTGATCCGCACATTTTAATTTTATTGTATTGATTAGCTTTGACATTCCGCTTATAGGATCATACTGAAAGAGAATCCTGTTCCTTAAGAAACACTTTGTAGCCATCTTTGTTGCTTCCGGGATTCGAGGTTTCTTTACCATTGCGCCCTCAGGAACCCAATCTGTATTCATTATTTTAAAAGCATGAATATTCCCCTCCTTACAGTCCTTTGATTTTATAAAAGATATGGCCACATTCTTGATCATTGAAACTGTTTCCTCAACTTTGATAGTAATCAACATTCCATTTATAATATATTTCAAGTATTGGTGTAGTGAAGAGGCCACTGCTCCAGCTGCATGTACCTTCATAGTAACATACTGTAAGATGGATGTATATCCATTACTTGCAATGTCACTAGAAACATATGTGGTCCCACATATAATTCCACTTCCAAAGTCCCTACTATTGGTCTTGGCGATCCATTAAATGCCCTTGTCATCATGGTACTTGGCTTCATGTATGAAGCATCAATGGGCATTTCTTGTAACATGTGTCTTGGTAACACATTCAGTGTAAAGCCATTATCGATTAATACTTTCTCAATCAAGACATCCTTACATCGTATTGTGATGTATAGTGGTTTATTATTTCATGTACCATCAGAAGTCACTTCATCTTCAGTAAAATACACATAATTTGAAGCCTGTATTCTCCCTACTAAATGCTCCATGGTTTCTGGGTTGATGTCCTGAGGTACATAGGCTTCATTCAACACTTTTTGCAAAGTTTTCCGATGAGATTCAGAACTTAATATTAAGGAAAATAATGATATCTTAGCAGGGGTCTTCTTGAGTTGTTCGACCACACTGTACTCACTATGCTTCATTAACTTTAAAAATTCATTGGGTTCCTCTTCTGTTACAGGTTTATTTGTTTCTTCAAACACAACAATCACTTCCTTCCCTTTAATATTCTTTAACTCCTCTGGGGTAAAACACCTACCACTTCGAGTCAAGCCCCTAACTTCGGGTAAAATGAATATCCATAGTCGTAGGGCATGGCATTATAGTCTTTTTTGTGTGTGGTGGTGGGCTCGGTCAAAACTAACTTGGGTGGTTCTCCCGGAGTGAGTTAAACCGACATACTTCTTTACCATACATTTTTGTCACAAACACTTTATCATCTGTAATTGTCTCTACCCGAAGCAGACCTCAATTTATCATTTTCATCACATTTTCATAGAAGCCTTGACATTGAGTAATAGAATGACCTTTCTAGTTATGATATTGGCAACATCTCATGTCATCATATTTCGCCCCTATCAGCATTTGATAAATTCTTTCCTTTGGCATCTTTAAGTTTGTAGGATACTCGACATCCAACATATTTACTGATCCTCTACCCGAAACATGACTAGGTAATGGATTGGTGCTTATATTTGGGGGCTTTTTAAATGTTATCCATCCAACTTTAATTGATAGGAGGAGCTTTCTTTTAAAAGCAATGCATGTATGGATGTTGTGTCCTGCGATTCTTGCATGGTATTTGCAAGTGAGATTCAACTTATATCAATTAGGATAAGGCGGATGTAAGGGTGTCAAGGGTACGGGAGCACATGCTTGTCATGACGGTGATTTTTTCATGCTTTGTGCCCCACCATCACCCCAGGATTTGGGGGAGACGATAGCGCGCGATGAAAATGGGTTTGTTTTATAGCCATAAAATTTACGACTATAATTCTAAGGAGTCTTCACCTAGTATTAAGGTCACTAGGAACCTAATAGTCTGCGAGAGTCTAGGTAAAAAGACTTGTTGTGCAAGGGAAAGATGCATCACCAGCAATGCACCTTACCTAAGATAAGTTGTATTGTTGTTTGATTGTTTAGTATAAATCATTTTTTATTGGTCTTTTCTAAAATTAAACGTAGATTTCTCTCCGTGAGAAAATCTCTACCTCATTGTAGATTGAAAGACTAACCAAAATTAATTTGGCGTTGCATTTTAAAAATCTCATTTTTAACTATCTACAAAAATATCATTATAGTGTAATTTTACACCGCGATAAATTTAACAAAATAATTATTAAAATATTTTTAATATTTTGGCCGAATGCCAAAGTATAATTGTAAAATGGTTACAATATTTAATTTTCGCTTTAAAAATATGGAAAAAGATGCAACACATTTTTACGAAATATATAATGAGAAAAGCTATGGAATCCGGTCGTATGCATAAAAACAATATATTTTTTTGTTTTTTTCTTCTTATGAAATTCAATTTTTATATGTTTTTTTATGCAACTCACACACCCATTCTCTTTTTCATTATTTTTTTTGGTACATTGTACAATTACATAATATGTACAAGAAATAAAAATAACAATAATTTAAAATAAACACATAAACATGTGGATTTTTTTTTACAAAAAGCAACTCAGGAACAGTGGCAGAAGCAGTGTAATGGCCTTGGTGGCGCGGCTGCCCACACGCCACTAGTGAATAGTGATGGCAGAGGGGACCAACAAATCTGCTCCTTCTCTTCTTCCTCTTGTCGGAGATGGTCTTCCGATGACCTGCAAAAACAAAGAAAATACAAAAAAACAACATAAACAGACAATACAGGCAGCTGGGCTATTCGTCCCTCTCGGTCCCTTCTTCTTCTTCTTTTGCTGTTATTGTTGCTACTACTCTCGCCGGCAAGGGTGTTCTTGAAGGACCTGCATACAAAAACAAAAGCCACACCAACACCAACACAAGGAAAATCAGTCAGTTCTATCCTCGACATGCTCTTTTTCTGTTGTTCTCCCTCTTTGATTCGTTCTCCCTCTGCCTCATGTGGCTGGAGGAGAGGCTGCTGTAACTAGAGAAGAAGCCGGCCATGGGGGTTGTTGCAGTGGTGGCTGGTTGGTGGGGAGCAACAACCACAGGAGATAAAGGAAGAAAAGGAGCAGGGGGGCTGTTGATGATGGTGGAGGATGAGCTGACTGAAAAATGGAGCAACTCCTGGAGCAAAGAGCTAACGAGAAGGGAGTAGAAACAAAGGAAGGCTGAGGCAGTGGGGGAGAAAGGCTAGCCGGCGATGACGAGGGAGATCGGTTGACCAAAGAAAAAAAAGAAGGAAGGGGCTGCAGCGGCCTCCCCAAAGGGGTTGGCTGCTGCAGCCCCCAAAAAAAGAGGATTAGGGTTCCTTTTCTTTTAGGTTTTTTATTTTTTTTTCTTTTTTAGGGTTTTTGATTTTTTTTTCTTTTTTCTTTTATTTTTTAGGGTCCCTCATTTTAGGCAATTAGATCTCTATTTATAGAGAAAAATTTGCCCACTCTTTTTCTTGGTTTCGGATTTGTATAATTTGATCCCTAATTTCGCGTAATTGGATTGGAAAAATGCAATTCGGTCTCTGAAAACTCCAAACTTCTCAATTGAACCCAAATTAAGCTTAAGAAATTGATTTTTCATTAATTAGGCCTTTAATAAAATTAATTTGACACATTTAAAGTATAATTAGGCCCTTGCGCTTAATTAAATCCTTCAATTGAGCACTCAATTAATTCCGAAACATAATTACACTTTTAAATTGGTCGACGAAAAAAATCAAATCAACCCATAAAAATATAATTATGTCGCGCGACTTAATTTTTACATAGATTTATCATTTAATTAAATCCTTCAATTGAGCTCTCAATTAATTCTGAAACATAATTACACTTTTAAATTGGTCGACGAAAAAATCAAATCAACCCATAAAAATATAATTATATTGCGCGACTTAATTTTTACATAGATTTATCAAATGATAAATTATTTTTTCCTTAAATCTGTATTTCCTCTATTTTTGGGGACAAAAGAGATACATTAGACTCTCAAAAAACAACCAAAAATTCTATATTGATTTTTCTACCCTCGCTAGCTCTTTTTATTTTATTTTTGTTATTTTTTGTATACTTTGGGGAGTCACCCAAAAATTGGGTGATGACAATGCCCAATACTTAATAACTTTTGGTATATCTCATTCAAGGGCAACGACAATGGGGGTAATTGTTCTCGAAGTTCTTGATAACTCTTTTTGGGAAAATGTACGATTTGGTTTTTTGGTAAATTTATAATGTGGTTCTAATTTTACACCGTCGTAAAAACATTTTTATCTACGGGTGTACTTTAGAATGTAAATTTACACCTTAATAGATGAAACAAAAATATTTATAATTATTTTTGATATTTTTAGCCAAATTTCAACGGATAATCATAAACAAGTTACGATATCCAATTTTCATTTCAAAATATGAGAAAGATGCAACATAATTTTTACGAAAAATATGTATAGAAAAATCATGGAATTTGGTCGTATGCACAAAACAAATAATTTTTTTTTTGTATTTTTGATTTTTTTTTTGTAATAATAATAGTAGTAAAAAGAACATAAAAATATTTTTTATGTCAATTTGTAGATTTAGTAGGACATGTCATGCACCATTTATATATTAATTTCTCATGAAAGTTACTAATGATTAGATCTTTACACTTGATGAACCTACCAATTACATGGAAGTTATTTGATAACATGTTTTCAATTTCAGTGTTTTAATAGTAGGTTGATTAAGCTTGAATTTAATGATTTAGTGATCATAGTTTTATAATCCAGCTCACAAATTTAATAGGCTCACTTATGCTGACTGAGATAAGTTAAATATGTTCTTAAATATTAAAAAAAAATATTGACTTGAATTTTTGAACTAAAATTATATTATTACAAGTTATCTTAGTTGTTTTATATCATATCTAAGTGAATATACACACAATTGTTTTTCGATTTCTTTTACTAGAAAACATGTTATCAATATTTAAATGTTTTTTATGTTAAAATAATTGTTTCCAACCAATAATATGTTAAATGAAAGAAATGTGAAAACATCTTGTCATGATGGGATGCATAACATTCTTGTGCATAACATTCTTGTAGTTTTCTTGTCAAATCCCATGGCACCAAGATCATGTTTGACAATGGGTATTATTATAAATTTCTGGAAATTGCTTCGTTATATCTCATCTTCCATCGTTTATTTGTAATGGAAAGCATCAAGTATCCTTGATGATTGAATCTTATGAAATAAAACTAATCATCATGATCTCCCGTTGAAATACGGGCTCTGAGCCCAATTGTTAATCAAGGAGCCCCCATCGTGCTTAGCCCATAAGCCCAAAAGTGTATTATTGCTAGCCCAATAATAATAATTGTTTTCTTAAAATAAAATCAAGAAAGAGAGAGATACAGATCCAGAAATAAAAAAATAAAAGCACAAAACCAGGTACCGCACTGTCGTTTTTGTCATTGTCATCACCAAAAAAGAGGAAGGGAAACGGGAAACTTCTCTATATCTGTTTGATCTTTACAAGGGGACCCTCGCCTCTGGTTCTTCTTCTCCTTGTTCGTCGTGGTCTTGAAGAAATCACAAATTCTTGAAATAATATCAAAAAATCTTTCTGGGTCTGAAAATGTACGGATTCGAGGCCATGACATTCAACATTCATGGAGGGTATTTGGAAGCCATCGTGAGAGGACACAGATCAGGGCTTTTAACAGCCTCTGATTACAACAATCTCTGCCAGTGTGAAACCCTTGATGATATCAAGATGCATCTCTCTGCTACCGAGTACGGTCCCTATCTTCAAAACGGTCAGTGCAGCGCGTCCACCGTCTTCTTGTTTTTATTATGATCTATCTGTTTCATTTTTGCAATTAGTCGAAGAGATCTGACGATTTTTCTTTCATCTTATTATTGTAATAATTCTAATTGTGGGATGCAGAACCTTCTCCATTGCACACCATCACCATCGTGGAGAAATGCACTCTGAAATTAGTTGATGAGTACAGGCATATGCTAACCCAAGCCACAGAGCCCTTGTCCACCTTCTTGGAGTATTGCACGTATGTCAACACCCTTGTTCTTTCATTTACTTAATTCGGTTCCTCATCACTTAAGATCATTGGGTGTGTATTTTCTTCTATAGATTGATCCACCACGTGCTTTGAAATATGATATTAGGTTACTGTTACATATTGCGTTTCAATATAGAGTTTCGTGAATATAGATAGTCCTTAAGGTTAGTCTTGGATCGATCAGTTTAATGTCTTCTTTTTGCTTCTTTCGTCAGCAGTACCCAAATTGCCTTCTAGGAAACAGGTGGGCACTGCATTAGGGCAATTCGTTGTGCATATTGTTAATTTAGGAGGTTGGTTTCATATTTTTTTAATTGTTCTAGAAATAGGCAGAGAAGGCTAACCCTTGTCCTTCTACTTTGACCAGATATGGTCACATGATAGACAATGTTGTCTTGATTGTAACCGGAACCTTGCATGAGAGAGATGTTCAGGAGATATTGTATAAATGCCATCATTTGGGCATGTTTGACAGGTTTTGTTACACTATGTTGTACTGCTTTTTAGTCTTGATAGTTTATGGAACCTTTCTTGATTTCTATTTGTGTTGGCCCCCAGTATTGCCACCCTGGCTGTTGCTCAGAATATGCGAGAGCTTTACAGATTGGTGCTTGTTGACACACCCCTTGCACCATACTTCTCAGAGTGCATCACATCAGATGTATGCTACAGCATCATTTGCTTGTCTCACTTCTAATTTCCTTTTGATTCTTGCACTTGTGATATTCACTTCTGCATCAAATCCTTCATACATTTTTGTGTAGCATAAAATAGGCTTTTATGAGAACTTGAAATGATCAACAGCTTGTTCATTCCTGCTTGTCAGTCAAATATTATGCTATCATGCTGTTTTGTTGATGGGTGTGAGGATGTTGTGTGTGGAGAGAAATCAACTCCAAACAAACAGAAAATTGCTAGGTTAAACTAGAAGAAAATTGAAGTTGGAACTAAATAGGTTTATGAGCTGTAGAAAACCTCTCAATTGTATAATGTAGAAAATTGCAGGTTTCGTTTTAGTTTGGGTCCCTTGTTTTGGGCCCCAAATGTCTCTTTCTTCCTCTTGCTGGGCGCTGGGCTAGGTCTGTTAGCCCTTTACTTTTTTTTCTTGTAAGGCTTCGGCCTTTGCTTGTTTCTTTCCTTTTCCCAAAGCGGTCGGCCGCTTCCCTGCTTTGAGCTCGATCCCATCAGATCGAGTTGCAGGCCCTTTGTATATTTTTCCCCTCTATCCACTTGAACTTTGTTCAAAAAAGTATAATGAATGATTATAATATAAAACATTTCTGAATAATAACCTAGCAATCATATATATTGTAGTGCTAGGCCTAAATCCTAATCCTCGTGGGAAAATAAAAATCCTTATTGAAAGTTATATAGCTAATTAGAATCCAACTAAATAATTAAGTAAAACAAAGGAAGAATATTTAATAATCAAGAAGCCCCTATGCCAACCCCTTGGGGAAATAAAAATCCTTATTGAAAGTTATATAGCTAATTAGAATCCAACTAAATAACTAAGTAAAACAAAGGAAGAATATTTAATAATCCAGAAGCCCCTATGCCAATCCCTTGGGTTAGAAAACTCGACTTTGATGCAAAATCTTCATCGATTAAGCATGTAACTCAGGTTCAGCCTTCCTAAACCCTTCCTCAGCCCTCCAAGTGCTCTGGCTAGCTGGTTTACCGAACTACTTTACCAAAAAAAGGCTTTCATCGTCTTACCTCTTTGACATCCAAAACTTTTCATAACTCCTTGTTGCACCTTTGGTAGTTGAAACATTTGCACTGCAACTTCAGCTGCTTCTCCATCAAATCCCTCAAATTGAAATAGATCGCATACATTAAATATTGGACTGATCTGTAAATCAGGAGGCAGCTCTATGACCTAGGCATTGGAACTAATTTTCTTTAATATTTTACTTAGAGCAAAATCTTTTCGTTAACATCTTGTTGCTCCTTTTGTATTTGAATCATTTGATCTGCAACTGCAGCTGCTTCTCCATCAAATCCCTCAAATGGAAATCGATAACAAACGTTAAAGATCAGCCTTATCTGTAATTAAGACCACAGCTCTACAAAATAGGCATTGGAATTAATGTTCTTTAATATTTTACATAGCCAAAAATCTTTTTACAACATCTTGTTGCACCTTTGGTAGTTGAACCATTTTCTCTGCACTTCTGCTGCTTCTCCGTCAAATCCCTTAAATGAAAATAGATCACAAACAATGTGAATTGGAATGATCTGTAATTCAGTCGGCAGCTCTATAAAATAGGCATTGGAACTAAGTTTTGTTGATATTTTACATGCCCAAAATCTTTTGATAACTTGGTTGAAGCTTTGGTTGTTGAACCATTTTCTCCGTAACTTCAGCTGCTTCTCCATCAAATCCCTTTAATGGAAATAGATCACAAACAATGTGGATTGAAATGATCTGTAATGCAGACGGCAGCTCTATAAAATAGGCATTGGAACTAAGTTTCTTTAATATTTTACATGCCCAAAATCTTTTGATAACTTCTTGGTTGCACCTTTGGTTAATCATTTTCTCTGCAACTTCAGCTGCTTCTCCATCAAATCCCTCAAATGGAAATAGATCAAAAACATTAAATTTTTGACTGATCTGTTATTCAGATGGAAGCTTTATAAAATAGGCATTGGAACTAATTTTCTTTAATATTTTACATGTCCCAAAATTACCTGACTTGAGTTTATGATATTTTCCCTTAGGAAGCCTTTCTGTCTTTAAATGTACAAGTACCAATCTCCCTCTTCAAATTCTTGGACCTTGCAATATTTACTTGCAGAATTGCTAGCCTTTAAAGTTTTACCTACTTTTTCATGAGCCCTTCTAGTTTGATCAGAAAAGCCTCACTGTCATCACTAAATCTAGCTTCTGGAGGTAATGACACCAAATCAAGAATGTGTTGTCGCTTGAGTCATAGGCTGCTTTGAATGGTGTCTTCTTTATTGATCTAGTAATTAAATTGATGCAAGTAAATTCAGCTTGAGGAATAACCAAATCCCAACTTTTCACATGATCTCTAGCTAGACATATCAGCAAATTCCCCAGCTTCGATTAATAGATTCAGTTTGACCATCTGTTTGAGGATGATAAGTGTTGGAATATTCAATTCAGTCCCCATTTTCCTCCATAGAGTACTCCAAAAGTGTGGCGTAAACTTAAAACCCCATTCTTAAACAATTGAAGAGGTACACCATGTAATCTCATGACCTCTCTGAAGAATAAATAAGCAATATATGTAGACCAGAGGTTTTGAAACATAGAATAAAATATGCTAACTTTGAAAATCATTCACCATAACAAAAGTAGAATCATATCCCTTTGCTGTATTTGAAAGTCCTGAGCGAAAATCAATGCTCAAATGAATCCATGAAGCTTTTGGTATTGGCAAAGGAGTTTGCAAACCTGTATTTTGGGTAGTACCTTTGCCAATTGACACACATAACAACTTTTACCAGCCTATCCCCATCTCTATACACTTTGTCTGTCACCTTTGCCAAAGTCTTGTCTCTACCAAAAGAACCACCAATTCCATTCACATGAAGCTCTAGCATAATCTGTTTGCACTGTGATCTCTATGGAATACATAATTGATTGCATTTACTCCAGCATCTTGGAAAGGGTCTTCATCGTCCACCCCATCATCATGTTCATCCTCAAGATCAGCTTCTGATATGTCCAAGGGGTTGTGGTTCCCTTCTGGAATCTCCATTTGGACTCCCATGACAAATCTTCAATTTCTTGTCTCAATGCAGCCTTATCTGCTTGGTGATCTTGATTTCCTCATCCACTAGCATGTCCAGCCATGGTTTCGGACCAAGACCTAAAGTAATCTAGGATCTTTTATGCTCTGATACAAATTCGACTTAGCTTGGAAAGAGAAATCAACTCAAAACAGCAAAGAATTGATTTTTGGCTAAAATTAGAAGTGAAGTTGGAACTAGAAAAATAGGTCTAGGGCCTGCAGAGAACCTCTAAAACATATAATGATTGATAATAACATGAGATATGTCTGAAAAATAAACTAGACAACCCTATTTATTTATACTATTTCTAGTCTTAAATCCTAATCCTTATATGGAAAGGAATCCTTATTCAAAGTTGTGTGGCTAACATAGAATCTAACTATCATTAGGATTCCAACTAAATAAGAGAAGCAAAATAACTAAGGAAAAATAATTAATAATCCAAAAGCTCCAGTGTCATGTGATGCTGTTGAATTAAAATCATTGGCCAATAAACATTGATAAACAAGATGATTTTGGCCTATTAAAGACCATATATTTTTACCTAATTAACATATTAACGAATTTATTCACACCTAGTAGTTAACTTGTTTATATATGCTCACATGTGCCCCCTTATTGGTCCTTGACAGCAAATGTGATTTGACTATCTGGTTGTTTCTATATCTTCTGGATTTTTTTGCCTGTATTGATGCTTTGGCATTTCTAGGACTTGGATGACATGAATATTGAAATTATGAGGAACACCCTTTACAAGGCATATCTTGAGGATTTTTACAGGTTTTGCCAGGTTAGCTTATCCACAAGAAGGATAATGAAATCTCTTACTGGTATATGAAGTTCTTCCTTTTGCACTTTTCTTATGAAATTAATGTGATCTTGACCAGAAACTTGGAGGTGCCACAAGTGAGATCATGTCTGATCTCCTCTCCTTTGAGGCTGACAGAAGGGCTGTCAATATCAGCATAAATAGGTCTGTTAGCGGTGGGGGTAACAGTGAACACAGGGGTAACAGTTTAATTTAAATTAACCTTACCATCCATTCTGATGTCATTGATTTGTTTGCTCTGTTCAGCATTGGCACTGAGCTGACCCGGGAGGATCGTAGGAAACTGTACTCAAATTTTGGCTTACTGTAAGCATTTGCTGATTCTTGATATGCCTTTATATAATTTCTGCTGCTCTGTAATGCGCCAATCTGACGAACTTGTGCTTTCATTGAACAGTTACCCCTATGGACATGAGGAGCTTGCTGTCTGTGAGGATTTGGATCAGGTTTGTTATGGATTTATGAATAATTAAAATCTTTTTCTTTTTCTGGTCAAAAAACTTCTGGTCCGTGTTTCTGCTGCCTTGTGCTTTTCTCTTTCCTTCTGTCTTCCAATAAGCTGTTGCTAAATGGGGGTCTTATATAGAACTGAACAATTATGTGGATTGAAATGACCTGCTTTGTTGTTTCTGGAATGCCGGCTTTGGGTAATGATTATTCATTTCGGAAGATACATGTAAATAAACATGTTAATAGGAAATCCTACCATTCATTTTTGTTTCAATTCAATTTCATCAAGGCCATGTTGAGATCTATTTGATGTCTCGGTGTTACTGGACCAAATAGATGTGCTCTTATTGGTCTTCGAATCTTTCAAGAAGACAGCTTGCTACATTAATTTGTTTTCAAGAGTTTGTATGGTCATGTAGTGATTTTTTTCAACTGTCTTTTTGATCATCTGATGTGATTAGTGGGTAAAATGAACCTATGAACTATTTCTCTTTAAATAGTTGCTTGACATAAGTGTTTTTATCTGACTTGATTTTGCTTTATTTCGTAGAATGATGTATATAACATATCTTGTGATTCTGGGTCATCTGGTTGTTTGCCATTGCAGGTTCGTGGTGTCATGGAAAAATATCCTCCTTATCAGTCGATCTTTGCCAAGTTGTCATATGGCGAGAGTCAGCTGCTTGACAAAGCATTTTATGAAGAAGAAGTGAAGAGGCTGTGCTTAGCTTTCGAGCAACAGGTTTGTACTGGTGGCTGAGTTGGTCAACTTTACTAATTCCATATTCTAAGATGACCCCTCTTTTGGCTCCAACTCTCTTGTCTGTTCAAAGTAGATTCATATATATTGCAAGGAAGAAGAGCATGGCTAATTTCTGATGGCTCCTCTTTTCCTTGTAATTTTCATTTTGAGCGTTTTTACATTCTGGAAACAGTATTTTGTTCATGAATAACCCTCAATTTTTCAACAATTCTGAACTACTTTTTTTTTTAAAAAAGAACCTAACTAGAGTAGCCCTAGCATGCAGTGGCATTCATATGGTCCCTTTTTCTTTAGTCTTATGCCTCATGAATTGCTTTACGTCTTCTTTGGTCTGCAGTTCCATTATGCTGTCTTCTTTGCATACATAAGATTGAGGGAGCAGGAGATCAGGAATCTGATGTGGATATCTGAATGTGTGGCTCAGAACCAGAAGTCTAGAGTTCATGACAGTGTTGTCTTCATATTTTAGATGCTTTACAAGCCACTAGAAATGAAACATGTGGCCTTTGCTTAATCCACTGTATATTGCGTTTCCATGACACAGCTGATTTTAAGCTGCAGAGCATGCCTAGTTATATTGTTTGGAGACGTGGGTTAAAATAAGTGTTGAAATATGTTTTATTTGTATCCCCAAAATGAATAAAGTACTTTATTCTGTTACTTGGATGCACAGATAACGTATCAGTATTCAAAAATATTATGGTCGACTGGTGATAATATTATTATAATTGAATCTGTAGTGATGTTTGGAGTTCATATGAACTTATTAGTTGGAGGAAGTATGCATGTAGCTTGTTGTTACTGTGGGCAGTGTTAAACTAAGGTCCTGTTTGTTTCTTTGGAAAGTGGTTTTCTTTTGGAAAGTGAATTCTGGAAAAGTGAATTCTGGAAAAGTGAATTTACTGGAAAGTAAATTCCTGAAAAGTAAATTTCTGGTAAGTGAATTCCTGGAAAGTGAATTTCTTGAAAGTGAATTCCGATGTTTGACAATGTTATGGAAAATGAACTGGAAAATAATTTATTAATAAATTAATTTTTTTTTCAAGTTTATATAATATATATAAAATATTTAATCACTTAAAATAAAGAAATGAAATCTAAAAAGTATAATGATGAATTTTTTTATTATATCCTATATTCATACATAGCTTATTTTATAAAATATAACAATATATGTCATATCATATTATAGAGAAATAAGCTTGTGAAATATTTTTTAAGTAAAACTTATTAATATATATTTTTTTTCAATTTTAAAAGCTTAAAATAAGTTTTTTTTTAATTTTAAATCAAAATCTCAATGCAAAATTTTAATTTAGGGTGATTAAAAAAAATAGAATTTTTAAGATTTAAATTATTAGTTTTTGTTTTTTTTAATTGTTAATATCATTTTTTTTATAAAAAATAATACTTATGTTTCTATTTAAAAAAAATAATAATAACCAAAAACCAAACTTTACTAGCTAAGGAAAGTGTTTTCCGGTGCTTAAAAAGAGAAAAACACTTTTCTTTTGTCAAGGGTTGTGTTTTCCTTGGTTGGAAACAATTTTCCTGTGTTTGGTGCACAGGAAACAACTTTCCAGGAAAGTTGTTTTCAGGAAACAAACAAGACCTAAAAGAAGGCAAGCATCCTCTGGAATTAAAGGCCGTTCCTTTAATTCTTTTTCTTTGATTGAATCATTTTTATTTTATTTTAATTTTATCTCTTAATCATTTTTCTTAATTCGAATTGTTCTTTATGATTTATTTCGGTATACTTTCTAATGATATTGTCATTGTTTTAAAGAAATATTCTTCATATTTTGTTGGTAGTCAATTTGTTGAGCACCTACGTTTTTTAAAAAATATTTTATTGATTTTGAATTTTCTTTTTATAATTTATTATAGTTTATTTATAAGTTATTGCAATATTAAATAAACATTCTGCTTTTGGTTAGTGATTAATTTTATTGTTGTAACATTTAACATTGAAAAAGAAATAAAGTGGTGCTTAATTTTGATATTGTATCATTAACTATATATATATATATATATATATATATATATAAGAAATAAAGTGGTGCTTAATTTTGATATTGTATCATTAACTATATATATATATATATATATATATATATAAAAGTTGTCCAATCTCGAAGAGTTCATGATTTAAATTGTGAATTTAAATAGTAAAATTATAAAACCTGGATCTGTCTAATATTTTATTATCTCGGTATTTTAACAAAAAATATGTACCATGTTTTATTTATTTATTTATTTATTTGGTTATCTTTGGATATGTTAAGTTAACTACTTAATCTTGAGATAACTCTTATACAAGTTAGTTTTAAATTTAGGCTAGGTAAGGAATCTCGTCAAGAGATTTCAAGATTGACCCACTCGGTCGAGCCTCTTTTTCATCTCTTTTTAAAAAAAATCTATTTTGTGATTGTTTTCTCTTTGGATTAAATCTTTTCTTTCTTTTTCTTATTTCAATTACATCTTTTAATATTTGATAGATTTGAATTTTTTCATAATTTATTTTAGCTTACTTATGATATTATCACAATCTTGAATAATTAAGTACAAAACAATTTAAAAGAAAATTAAAGTTGAGTTGTGAAGAACAATCTATCTAATGTGTCTCTCAATATTAAGATAAAAATATTTCATCTTTTATTTGTTTATTTTTAAATTCTAAACCATAATTTGTGTTTTTTAGACTTGACAAGTTAATTGAGTCATATCAAAATAGCTCTATGCAATTTAATTTTAAACTTGGGTCAAATAAGGAGTTGGTTCGGAAATTTCAAAGTTAACCTCGCTAGGTTAAGTTTAATAATAATGCTAGGTTAAGTTTAATAATAATAACAAATAGTTTTTTTTATGACCTAAACAATCATTTAAGCATTCAAAAAGATTATTGATCTTATCTCCGGTGTGTGTAGAATTGATAATGAAAACTTGTGATATTTTGATTCATTGTTCCTGGATCAATTGCTTTAGGGCTACTTCGTTTACTAGAACCAAAACAATGTTTCACAACACGAACGTTTTTACAAATCGTAACAAGTTTAATGTAGAGTATTGAGAGAAAGAACTATCTTCAAATATCGAAAAACTTACATAATATGAAGAGAAAAGTCCATATTTATACTAAAAGGGAGCGGTTACCTTGCGGTTACCAATAAGTAACACCCCTAGATAAATAGATCCCTCATAAGCGAACCAAACCAAACCACACCTCTAGATAAATAGACCGGATTCATCCCTCATGGGTGAACCAGGTCAAACCCAATAACCAACATCTCTCACTCGCCCATGAATGGCTAGATTTATCTAATACATTATTTTTCAAACTTGCATAGAAATGTTGTACTTGACGAACAGACCGTGCGACCTAAAGCACACAGAGAAAGGAGCTTCAATCTATATAAACCCAATCACTTTTAGATTAATTATTCCTTAGAGTGTACTCATATACCCCAATCACTTTTAGTTACACATGAATGAGTATAATTCAATCCCTCAAGAATTTTACACTCAATCCATCATAACAATTACATGTATTCTAAATCATATCAAATTTATTCAAATGATATGATCACGACCGATGAATACAAGTAACACGTGTAGAACTAAAATTACTTTTTCTTTCGCTCTCATATCATTTAGTTCTAAATTAACTCGCTTTTCTAAGAGTATTCTTTCAAGTCAAATCACTCCATGACCATGAGATATATTCCTAAAGTAGTGATCATTTAATCATCACCTTATGATATAATAAAAAATCGCAAAGGGTAAGATTTTGAGATCTCGGTATGATCTTCAAGACTCACATAATAAAGAAGAAGGAATCCAGTCTTTATTCCTGTAATGGTCGTTAGCACATGTAGTATGAAGTACATGTTATAATGGAGCGTACTCTTTTCCTTTTCGAAGACAAAGAGTGTGTGTCGTTTCTCTCATTGTTAGAGAAAATACATTATACTGAGTCTTAGTCTTGTCGCTAAAAACAAAGACTTCAAATCCAAAATTCTTATTTGCTCATCGTCATTAATGACAATTGAATAATTTCATACTTGGCTTCAATCATAATAGACACATGAATGGTGGGAATTCATTCATGTTGATTCTTTTATTTAAGAACCTTATCTTGGTTCCAACCAAGACAACTCTTTACTAATCATTTTGAGTTAAAACCGATCCCACTATGCCAGTCTCTTTTTAGCATTAAAACTCAATTAGCCTCATTTCTATGCACTTACAAATGCTAGAGGTGATTGCTCATGTGAGTGAGGCAATCTTAGTCTATCAACATACTTTAACAAATTGTACTATACAATACTCAAGTATATTCATAAACAAATAATGAATAAAATGATATCTAAATAATATTTATTCATTATTTAATTACATTCTACACATACCAAGGGATTTTACATGTCTAATAAATGCATCTCTTGCTATTGGTTTTGTGAGTGGATCTGCAACCATAGAATTTGTAGAAATGTGTTTTAGGATCACATCATGGTCATTAATTGTTTTTTAATATAGTGATATCTCATCTTGATGTGTTTGGTCTTTCCATGGTATTTTGGATCTTTCGAGTGTTATCAAAATAAATTGTCACTAGATCTGATGCTGATTTGACAATTTTCAAGTGATCCAGGAATTTTTTTAACCAAACAACATCTTGTGTTGTTGCGGAACAAGCTACATACTCAGCTTCCATGGTAGATAAGGCTATGCAAGATTGTTTCTTGCTTCTCCATAGTACTTGCACTATCATTAAGTAAGAAAACACATCTTGAAGTTGATTTAGATTGATCAACATCTACTCTGTAATCAACATCAAAGTAACCAATCAATTGTAAATCTTTCTTTCCTTGGTAATATAGCATGTAATTTGAAGTACCTTTCAAATATCGTAGAATCCTTTTGATTATCATCCAATGTTTCTAATCAAGATTTGATTGATACCGGCTCACAATCCAACGACATAACATATATCGGGATGTGTGCACATCATTTCATACATCAAACTACCGACAACATTGGCATAAGATACTTTGGATATTTTCTTTTTTCTTCTAGAGTCTTGGGGCACATATCACTGTTTAGGCTCAAACTTTTATCAATAGAGGTGTCTATTGGTTTATTGTCTTGCATGTGATAGCACTCTAACATTTTTTGATATAAGTCTCTTTAGTTAAACCCAAAAGTTTTTTAGTGTGATCTCTAATGATTTTCACACCAAGAACAAAGCTAGCCTCACCTATGTCTTTCATGTCAAAGTTTGATGATAAACACCTTTTGGTAGTATCAATCATCTCTTTGTTGTTTCCATCTATTAAAATGTCATCAACATATAAGGATATATTACAAAAATATTGTTAGAACATTTTAAATATACACAATGATCTTCTTCCATCATTGGAAAACCATCCTTTAGGATAGCTTGATGAAACTTGATGTTCCATTGTCTAAAAGTTTGTTTAAGACCAAATATATAGATCTATTATGCTTGCAAACTTTGTGCTCTTATCCTTTAGTCTCGAATCCTAAAGGTTGATCCATATAGATCTCCTCCTCTAGTTTTCCATTGAGAAACACATTTCTAACATCCATATGGTATAACTCTAAGTTCATAAATGCGACTATAGATAAAATAAGATAAATTGAAGTAATTCTCACAGCTGGTGAGAATGTATCTTCATAATCAATTCTCTTTTCTTGAGTATAGCCCTTTGCTACTAGTCGAGCTTTATAGCATTTTATTGACTCATCTACCTTATGTTTGATTTTAAGAACCCATTTATTTCCAACGGATCTTTATCCTGACGGTAAATCAATCAAATCTCAAACTTGATTAGTTTTCATCGAATCTATTTCTTCTTTCATAGCTTGAATCTATTATTTGGTTTTGTGACCGGATAAAGCATTACTTATTGTTTGTGGCTTTTCATCATCTTGTGGAGCAATCATGAACGTTTCCCTTTCAATCTCAAATCGACGATGAGGAATTGTAACATGAATGCTTCTACGAGGTTGAGATTGCTCATGATCTTGCTCTATGAGAGTAGTAATAGACAAAATATCAGTCCCACTATTACTAGGAGGATTACTAGTTTTATTTAAATCCTTAACTAAATGGCTTGTTGTGTTATAGTCTAGATTCTCCATTTCATATAATTGAGAATCTTGTTTAACCTCACCGGTTTTCTAAAAACCTCTTCTAAGAATATAACTTCATGTGACTCAATTGTTGTCACTCTTCCATCAACTTTTTCACTAATAAATACAGAAAATATTCAAAATAACGTATAAAATGCATTTCTTCCCTCTATGACCAAGTTTACAATTTCATAAGTATTGTGAATATAAGTTACACATGCCCATTGATGGAAATAACCTAGATTAGGTTTGATGTCATACTATAATTCATATAGGGTGGATGGGACAGATTTAGAGGGCATACAATTAAGAATGTTAGCAGCAGTTAACAATGCATCTCCCCAAAAGGAAATTGGTAAGTTAACTTACGTTATCGTTGACCTAAACATGTCAAGCAAGGTTCTATTCCCTCTTTTTGCCACACCATTTTGTTATGGAGTATAAGGAATAGTTAGTTGTCTATACCTTTTTCATCACAAAAACTTTTGAACTGTTTAGACAAGAATTCACATCCTCGATCTGTTCTTAAAATTTTGATATTAGTACTTAGTTTATTCTCCACCATCTTTGTGTATCGAATAAAGCAATCCAATGCTTCAAACTTATGGGAGATCAAATAAACATGACCAAATCATGTGAAATTATCTATAAATGTGATGAAGTAATTTTCTCCATGTCTTGCCCTCACATTCATTGGAACAAACATGTCCGAATGAATAAGTTGTACTCGGACTACTAGCTCTTTTAGCTTTGCCACATGGTAATGTAGTTGCTTTTTAGCAAGGCAAAGCTTACACACGGTAATTCCACTTTGGAAAGTGATCCTAAAAGACTAGCTCATGCTAATCTATGTAATTAATCTTGCCCAATGTGTTCTAATCTAGCATGCCATGTTCTGATATTACTATCTTTAACAGTGCTAGAATTTTGACCAACATAAATTGAAGCATCATTATTAATATATAGATTAATGATTTCTAACACCATAAAACCATATAATACATAGCTAGAACCATAAAAAATATTATCCAGATATATCTTTACACAACAACCAACAAATTTAATTTTAAATCCCAATAGGAGTAAAGCAAAAATAGATATTTTGTCGAACTTCTGGAGCATAGAGTATATCATAAACATAAAGTGTGCAACCTCCCCGCAAATCTCGTTTGCAGGTACCAATCCCAAGCACTACAGCAGAAAAATTATTCCCCATGTGTATGTATCTACTTCCCTTTGGAATTTGACGAAACTCCACAAAGACAATTTTATCTCTTGCTTTGTGGTCGGTTGCTCTGAATCTACAGTCCAAAAAAGAACAAATTCAACAAGCATTAAACAACTACTAACATATAAGTTAGAGGGATGATCATGGTTAAATAGTACTTTTAGCTCAGTGCAATCACGAGCAAAATGACTAGGTTTACCATAATTGAAACAATTCATTTTTTTATCTTTCATACCACCATGTTTTCCACGCTACGTTTAGCCATTATTACTTGCTTCTTTTCCTCTTTTACCATATTTTGGGCCCTTAGCCTTACCCATCTTATACTTGGAGCAATATGTTCTACACATTTTTATCTCGGACATAAAAACCTCATTTATAAGCTTCTTAGCATGAAATCGATCTTCTTCAAGCCCGATATGATATGAGCAACATCAACAAATATTTTGATGTTATCATTATGGGTAAGGTTAACACCTAATTGCTTGGAAAAAAACGGATAACTGCTTGGACTTGTTGTTCATCAGTCATTATTTCATGTCCAACACCCCCATAATTCATCGATCATGTTAGACATGAGCTGTAAGATGTTGCCTCTTCATTTAATTTTGGCGCTTCTTGTAGCCATCAAACTTCAGGGTTAATTGAAGTCTAGTAGTGGAGGTACCTCCATATTGAATCTTTATTGTGTCCCAAATAGATTGAAATGAACAATGCCTTCAAAACATAATATAATATCATTTTGCATGCTGCTCAACATCAACATGCGAGCTACACGATCCTTGAGTTTATAGGTGTGATATGCTTCCATATCAGGCCTATGCTGAGCAGTGTCTCTTTGATCAGGTTCAACCATTGGATGTGTGATTGTTTTCAGCATTTCTTGCTCTTCTAGGAGATATTCAATCTTACGATGTTAAACATTGTAATTCTTTTCATTAAGTTTGTTTCCATAGTTCAAATCAACAATAATGCTCTTAGATGCAATCATATTAAGCGTTATTGACACCAATAACAAATATTAGAGTATTGTACAATTTAAATGACATATTGTCACTCCATTCTAAATTAAACAAATAATAATTGCACACATACTATAGAAACAAAAAAAAATGTTAAACACTTAATCAATTCCCATTTGTAAGGTATAATAATTATTGAAAATTTAAGTGAGTGCAACATTATAGCTATTAGTTTCAACTAACAACTCCTACTGATCAGGTTGCAGATATTTGCAATGAATTATTATCAATTCATTGTTGATATTATATTATCAAATACATGCATACAATGTAATAAAAACTTAAATTACATAATTTATGCAGTTCAAAATTAACAACCAATTATCTTTAAAATAATACAATATTAAGAATAATAAACTTCTTAGAATTATCTTATATTGTAAGAACATAAGTGGGGTCTCCAATTACATCATATATTTCATCAAAGTCTTGTTCTCCAAGTTCAGTCTGCTCAAACCATGGAATGAATTTAGCGAGTAACATCCAAATGACTTGCGCTTCTTCTAGTGGGTTGTATACCCTTTTCGGTATACTAACGCTCCTCTCAAGCATCATTTCATCAACGAGATTATTGAAATATAAGGATTTCAATATATATTCCAATGATTATCACACTGGGTACCATTCCGCAAGCAAGGAATTAAGAATGATCAACGTTTAATGCTCAATGTAGAGTTCATAAACACCATTCAATGATACATATAATCAATGTGCTCTTAGATTTTGTAAACAAGATTAATCACATAACTTAATAAATGATCAATTTGTTGTTGCCTATCCACTACAACAAAAAAATCCAGAAAACATATAAATATTATAATCAGTATTTAATGAAGATATGTATCACCATTGTTGAAAAAAATTACCTATAAAATTTAGCAATTTAGTTTAACAATAAATAAAATAGCATCATACTTTAAAAAATCTATATTAATTTTTTTATTATATATATATATATATATTTAATAATTAACTGTTATTAACTACCATTTAGTAGCTAATGACAAATGGAGAAGACACACGTTTTCAGGAGAGATATACCATTTGGCAGTTTAATGCTCAAATGCCACATTTTGCATCCTTATATATATATAATAAACTACCATTTGGTAGTTAATGCCCAAATGCCACATTTGGCATCCTTCAATTGCCCATTTTTGGCGATCAAATAATCGCCATTTGATGCATTGAATTTGCATATTTGGCATATGTTCGACACCCTGCAAATGCCTTTTACAAGCTTTGTATTTCTGTAGAGTTGGTAGAGAATTTTCCGGGTCTTTTGGGTGACCCACTCATTCCGATTCACGGTGATTTTATGCATGGCATTTAATGATCATTTAATTATAAAAATCTATGATCTAGGCTTTCATACCAATGTAAAATCAATAATGAAAACTTACTTGTGATATTATGTTTCCTTGTTCTTGGATTAATTGTTTTAGGCCAATTTGATTACTATAACCAAAACGATGTTTCACAACACGAATGCTTTTACAGATCATAACAAGTTTAATGTAGAGTATTAAGAGAAAGAACTGTCTTCAAATATTGAAAAACTTAACTTAACATGGAGAGAGAAGTCCATATTTATACTAGAGAGGAGCGGTTACCAATAGATAACACCCCTAGATAAATAGACTAGGTCCATCCCTCATAGACGAACCG
>CM063604.1:11503019-11539275 GCA_032356905.1 Salix exigua
ACCGTAATAACCCCAATTTTTTTTATCATTAGAGTTGTATCATGACCCTAAACAATAACATATCTCAATATAGTACATGTTTCGAAATAGTAACAGGTCTTAACACTAACAATAACGAGTCCAAAAACAATACTGATTCCAAACAAGTAACAAATCACAACAAACAGTGCTGAAAGCGATACTGATTACAAGCAATAACAAATCACAACAATAATGAGTCCATACATTTAGCATCATTCAACCATTTACACTAGAGTTGATATAAACCCATTCACATGTAGTAACATCTATATACATATACATTGGACATAACACAGTTTATTATTCTAAGATAATCTAGCACTTTCTAATATCCTGAATGTAGGTTGATACATTTAATATTACGGAAACAAAATTTATAAATATACTATTCTATACAATTTACATGTTCCTCTACATAACAAAATTTCACAATAACTCCCTAAGTTCCTATCTTATACAAAAAGGAAGTAAGGCATAAAATCTATTCCTGACGAGAATGGGAAGAGCCTGCAAAATATAGATTTTTCGTATGAATAAAAAATAAATACTAGTAATTTACAAAAGAATTTGAACAACATATCCATCAATCTACTTAAATCATATGAGCTTCTAGAACATCACCATATATGCCCTTTTAAGGTTATATAAAAGAAGATTTAATTCATTTTATTGTTTCTTTCCCCTTTTTCACATCGAAGAAACTATAGTCGACACTAACGACCTCCAATAGTGTCTCTAGTTACTCATCCTGAAATCAACCAATCAGTTTCATGAACTTTTTGTCACGAACATAATCGTTGGTGTCCTTAACTATATATATAGTTAATATTTGTGTCGTTATTTCCTTAAGAGGTTTTAGAGTATGCCGATGTCAAGGATTCTTGATATCATTAGCTTTCATCTCATAAAGCTAATCAAGTCTATAAATTTTGTCGATATTGACGTCACACGCCGATATCATTAACTATTCTGAAACCGAATAGCTAATCAAGTCTATAAATTATATCGATATCAACGTTACCCGCCGATATCATTAACTATTCTGAAACCGAATAGCTAATCAAGTCTATAAATTATATCGATATCAACGTTACCCGCCGATATCATTAACTATTCTGAAATCGAATAGGTAATCAAGTTTATAAATAGTACCTATATCGACATCACCCGCCTATATCATTAACTATTCTGAAACCGAATAGCTAATCAAGTTCTATATCTCTGCCAACGTATTAGTAATACCGATAACAATCAACTTGTTTCTTTCTACACACACACACACACAAATATATATATATATATATATATTTCCATCCCCTAACCTTTTCCTTTACACATTTTCTTTTCCTCATTAATAAGCACCAATTTATAACTTATAGTTCAATAACTAGTAAAAAATAATTATTAGATAAAGAAAATATAGGTATCAAGTACTTACCTACTGTGAGTGTTTGACTTGCGTTACCTTGTTGTTGTTGTTGCCCTCCACTCGCATTTCTTCCTGAAACCACAAATACCCACCATTTTTTCATTTTAATCCACATATCACGTATAACAAAAATAAAAATGGTAATAATATTCATCCCCCTTTACCAATTCTTTTCTTTCTCGCTTATATTCCTTATTATCATCCTTTAACTTTTCAGCTCATTTATAGTCCAAATAGACATCATGAATTCAATTTTTTTTTTATCACCATTTATCTCTTCTTTTATTTTTTGAAGATCAAGACACATTTTATGAAGGGAAAGGGACAATTTCTACCCTTAACATGGTTAAATGTTTGCTATTTTCTCAACTTGGTCAAAACTGTCAACACAGGTGACAACTTGACCTCTCCTCAGAGTTGTACCCATATCTGGAGTTACAAAACTCCAAATTAGATGGGGTTGGACTCGTTGGAAAGATAACACTCCCAGATACAACTTCTATGAAGGGACCCTCCCTGAATTATATATTTTTCAGGTCCAAATGTCCCTAAGAAACAGGGAAACGAAACTGCCCTGCTTTGAAAAAAAAAAGAGAAAGTATCTCCAATTCATTTTCAATCCTTGATTTCTCATCAACAACAGCCATGTCTTCACTTTATTTATGAAATCCTACTAATTTATGCATTTTCCTAACATTTTGTGTTAAAAACCCTAAATCCCAATTTAAAAAAAATCATGAACTTCTAATCAAATTGAACTTAATTTCATAGAAATTAGAATTAGAAATCCTTACATGGATGGAATCTAACAATTTTGGAAGAATCTTAGCCTTCTTCTCCTTGAAAATACCCAGCCACTCTTCTCCCTCCTTTCTTCCCCAAATTCTTCACTTTCTTCTTGTTACTTCTCTACCCAATTGTGTTCTTCCACTTTAGAAATCCAAGGCTTGTATGGGTTTACAATTTTTTGGTGTTTACTCTTGCTTTTTATGAAGTGAATTTTGAAATTCTCCCTCCCCTCTTTCTTCTAGTTTCATCTAGATATGGCTGAGACGAGAGATGGGTATTTATAGTCCCATTTCTTCTTAAATATATTTTGACCCGTTTTTTCCTGGTTTCACATGCACTATATATTGAATTTGGTTTTCCAAATTTGTCTTGGGTTGATGTTATCATTACTTTAGCATATCTCATAAATCAAACACTCACTCCTCTCATCTAATAGAAAACCCTATATGAGAAAAATTGCTCAATAAAATTTCAAATTATTCACAATTATGATTATTTGGTTGCCTACACTTTGCTTCAACCCACACATAAAATTGTTCAAAATTGAATCCTCAAGTATTTTGATATATCTTTCTTGAATATATTTTTGGACAAAAAGGATATCTATAAATAAAAAAGATAATGGTCTCAAAAGATTTCATTTTTTTATACCATATTTCATTGTTCTGCATCACATGATAATTTTGATACACTTAGACCTTGGTTTTAAATAATGAACCATCTCTAAAGTATAATATGGGTTCTCTGACTAAGAAAAATAATTATTTTCTATATTTATATGGCCTCCAAACCCCACCATCCCAAATGAACAACAAGTTCTCACCATATCAACAACATAATCTACTTCTTCCATTGCTTTTCTATCATATATAGTAGATATTACACCATTATCACCATCCCTCATCCAAAAAATTGACACTTAATCATAATTGTAAATTGTGCCCATCTAGTCACTTCAATACAATAGCCATTCCATCAAATATCATTAATAATTGCTGGAATTTCATATCAAGATAATCCTTCAATGACCAAACCAATATTATCCATGAATATGGTTAAAACCTTACGTACTTCTCACCTTTTTTTTTCCTTCTCAATTCTTATCTTATGATAAACTTTTCCAATGTCACATATGGACACATGACATTAGGAGGGAGGGAGATGAAGTTGCCTCCTAGTTGTTTAGTACAATATCACTATGAAAACTGGGGTGTACTAGTCTTATAAGAGATTATGTAAAAGAAATATATTAACACTCTTAGTACATCTTACTTAAGTTAAATTGTATTGTATGGTTTTGAATGTAGTTTAAAGGCTTTGATGAGTACAATTTATTCATGTGAATAAATATGATTTTTTGAATTTTATTATGGGCTCATTTGCTTAAAAATATATTTTTAGGAAAAATATCCATTTAGATGCCTTTATAGGATTCATATATCTTGAAAGGTGAATGAGCTTTTCAAGATTCATTCATTTTGAAAAAAAAAATATTCCAATTAAGAAAATTGGTGAAAACTTAGAATAATTATGAAAATGTTTTTGCCTAGTTTTAGTTATTTAAACATTAACCTATTTGGAGGTCTAATATTCATATAAGAGTTTTACTATTAATTCTCATGAATTAAAATTGTGAATCATTGAAATATTGACTGAATTTTCATGAATTTATTAATTTGGTCATTACATCCCAAAACACATGCAAATAAGTGATTTGATTCTTTTTTATTTGGAAATACCAAATGATATTTTTATTTTATTTTTAAGAGACTTGACCATATGCAATTATAACATTTTTTATATTAATTAAAACTTTTAATCTTATATATATATATATATATATATATATATATTTAGAACAAAAATAAATAAAAGGGAAAACAACACACAAACACATATTTCTTCTTTTTTATTATATTTTTACCTACACTTATAAAAATTAAATGTTCACAGATAAAAAATAAAATAATAATTTAAATGCACACATAAAATTTAAAATTACAAAATAAACCTCCTAACATTCATAAAATAATTTGTTGAAGTGGTTGAAACTTGGAAGTGTGGTAGAGTCGTGAGGACATATGGGTCTCACGCACCACCACCATTAGCAACATATGAAACTACATGCCATCATCAATAAAACCTATAAATAAATTTATCAAATAAATCACCTCCTCCACTTTGTATTTGTATGAGTAATGAACATAAAATGCAAATAAAGAAAGAAAAAAACATAAACAATTGATTTATTTTCTTCATTTTTTAGATGTTCATTTCAAGCTATTTTTTCTTTCATTTCCCCCCTTTTTCTGGTTGTTTTTTTCTCTTTCAATCCCCCCCTTTTCTAAGTGGTTCAAACATCAATAGCAGGGGAAAAGCTGGTTAAGGTTTTGGCTTTATCGGCTATTCGACTGAGAGAGGGGAGATGACTAGAGAATGAAGAAAGGTTGAGGATGGTTTGTGTTGGCTAGAATCAAGAGCTGGTCGTTGCTGTTGTTATCGGTGGAGGGAAAGCCTAATTTAAGAGAATCTTCAACCTGCTTTATTTTAGCTTTATCAACCTCTAAACCATATGAGGTAGAAGGGTCGAGGGTGTCGCTAAAATAACAATATTCTAGTTGAAGTGGGCTAGAAATAACGAGGTTAAGAAAAGAGACAATTTCTCTGTCTGAGGTGGTTGATGATGTTAGACCAAATATGTAACGTCCCCTTCCTGGGAAACAAATAAGTAATCTTATATATAAGGTTTTACTAAAATCAAAATTTCAACAGAACCTGCCCTGTATTAGTAGATCCCAAGTTTTCGTCATATAACATAAGCTTTAATTCAATCTTGACCAAATCATCCTAGGTCTACAAAACCATAAATATCATCCTCATCACAACCGCAATAAATAAACCATATGTTTAACAACAATCAACAATTTGCACTAGAATTAATATAAATCCAGTTACATTTAATAGAGTACAATTAAACGAGTTATTTTTTTTACATTCTATTTTATTTTTTTTACATTCTATTTTTTTTTCCAAAACATAGTGATCATACATATCAGTTTACCAACATTTAATCATACAAAAATACTATTGGATACAAAAAAAAGCTAAGAAACAACAACTTTACTCATGATGTAAAGATGATAGACCTGAAACCAAAATATAAGATAATTCCATAAAAAACTTGAAAAAAATAATATTAAAGCTATTAAACCCACGATATACAATTATACATAATTAAAATAATCAACATAGCTATTTGAAACACAACTAACTTCCCCACTTATGCATTGTTGATA
Source organism: Salix exigua (assembly GCA_032356905.1). Lineage (NCBI taxonomy): Eukaryota > Viridiplantae > Streptophyta > Magnoliopsida > Malpighiales > Salicaceae > Salix > Salix exigua. The sequence goes on from CM063604.1 coordinate 11,508,555, forward strand.
CTAAGTATGCTGATACCCTTATCACCCCATCGACATCAGAAATCAGAGAAGACCCCTTCCTAAGTCCCTGACATACCTCATATATTTTTTTTTGAGGATGTGCGTTGATTCATTTTTTTTTGAAACTTCAATATACACAAATGTGTATCAAACATTACATCACAATCCATTTATCCAAGATTCTAACATACACTCAATGTATATTAGCCTATGTATAGTGATCCCCATCCCCATGATCCTGAAATACACTGAATGTATGATAATCATTCATGACGATCCCCTTATTTGGGATCCTAACATACACTAAAATGTATGTTATCCATTCTATAATCCCTTTATTTGAGATCCTAGTATACACTAAATGTATGCTAACCATCACCATTTTTGTTCATGACATTTCAAACTTCTCTGACACACATGCCTTAAATATTTTTCTAGATAAATCATATATTTTCAAACTTTCACCAAAGCTTTAAGCATAATTCATATATTTTCATTATGAAAATTAAATCAGAAATGTAGGCATGAATCACCTACTTGCTTTAGATGCTTTGCTCGTGGTCCCTTGTGGCTGCTGTTGCATCACATTCATGGTCCCTTTTGCAATTACAAGAGATTCTCATAAATTATTTTCAACCACTGATACACTTCCTAATAACCACACTGAAACAATCCAATATATTTCTTTAAATTTGTTATTCTTTCTTATTGTTTTTTATAACTTTTGTTAATCAAAATATCATTATAAATACCCTTTTTTTTAGCATAACTTGTTTTTTTCCTTTAACACGTCTAACTTCATTGCTTCGCAACTTCCCACTTCTTTTTTTCCTCTCAAAGCTTCCAACAGAGGTCGAGTCGACTGATTTTTCTACTCCGTATTCCCCAATATTATTTTCCCTCGGTTTTCAATAATCACTTCGTTTTTCTATTTTTCAGCCCTTTTTCTCAATTTCCCCACTCCCTATTTTTGTATGTCTTTCCCTATTTATTGGCAAAGAAGGGATGGTGCACGACATGGGGAAGTGTTCGGAGTATGGTGCATATGAATGGTGTGTTATGGTGAGAGTGGTGGCGACATGGTGCAGACATGGCTAGTGGAATGGCCAACCATGGTCATTGGCGAAGTTTGGTTTTTTGAAATAAATAGGTTGTGACAAAAAAGAGTTTTTCGATGGAAAAAACCTGGAAGAACGATATTTTTTGTTCAATTTTGGCTTTCGATTTTACCCGGAAAAGTTTCATCACCGAAAATTCTGATCGTCTTAATTTAACCCAAATTAAGCTTTCAAACATAATTTCTCACTAATTAAGCCTTTAATAAAATTAATTTGACCAATTTAAAATATAATTACGCTTGTACGCCTATTTAAATCCTTCAATTGGGCTCTCAATTAATTCCAAAGAGTTTCATCACCGAAAATCTCAATCTTCTCAATTTCTCACTAATTAAGCTTTCAAACTGAATTTCTCACTAATTAAGCTTTCAAACATAATTTCTCACTAATTAAGCCTTTAATAAAATTAATTTGACCAATTTAAAATATAATTAAACCCTTGCACTTAATTAAATCCTTCAATTGGGCTCTTAATTAATTCTGAAGCATAATTACAATTTAAATTGGCCGACGATTAAATTGAATTGGCCCATAAAAATATAATTATGTCTTTCGACTTAACTTTTACATAGATTTATCTAGTAATAAATTACTTTAGCCTTAAATTTGCATTTTCCTTCATTTATGGGCAAAAACAGTACAAACGGACTCTTGAAAATGTCTAAAATTTCCGCATTAATTTTTTGCCGATGCCAGCCCTTTTATTTTATTTTTATTATTTTTGGGTATATTTGGGGAATAACCCAAAATTAGGTTATGATAGTTGCCCCTCTTTACAATTGGGTTATGATAGTTGCCCCCGTCTTTACAATGCTTACGACTAAAGTCTTGTAAAAGACTTTAGATAGTAAGTGTTGTAAAGAAAAACAAAGTGGATTTATCAAACAACGAAATGGTCAATCCATCCAAAAAGTGAGAATGAGGGCTATAAAGCGCATTCAAAAGGGAATGGTAAGATAGGTCTAGAAAGCACACTACCTAAGAATTGAGGCCTATAGAGGACATTAAAAAAGGATGGAAGATGGTGATGTTTGTGAATGACACAGGAAAATAGTCTCATTGTAATGGGTGACCTACCCAGGTGAAAAATGGTGAAGATGGTCTTATTGTAATGGGTAACCTACCCGGGTCAAAAAGTGATAGAGATGTTCTCATTCTAACGAGTGACCTGCTCAGGTGATAATAGTGATGGTATCGTTGTATTGGGTGACCTACCAAAATGAAAGATGATGAAGATGGTCTCATTGTAATTGGTGACCTACCTAGGAAATATGATGGAGATGGTAAAAATAAAAGGACGGTCTTGTTATAATGGGCGACCTGCCCAATTGAAAATGGTGAATATGGTCTCATTGTAATTGGTGACCTACCTAGGAAATATGATGGAGATGGTAAAAATAAAAGGACGGTCTTGTTATAATGGGCGACCTGCCCAATTGAAAATGGTGAATATGGTCTCAATGTAATAGGTGACCTACCTAGGTGAAAGTGATAGATGGTCTCATTGTAATGGGTGACCTGCCTGGAAAATGGTAAAGATTTCATGGGATGGAAAATAAGGCTGGAAAGCATATTATTTTAATTGATGGTCGAGGGTTGGAAAACACACTCAAAGAGGAGTGAAAATAGGGCTAGAAAGTTCACTATTTAAAGTGATGGCCAAGGGTTGGAAAACGCACTCGAAGATGAGGGGGGAAATAGGGTTGAAAAGCACACTATTTTAATTTATAGTCGAGGGTTAGAAAATGCACTCAAAGAGGAGGGAAAATAAGGCTAGAAAGTGTACTATTTTAAGTGAAGGCCGAGGGTTGGAAAACGCACATGAAGATGATGGAAAAATAGGGTTGAAAAGCGCACTATTTTAATTTATGGTCGAGGGTTGAAAAATACACTCGACGAGTGAGATAATAGGGTTGGAAAGTGCACTATTTTAATCGATGGATCAAGGGTTGGAAAATGCACTTAAAGATTAAGGAAAAATAGGGCTGAAAAGCACACTATTTAGATTGATGGTGGCTACAAAGCTCACCAAGTTTTAGAAAGAGATAGGACTTAAAAGTACACTATCTGAGTTGGTTGATGGATCGAAAGCGCACTCAAATAAAGGAAGAGATAGGGTTGGAAAAACTCTATCTATGGTGAATGAAAGGCTCCCAAGTGCACTCAGGGAAGTAAAAATGATGAGGGCTCAAAGGCGCACACAAAATGATGAGTGGAGATTTGTAAATTACAATCCTTCCAAAACATTCCTTAGATTCCTAGTAGGGAGATGCAATGCATGATAACACCCAAAATCAAAAAAAAGAGATAAAGCTGAAAAGCATTCTCAAGGAAACAAAAGAGGTGAGAGCTTGAAGACGTACACAAAAATGATGAATGAAGGTTCATAAATTATGATCCCTCCAAAACTTTTACTAGATTTATCAATGGGATGCAATGCATGTATACTTACTTGAAAAATATAGGTCCCCTTTCTTCTTCCTTACCTTCCTTTCCTGGGGTTTGGATCTTCAACTTTGACAGCTTCTCGCTTCTTCTTACTCAAGCCACTATTTAAAATTTGACCACTAAAGATGATAGATTTTCCATATCAACATCCCCCCCTGAGTTTTGATCCATATTCTTTGAAAGTGAATGATGGAGTCAACTTTAATTTCATTTGTAGATTGCCCCTAGTCTGGTCATTCCCTAAAAGTGTTTTGGGCTTCAAGTGTAGTGTTTGCATGAAAAAGGGTTGGTTATTTGCAAAAATTGTATTTTCATGTGGGATTATTGGAATTTCAAAGACATTCCAACACAAAAATTATTTTGATTGTCACAGTCAGGTCTCGCCACATCAGTGTTTTAAGCTTCAAGTGTTTGTAGGAAAGGGATGATTATTTGCAAAAAAATATTTTCATGTAAGACTTTTGGAATTTCAAAGTCATTCCAAGCACAAAAACTATTTTGATGTTTGTTTAAACAAACTTGTTCTCGAAAGAATTCAAGTGATCTCATTGTCAGGTTTTATGTTTATTTTGACAAGAATGTGAAATGATATTTACATGTCTTGTATGTCAGGAAGGCTTCGATTAAGTCGTGTGAAGCATTTGTAAGGATTGTTTCGAATGGAAAAACATTGCCTATCGATCCAAATTACTCATATTTGTTCAGAAAGGGCTTTATCAGGCTTATAACATAGGCTTAGGTTTCTGCTATGAAAAAAAGATATTTGTAGGCTCAAAAGGTGTTTAAGTGTTTTCTAGAATAAGGATCACTTAGTGCTTGCTCTTAGAACTCTTTCTAGTCCTCATAATTGACTTGTATGATGACCTGACATGCCCCCAACATTTGTTTGGATTTTTGTCTTGATATGCCCCTAGTATTTTGTTTGGGCTTTTTATCATTGACATTTTAACAGTGTCATCATGCCCCCAAGTATTTTGTTTGCGCTTTTATTGTGACAAGCCCCCCCAGCATTTTGTTGGGTTTTCTATCATGGGTTTTTAGTGTTGACTTGACATGCCCCTTGGTATTTTATTTGGGATTTTATCGTGACATGCCCCTAGTATTTTAGCTTTCTATGTTGGGTTTTTAATACTACTAAAATGTTGAATTGATTTGATATAGTGTACTAAAACTTTTTTATGTTTATGCCCCTAATTTTCTTTAGCCATCTTTTATCACTAAGGACTACTTTGTATTGAGATTTCTTCTCTCTGCACTTGCCCCCCAGTGTAAGGGTGTGATCTTTGTCAGGATTAATTATAAAAAAATAATTATTAGGCTCAAATAGGGATTGCAAAGGATATTTAAGATTTAGTGAAGGCATATCAAAGATGGTCTCTCCTCATTTCAAAAACATGCATTTTGAATTGATAAGCTTTGCTTTTCCATGTGAAATTATTTTTTAGAGTTTTGGATTATTTGTTTAGCTAAGAGCTTTGCATTATTATGTGAATTTTTGGGGTATGAGATCAACTTTCAATGAAATCCTTTGAATTCCGAGAACATATTTGTTAAACAAACATCAATTTGAGATTTCTTTTCGTACTAGACTTTTATTTTCAAAAAATCTTGATGAAATCATAAGATCATGTATAATTTGAATGAAAGGGTATGAGGTGTGCTTGTGTTATATAAACAAAAAAGACAAGAGCACACCATTAACACAAGAAAATACATGATCTTATTGGAGAGAAAAGTTTGTTTAACAAAAGGGCTTGTGGCATTACGAGCAAAATGGCGGACAAGTTAAAATGGGAATACAATGTGAAGACATGACCAAAACAAAAGGTAATCATGGAAGCAAGCTTCATCTTCCACCACTGGTGCGCTCCCTTTTTCTAAAGCTTTGGTCGAGATCACTTTAATGGTTCAGAAACTTAATACCTCATCTTCGTGAAGCTTAATTGGGTACAGGACCTGGATTTTCTTCAGATATTATCCACCCTGCTTTGATCAATTGCATGAGCCTCTTGTTGAAGGCACCACAAGTGTGAATGCTATGTCCCACAACAGGGTAAGGTGGCTGCAAAGGTGCATGAGGTTCAGGAGCTATTTTCCCAATGCTTACCAACTTTTGCTACATCTCATTTAAAGACAATGGTAGCTCAGGTAGCTGTTTTGAGTTTTCTGGAAATTTTTTTTCGGGAAATTCCTAGGTAGATCTTGGGCTTGAAGATTGATGTTAGCAATTTTGGATGAAAGGTTATGGTAGTTTCGGAATTGATTATTCCTACCCTTGTAGTCATCTTCAAAATGTTAGATATCTTTTCTTCTACATTCAAAGCCATTTTTCTCCACATGTGTGAGAATTCTCCCACTTCGGATTCCCTACTCTTTCTGCTCTGCCATGGCTACAACATCTGTGAACTTTTATGCCGAGCTACCCATTAAATGTTCGTAATATGGGGCTCTTAGAGGGTTGACAAATAATGTCACCATTTCTTTATCCAAAAACGGAGGATGTACCTGTGCAGCGAGATCTCTCCATCTTTGAGCATATTCCCTTATACTTATATTGCTTGATGAAAGCATCTACCAAATCTTTCCAGCTATGGATCCTGGTGTTATCTAGTCTTATGTACCAATTCAAAGCTGCCCTACTCAAACTGTCTTGGAAGAAATGCATAAGCAATTTTTCATCATGCATTATTTCTGCCATTTTGTTACACTATGATTTTAGGTGAGTGATGGGGCATTGTGTCCTTGATAAAGTCAGGAACACAAAACTTTTTTGGTATCACAACATTCGAGACTAGACACATTTTTGCAGCTTGTATTGGGTCATATAGGTTTACCCCTTCATGGCCCTTATCCTGGCCTCCAATCTCGTCATCTTATCTTGGTTGATGACCTCTGCTATTGTTATAACCGTTGGGGTTGTGGAAGGTGTCAGCACCGCTAATTGTATGACTGCTAGATTTTGTTGCGGATCCTGAACCCTTTCTCTTGCCACGTCTTCATGGTGATTCATTGCTTGTGCTTGAGTAGCCTCTGCGGGTCTAGTTGAAGGACCCTCGCCAGAGGTATTTCTCAACGCTTGCTCGAGTAAGCTGGTAAGATTGGCCACGCTAGCTTTTAGAGAATCCAGTTCATCTTGAAAATGAGCATTATGGTTTGCACGCTCTTCATCCTCCATATTTTTCTGCTTGAGTTATAGGAGCTCTTCGGGGACCTATATTTTAACATGCCGATAAAATGTTATTCATAGTGATGGACGCGGATGCAAATGTATGTACACATCAGGTGAATTATTAGAGAGTTTGCACCTAAAGACAAGCTTTAAGACATTACATGAAGGGTAAGCTTTCTACCTGGTCTCAAAAGGTCTATGAACTGCCTTTTGACCGCCTTACATGAATGTGGTGTTGGGGTTTACAAGAAATGGTTAGGGCACAATATGACCACCATTATCAAGTAAACACTATGCTCATAGTTGGACGTTTCACGAATTTGAACCCCGAATGAAAGTCATGAGGTAGATCACTAATCCCCACCTAACCTAAAATTTGGCTTATTCACAAAATTAAAATGCATGATGACAAGGTAGTAAAATGAATGTAAAAATATGAACTAAAGAATAGACAATCAAACAACAAAGCTAAGTCCAGCGATGTCCCAGCAGAGTGACACACTGCATTCATTACACTCTGTTCATAGTTGGACGTTTCAATAAACCGAACCCCAATTGAAAGTCATGAGGCGGACCACTAAGTTCCACCTAACCTAAAATTTGGCTTATTCACAAAATTAAAATGCATGATGACAAGGTAGTAAAATGAATGTAAAAATATGAACTAAAGAATAGACAATCAAACAACAAAGCTAAGTCCAGCGATGTCCCAGCAGAGTTGCCATCTGTAGCGACGACGTTTTATTCGTGCTTCGCGCCCCGTCATCCCTCGGGATTGGGGAGACAACGACGCGCGGTGAAAATGAGGGGTTTGTTTTATAGTCCCAAAATTACAACTATAATTGTTAGGAGTCGTCGCCTAGTATTAAGGTTACTAGGAACCTAGTGGTCTGCGAGAGTTATGGGTAGGAGACTTGTTGTGCAAGGGGAAGACGCATCACCCCCAGTGTACTCTATCTAAGACAAGTTGCATTATTGTTTAATTGTTTTTCCTAAATTTGATTTTTTTTGTCTTTCCTAAAGTTCGACATAGATCTCTCTTTGTGAGAGAATCTTTACCTCGTAGAGGTTTGAAAGACTAAACAAAAGATTTTTACACTGCATAAAAAATATTTTTTTGTTTGCAGGTGTACTTTACAATGTAATTTTACACCGCAATAAAAGAAAATCTTTTTTAGTATCTCCAAGTGTACTTTACAATGTAATTTTACACCAAGATAGCTAAAACAAAAATATTTTTTTTATATATTTTGGCCAAATTACAAAGGATAATCATAAACCGGTTACGATATCTACTTTTTGTTTAAAATATGAGAAAGATGCAACATATATTTTTTTATGAAAAAATAAACATGGAAAAATCTTGGAATTCAGCCGTATGCACAAAAACAATGTATTTATTTTGTAAAATGCATTTTTGTATATATATATATATATTGCAGCGTGTATAGTAGAAATGGTGGTCGATCAGAGCACCACGAGGGCTCACCCGCCACCGGATAGAGGAGATCGATGTGGTTCTTCCTGTCGTGGTGATGTCCAAAATGGAGGCCGTGGTGGCCAGGAGGAGCTCCAAAGGTGCGATGCACTCTGTGTTCATGCTAGTGTTGTTGTGTTAACGTCGAGCTTGCTTGGAGAGAGAGAGATGATGGTGATCGATCGGCTGCTTCTTGAGGTTGTGAGAGGGTTGCGGTGCAAAGCTAAGCTGTAAAGATGGAGAGGAGAAGCTGTCATCGGCGATGGAGATTATGAGTCTGCTTGTATCCGTTGCCGTGGGAGGCGAGAGGAGTCTGTTGTGCTGTTTTCTAGAGAGAGAATCGTTGACTAGAGGAGAGAGAGAGAAAGAGAGAGAGAGAGAGATAGAGCAGAGAGGAGGAAGCAGCTTCGACAACGATGGAGCTCCTGCCGCTGGAAGGAATGGAAGGAAAAAGAGTCGCCTGTTGGTTGTGTTGGTTCAGCTGGGGATTAGGAAGATGAAGTTATGTCTACATAAATTTTTATCCCTGTTTTTCCTCTTCAGTCCCCCCCTCCCCCTCCCTATTTTTCATCTATCTTCCCCCAAAAAAGGGATGGTGCATGACATAAGGGAAGTGTCCAGAGTATGGTGCATAGGAATGGTGTGTTATGGTGAGAGTGGTGGCAACATGGTTGCTGGAATGGCCAACCATGGTTGTCGGCACAAGTTGTTTTTTTTTTAAATAAATAGGTTGTGACAAAAAGAGTTTTTCGATGAGAAAAACAAGGAAGAGCGATATTTTTTTGTTCCATTTTGGCTTCCGATTTCACCCAAAAAAATTTCATCACCGAAAATTTTGATTGTCTTAATTTAACCTAAATTAGGCTTCCAAACTTAATTTCTCACTAATTAAGCTTTTAATAAAATTAATTTGACCCATTTAAAATGTAATGACGCTCTTGCACCTAATTAAATGCTTCAATTGGGCTCTCAATTAATTCTGAAGAGTTTCATAACCGAAAATCTCAATCTTCTTAATTTAACACAAATTAAACTTTCAAACTTAATTTCTCACTAATTAAGCCTTTAATAAAATTAATTTGACCAATTTAAAGTATAATTAAACTCTTGCGCTTAATTAAATCCTTCAATTGGGCTCTCAATTAATTATGAAGCATAATTACACTTTAAATTGGTAGACTATTAAATCTAATTGGCCCATAAAAATATAATTGTGTCTTTCAACTTAATTTTTACATAGATTTATCTAGTAATAATTTATTTTTTCCTTGAATCTGTATTTTCCTTCATTTATGGGCAAAAAAGAGGTACGACTGGACTATCGAAAACGTCCAAAATTTCCACATTAATTTTTCTGCCGACGCAAGCCCTTTTTATTTTATTTTATTTTATTTTTTTGGGTAGATTTGGGGAATGACCCAAAATCGGGTTATGACACTTAAATTAGTGCTTGCATCTATTTTCCTTTTCTTTTTGTAGCAATAGAGTAAGATAATACTTTAGATTATAATCATCAAGACTCTTTGCAATACTTTAGGAAAAATAAACTACATCAACATAATTATACTTAATTAGTGTTTGTATCCATTTCCTTTTCTTTTTGTAGCAATACAGTAAGATAATTCTTTAGGTTATAATCATCAAGACTCTTTCCAATATTTAAGCAAAAATAAAATAAATCAACATAATTATACTTGATTGGTCTTTGTATCTTTTTTCCTTTTCTTTTGTAGCAAGATAGTAAGATAATTATCCAATAAGAGTCATGACATCACTAATACGTTAGTCTTTACCACTTTCAATCTTGGATGCATAAAAGATCTAGTTATTCTTTCTTAAAAGATAAAGCCATGGTGATTTGCTAAAAAGTCAAGGAAATTTTTTAAAAGATCATATTGGATAAGTTTTCTTTAAAAAAAAAAGAGTTAAATTTTAGGATATTTTTTTGAGTTATGGATACCCTAGCTTTGAATTAATATTTCCTTCTCATCCATACCTTGTCAATTATCAACCAAATACACATTAAAGCTACATCTTAGTATTATATCATGTTTCTTCATCATGATCATAGAAATATATTTAAACTACTTATCATGATTTCATTACAACAATTAGACTTAAATATATACGATCCTTAAAATATATTTGATCTCAAAAAAAATGATTTTCAAACAAAAAAGGTTATTGACCGAGTTTACAAAGTCTTTGACTAAGATGGTGTTGATAGTTTTTAAAAGTCATCATTAGGAAGTTAAGTAGTTGAGGTGTAATGTTTTGGACCCTATAAGTTTTAATACAAAAAATCTAAATTAGCTAGGGGTAAGTAGATCATTGCAACCAATAGTAAAATGATGGTCTAATGAACTTTATTAAAACCATGAATGATACTTAATGATGATGGTATGTGTACATTTTGATAAATGTTAAAAGAATGAGAACATCTAAATCAAATGAAGGCAATTTATCTAATAAAACAATACCATTAACAAATTTATAAGTGTTAAACTAGCTTTTATAATGAACATTATAAAATGTGTAAACTAATTCAAGAATTCATCTACAGGATAGTTCTTCCTGATTACTCTATTTTATGACATTTGAACCATTTAATTTTCCATAAATTTGATTTTCATGTATACCTACATCCACTATTTGAACCTTATTGTTTGTATACCTCTCAAAATCAAGCCATTTGCATGATTATCATTATGGCATAATGAAAGAAGCTATATATTTTAAAAAAAACTTTTGACATCTTCTAAACTAATACTATTGTTTATTTATAATAAAAAAATCAATAAAATGATCCTAAAACAAAGGTAATAAACACAATAAAATCAGAGTATGATCGTCATTTTCAACCTTTACGTCAATATTTTTTAAATCTAAAATCACTTTATTTAATTTATCAAGATAGTTTTAATAGACATAACTTAATTCAAATGCAATCAATTCATCATGGATTTAGTCATATAAAGAGTTTACAACTTCGTCCATAATCTAATAGTTATAGTCTTCTTAATAACCTTTTTTTGAACCTCATCAAACATAAAAACAAAACTAGACAGCATTATATGTCAATGCCATGAGATATTTTTGTCCTCCACATCAATTCATTTAGGTAAATAATATACAGTTCTTAATACTTTAACTAAATCTTATTAAACTTGCAATTCATGCATCTTAATATACCATATATGTAAGTCACTCCTACCATTATATCTCTCTATATAAAACTTAATAGTTGATGTTATTTACTTATCATCATGAAAGACAATTGATAAATAGGCAAATTATGATCCCAATTTATTGTGGAAATGACCCTAGAATAATTTCTAGATCAAATTGACAAGTACAAAAATATAATATAACAAACACAATCAATCATACAAAAGTACACAAGGGGTTTATATGGTTCAATAACTTATACCTACTTCAAGGATAAGATGATCGTGGAAATTCACCATGAGAACGTTAGAGATTACATAAAATTGCTTTCTCACCCAAGATTCCAAAGTAACTTAAAATCCATCTTTCCTCTTTTCTCTCCAATCATCAAAGTTTAGGGAATGAAGTCACATAGAAACAAGTCTTTACATTAAAATACAATAACTTTAGGCTTTTATATGTGAATTAAGAACATGGGTATTTATTTTATTACTTGGAACCATAATTTAAAACAAACCCAACATCTTGTTTTTGTGGGATTAATTTGAAAAATGGGGAAAGATAAAACTAACATGGTTTTTAGAATTTCAGAAATGTAGGGTTTATTTGAACATGAAGCCTTGATTGAGTGCAAGGAAAGGTGTAAAGATAAGTATGTTTAGTCTACTCAAATCCATATTAATATTTTCTTCCGAAGTTAGGTTAAAAGCCCATCAATAATAAAAGTGATTGTCAACTTGTTCTATTAATAAAATCCAAAATTAGTTGATTTTATGATTGGATATTTTGGTCCAAAAACATGCTTGGACAATGAGCTCTCTTTCGACATTGACAATAAGGACAAGAAGTGAACTATCTTGTAGGATTTCTTTAGGTGTTTTGTTTTTGTAATAAGCATGGCTAAAATCCCACGAGACTTGAAAGTATCTAGCTATTTAACCCTCATTTCATTATGGGTTGAATATTTAAAAAGAACACACACACACACACACACACACACTAATTGGGTTTAATAAAAAAATTTAGATATGCAATTTCTGAACTAAAAATAGACACCTACAAAATTAAGAATCAACAAAATATTAAAGTGAATGGAAAAAAAATCAAATAAATACAAGTTACATTGCCTATTAAAAAATCAATCAAACATTAAGTGATGACATTAACAAAAATAAGAAAGAAACAATAAAAAATGCAATTGTAATGACAAAAACAAGGCTTAGTCTTTTGAGATTGCCAAAATATTATAGGCATTCTACAAAAGGGTAAGGTTTGTGGGCCTAGTGTGGCCCACATGTGGTGGCCTTATTTCTTAAGACATTACCTAAGGGGTGGCAGATAGGTCATCCACCCCTTCATGATTTGAAAAAAAAAACTATGTATTGCTTTTACTACCCAAATTCCAGTGATTGGAGGGTTTCAAAAAATCAGGTTTGTATGTTTTGGACTAAGAAAACATCATTTTGGACTATATTTCAACCTAAAACCAATAAAAACACACTTAAGACCTTTTATAACATGCCAGTGGCCTCTATCAACCTAAAAAATATCTCCAAAATCCACAATCAACTTGAAACCAAACTTTATTTTGGGTTCAAATTCACAATTTCAAGAAACATTAAGGGGAAAAACATCTTATATATACTTTACATGTATAAAGGAATCCATTGGCACTACAATGATTCCCAATCTAGACTTTCTCTCTCAATTACTAGAATTTAGCCTGTTTCCCTATCCTCTCGCAATCCAGGCACAAAACAATTAGGAAAATAAAGTTTGAGATCAAAATTCATAGAGACTGAGATCTTATAATATGAAAAATTAGAGGACAAAATCGTATGTTTAGTTATAATTTTAGAAAAGCGATTCATTTTTATCGTAGGTTTCATTTTAGTCCCTAATAACTTTAATTTAATTGGGGATCAATTTAGACTTCTAAGGGTGAAATAAATAATAATAATAATAATAATAATTGGGGTAATCTATAAGATTTGTTTCATGATGAGCATTGGCATGGGGAACAATAATTTCCCCTACCTTTTACAATATTAGTTAATTGTTCTAGAATGTGGCAAAGCTACCATGTATTGGTTTCCCCCCTTAATGTGCTTGATGATAACTTGCCAATCACAATCTAACAGTATTTAGATGCCTAGCAAAATATTAATTTCCAAAACAATCAGAATTACTCTAAATTTTATGAAGATAAATCATGATATTTCTTAAAGTAATTTTTAAAAATGATTGATTTATTATATAAATGAGATGTTTGATTTTTTTATTGTATCATCAATTATAAATATAGATTATTTGTTATCTCTTCAATTGGAACTAACCAACATTTCTACAATATATAGTTCTTTGTGGCTTTGTGTTTGTGGAGTAAGCAACCATATCTAAATCATGTGAAATTTTCATTATTTTTAAAAATTTTATTGCTTAAATTTTAAGATTATATAAATGTAACTTGAATTTGTAGGCTAATTACTTTCTATCATTATTGACTTTCAATATTTATCAAACAACCATATATGAGTTTTTAATATGCAATGTTTTTTAGACATACGTGTACATTAATATTGGGTCACGAGTCATGTTCGATTATGTTTTAGCTAACTTCAAGCTCTGTATAATTTTCCAATAAAATTTATGATGCTTTCAAAGTTATATTATTTTTTCAATCCAAATATGTTATGGTTTTGGGTTCTTGTTCTTTCTAACCTTATTTCATTGCTTATCGATACATGTTCAACTTTGGAGAATTTTATGACAAAATTGTATCCTATATCTTACCATTAATATTGATGGGAAAAGTTTTATTATATATTGGTATTAGATATTTTCCATAATAATATCATCAATTGCAAGATAATCTCTTTTGTTGCATGTTTATGACATTATGACAATTGTCTTCTTGGATTATATATAGATGTATTGAAAGAATAATTAATTCCTATTCTTTTATGGTTTAAATAGTATTGAAATGTTAGTCACTAGGAACATAATTGGTCTTCATATTCTAGAGAAGATGACTAATTATGTATTGGAAGAACTACATCACCCCTAAGACACCTTGCCTAAGTTGCATTGCTCATTCGTCTTATTTTTAATCTCCTAGTTAAAGTGAGACTATCATAGTAGAAAAGCCCATGATTTTATGTATGAGTTTATTTATATGTTCATAGTCCTTGATATTAAAAACAAACAAATTGTTTTTTATTTTTTTATTTGAAGTTTAGGCTAAATACCAATGACTTTGATAAACATGTTATTATATCCATGATATTATAGTATTTTTAAGGAATACTAAATCATGCAATGTATTTCATTTCGTTTGTCTTTTCAAAAATATTTGTATTATAAATTTCACAATTTGAAATGGATATTTTTTATGAAATCTTATTTCATACTCTTTTTTTATAAAATAAAACACTTGACAAATAAAATAGTAAGCTAATGAAAATTAAAATTCAAAGATAATGTGAACACATAAGAAAATAAGACATGGATCCAAACAAAGTTCAAGGGTCAAGCATATCACAAGGCATCACTCTAATTCATTTTAATTGTAAAGGAAGGAGGGTCAGTCCACCAACCAAACTAATTAAAGATTAAACCCATGACTCAACAAGACTCTAATAAGTTGAAGGAACTGACTAAATAACACACCAATAATAAATGCAGGAAATAAGTTGAATAAGGAATACAAATTCCACTGAAAGACACAGCTCGACTTTTGGCTGCTGCTTGTAACAACGTTTATAGTAAGATACAGATTTCTGTAGGTAATCTCTACGATTTCTTGGTGATGCATTACGAAAGCACTGCGTAAATACATCGATAAAACAAATAAGTGGATGATAAGTCTGCTACCTCAGCTGCTAGAACCATGTCTCTAATCAAACCACTTCAAATTTGATCAAACTATCATCACCGGTAAGTGGATACTTCAAAATCTAATGGTTTTCCAACTTATTTCTAAGTGTTAATAGTTGCTGCAACTGTTAGATAAAAAGGGGCAAGAGAGTTTTGTTTGAGGTGGTTTTGGGATTAATTTTAACTATAAATAATGGTGGAGATGGCCTACTATCACAGGTAGATAACAAAAAAATTATCACCTCAAAGTAGAAGATTATTCTATTGTCCAGCTTGCAAAATGGTCACTCCACCCTTTCGAGATTGTTGTGATTTTGTTTTGAGTCTTGGGGGCATAGGTAGAAGATCTATACAGTTGGAAATGGAATTGGAATTGATATAGACATTTATCATCTTAATTAATGTAGAGATGAAGATACAAAAGAAGAGTTTAGAAGACTGCAACTCATGCTTTTGATGACCCGTAATTGGGATGAGTCATTTGGGTTTTTTTTTGGGATCTTATTGAAATACAATAATGATTATGATGGTTAGATATTATTGAGGGTATAAGGGAAGAATGCAAGACTTCACAAAATCTTCAATCAAAGGAAAAAAGAGCACATCGAGGCTAACACCATGCATAAAACTCTATCATTGCATCCTGTCATTTATTCATATTGCTGGAATCGTACATGTAACGGCAACCTAGGTTTAGCGTAGATACATTCATTTTGCCTAAATTGAATCTTCATTAGCGTGTATATATACATCAGATTATTCATCAATAAAGTGTGTGAGAAAAGTTATATTCATTAAAAACAAAAGGCGCTCTACTCTATATGGTATCAGAGCCACCAACCTCTAACGAGTCACTGATCAAACTCATTACCATGTCTTCATCCTCTGATCAAAACCCAACTCTGAATCTCAACACCTAACCCCCTTTCGCAACAAATAAACCACTCATAGCCTTCAACATCACTGCCCAAATCAATCAAAAATTAACTCCCTCTACCTTCCTTTAATGGTGTGCTCAATTTGAAGCACTCCTCATTGGTATGATTTACTTAACTTCGTCGAATGTACCCTCCGATGTTCTACCTCCACTGGGACTGCCGCGGATGAACTCTGCAAAATCCATTGGATTCGCTAGGATAAACTCATCCTGAGCGCGATTTTAGCATCCACATCTCCTTCAATCACATACCTCAAAGCCACGACAAAAACCTCCTTCGAAGCCTGGAAAAAACTCAAGACCCTATATGCTAGCCACTCTAGAACTCGAGCTATGCAGCTAAAGGAGGAGCTCATCTTAATACAACGAGGCTCTCAATCAATCACTGAGTACCTTTATGCCGTGAAAACACTAGCTAATAAAATCGTTGTCATTGATCATCCAGTTTTGTATGATGACTTAACCCTCTATGTTTCGAATGAGTTAGGCTCAGATTTTAGGGAGATTGCAACACCTATTCGTGCCTAAGAATCATCACTGGGCTTTGAAGAATTGCATGACCTCTTGGTTGGCCATGATGTCTATCTCCGTCGCCTTGAAGCCGCAACACAACCGTCGATTATCTTTGCAAATTACACTAAAACAAAATGGTTTGCACCGGGAGGGAGTCAAGGATGGATTAATAAAATGGACTCAACCCGTGGGCCTTAAGGCCCAACCCGACAATTTCATGTAGCCTAGCGTGATGGGCGCAAATCCAACACTTACACAGGCCGACCATATAACTCAAACCGGCGCCATCAGCCTAAATGCCAATTGTGTGATCAGTTGGGCCACATTGCCAAATCATGCCATCAATTCCATTCCCAACACACATCCATCAATTGCCTCATCAAATAGAACAGATAAAAAATGGTTAATTGACTCAATTGCTTCTCATAATATCATGGGTGATCTGAACAATCTATCTATTCACTCTAAATATGATGGAACAAACAAAGTCATTCTCGGTGATGGTTCAGGTTTGGTTATCTCACACACTGGTTCATTGGATCTGCATACCCCCCGCCACACTTTTACACTATGTGACACTCTTTATGTTCCAAATCTTACAAAAACTTAATTTCCATACACCATTTTACTAAGCAAAATAATGTCTTTGTTGAACTTCAACCCTTTTATTTTCTTGTGAAGAACAAGATCACAAGGACACCTTTACTAAAAAGAGCATGCAATAATGACATCTACACCTTTCCGGGATCCATGATGGTACCACCAAAAGTTGCCAACGTGCATGAACAAACATCTATTAACTGTTGGCACAAGCGGCTTGGGCACCCATCCATTAAAATTGTTCACCATCTTATTAAGAAATTCTCTCCCTATTTCCAAAAATAAAACATTGTCTTCCATCTATCATCCATGTTCTATTAATAAAGCTCATCATCAACCATTTCGTGCCAATAGTCTCACAAGTCGTGCACCTCTTGATCTAATTTACATCGATGTATGGGGTCCTGCTAGCTATACTGGAATTAATGGATCATGATATTATCTTATTTTCATTGATCACTACACAAAATATGTTTGGTTGTAGTTGATGGTTGCTAAATCTAGTGTTTCTCTAATTTTTCGCTAGTACAAAAAGTTTGTTGAAAATAGGTTTCAAAAATCCATCAAAGCCCTATATTTTGACAATGGTGGGGAGTTTATTGCTCTAAGAAACTTTCTCTTAGCTCATGCCATCACTCACCAAACTACTGCTCCCCATACACCACAACAAAATGACGTATCTGAACATCGTCATCAACATCTTGTCGAAATCAATCTCAGCCTCTTTCATGATGCAAACCTTGATCCCTCTTTGGCCTTATGCTTTCCAAACTGCTTCCTACCTCATCAACACATAACCCACTCCTCTCATTTGTGGAAAATCACCGTTCGAAGATGTTTGTGGTAAAAAACCAAATTATCTGAAATTAAAAAAATTTGGTTGTCCTTGTTATCCCCTCACACGACCCTATAGCTCAAACAAAATGCAGCCTAAATCCAAAGTGTATATTTTTCTTGGCTATCCCCCCAATCAAAATGCATATTAGTGCTTTGAAACCCAAGAAAAAAAATAATTATCTCTTGTCATGTACTATTTGATGAAACCCCGTCAACCCCCCTACTGCCCAACATGTGTCACCTCTACCTAACACCAAGTCCTATCCCCACACCTACCTATCCCTCTCAGCACCTAATAGCCTACCGAGTCCTCGTCATCACCGTCCTGTGCATCACGTTCATCGACACTACCAGAAGGCTCCCATGTCATTGCTTTTGATCCTTCATGTAATTTTTCTCCCTCTCGATCATTGTCCTCTAATTCCTTGATGACATGATTTGCACATCATCTGCCACCGATCCTCCCTCGGCTGATCCCCCACTCTCATCCCCCAATTGTCCTCCATTCTCACCACGCTTTGAACCCATACCTCCTCCTAATACAACCCCCTTCCATCATACAGATCCTTCCCAACCACCCAATCTTCCCACCTAACCATTGAACCAACCAGTGTGACCCAAGCCATTTATCAACCTCAGTGGCATATGGCTATGTCTTTCGAACTCACTGCCCTGATGTAGCATGGTACTAGGGATCTTGTTTTACCTCCCCTAGACTTTAAACTAGTGGGCTATAAGTGGGTGTCCAGGGTCAAAAGGAATGCTGATGGATCTGTGGACCGATTCAAGGCTCGGTTAGTAGCCAAGGGTTACCATCAACTCCTTGGTATTGACTACTTTGAAACTATTAGCCCTGTGATTAAACTGGCCACCATTAGAACTGTCCTATGTATTGTTGTCATGCATGGTTGGTCCTTGAGGCAATTAGATGTTAACAATGCATTCCTCAATGAAAAATTAACTGAATTAGTGTTTATGTGATAGCCACCGTGGTTCAAAGATTTGTCAAAACCTAATCATATTTGTAGGTAAAACAAGGCAATTTATGGCCTCAAACAGGCCCATCAGGCCTGGTACTCAGCTCTAAAAATGATATCCTTCAACTAGGTTTTCATAGCTCTTTGGCTGATTGTTCACTATTCATTTACAGTCATAATTCCACTATATGCTATTACTTGGTGTACGTTGATGATTTAGTTATTACTGGAAATAACCCCCAATTTGTGGCTACTATTGTGAAGCAATTAGGTGCTAAGTTTTCTCTTAAGGATATGGGCACTTTGTATTTTTTTCCTAGGGATTAAAGTGATCCCTACTGCAATAGGTTTATTCCTCTCACAACATAAATATATCCATGAGCTTTTAGAGACGACAAGCATGAGTGGAGCCAAAGACATATCCACACCATTCTCCACCTCTCAGTCTCTTCAGCTAGATGATGGCATTTCTACTGTGGACAACTCTGAATTTCGACGAATCCTCGACAGTCTTCAATATCTATCTTTGAAGTGTCCAAACATATCCTTTGCAATCAACAAACTCTCTCAGTTTATGCACAGGCCAACTATAACTCATTCTTCAACCACTAAGAGACTTCTACGCTACTTAAAGCAAACCATTCTTCATGGTATTGAGCTTCACAAAGCAGGCTCTCCAGTTCTACATGCATTCTCCAATGCTAACTGGGCTAGCAACTTGGATGATCGAACCTTAACCTCAGCCTACATTAGCTTTTTGGGTTCCAATCCCATATCTTGGAGCTCTAAGAAACAACGAGTTGTTGCCCGCTCTTCAATGGAATCTGAATTTAAGGTCCTAGCCAATACGGCCTCTGAAACAATTTGGTTATCCACCCTTCTTAAGGAACTTGCAGTCCTAGTCCAAGCTGCCCCACAACTTCTTTGTGACAATCTTGGTACTACACACCTGAGTTTTAATCCGGTAAATCATTCACGCATGAAACACATTCAAATCGACCTTCATTTTGTGTGTGACTTAGTGCAAAACGGAAGCCTTCAAGTCCAGCATATGTATACTCAAGATTAGTTAGTCGATTTGCTGACAAAGCCCTTGTCGCAACAATGCACCGAATTATTACGATCCAATATTGGTCTTGCCGATGGAAGCCTAATCTTGAAGGGGCGTATAAGGGATGCAAGACTTCATAAAATCTTCAATCAAACGAAACAAGAGCACATTGAGGCTAACACCATGCATAAAACTTTGTCATTGTATCCTATCATTTATTCATATTGCTGGAATGGTATATTAACTGCAACCTAGATTTAGCCTAGATACATTCATCTTGCCTAAATTGAATCTTCATTAGTGTGTGTATATTCATCAGATTATTCATCAATAAAGTGTGTGAGAAAGTTATATTCATTGAAAACAAAAGGCAGATTGAAAACAAAAGGCAATGTTATGTTCTATATAGGGGAATAATTACTATATTTTAGAAGAAAAAAAATTTGGGTATTTTGGTAAAGAGGATGGAGTTAGAATTGGATTGAAATACAACAATGCAAACAACCTTTTAGGGTTAAAATGAAATAGAAAATGAATGAAAACAAAATAATATGTTTTTTATGGTTTCTCTTTATCTTTTAAGTTTTTTTCAATTAAATCCTCAATTGAATGAGATTTCAAAAATTTATCAAGTTTCAAACTTGGAATAATTAAATTAGATCCTTTGAGTAACACCTATTTAAATGGTCATTGGTCTTGGATATTTTTAATTTCATCCCCAACAGACCTTTAAACTTCTAATTTGTTTCAATCAAGCTTTTAATCACACCAATTAGGCTCTTTAAAGTTTAATTAGGTCACTAATTTTATAATTATTTCAAATTGACCTAAATTAGTCCTCGAAACTTGATTTTCTATCAATTAAGTCTCTAATAAAGCAATTAAATTTTTTTAGAGTCACCTAATTTTGGCTAAATTGATTTCCAAACTCAATTTTCTTTCATTTAAGTCTTTAATTAAGTTAATTCAAAGTCATTAGAAGTTTAATTAAGATCTTGAACTTCATTAATTCTTTCAATAGTAGTAAAATTGACTTTTGGATTTAATTTTACTTCAATTAAGTCCATCTTTAGCCTATCTCGTCAATAACATTCCAATATGATTATCTGTATGGTCTTTTGACCTATTTGCAATTCAAAAGTTAATATATATATATATAAAAATATTTTTTGATTTTTTTATATGAATTAAAAGATTTCATTTTAACAAAAAAAAATTCGAAGGGACCTAAAATTAGGTTGTGATAGTTGTCCATCTCCTTACAATACTTACGGTATAAAATCTTATAAGGAACTTTAGAATATAAGTTCGTAAAGAAAATAAAATGGTTTGATAACCTCCCTTATTTATAAGATAAATCCATTTGGGAGTATTGATTTTAACAATCAAGAGTTGGTTACCCTGATAGATGTTTTAAAACTTAATTATTTTAGATATCAAGAGTTTTCTCTTTGTTTTAAAAAATTATTGTTTTTATTTGGGTGGCCAATGTGTGTGTGAGAAATATCAAGGACTTTTAAAACATGATTTGTGTTCAAATGGCCCACTCATGGTCCTTGATTATGTGACCTTTATGTGGTTTATGATCAAGTATCGTGCCTATGGCATGTGATGGCGTGACCAATTATTGGTGCAAAACATCATTTAAAGCTTTGTTGGGTCCTTGTTTGTTGGAGTATTGCTAGACTCTCTCTTTGTTAAAACCCTATTGAGTTTTTAATCAAATTAGACTTGTTAGGCTCATAATATTTATAGGTCCTCATTTGGTGGGCTTTTGCTAAAATCTCTTTTTTTTTATTAAAACCTTGTTGGTTTTGCTATCATTGATATGGCCTTTAGTTAGTTGGCTTTCGACCTACATGAAATGGAAAATAAGTCCCTTTTCAAATTGTTGGCAATTTTGAATGAACCAATTTCATTTGTTTTTCTAAACAAATTTCTATCTTGCTCATCCATTTAAGAGGATTATTTTGTACCTTTTCATCAAGCATCTATTATGAAATATGAACTCAATTTGTTATTTTTTGCCTCACTACTATAAAAGTTTTGTTTCAAACTGCATTTTGTAATTAAAACCACCACTCTTGTTTACTCTTGTTTTTCCATGGATTTTTTTAAATTAAAATTGCCTTCATTTGATTAAGATGTTCTCATTCATTTAACATTTACCAAAATGTACACATACCATCATCATCAAGTATCATTCATGGTTTTAATAAATTTCATTAAATCATCATTTTACTATTGGTTGCAATTAACTCCTTACCCCTAACTAATTTAGATTTTATCTATTAAAACTTTTAGGGTCCAAAACGTTACACCTTGACTGCTTAACTTCCCAAAGATGACTTTTAAAAAGTAACAACACCATCTTTGTCAAAAACATTCTAAACTTGATCAATAACCTTTTTTGTTGAAAATCAATTTTTTTTAATATATATTTAAAGGATTGTATCCATTTACGTCTAATTGTTGTAATGAAATCATGAATATGTAATTTAAAAATATTTCTTTGATCATGATGAAGAAACATGATTCAATACTAAGATGTAGCTTTCATTTGTATTTGGTTGACAATTGACAAGTTATGGATGAGAAGGAAATATTAATTCAAAGCTATGTTATCCATAACTCAAAAAATTATCCTAAAATTTTAAATCTTGTATTTTAAAAGAAAATTTATCCAATATGATCTTTAAACAAATTTCCTTGACTTTTTAGAAAATCACCAGGGCTTTATCTTTTAAGAAAGACTAACTTGTTCTTTTATGCAAACAAGATTGAAATTGGCAAAGACTAACTTATTAGTGATGTCATGACTCTTATGAGAAAGTCTTTTTCATTTTGAGAAAGCTTTTTATTGGTCTAAGTTGCTCACTTGCTTGATTACAAAAAAACTCTTTAAAGGTTTATAATGCAAATTGTAGTTTAGTTATAAAATATAATGATTTACTAAGCTTAAAAAGTATTTTTAGAGCTTTTATAATTAGGACCATTATTATGTACTATTTCTTTCATTGTATTTCTTTATCTTGCACTAATTTGAGCATCCTTATTTTTTCACTTTGAATTTTTCATTTTTGTTTTTCATTTTGGGCATGCCTCCTAATTTTTAGATTACTCAAGATCTTTTGAGTTTTTCACGACATCTCTTTAATATTTCATTTTTGAATTTATACTTGCCCCCAAGTATAGAATGTGATCCTAGTCGGGTTCAACCCTTAATTATTAGAGTTTTCATTTACCCTCAACATAGGATGTGATCCTAATCATGATTAACACTTTGAGCTTTATAATTTTTATCTTTTCTCATTGCACGGTATGATACTAATCAATGATTTTACAAAGAAAAACTTATTCAAACTTATATAGGAACTTGATGAGATCCAACCATCAAGGATCCATTAGAGGTTTCATTTTGTCCAATTACTAGGTGAGGGCTAAGAAGTTCAAATAAGCCTTTAATGAACTTCTTCAAGATACATGGGCTAAGGTGGACTTCAAAAGGATTTGCAATAATACAAAGCAAGCTTGATTAATCTGATTAATGTTCAAGAGGTTATGGTGGAACCAAGACCATTACACAAGGATTGAGAGAAGAAGACTATATTTGGATAGTTTGACCTTTATTTACTCTTTTGTTCACAACTAGACATAGAGATCAAGTTTTATTTTCATTGTAGTTGGGATGGAAACTATATTTCCATACCTTTCCAATGCTATATAGCTCTTTTTCTAATTCATTAGGACGAGAGAGAGTCGTTCGTTTTAAGTTTGGTTTTGCTTCTAGCAAACAGATAATGAAAATAACAAACTTGTCTTATTTAATTGGTTGAGCTATCAAACTTTATATATTTGAGAGGAAACAGTTTGTTTGAGTTTTAGCCTTGCTTATTTTATTTATTTTAATTAGTTTGGACTAGTTTTAGTTTGGGTTGATTATTATATAAATTGAGTTTATATGGGATCCATTAGGGAAACTAGGTTTTGGTTTGGGGTTTTAATACTCTTTAGAAATTAAATTCAAGACACTTTTGATTTTTTTTAGCATTGTAGACAACATTTGGTTGCTAAATCTTGGTTCTTGATTGAACTTTTGAAAGAATTGACCATTATTTGTTATGAATTTATACTTTTTTTGTTCGTCTCCAAGTGTAGGCATTGTGATCGAGTTGGTTTATAGTCTTGTTGCCTTGGAGCATGTCTTTCATTGTTATAAACTCATTCAAATATCAACAAACATAGGTTGGTGTTAGAGGAAATCTAATCACATGTTATATCCTTTAATTTGAGTCTTTATTATTTCCTGTTTAATTCTTGATAGTTTTGGATATATATATATATATATATATATATATATATATATATATATATATATATATATATATATATCCTTAAATCTATACTATCCCTTTTGTTTTAGGTTTAACAAGGTATGATTGGGCTCTTGTCTTCATCCAAAAGTTTTGTTTTCTTTTGTTGCATACTTAAGGTTTTACTCAACCAACCTTTTGCTAAATTACCATCCTCCTAGTTATTAATTATTATTATTAATTTGTAAGGAAACTTTAAAGGGAAACCTAGAATTTGGTTACGATAAGGTTTATTAAATAAGGGACTTCAATATGTACAAGACTTCATATCATGATCAATTGCATCATCATCGAGTTTTCAGCTATGCTTTCTCCTTTAAATGAAAGTGCAAGTATAAGCTCCAATGATGAGGATAATAATGATGCTCTTAATCATCAAATGAGGTTTCATACACACCAAAATCCCTTATATGTGACAAAACTAAGAAGAAAGTTTGATGGTAGATTTTAGCCAAATAGGGATCTTAACCAAGGGAGGAAGTTTGATAATCATGATGATTTTAGTATCATAAAACATAAAATTGTAACATTTAAGGGAAAGAGTGATCTACAAACTTATTTAAATTAGAAAAAGGTAGAATTTATGTTTCACCACCATTGATATTCAAAGGAAAAAAAGGTAACACTAGCTATAATTGAAATCATTGATTATGTTATTATTTGGTGGGATCATCCTATTATAGGAAGGATTTGTAATGGAGAAAGTCTTGTTGGCATAAGATTTCATGAAATCGATGATGAGAAAGAGATTTTTCTTAATCATTATTATAAGAAAGTATATAATAGACTGCAATCTTTATCTCGAGGTTTAAGAAATATTATTTAATATTTTAAGGAAATGGAAATAATTATGATTAGAACTATTATTTCGAAGATAGAGAAGCTATAATAACTAGATTTTTAACATTGTTGAAATAGAGATATTGATGTAGCGGAAAGTATAACAAAAGGACACCGCCTTAGTTATTTATTGATAACTCGAATCCACGAGCTTAAAAGAGTAACAAAAGAGAATGAATTGCAATCAAATTCAGATTGTGCCTTCACTGGTATTGGGTACCTTTATTTATAGGCAGCTAATATTACAATCAGCACTTCATACGAAAAGAGTAATAAAACAATTAAAGGAACTTAACGTTGATAAAACATAAATCTAGTCCTGATTGTAAGCAGTAATTTAACATATTGCAGAAATTAAAAGATCTTCCAGCGATAAGGATTTTTATTGCTTGTCCGTTGTGGATTTCATCGGGTCAACTTTCCTTTCGCAACTCCTGCCTTTTATAGTTCCTTTGGGACGTGTGATTCCTCTGTAGTGTGTCCTACATCAGTCTCTCCTTCCTCAAAAGAACTCGACCTCGAGTTATTCGTTGAAGCCGAAGGCATATCTGGTGGGTAATATTCGAATATATCAGCCACGTTGAAGGTGGATGAAATGGACATATCTTGTGGTAGCTCTACCACATAAGCATTGTCGTTGATTTTCTTCATGATCTGGTAGGGTTCGTATTTCTTATTACTGAGCTTGTTATATGACCCAACAGGCATTCTTCCCTTCCTTAAATAGACCATCACTAAGTCGCCCACGTTGAAAGTGGGTGCACGTCGTTTGCTGTCTGCTGCTGCTTTATACCTGGCATTAGACTCTTCAAGATTCTTTCGCACTTCTTCTTGGATGGCCTTAATTCGGTCCGCCATGCGGTCACCGTGATATTCATACCGGAAGTCTTGGTAAAGGAACTAGGTCCGAGTGCATGGTCGGGTGGCTTCGTTGTAAACTATTTGAAATGGTGTTTTTCCGATGAGATCGATTTACCATGCTTTGTTAAAAGCAAATTCAGCCTACGCAAGATTAAAATCCCATTGTTTCGGGTTTTCCCTAGAAAGGCAACGTATTAAATTACCCAATGTTCCGTTCACGAGTTCGGTTTGCCCGCTCTATTTATGGGTGGCTAGTGTCTGTTGAACTTCAATGAAGTGTCGAATCTCCGCCATAAGGTCCTCCGAAATGGCTTAAAAATTTAGTGTTCCTATCGGATGTGATGGACTTAGGGACTCCATGGAGACAAACAATCTCTTTGAAGAATAAGTTAGCAATCTGAATCGCATCCGCCGTCTTTTACAAGCAATGAAATGCGCCATTTTTGAGTACCTGTCAACCACAACAAAAACAGAGTCAAATCCTCGCTGAGTCCGAGGGAGTCCTAAGATGAAGTCCATCGAAAGGTCTTCCCAGGGAGCTGCAGGAATGGGTAACGACATATAAAGTCCTGTGTTCAGGTTTGGCCCTTGGATGCTTGGCAAGTGGGGCATCGTCTGGCATGGTTGCCTACATCTCTCTTTAATTGTGGCCAATAATATCTTTCTTCCACAAGGGCCACTATTTTGTCTCGCCCTAAATGACCCCCAATCCACCGCCATGCAACTCTTGAATCACTTGCTCACGTAAAGAACCCTAGGAACACATAATTGGCTTCCTTTAATTAAGAAACCGTCTTGTATGTGCATGCCTTTATGAGAAAATCCTCGCTGGCATTGTTCCTAGATTCGGATAAAATCCTCATCTGCTGCATAGAGGTCTTTCGGATGGTCAAACCCAATGATTTCAGCCAGCATAGTAACCAATAACAATCTCTTTCGACTTAGAGCGTCGCTACTTTGTTGAGCTGGCCGGTCTTGTGCTTTAGAGTGAATGAAAATCATTGAATGAAGGAGATCCATCGTGCATGCATACGGTTTATGGTATGCTGATTGTTAAGGAATTTCAGTGCTTGATGATCACTAAATAGAATGAATTCCGTTGCACCAAATAATGCTCCCAAACTTTTAATGCTCTGAACACAACATATAATTCGAATTCATATGTGGACCATTTCGACGTGCTTCCTCAATTTCTCGCTATAGAAAGCGATTGGCCTTCCCTCTTGAGAAATGACAGCCCCAACACCTATAATAAAGGCATCACAATCGACCTCGAATAATTTGTCGAAGTCGGGTAGTGCCAAAACTGAGCGTACATCAACAATACCTTAATTTGTTCTTTGCTTTGCATCAGTACTCCAATAGAACTTTCCTTCTTCATACATTCGGTAATGGGGGCCATAATGCGGTGAAGTCCTTAACAAATCGTCTGTAAAAGGTGGCAAGGCCATGGAAACTGCGTACTTAGTCGACAGTCTTTGGTGTGGGCTATTCTTGGATGGCACGAATCTTCTCTTTATCCATCTTAATACCATCAAGCACTAACAATAAATCCCAAGAACAACAAGCTATTGGTCATGAACTTACACTTCGGCATATTAACATATAATTTATTCTGCTGTAGGACCATTAGAGTCTTCCTCAAGTGCTCAAAATGATCAGCCTCACTCCGACTGTAAATTAGTATATCATCAAAATATACTACAACAAATCTGCCAGTAAAAGGTTTGAGTACCTGATTCATTAGTCTCATGAATGTGCTGGGTGCATTGGATAACCCGAATGGCATCACTACCCATTCGTATAATCCCTCTTTTGTTTTGAAAGCCGTCTTCCACTCATCTCCGGGTTTAATTCGGATTTAATGATTTCCGCTTTGTAGATCGAGTTTTGAAAATATTTTGGCTCCGACCAACATATCGAGCATGTCTTCCAATCGCGAAATGGGAAATCTATACTTAATTGTTATCTTGTTGATGACCCTATCGTCAATACACATACGCCAGTCGCCATCCTTCTTTGGAACCAATAATGCTGGAACAGCACACGGGCTTAAGCTTTCTTGTACCAACCCCTTCCGAATCAGCTCCTCAACTTGCTCCTGTAGTACTTGATTCTCCTTTGGGCTCATTCTATAGTGGGGTCTGTTTAGGAGGCTAGCACCAGGAATTAGATCAGTCTGGTGCTGGATATTACGCATTGCAGGTAGTCCTTCGGGTAATGTAGAGGGCATGATCTCCTGGAATTCAGCCAATAAAGGTTGAACTGGTAGGGGAATGTTTATGGGTTCAACGCCAGCAGCTTGGTCACCCACCACCATTGCAAATATCTCCTGTGCCTCTTTCACTTCTTCCATGAATTTTCTCCCTTCAATTAGACACATGGATTTCAGTCCAGTTGATGATTCTGACTTGTTTGTGAATTCTTCATTTATAAACATTGTCCCCCTTTCATAAAGATATAAACATTGTCTCGGCCCTTGTAGGTGACATCCATATCAAACTGCCATGGCCTCCCAAAAATCGTATGACACGCATCCATTTTAACAACATCACACACGATCTCATCCACGTAGTTTCTTCCAATAGAGAACCGAACACAGGAGATTTCCGTGACTTTAACTTCGCCTCGTCAGTATCCACCCAATGCTATATGGGCGAGGATGTTTCTCTGTCTTCAATCCCAGCTTACATACCATGTTCTTGAATACAATGTTCTCACTACTACCATTATCTATTATAACATCACAAACTTTTCGGTTGACAATGCATCTTGTTTTGAAAATGTTGTGCCTCTCGTGTCTTCTCTTTTGCTTTGGGGATAATAACATTTTTTGATTACTAGAGCATGGGAAAGACGTTCCCCTTCATCCTCCTCATTTATCTCATTCTCCTCATAATCGTAGGCAGTCTCATCTTCTACTCCTTTGTTTTCCAGGTCAGCTTCTTCCTTTGCTTCAATCAAGTTAACTGTACCACGTTTTGGACATTGATTTGAACGGTGTCCAGGTTGTCCGCAATGATAACACTTATCTGATGAGGGTCTTGAATAAGGATTTCTCGGCGCCTCTGTCACTGCAGCCCCTGCTGTTTTTGGTGGTAACCAGTTGTGACCATTTCCCCTAGGGGTGTAACTCGAGGGTGGTGGATTCATAGGAGCCTTTCCTTTTGATGGCCCTCCAGTCGATGGTTCATACGAGTTTACTGGAGATGCTGCAACCCTGGTTCGTCCCAGTTGTGTTTCTGCCTTAATAGCCAAATTAATAGCTTTGGTTAAGGAGTATATAGTCTGCATAGAGACTCTATCTTGTATGTTTAGCCTCAAGCCACCAACAAATTTGGCAATTTGTTGTGCATCAGGCTCTAGTAGATTGTTCCGAGATGACAATCGATGGAACTCCTCAACATATGTTGGAACACAACAGTTTCCTTGTCCACAATCTTGGTATTGTTGAAACAGTATCTGTTCATAGTTTGGTGGCAGATACCTGTTGCGGAGAAGTCGTCTCATTTTTTACCATGTCTGAATCATCCCCTTTCCCTGTCGCATGCATGTGAGTTGTAGTTGCTCCCACCAAGCAAATGCACCTCCCATCAACTTGTAGGCTACTAATTTCACTCTTTTATCCTCTGGGATATCCATGTAATCAAAAAATCTCTCTACTAGTGCCAGCCAATCAAGGAATCCCTCAATTTGTTGTCCATTGAAACTGGGCAAATCCATCTTCATCCTGAACATCTGGTTCCTCGCCCCTTGCATTGTAAGGATTCAGTCGGTGATGTCCAAAGACATGCCCAACAAATTCCTCATCATCACTTAATTCTTCTTCGTAGGCCAGTGCCTGCGTGGAATTGGAAGGTGTTCACGATTGGGGTTAATTCTCCCCTACGCCCTTGGGGCATTCTTCAACTTCACAATGTTGGTTGTTCCTCGTAGTTAGACCACGAGAGTTGCTTGAATGGCTAGTAATGCTTGCTGGGTTTCCTATCTGAAAGCTCGAATTCACTGGTTTGATCACGCCGCTCTCACTGGTTCCTCCCTTCCGGATTTTCTCGTGCATTTGACGTGTTTGCCATCCGAATAGAGACGAGCTCGATACCACTTGACGTAGCGGAAAGTATAACAAAAGGACACCGACTTAGTTATTTTTTGATAACTCGAATCCACGAGCTTAAAAGAGTAACAAAAGAGAATGAATTGCAATCAAATTGAAATTGTGCCTTCACTGGTATTGGCTACCTTTATTTAGAGGCGACTAATATTACAATCAAGCACTTCATACGTAAAAGAGTAATAAAAATTAAAGAAAATTAACGTTGATAAACATAAATCTAGACCTGATTGTAAGCGATAATTTAACATATTGCGAGAAATTAAAAGATCTTCCAATGATAAGGATTTTATTGCTTGTCCGTTGGAGATTTCATCAGTCAACTTTCCTTTCGCAATTCCTCGCCTTTTATAGTTCCTTTGGGA
>CM063604.1:11539775-11846949 GCA_032356905.1 Salix exigua
GTTGGGCTTCCAGTTCCTATAATTAAGGCTGGAAAATCATGATTTATAATTAATCACTCTATGATTGCATTCAAGTAAAGATACACGGGACTTCTTTACAAATGATTTTCCTAACACTCCCCCTCAAGTTGGAGAGTGAATATCGTGAAGTCCCAACTTGTTACGAACTGTTCTTTTCCCAAAGCTTTTGTAAAAATGTCTGCCAATTGAGATCGTGTAGGAATGTATGAAGGTTTGATTATCCCATCTTGCATTTTTTCCCTTACTATGTGACAATTGATTTTGAAGTGCTTCGTACGCTCATGAAAGACGGGATTGGCTACAATATGTAAAGTTGTTTGATTATCACAAGACAATAGTGCAGGAGTTAGCCATGGCCCAATATTCATCTTTTATCGATGACCTCGAAACATTGGTTTGTTTCTTGGATTTCTATGAGATGAGTGAATTTACAAGATAAACGCAATATCATGTGACTGATTTCCTTGTCATGCGACAACCTCCCTAATCTGAATCACGAAAAGCTTTTAACATAAGGTCGTTATTGACAAAACATAATAGACCTTGACCTGGAGTTCCTTTGATGTATTTTAGAAACCCATATGGTAGTATCCCAATGAGGTTTATGAGGCTAATGAATGGATTTACGTAATGTTTGAACTGGGTAAACTATATCTTGCCTTATAACAGTGAGATAAATCAAGCAATCTACCAGTCTCCTGTATTTGGTTGGGTCATCCAATAAATTGCCATCAGTGGGTGTGAGTTTCAAGTTTTATTCCATTGAGAATTTCTCTGGTCGTGCAGCTAGAAGTCTAGAATCCTGTAAAATATCAAGTGCATATTTTCATTTAGACATGAAGATACGTTTCTTGAAACTAGAGAATTCAATACCCAGAAAATACTTCAAATTGCCAAGATCTTTGATGCGGAAGCGATTAAGAAGGAACCCTTTGAGACGTTCAATTTCATGAAGATCATTGCCTGTGAGTAGTATGTCATCTACATAGATGAGAATTTTAGTAAATGAGGTGCCTTGAGCCTTGATAAAAAGAGAATAATTTGCTTTGCTTTGCTGGTAGCCAGCCTTTTAAATGGTATCGAAGAAGGTGAAAAAACAATTTCTAGAAGCTTGCTTGAGGCCGTAGAGAGACTTGTTGAGTCGGCATACAATATGCTCCCCCTAACTACGAAGACCTAGAGGAGGCACCATGTAAACTTCCTCATGTAGTTCGCTATGGATAAAGGCATTTTGGACATCCAACTTATGGATGAACAGTAGCGAGCAGCGGTAACAGCAAGGAGGCAATGAAGGGTGGTGAGTTTGGGAATGAGAGAGAAAGTCTCCTGATAATCAATTCTCTCAATTTGAGTATAGCCCTTAGCAACAAGTTGGGCCTTATAATGATCGATGGTGCTGTCAGATTGATATTTGAGTTTGTAAACCCATTTGCAGCCGATTAGCTTAGCATTAGTAGGCAAAGGAACCAGTATCTAAGTGTTGTTCTGCTGCAAAGCTTTTAACCAGTATCGAGACAGGCCTGGGCATAGGAAGTGGGTTTTATGTGACCTGAAATGTTAGCAAGAAAAGCAAAATACGCAGAAAAGAGACGAGAGTATGTAAGAAAATGAGAAAGAGGATATCGAGAACCTATTGCAGATCGAGGCAACGAGGTGGAAGGATCAACCAAGTTAGACATGTGGTAGTCGGTATGCCATACTGAGGAAGTTTTAGGGCGAGTGGACTATCGGGCAATGGGTTGATGACAGGTGGGTCTATAGGTGATATGGTGGGTTCAATAGGTGCAGTCGACGGGTTTGACATAGGTGAGGGGAGAGGTAAGGGTTGAAAGGCATGCTTAGTATCGGAGAATCAATTTAATAATTGTGTGAATGAGTTTGAGTTGTTGGGGAGGAAGGAGATTCAGAGAATGGAAAAGTGTCCTAAAAAAATAGACATCACAACTGACAAAAAAAATTGGGTATTTAAATGGTAGAGTTTATAACCTTTTTTGTCAAAAGGATATCCAGCAAAAACACAATGCATGGCATGAGGATCAATATTTTGGTGGGGATGGACGTTGGTTGCATAACAAAGACAACTAAAAACTCTTAGATGATCTAACGAAGGAGGTCGATTGTATAATAACTTGAAAGGTGATTTATTGGAGAGTAAAAATGATGGTAGGCGGTTGATGAGATGAATGGTAGTCAAGACACATTCACCCTAAAAAATGATGGTAAATGTGATTGAAAAAGTAAATATGGCAATGTTTGCGCTCTGCGACTCTATTTTGTTGAGGAGTGTAAACGCAAGTGCGCTGATACGCAATACCGTTATTTAAAAAAAATGATGCATTGAGGAAAACTCTAATCCATTGTCTACTTAAATGATTTTAATGATATCATCAAATTAGGTGCGAGCAAAAACAAGAAAAGAATTGAGTAGGTTTTGGGTTTCAAATTTATGTTGCATCAAATTTATCCATATGCAGTGAGTAAAATCATCCACAATTGTAAGAAAAAAACATGCCCCTGAATGTGTGGAAGTTTTATGTGGACCTCAAATATCATAATATAATAGTTCAAATGGAGCTTAGGTGGATATCGAACTTAAAGGAAATGAGAGCCTTGTTTGTTTTGCCATGGGCAAACACTACAATTATGATTAAGAAAAACAATATTAGCAAGCAATAAAGGAGAAGCCAGTTTGAGTTGAGAAAGAGACGGGTGCCCAAGGCGCATGTGCCATAGATCAGAGGATAGGGATACTTGATATGATGCAGGTATTTGTTGTAATAGAGACATGAAATACAAACCACCATGTTGTTCACCCGAGCCAATCATCTTCCCTGTAGCCAAGTCCTGCAAGAAATAAGAGGTAGAAATAAAATAGCACAACAATTTAAAGATTTAACGAGTTTGCTAACAGACATGAGATTTAGGTGAAATGATGGAACACGGTAAACTTTATCTAAGGTGATATTTGAATTAAATTGCATGGTGCTAATAGAGGTAATTGGGACACAAAAACCATTTTGGTAAGTTAATAATGGGAATTATTGACGATTGAATTTTCGTGAATGTTGTGGAATTAGAAGTTATGTGGTCAATGGCTCCACTATCTAAAATCCAAGGTTTATTGAGCACAAAAGTTACGGAAGGGTTGAGAAAAGGATCCAAACCTGCAACATTTGCATAAGCAGTGGGTTTATCAGAGGAATTAATTGAACTTATTATGTAAACAGCTTGGGCATGCTGTTGGATTTGTTCTGCAGAGACACCATGTAGAAAATTAGATTGAGATGTTGGTTGTCCCGTCTACAATGAATTTGTTTCTATGGCATGAGCAGCAGGAAACAACCCTTGTGAATTTGTGTATCTTTTTGGACTTTGATATTGTTGTTTGTTCTGGCATTGTCTGCTACCTTGATTATTAATTCATGTCTCATTCTTGAATTTACATTTGTCTTCCATGTGGCCCCTCTTGTCATAGTAGTTGCAATGAAATTTGAGAGTTCTACATTCTTCAATAGTGTGCCCATTTCTACCACAATATTCACAGTGTTTGTTTGCAGAATTATTTGTCATGTTGTTTGATCTGCTATGCACTACAGCTGAGATAGAAAAATTCTCTGTTGGTCCCTATGTGATATGACGTTGTGTTTCATCTTGAATAATCATTGAATAAGCTTGGCGAACATTAGGCAATGGGGTCATCATGAGGATGTTGTTGCAAACATTACTATAAGTTTCACTAAGCCCCATAAAGCATTCCATCATTTGGTCTTCTTTCTTCTATGCATGGTGTGCCTTCATCTCGCTACATGTAAGTGGAGTTTGGTATGTTTCCAGTTCATCCCATAGATCTTTGAGCTTCTTGTATTAGTTTGATGTTGTCATGGTGCCTTGCAAGAGAGAGGCAATGGATCTTTGTATCTAGTATATGGTTAGAGCATTGTTTTGTGAAAAAATGATCTTTGAAATCCTGCCACACTTGATGGATAGTCTTAGCATGAACAACTGCTTTGGCAAGATCAGGTTCCACCGAATGAGCAAGCCATGATAGTATCATGTTATTGCATCGATTCTAGAGTGCATATTCTATTGGTTGCTTTGTTTCTGAAAGGGGTTGAATTAATCCATCGATGAATCCAACTTTGTTCTTGGCTACGAGGGCGTGAATCATGGATTTGCTCCAAGATGGATAATTGGTTCCATTTAATTTCATTGGAACAAGCATGAGTCCAAGGTAATTTGATTGATGAACAAAATATGGGTGTGATGAATCCATGGCAGTGTTTGTTGTGATGGTGTTTGCTGGTTTGTTTGAAGAGTTTTATTGAAGGTGGCTGAGAAAAGGGATGGCGGCTGGATTTTGCTCTGATACCATCTTAAATTTAGAATGAAGTTTTATTTTGTATATTAGGTTTAATCTTTACAGGTAATATACAATAACTCTAGCTAATGGTTGGGCTTCCAGTTCCTATAATTAAAGCTAGAAACCCATGATTTACAATTAATCACTCTCTAATTGCATGCAGGTAAAGATACACGGGACTTCTTTACAAATGATTTTCCCAACAACAACCCTACTGATAAAATCACTAAAACTTTAAAGAGATATTAGATGACATGATTGATCTTGAGCTTGGGGGCTAGGCTTGAATGTAGGATTTAGTGAAAGGTAGACCCATGCACGAGGAAGACTCATCATTTGTAGGTAGGTCCAAAAGTTCATGGGTACAAGGTGTCTGGCAGATGCTGACAAAGACTAAGGGGATGTTTGTGAGTGTGTTTGGGAAATGTTTTTGAAAAAAAAAATATTATTTTAAATAAAAAAAATAGTGTTTTTAGATACATTGATGTCAAAAATGATTTTTTAAAAAAAAATAAAAAATATCATTTTGATGCATAATTAAATAAAAAACATTTTTAAAAACAACTTCAACTACACTACTAAACATGGTGAGTTTAGCTTTAAGAATTTGAAGTCTCATGTACTATCAACATCCTGAGATCTTATGATATTATGCGAGTGATAAACAGGGAAGATGACGATTCAGAATAAAATCATAAATAATATATGTTTATTTCGAAAACAACATGGTCTAAAAGCAGTGAAGTGTTTCTTCCATCTTGCAACAACCGAGGAAACAATTTATCGAATAAAGTACACATGATGGTGAAGGAAACCAGCACCATTAATAATAAAGCTTAAGGTCTTTTACTATACATTCACTCGAAGACACACCAGAAGAAAACAGTTTTTAAAGATCACCAGTACATTTTACACCAATCAAATATAAGATAACTTGCCTCTCCTCAAAGCAATTGCTGAAAGATTTACCTCCTCCATGCTGGCTGGCTCACCTTCTCTGAAAATGAAACGAAGAATCATCACAAAATGCTATAATTTTCGAATTCAATTTGATGGCACAAAAGATATCAGATGAAGGCAACTGTTGTGTTCGGTGGATATGCAGAAAGAAAGAAAGATATATCTCGCCAGCAAACAGATTCTTACCATTACCATCTTTAGTGGACAGCAATAATCTGTCAACTCTGCTTCTGCCCTTGCTGTTTGTATGAACTATCCTCTGTGTCTGGGGTGGCACGAATTTCAATTCGCCATCGTTGCTGTCTGGAATAGAATCCCTCCGGATCAATAAATTTCCAGCTTCATCTTGAACAATCTTTGAAGATCCATGCCCTCTAAGTTTTGCTTTTGCAGATTCAGTTGCGGCCATGTAGCTTGGAAGTGCTGTTGTGTTCTGTGAGACATTCTCTTGATATTCCTGTTTTGTCGAGGATCTTCTCTTCCTGTTAGTCTTATTATCCTTGCTACATTCATCCTTAGAATTTATATCCTCAACCACCACGTGAGTGTTATCAGCGCTACTTTCCAGATGATAAAACTGGGCATTGGGCAGCTTCTCATTCTGCAAATTGACCATCTCCTTCGTTGTCAATGGTTCAGGAGAAGTTTCTGCCTCAACTTTCTCTAAATCTTCTGTCATTGAAACCATGGTATCACTCTTCTTCTTCGAAGAATTATCTGTGATATTCATGAGATCATCACGAGTAGGAGATCCTATCAGCTTTCTTGGGCTTAGCTTTTGCTTTTCAGTCACAGTTTCTGTGCCATCAGGAGCACCTGGGCTGGTTGCAGAGATTTTCCTCAGATTCTTCCTTACCCTCTCAAGTTCACTTGGAGGGTTTTCCTGCGCTGATTCTGTTTGATGACTCAAGGGTTTTCTCATGTTGTTCTTAGGCTTTCCAAACTCAGCAACAGAACGCAATGGGTTATTGTCACCATTGACAGCAGGGATCCTCCACACACCGCGTTTCTGCCTGCCATCTTTATGCTTCGTGCTAGACCTCGAGTCAAGAACCCGTTTTTTCTGTGGAAAGGATTCCTGGAAAAGGAATTTTGACCACCGTTCTAGCCAGTTCCAAGCTGAGTTCTGCTCGACCAAATCATAATGGAGGTTCAGGGGCATTGCAGTGGATGATGAAGCTAGAAGCTGAACAAGTAAAATTGAATGCCATCAGTTCCTTTATCATGTCTTATAAGAAATCAGAAAATATAACCACAAAAAATGAGTATACCTTACAGATAAAAGGATTTCTGTATAGCTTCTTACGCCTGGCTGCTGTATCTAAATCAAATGGATCAACCTGCTTAGCATCCTGTTGAAGTAAAACGTATTATTAAGACAACACAGGCACTTAAAAAACACAAAGGTTAACATTTTACGCCATGGAAAAATCTTGAATTGTTTTAAAACATTTCGACAATATATCCCAAAAATAAAATGGCTACGAAGGGAAGTAACTGGATCTCAAAAAAAATAGCCTGAAACTGTTAGAAGATGATAGAGCTTGGTAAAGCATAAAATTGTAGACAATTTCACTGATCAATTGTAAGCATTTCAGCAACGAGGAATGGCATAGATTGCAGAATGTTTTGTTCAAAATAGTCAAGAGTCAACTATGGATTGAAAACAATTGAGTTAGTTGTCTTGCAAGAAATTACCAGAAACCTTCCTGGAACTTCCTGCTCTTTACCCAGAACTCTAACCCCTCGTCCCCGAGTTAGGGCCTGCAACTTGACAATCCCTTGCAAGCAGCGCAAAGTAGCAACAGCTTGTCTCCTGACTAAGTGTCCACGGATGAGTGCTTGAAGTCTTATGATACCCTTGAGGACATGAAATGACCTGCGAGCCTTCGCAAATATATAATTGTATTGTGTTAGCCTTCATAAGGAGAAATACAGCTTGAATAAGAACAGAAACTTTTGGTGCAAAATTTAACTATCACATTTCCAACAAGCAATAATATAATGTAGATAGCAGTTGTAGCAGAACATAGATTGCCTTGTGAAGATACTTGTTCTAGTATAGTGGCTGTAGGAACTCAGTTTTTTGTTGTCATTTTTCAGACAACATTTTGAGTGATTCAAAAGTAAATTCTCACGTTTTATACTCAAAATCTCCTCACGTCCTCCCACAAATCCCAACTGAGAATTCAAAGTCGTCGTCAACTCACATTTGTGTGCCAATGAACAATATTTGTCTCCATAATGTTCTTAACAAATACACATAATATATCCACAAAAGAAAACTACCAAATAGCCCCTGAAAACAGCCTGAACCTTCGTGGCAGCTTGTTCTTGCCCGATGACCGCTGAAGTGTGTGGTGAATCCAACCCCATAGTTTCTTCTGTACCTGCACTATGTGCTCTAAGAAGTAAGACAGCTTATTCATGTGGAAAGCTTGTTCCTATTTCATTAGATTCTAATATTTACCATTTTTATCTGACACATGAGATAGTGGATCTGAGATTACAGGAGGACACAATGTCAAGTCAGCAGTTGATCCTTTGGATATAGCAAATGCCTCCTTCACTCCAGCTCTCTTCAAGGAAAAGGTAGATTGAAAAATTAGAGCTTGCTTTTGCTGTCAAATTGTTAAAAAATAAAACAAAATATAATCTTAACAGAAGATAAAAGTGTTTCATTTGTTTGAGCAAAAATTAAGCAGCGAATATGTTTCACTGAATCTGTCGGTAGTTTGCTATTATTACCAGAGCATCTGAACTGGAGGAAAACATTACAGTACAGAATCGACAGGCCAATTGTAACCCAATTTTGTTCAAATCCATTACAAGCCTCATAAATGTTAATCGATATAACCTTGAACACTCATACTGAAACAAAAAACACAACCCTGCACTCCAGCCTGCGCTCACACACATGCACACAAAGCTAGAGGGATGAGAGAGACTTACTTTTGAAAAACTAGATTTATATGATTTCTTCCTGAAGATTACAGTCTTGATCCAATTTCCTGCAGATTTTCCCATTGCAGGAAACCTAGATCAAGTAAAGTGAAACTTGTGTCTAAAGCCCTGCATAAAATAACAGAGCTCGTTATCAGCATCATGTAAGAAAATATCAAAATCATTATAACCCACTTCAGTAATTAAAAAATATTCAAGAAAAAAGTAACCACCACAGTATATTAAAACATACTATACCCTTTCTGTACAAATCACGTACAAAAATTTCATTATAGAAAGAAAAAAAACACGAAAACAATATTCATTATATATCAAAGCAAATTTAGACACTGATAATAAGAATTGGTCTCAATTTACAAGAACTTGAAGAGAATTGACCCAATAAATGGACCAAGAAAACTGCAGTACATAGCTAAGCTTATGAACCAAGTCAAATATAAACACATTGCCGAAATGAAACACAAAGAACAGACCAAAAGACAAAGGAAAAGAAAACTGAAGTAAAGAAAATATCAAAAGAGAACAGGAAAAAGAAGACTGAAAGTGGGAATTTACAGCAATGTAGTTGAGATCTGATAGATACCTGAAAAAATGGAGAATGTTGCTGTTGCTGTTGCTGTTGTAGCAGTTGAGTTGAAAAAAGAGTGAGTGAATATTAAATTTCAGGTGATATATAAAGCTTAAAGATTGAGATGAGGTTATAACCAAACATGGCTACTAATTTAAAAGATGGACCCCTCCCATCTCCCTCTCATTCTTTTTACATAATCTTAGTCTACTAAACATCGTTTTTTAGTGAAGTTCAGACACTGCAGAGGATGACAGATGAGCATTACATCTTATAATTCTTTTTTCCCATTTTTGATTCTGTTATTATATAAATTTGTAGTACTGAACTGTGAAAAGGAATGCGTTGGTTGCTTCTGAAGAATAAAAAAAAAAAAAAGTTACATTATATCTGTCCGTGTTCATTCTTTGCTTTGACAAAAAGCATCAACTGGAAACGTAAAAGATAAAGATTTTACGTAGCTGATATTCCAAGGAGCTTTGGATTGCTTTCTCATGAATACCAATATGGTTTTTTTAATTTAGTTTTAAACCAGTTTTGATTTCTCGATTTATGTAATGTAGAAACTATATATTTCTACTCTTTTATTTCCTGAATTATGAATCATTATTTCACCAAAAAGATAATGAAAGAATTAATTAAAATATAGTATGTGATGGGTTGCAAGATATATATGACCATAACGAACTTGCAGTGAATTAGTAGAAAAAAACTGCAGATAATAATATAAATTATATTATATGATTTTAATTAATATTTTAAGTATATAGATGAAATGATTTTATAATATGGTATTATAACTTTGTTGATCTATCAGTCACGTGGTCGAATTTCATTATCCTCATTCTATTTTATAAAAACCAAACATAAAATAGTACGGGCTTGTGTGCAAATTTCAAATCCAAAAGATTTTTACTCGTGTGTTAGAAAAATAATATAAATTATTTGGTTAGAATATATATATATATATATATATATATATATATATATATATATATTCTCATTTCCTAATTAAAATCATCTAAAAATAATTTTAAAAAATAGTTAAAAATATTGCTTGACCGCGATTGACAAACTAAATCAAACATATATATATATATATATATATATATATATATATATATATATATATATATTTCCTGAATTAAAATCATCTAAAAATAACGGCTTATATTTTCTTCCAGGTGGTGGTTGCACCAGACAGGATGTGGGACTCGTTTTTCCAAGGAAGTAATGAGAATGTACATGGACCCCAAGCTGGGGTCTAATCATTAAATATT
This sequence comes from Salix exigua, assembly GCA_032356905.1. Taxonomy (NCBI): domain Eukaryota; kingdom Viridiplantae; phylum Streptophyta; class Magnoliopsida; order Malpighiales; family Salicaceae; genus Salix; species Salix exigua. The sequence continues at coordinate 11,549,929 of CM063604.1, forward strand.
TGGCTTGCTTGCTTGCTAGTAAGGAATATATCATGTAGTTATCTCTGTGGAGAGAACTTTTCATGAAAATCTTTGGTGCTGGCTGGATACGACCTGACAAAGCCACCGACACCTTGTCAGGGCTTTACAAATGAAACCAGAGTGTATGCGTCTATCGAAAGTCTCTTACAAACTGTACGGAGAAAAGTCTGGCAAGAAAATGAAGCAAAATGATTGAAAACAGTAACCTAACTGTAAACTCCTTTGTATAAAAACAAAATTATAATGAAGTAACCATATACTAGATGACAGTGGAACTAGTTTGTAACTAGCTGGTTTGTTCTTATGTTGTCTCAGTTTTTAATTTATTGTTATTAATATGATAATTACTGTAGTTTTATACGGTTATTAATTTTAGGACTCATGAAATTAGTTGAGACAAGCGCAAGTTAACCCATACAATTGGACGAGTTTGGAACTAACAAGTTTGTTCTCTCTTAAGTTTTAGATTCGAGTCTTGTGGTTATTAATATGATGATTACTTGTAGTTTTACACAATCATTAAATTAATTAAAATACACATACACTAACTCAGAAAATCATGCTAATAATTTTTTTTAATAAAGTAAGGGGATGGAATCGGACTTTTCAACGAAATAGCATCTTAAAGTAAATTCTTTTCGGAAGGGAAATGTTTCGTTTCATAACCACTACGATCTTGCATAACTCTTCTCAGAAAAATGGCAGTGATAATTTTTTTTCAATAATTTTACAGTAAAAACAAGAACATGGATGAGTAATGGCTTCAAAGTTCGTACAAAATGTTCATTCTAGTCTTCTAACTTTACAACCTATATATATTTAGCCCTTCAATATTTTCTTAATTCATCTCTAGTACAAAATTTATTTTTATTATTTTTTAATCTCTAGATTGAGAAAGGAAAAAAAACAAAGAGAGAGAAAAGTCATCAAAATCCCATAGCGAAAGAGAAAATCATTCTTATCATTGATACCAACCATTAAAATAGTTGATATTGGTGTAAAATGGTTCTATTTGGTGAGCAGAGTTTCACTTGCAAGTTTTTTTAACCTTGAAATTGTATAAAAATCATATCTAAGCTTCAAATTTTTTTGGATTTTGTTTTTTTGGTTGTTTTGTATTTTGTTTCTTAAGACTATTTGTGGGTTTGTGAAGGTATCTAGGCTATGTTTTTAAGTTTTTCGGATCAAAAATGGGTTGAAAATAAATTTTAGATGAGAAAACATATATCTTGTTTTTTTACCGTTATTAACAAAAACACTAAAAGAGCTCGGTGACGTAGATATACACTCATGCGCACTGTTCACTCGAAATTTGCTTACGTGCATCGCGCGAGTTCATCCTCCTTTTTTTTCCCTGCTGTGAACAGTGAAATAACGTTTTTGTCCTTCGAAAGGGCAAAAAATGGTTTCACACACTTCTGTTTATTTCGATATTTTTTTAAAATGGCTAAATACATATATAGCCCCGCATAAGACAATTGATGAATTAGGAACAGGGGTAGTCTGGTAATTGACTAATATTTTTATTATTATTTTTTTCTAATATTGTTGGCGCGTGTGGACACACGACAGATAGTATTCCGCCTTGTGCCCTGTTAAGGTGGCACGTGCGGCGACATAAGGTGGCCGGAAAAGGGCTACTGGCGTCTCTGTCGATGTCCCTCCGTGTGGTCTTCCTCCCGATGCAGCGTGTTTCATCACCCGGTGTCCGTGTACGTGGTGGTGGCTAGTTAAAACCGTTTGTTCTGTTTCTCTCTCTTGCATGCAAAAGTACAGGAGAGGCCCCCAGGTATGTTGTCTTTTTCACTTCGGTCTTTCGACATTTAATTTTTTGTATGGTACAGGAGAGGCCTCCAGTTTTGACTTTGCACTTCAATCCCTTCTCTTTTAATTGAGTACTTCGATTGAAATTAATTAAATGTTAATGTTTCACATCGTTCCTCCTTTTAATTTCCAGATTGGGTTTAAAAACCTTAATATATTCGGTACAGAAGTTGTGATATTTTCAATTTTGTCATTTGATTAAAATTGATAATATATTTGATTTTCATTATGACCCTTATACTTTTAATTTTTGATTTTAATTCTTATATATATTTTTTTATATTTTTAGAATAGTCTCAGTTTTTGTCAATGTATATATAAATATGCCCTTAGATTTGGTTTTTAATTTTATTTTGTGTTTATAATCATTTAAAAATTAATATTTCTGTTTTTTTCTACCTTTGCTCTTGAATATTTTTCACGTGATAATTTTTTTTTCTATTTTATTTTTTTGTTTGATCTTTTGTTAAGCTTTTTAGGATTTTTTTTAGTCTTTCATTTATTTTTGTTTCTTTCATTATTAACATGATGATGATGATGATGATTTAAATATTTTTCTTCCTTACTCATAAGTTAATGTTTTTTAGTTAATAATAATAATGATAAGAATTTTATTGTTTTTCTTACTTACTCTTTTGTTAATGTTTTTTAGTTTTTTCTTCTTGGGATAATTTAAGAATTTTTATTTTGTTGACAGCAATAGCAATGATAATTTTTTTTTTATTTAAGTTTTTTTGTTTGATCTTTTGTTAAAGTTTTTAAGATATTTTTAGTCTTTCATTTAGTTTTGTATCTTTAATAATAATAATAATAATAATAATAATTGCTTGAACTTTTTTGCTTACTATTTGGTTAATGTTTTTGAGTTTTTTTTAGGATAATTTGATAATTTCTATTATTTTAATAGTAATATAAATGATAATTTTAGATTTTAAAAATTTGATGTTGTTATTGTTATAATAAGGTGTGTTGATCTATTTTATTATATAAAATTTTGCATATATATATATATATATTATATTTTATTTTTGATCCAGAAATCCTATAAATATTTTTTACTCAGCTCACAACGTAGAACATATATTTTTTAATTTTAAAATTAAATAATATTTTTCAGCTAATAATTTTTATTTTTGTTTTATCATCTATTATATTTTTTTATTTGCTCTTTTTTTATTGGTTTATTATTATTATTTTCAAGTTAGATGATTTTTTTTCCTGATAATTTTGATTTTTTTTCTTTGATTTTTTTTAAAGTTAATAGGATTTTTTTAGTTTTCATTTATTTCTGTTCTTTTTTCATTGTTAACACAATAACAACAACAACAACAACAACAACAACAACAACAACAACAACAACAACAACAATAATAATAATAATAATAATAATAATGATTTGAGTCCCTGAACGTTGTAATTTATTTTTCTAGCCCTTATTGCTATTATATGGGTTTTAATTTATTTCAATTTTATCCTTCAATTGAAATTGATTCTATATTAAATTTTCAATTAGGTCCTCATGCTTTTAAATTTGCAGATTGGGCTGGAATTACAAAGATTTTTGGTATCAAAGTTTTCATTGATTTCAATTTCATCCTTCCATGCAAATTTATTATAAATCCTTAATATTTTCAATATCAAAGTTTGATTTCTTTAAATTATATCCTTCTATGCAAGTTAATTACGAATTTCATTTTTATTTTGGTCCCAATTCTTTTAATCTACGGTTTTGTTTTAAATTATTGAATTTCAATGTTTTCATTTTCTTCAATTTTGTCCTTTAAATTAAATATATTATTTAAAGTATGTCAAATTAATTATATATTTGTATATTTATGTCAAATTAAAATATGTGAAACTAATGATATGCTTTAATATTTATTGAATTTTATCGTCTAAAAATATATAAAAAGAGAAAAAATGACGTAGGATTATCCTTTTAATTAAATATAGTATTGAAAGTATGTTAAATTAATTATATATTTGTATATTTATGTCAAATAAAAGTATGTTAAACTGATTATATGTTTGAATATTTATTAAATATCATCGCCTAAGAATATATACAGAGCGGAAAAAAATGACCAAGGATTTTTTGAAAGAAAAAAATTAATATCAGTATTCTTAAATACATTTAATATAATAATATGATAAATAAATCTTATAAAATAAAAAAAATTGGCTCCAAATTTTAATTTTGTGCTTTTTTGTTCAAGTTTATTTCTTGAAAAAAAAATCAGTATTTTGGTTTTAAATATTGTTGATCTAATATTACTAGGGAAAAAAATACAACTCAGAAATGTAAGTTTATTTCTGAAAAACAATTATAATATTTTTATTTATAATGTGTCGGATCTAATATTACTGAAGAAAAATGCATCTCATAAGAAAAATTACCTGTAATTAAAAAATATACGAACCACTTTCCATTTCGATTATACAGAATTTATCAATTATAATTTTACTAATTAAATATTAAAATAACAAAATATAATACATATAAATATAATTAATTTTTTATATTTATATAGCTCATAGTGGCTAGAATATGGAGAGTCCTAGACGAGGCATCATCTAGAATTATTTTTTAAAAATAATAATAAGGGTCGATCACCGCACTTACATATGAATATAAAAGGGTCGTGCGTAGGCCCTTTCTTTAATGGATGAGGCATTGGCCTGACATTCCAGGCTGAGCCGCGTCTGATCATTTTCTTTTTTGAAAACAATAATGCTTTTTTATATATGGGTTTTTTTCAATAACTTTGTATACTATATTTCAATTAATATCCCTTCTTTCTAATTTTTTTTATATTTAGCTTTTTTTAAATATAGGTTTTTTTTTTAATTATTTTTATGTATTTAGTTTTGAAAGAGGTTATTCTAATTCATCTATATTTTTTTATGTTATATATAATCGAACTTTATTTCTAAAATTAAAATTATTTATTTTTTATAGTATTTCCAATAAATGAAGTGTGTTAGAATTGAATGTTTTACAATGATATAATAGATGTTGTAATAAAAAAAATATAGAAATACATTGGAGACTCTCAAATTTCAATTATATAAAAACAATTTGAGTCATTAATCCCTTAAACATTTCCAAGAGTCTTCATTTATAAATATTTACTAGATGTCATTAATCAAAACCACAAACCTTTTTAGGTAGTTTTTGTTATCATATTTTTATCTATATATCAATTATGTTTAATTTCATATAGTTAAATTAATTTATTTTTTATTGAACTCGTTGGATATTATAAATTGTAACACCATGATTTGTATAATATTATTTTAATTGTTACTTCTACTACTACTACTATTTTAGGAGTTCTTGTGTAGGTTTGTATATCATTGGCTATTAAATTAGATTTTGTTTTTGAATTGTTTCTTTATATATTTGAATTTATTTTATGTGCTAATTTAAAAAATAAAATAAAAATATTTTAAAATATTTCTAAGTGAACCACAATACTAAACACTCTAAATATTAAATAAAAAATAAAATCTTATGTTAATAATTTTTATTTTTAGGCTATATCAAAACTTTACACTAAAAACTATTATTGTAGTTACGGTGCCGTTTAAATGATTCATAAATTGTTGTTTAACCTTCAAAACTACAAATCTCTACTCCGTCGTCATTCCCTAAAACCCACACCAATGGGTTCTCTCTTCAGGGCATCAAAAACCCTAAAATCACAAAAATACCTCTCTCTACTACACACATTTTCCGATTTCCCTCCATTCGCTTCTACATTCACATTAAACGACAGCCGTTTTGGAGTAGCCCATGATTTCTGCTCCAACTCGCGCCAAAACAGCATCGATTTGGCCCAGTACTCACCTGAGAGAATCAGAAACTTCTCTATTATCGCTCACGTTGACCATGGAAAGTCAACTCTTGCTGACCGGCTTTTGGAGCTCACTGGGACTATTAAAAGAGGGCATGGCCAACCTCAGTACCTCGATAAATTGCAGGTTTCTTTATATTGGTCTAGTGCTGTTTTAAGTAAAGTATGAATTGGGTTTTTCTTAGATTTTGTTTTTGTATCTTAAGTTATAGTCTTTTCTTAGACCCCATTTATGAATTTTGTTATTTTTGTAAGTAGTTCTTAGGACCCAATTTACTGAATTATTTTTTTATTTTATTTTATTTCATTTTAACGGGTTTTCATGCTGCGCATTCCTTGTTTTGAGAGAAACATGAATTATGGATTTTTCTATTACTTTCAATCATTATTGTTCAGGACCCTATTTAGTAGTGATGTTGATTTGATGGGTTGTTATAGACGCAGTGATAATAGTTGTTAAATGGTAGTTAGAAGAAAAGAGGAAGGAAAATGTGGGCATGTATGTGATGAAATTTTGATTGTATTAGGTAGAGAGAGAAAGAGGAATAACAGTTAAAGCACAGACAGCTACTATGTTCCACAAGTGCATCCATAATGGCTCAAACACTAAGGATGTGGACAAAGCACCGACATTTCTACTTAACTTAATTGACACTCCTGGACACGTCGATTTTAGTTATGAAGTATCCAGATCCTTGGCTGCTTGCCAGGGTGCACTTTTGGTTGTTGATGCTGTACAAGGTGTTCAGGCTCAAACTGTGGCTAATTTCTATCTTGCTTTTGAATCTAACCTTGCTATAATACCTGTCATTAACAAAATTGACCAACCAACTGCTGATCCTGATCGCGTCAAAGCTCAACTTAAATCAATGTTTGATCTTGAACCCAGTGAATGTCTTTTGACATCTGCCAAAACAGGGCTTGGCCTCGAGCAAGTTCTTCCCAGTGTAATAGATCGGATACCTCCTCCTCCTGGGAATACTAGTTCACCTTTGCGTATGCTTTTGTTGGATTCTTACTATGATGAATACAAGGGAGTGATTTGCCATGTTGCCATTGTGGATGGTGTGCTGTGCAAAGGCGATAAGATTTCATCTGCAGCGACTGGTTATACGTATGAAGTTGCAGATGTAGGGATCATGCATCCTGAACTAACTCCAACTGGAGTTCTTCTAACTGGACAAGTGGGTTATATTGTTAGTGGCATGAGATCAACCAAAGAAGCACGTGTTGGAGACACCCTACATCATAGTCGATTCAGTGTAGAACCTCTACCAGGTATTTTCAATCCAACTCTTTTTTTCCTTGAACTGATGCTTACTGAACTTTTTGAACCACAGCTAGAAACTTTAAGCAAGCTCCTGTTTCACTTGTTTATGTTGGTAGATTTCAATTGAACCTTTACAAAACTCTTAGAATCTTAACAAATCCATGATGATAACCTCCACAAAACTATTTGTTTCATAGACAGACTTGGAGAATTCACCATCTGCTAGTATGATGGTGCCTGCATGATTTTAGAAAGTTCTATTTTATTAAAAAATCAAGTTTGTAGATCAGTTTGTGTTAGGTAAGGGAGACAAAATAGCATTAGCATGCATTTGTATGTAACTGCGGTGAGAATTTGTCCTGTCACCAAATAATTTGTAAGATAGAAATTTGCAGTATTACAAGTTACTTTAAACCACAAGAAAACCATGGTGGTTGACATTTATGTTTGAGTTTGAGACACCACATATTGGTTTCATACTTAGTAGACATGTTTAGGAATTTGTGCAATTTATGGACCCACTTTGGAAAGTCAAATTCTGTTATGTCTATTGTAAATCCTAATATCCTTTCTTTGTGCATTCCTTTCAAAAAATGTAGGTTTTAAGCCTGCCAGACATATGGTGTTTTCTGGTCTCTATCCAGCAGATGGATCTGACTTTGAGGCACTAAACCATGCTATAGAGAGACTAACATGCAATGATGCCAGTGTCTCTGTTACAAAAGAGAGCAGTTCTGCCCTTGGTCTGGGTTTTAGGTGGGCTTCGACTATCGACTGATAGCTTTTAAAAAAGTTAAACCATGATGTTTCCTTAGTTGCATCCTTATGACTATAGATTCTTATCTGCAGATGTGGTTTCTTAGGTTTACTTCACATGGATGTTTTCCATCAGCGTCTTGAACAAGTAAGGATTCCACCTGTTATGTCTCTACATCAGACAATCCAAGTTGGCATAAAACTATTCTCATTGAAAATTTGCATTGCTTCAGAGAAAAATGTTTGGAAACATATTTTCTTAATAACAGTATCCAATTATCAACGGTGACAGGAACATGGAGCTCATGTCATTTCTACAGTCCCAACTGTTCCATATATTTTTGAGTTTTCTGATGGAAGGTATGTTTTGTGATCTATCTCTGTAATTTTGTCTTTGCATATGCTTATTGTACGATATACTTGTTGAGTTTGCTAGCAAAGTACAAGTTCAGAATCCAGCTATGTTACCCTCTAACCCCAATAAACGAGTTACAGCTAGCTGGGAGCCTACAGTCTTAGCTACAATTATTATCCCTAGCGAGTAAGCTCTTATAATCCCTTTGTACAGTTACTTATTATTCCATATCATCTAAAGTACTTATTCATTATGCTGTCACTGGAGTAAGGTATGTGGGACCTGTTATTACCCTTTGCTCTGAACGGAGAGGGCAGCAGTTGGAGTATTCATTTATGGACAGGTAATTTTCTGGGCTTGACAAAATTTAGTAGTGGATTATCATAGGCAGTCATGTTAATTTATAGAGTATGGAGTGATTACTGTGCTATACTGTATGTTTACCATGTAGAGAATGTGAAGTTGATTACTGTTTTCTATTGGTTGTTTTCATTTTGCAAGCTGATCCACCATTAACAATATTGATCCTTTATGCACAGCCAACGAGCCTTTATGAAGTATCGACTACCCTTGAGGGAAATTGTTGTTGATTTCTACAATGAGCTAAAGAGTATCACATCAGGATATGCATCATTTGACTATGAGGATTCAGAGTATGTTTTCTCTCTCTCTGTAACACATGTACTTGTGCACATGCATATATAAGTGCTCATGGCTACCCAGACAAAGAACTTTTCATACTAAAGACTGATGCCCACAAAATAAATGTGAATTGATGGTCGGTGACTCGATGTTCCAAAAGAAGTTATGTGACTTTTTGTATCTCTTGTTGTTTGTCAAAATAACTGATTATGGCTACTAAAGTATATCTCCTTTGTGGTTCAACCATTACCATGTAATCAGTGAACGAAAAGTGTCTTCTATGTGCTGTATTTTATGGTTTCAATACTGACCACCTCATATTTGGATTCTTATAACAACAATTTAGGTGATTGAAATTGCAGTGATAAAAGGGCATTGATTTCCAACTTTATTGTGCAACTTTGGGACTATCACCCTTTTCTTATCTTTTGATTGGTGTCATCAACAGTTATCAAGAATCTGATTTGGTGAAACTCGACATTCTCTTAAATGGACAACCAGTCGATGCAATGTCAACTATCGTTCACAAATTGAAGGCACAACGTGTTGGGCGGGAACTGGTGGACAAGCTGAAGAAATTCATAGACAGGTATTTAATCTAATTTTATTTTGTGGCCATGGTGCTATAGTTTCTTCTTTATTGACTATTTTCAGATTTTCTCATTTTAAACAGGCAAATGTTTGAGATAACGATCCAAGCTGCAATTGGAACAAAAGTTATTGCAAGGGAAACGTAAGTCATCTTGTGCCATTGCTGCCTGGTGTTACGGGTTTTATTTTCCAGTTCTTGGTAATCTCTGCTCATGATAAAACTAGCATTTGAAATGACATTTCTGTGGTACTTTTGCTTATCTTGAGTTTTTCTCCCTGTTTGCAAATCAGTAGACATTGCAGTGATTATTTTAAAGTCAGCATGATTTAATATTCACCGCTCAACTAAACCTCTCCATATTGCTTCTTAGGATTTCGGCCATGCGAAAGAATGTCCTTGCAAAGTGCTATGGTGGGGATGTTACTCGAAAGAAAAAGCTATTGGAAAAACAAAAGGAAGGAAAAAAGCGAATGAAGCGCATTGGTTCTGTAGATATACCTCAAGAGGCTTTCCATGAACTGTTGAAAGTGTCGTAAGCAAAATGTCAAATACGGGCCATAGCACAAATCACTGGTAAGATCAAATGGTTTGTGATTGTTTGGTTCACAGTTGGTGTTTGGGGATTCTTTTAATAACAGAGCTATATCTTGCTAGTCTTTCTAGAGAACAACAGTTTTCATGCAGGCAGCCCTTTCAACTCTAGCAGAACAAACTCATTTGTAAAATAAATGATGTATTTTCAGCCAAATTCGTGCATGATAGAAATCTCAAATGTCCGATAGGAATGATGTAGGTAAAACTCACAATGCGTTTTTGATTCTTTGATTTACTTGGGATTAGTGTTCATCACGTTGTGTTTGATTGTGTTCTTATTTTGATGAATGAGTAATGAAAGTGGGATGTATTAAATTTTGTCCATGAATGAGAGAAATGGTTTATTGAATAATCATTTGAGTATTTCATTGGAATTGCATAATCTGAAATCAAATCTAGAATCCAATTGAGATGAGTAGAAAGTAATCTCCCTCGTTTTGTTCAAGTTATGAACAAAATATCAAAATTAAAAACTAATTGCTACATCGCAAAACAACAATATCATCAAACAAAATAATCCTTGATTTGATTGGATTTGCATTCACATATCATAATGACTTACAACCAAGATTCTTTATTCATTTTCAACTTCATTTGGTATTTTATAATTCTTGTGTTTTTAGTTGATGAAAACATAGCTCTTTTCTTTGTTTTTAAGGCATGTTGCATAATAGACAAGATGCATTTTTACTTTGAATTGAATTACAGTTTTGCCATTATCATCATCATACAAAAGCTTTAATTTCTTAAAAATATTGACATAATTCTTAAATATTATTCTAATAAATTGATTTAAATAGTTTTATTTTAAAAGAAAAAGAAAAAAAGGGATATCTAACAAAAAGAGATGGGTTAGCCTAACTCTTGATAAGAAGAAGTCCAAGGGCTTTTGGCCTAAAAGGCGTAATTGATTTCTTTCAAGGTATGCGTTTTGAATGGACTCTGAAATTGACTTCTTCATCGGTAAATACTCCGATTCTAATCATCGGTAACCTCCTCATTCTCCGGGGAACAAGGAAGAGCTCCTCCTCCTCAATCTACAGGACTGGGAGGCGGTGCTGCAGCTGTTGGATTTCCAGTCTGGTTCAATTTCGGTTTACCGGTTTTAGCTTTAAAAAACCAAACCTGACTAGAAGTTTAAAAAAAATTATAATCAGTTTTTCTTAATGGTTTAGTTTTTCTTGGTTAATTTCTCGGTTTAATTGATTTTTTGGTTTTTTTACTGACCCCTAATTATATGGTGTGAATTCAAATTGTAATGATGCACAAGACTAGGAAAACTATGGTTCTTGATAAAATATATGTTTGATATTACGTTTGAAGAGTATTTTTTAAAAATATTATTTTTTATTTTCTTAAATTATTTTCTGATATAAAAAATATTTTTTTTAAAAAAATAAAAAAATATTATTTTGATATATTTCTAAAAAAAACATATTTTAAAATACAATTTTATCTGAAAAAAAAAAATTATCTGAAACCTGCACTCATCCTAATGAGAACCTAGACATGAAAACAGAAAAAAGAAACAGTGAACCACACGTAAGATATGATGTTTTTCTTCTTCTTTTTCTTATCGTTGGGCTAGTTCGATGTTCATGAGATCTTCGGATGGTTAGAATATGAATAGTCAACTAACTACACCTCTATCATCAACAGAGTCGACCTAGTCTTGAATGGTTCCTTCATTGATGAATAGTATGATTTAAATTGTTTTTGAAAATGATTTTTGTTAATAAATGCATCAAAATAATTATTTTTTTTAAAAAAAATATTTTTAATATGACACATGAAAATGATCTAAAAAACTAAAATTATTTTAATTTCAAAATTCAAAGATATTTTTTTTTAAATATACTTTTAAAATTCAGTTAAACATGGACTAATTCTATTGTAACCAAAAGAACATGTCCCTTCTCAATAATAAACAGACTGAAGCTAAAGTCATTATATTGTCATCTTAATTTTTTTTTTATGCAAAACAATATATTTTTAGTTTACATGTGTTGATCTAGATGAATCTAACTTGGGTATACCTAGATCAACGAAGTTATGGTTCAACTTGATCGGGTTAATTAATTTGATCAAATCGACATCAAAATTGGTTCACCTTGATTCCCAATCGAGTAATGATCAAGTTTCGAGTCGGATGTTTTCCATGTTAACCTTTAATTGATTTCATGTTTATGATTTGAACTCAAAACATCATAAACATCATCATGGGATGAAAGATAAACCTAGCAAGAATTGAGTTGCAATTTATTGTCTATTTGTTTTCTTAAAAACAAAATACATCATCATCATCATCATAATAATAATAAGATAATCCTATGTAATTGCCATTAGAACAATACTCTTCATGTGTCTACAATTATTCTCTATGTAATACTAATCTCTGTTGTTTGAATCCATTACCTCAAGCCAATCATTGACAAAAAAAAAGATTTAATTTAAATCTAAACCGGTTTATACCGACCAATTTTGGATCAGTTTAGGTTTTTATCTAAAAAAATAAAAAATAGTATATTGTTGTTTTAAATTTTTATTTTATATTATAACGGTATTCTATAATGGTAATTAACCAAGTCTTTCTCTTTTTTCATTTGACCAAAATGAAGCAAACCAAAATAGTTTCTAAGCAATTAAGGAATACATATTGACCTTTAATCTTTAATATAAAACACAAATGTCATCCAGCAACACCAAATTAGGCAATTCAGCTAATATTATATGAATATTAAAGATAATTTAAGTTTTTATTATTAATAATATATATTTACAGAAATATAATAATATCACGTGCAATCAACGGATTGATCATAAGACATATTAAACTAATAATAACAAATCTAAGATTTTGTATAATTTCCATCTAAAACATTAAAAATTCTCTACATGTAAGATTCTAAAATAAAATCATTACACCAAATGACTCAATTGGATTATTTTGATATAAATTACTTTTTATATTTTCGTAATTATCCAAAAAAAACACTTCCTTTAAACAAATGCCACGTCACTTGATAAGAATGGCTTTGACCTAATCATTCTCCAGTCCAAGTTTTGTCTAATTCTAGCTTTATACCCATCAGACAAGGGTGACCGTATACGTTGGACACCTTAAATTTGTATAACCTTTCCAAGTCAAGATCACAACCATATATATATAAGATCATGAATAAAAATAGGAAAAAAAAACATTATCTCAATCTAAATAGCGTTGCATGTGGAATGGATAATAAACAGCTCAAGCCAGAGGTGACTTTGACCCCGAAATCCAAGAGTCAATTATCACAGTGAACGGATGACATTCAAGCAAGCACTTTTAGCATCCAAGTATGTAGCTATAAAGCTGCTGCTGGTTAGAAATCCAGACATAAATCTCCTTCGTATCGAAAACAATAATCCAGCCTCCCCCCAAAAAGAATAATGGCAAAGGCAACCGTGTTGCTTTGTTTTTGTGTTCTAGCAGTCGTCGTTTCTGTGAATGCCCACACAGAAAAGGGGAAGGTTGGAATCTATGAGCTTAAGAGAGGAGACATGTCGTTGAAGTTTACCAACTGGGGGGCAACTCTTGTCTCCTTTGTTCTCCCTGACAAAAATGGTAGCTAGGAATTGTTACTCTTCTGTTGTTCATTTCATCAATTATGTTCTTCTATAATCTATGGTCTCTGGAAGAAAAAAAACCCAGAGGCTTCATTCTGTCTCTTCTAAATGTTCGTCCTCTTTTTGATTCCCTTCTTTGATGTGTCACAGGTAAGCTGATTGATATTGTCCTTGGATACGATACAATTAAGCAGTACAAGGTAGGGTTTCACTTCTTCATTGATTTGTAGCTAGCTTTGTTTATGAAAGAAAAAGAGCTTAGAGATTCATAATATAAATCATATTATATTATCTTAACTTACAATTTAAATTTTAATACGGATAGAGTCTTGTTAATCGAATAGTTATAATTTCAAATTTAACCACTTTCATTCTATTTCATAAAAATCAAGTACAAGATAATATGAATCTGTATAAATTTCAAGTCTATGAGCTTTTACTTGAAGGATGTGTTTGAGAATAATATAAATTATATTCTAAGACTTTACCTTACAACTTAAAATTTTAAGTGAAATAGTTTCTTAACAAACAGATTATCGGGATTGGTCCAGTTTATGCTGACAGAAAGTTTGATAAATAAATTTGTGCAGAATGATACAACATATTTTGGAGCCACTGTTGGACGGGTTGCTAACAGAATTAAGGGTGCTCAGTTTAAGCTGCATGGAAACACATATAAACTGGTTCCTAATGAAGGGAAAAACATGCTTCATGGTGGTCCAAAAGGATATGCTGATGTTGTTTGGGAAGTCACCAAGCATCTTAACGAAGGGGATGAGCCTCACATTGTTTTTAGCTACCACAGTTTTGACGGGGAAGAAGGTTACTGAATTTTCTATCTCCCTTCGTTTCTTTGAAACTCCCGCATATATAAGATTTACTTCATGCCATCATCTTAGATTTCTTTCCGAGAAAAAAATGGTGAAGCTTGCTCCTTTTCTGCATGCAGGATTTCCTGGAGAGATTGTGGTCACTGTCAAGTATACTCTCCTCGCAGATAACCGGTTGACTATTGTAATGAAAGCCAGAAATATTGGTAAAAAGGCAACCCCTGTAAATATTGCCAACCATGCTTACTGGAACTTGGGAGGTCATAACAATGGCGACATCTTGTCTGAAAAGATTCAGATTTTTGCGTCGAAGTACACACCAGTCGATAGCGAACTTATTCCAACAGGAAAGATTGAAGCTGTGAAAGGAACCCCCTTTGATTTCCTCAAACCTAATGCCATCGGAAGCAGGATCAAGCAACTCCCTAAGGGCTATGATATAAACTATGCTCTCGATGGGGTTCCAGGACGCAAAATCTGGAAAGCAGCAGTGGTGCAGGACAAGAACTCCGGAATTCAAATGGAGCTCTCGACAAACGCACCCGGGTTGCAGTTTTACACCGGCAACATGATCAAGGATGTGAAGGGAAAAGATGGATTTGTGTACAAGGCTCATGCAGGTCTATGCTTGGAGACTCAGTGGTATCCTGACTATGTTAATCAGCCCAACTTCCCTCAGTCTGTTGTGGAGCCTGGAAAGAAGTACAAACATGTGATGATGTACAAATTCTCAGCACATTAAGGGCATATAGGAGTTCAATCTTCATATGATACATATGTAACACAGTTTGTGTGTTTTTTTATATAATTCTTTTTTTAATAAATAAATGGTTTATCTGAAGTAACCATTGATCTTTTTAAATAATCATTGTTTTTAGATCATCCGAAAAGATAATTTAATTCTGATTAACCTACAAATTAGCTCGAAAATATCCCTTAACTCAAAACAAAAACATGTACACCCAATTTCTATAGCCCAACTAATAAGTTGACTAGAAATTTGGTGAACTAGGAATTCGTAGGCCGGGTTTGTAATTACACTAAATTTACTTGATTGAATCTTATCGACCCAATTAAAATTTAAATGACCCACTCAACCTATTCATGATCTAATTATATATATATAAAAAAAAAGGGTGACTTCGAAAAACTTAAGATAGAACTAAAATATTTAGATCAAAACTTGTTAGTTGCCCAAGTATTTACAGGAATGACAACAAATATATAATGGAAGATATGTGTGTGTGTTGTATTGAAATTGTCTTTCTATTTTTTTTAACAACTATACAAAAAGGTTATTAGAAGTATAACTCATTAATAAAAAAAATAAAAACAATTGAAGAGAAAAATTGAGAAACATATAATGGTTTGAACTAAAAAAAAAGAGTATATTTTTAATTAAAAAAACCTAACATTCTTATTCAAGAAGTTATCTTTAATATTGATGAAAATATTTTTTTGATTGAATATCCGTGAGTAATTTTGTTTTTTTAATATCAAATATATAATAATTAATTAATATGACTAGATTGTGTAAAAAACTAAAATAGGAACTAATAATAAAAGAGAAGATAATAAAAAAAACTAAGAGCATATACATACAAACATGGATAAAAATAGGAACTATTTCATAAATATATTTTAAAAAATAAAGGAATTAAAATAAAATCAAAGATTAAAAATATAAGGGCCAAAATGAAAAATAAATATATAATCAATTTCATTCGAAGGATAAAATTGAAATAAATCTGAACTTTGATACGGAAAATATTAAAGGATCTAAAACCAATCCAAAAATTAAAAAATTGAAGATCAAAATGAAACCTAAATATATTTGATGAAAGTTGACTTGGACACCTCGATTATGAAAGTTGGCCCGGACACCCCGATTATATATAAAACAAAATTGGGTCTAGGTATTAGTCGCAGTGTGTGTAAGTTGGTTTGAACACCAGGTTATTAAGAAAACAAAAATTATTTATGGTGTGCTTAAGCTAACACGGATACCCTGGTTATAAAACCAAAACAAAAAAAAAATATAATCAAAAAAAGAAAAAAAAACTTTTAAAAAAAAAGGTATAACCAGAAAAAAATGAAAAAAAGCACTGCAACGTGGAACCATTGTAGCTATTCACAGTATTATGTGTAAGAAAATAAATATTATTAGCTTTAAAAAAGTCATTTAACTTGAAGAAAAAATAATAATCATCATTGTAATAGTTAAAATTACCAACACAATCACTGTGAAAATAATAATAAAATATTCAATTGACTCGAAGAAAAAAGGCAGAATACTTTTAAAGCAAGAGTAAGCATAAAAAATTAAAAAACAATTATTAAACCTATCATTATTATTTTTTAAAAACTAACCATGAAATTATCTCTAAGAATAACAAACCTAAAACTTTAATACAAGAGAAATAAAACTCAATAAATATATAATCATTTTTTATTGGAGGACAAAATTGCAAGAAATAAATCGAAAGAATAAGGGCCAAAATAAAAAATAAAATATATGATTAATTATAATTGGAGGACGAAATTGAAAGATATCAAAATCTACAACCCGAAAATTAATGGAAACAAAAAAATCAAA
This sequence comes from Salix exigua, assembly GCA_032356905.1. NCBI lineage: Eukaryota > Viridiplantae > Streptophyta > Magnoliopsida > Malpighiales > Salicaceae > Salix > Salix exigua. The sequence continues at coordinate 11,566,872 of CM063604.1, forward strand.
AGAGTGGGGGCTAAAGTGAAAGAAAGCGTATATTATTAATTGCAATTAAAGGAGGTAATTAAAAAACCGGAAACTTGTATAGAAGAAATAAGGAGGTAAATCAAAATACAAAGTTGAAGGACTGAAATTAATACTATGTAAACTAAGAGAACTTACATGTAATATGTCACTGTAGGAGAGAGAAATGGGGTGAAAAAGCAAACTCTGACCACCGGCCATCGCACGACCTCTTAACACCGACACACGCGACTCCAAGTAGTAGAGGACATGGCAGCGCATCCGGCGACTTGGCGAAAGGTAATTTTCCACAGCCTCAGTACATGAGACGCGCCTCCTTTGGCACATAAAAGCAATAACAAACGGCAAGTTCACTGAATGCTCCTACAGATAATCAGAAAAAAAATAATAACCAAATACCAACTAACCGTAATACCCCCATGTCCGATGATAATAACAAAAATACCCATGAGTAATATACTATTAGGCACCTGGCATTAGTATGTTGTTTTGTCATTTAGGAGGGCAGTGCAGTCGTGTCACTGTTTGCCAACGTGGCAAAAATCGAAAATGTCATCATCGCCAGTGAATCGTTTTGTCGTTTTCGAAGGGTTAAGTTGAATTTTTACTGTGCACGTCCAGAAGGAAAAATCATAAATAGCCTTAACATTGCGTTGTTTTTTTTTTTCTGTTCTCAGGGGTGAATGGGTAGTTTTACTGTGTAAAAAAATAACAAACAGACGATAACACCCCCATAAATTTAGTCAATGCCAAATGGTCTCATGCAAAGTCTATAATACCTCGTAGGTAAAGGCAAAAATTGAGACGCACTAAGGGGTAAAATAGTAATTACACAATTAAAACACAGTTAATTGTGTCTTATGCTACAGTAATTACTCAACACTCTATAGCATTTTTTAATAGTACATAGGATGTTGTTTGTTGATTCAAATTTCAACAGCGGGAAAGGTGGTTAGAAAATCAAGCCAGGTTTTTTTTTTGTGTCTAGAAACATGTGTCTATGACAACATTGCCTTTCATTTTAATTCTTTACTAGCCCTGGCCCTTGCGGCTCATCATGGTAGGAACCATATTTGTTTCAGCACAAAAAATATTAATTGTGTGAGATTTTCTTATTATATTATAAATTTGGGCAAGATAGTAAATCTTTGCAAAAATCTTGTGAAGTGTTAGTTTTCTATAAAATATATGAATTTTAAATGGATATAAATTTATTTTTTTAGTAGATTTCAATGAAATAATCAGTATTAAATTATTATTATCATTAAAAAAATAAGAAGATTCAGATATCTGAATTATTGAATTCATTGTATTAAGATTAGTTCATTTTATAATTCAATTTAAATAAAACACAACAAACAAATATAAATTATGAAAACACTTGCAATAATAAAATAAAAAATAATTAGTTAATTTTTATCTCTAGAACGAAGAAAACATAAATAGAAAATACATCCATACGTTACCATCATTATCATTCCTATAACAGATTAAAACTATTATCAACATTACTTGCATAAACAACTAAAATCATTAAATTGTCTCAAAGAATTAAAAAGAAGAAAATAATCATTATTATTGCGCAAACAATAAAAATCATAAAATAATCTGATCCAAAAACAGATAAAAATAACAAAAACACTAAAAAGAACAAAAATAAAAGGGAGCAATATTAATTTTAAAATGATCACCATCATAAGTTACAATTTCATAATTGAACCGAATAAAAATAAAATGAAAGAATTAAAAATAAAATTAAAAATATAAATGAATAAATACAGACAAAACATAAACATTGTCCAAGAAGTACTCGAAAAACTAAAGGAATCAATACTAAATAAAAAAATAAAAGAATAAGTGCCAAAATATAAAAATTGCTACAAATCAAATCCTTGGGAGCAAAAACAAAAGAGATTTTGTTTTTAAAAATATAGTGTAACCAACATAAATTAAAATTTCAGAATGAAACGTAATAAAAATAAAACCCTAACAAAAATGAAAACAAAATATAAAAACATAAATGAATAAATATAGATAAAAAACAAACACTACAACAAATAGAAACCTTGAAATCGAAAAATAATAAAGAGATTCTTAAAAACAAAATGTAATGTAACCAACATATATTAAAATTTCATAACGAAACCGAATAAAAATAAAACCCAAGAAAAATAAAATGACAAAAATTAAAAACAAAAACTAAAACCATAAATGAATAAATATGGATAGAAAATAAACATTGTCCAAGAAGGATAAAAAACTAAAGGAATTAATACTGAAATAAAAATTAAAAGAATAAGTGTCAAAATAAAAACAAAATATATAAATAATTCCAATTGATGGGAAAAAGAAACAAATCAAAACTTTGGGACCAAAAACAATAAAGGGATTTAAAAAAAAGCAATACAATGTAATTGCTGAAAACAATTAAAGGAATAAGGGCCGAAATAAAAATAGCATAAATGACCATTTTCAATTGGATGAAAAAATTCGAAAAATTAAAACTTGTGTACCAAAATTATTAAAGGAACCAAAAACAAACTAAAAATCAAAAGATTAAGCAATCGAAATGAACCCATACCATGAATAATCAATTTCAATTGCAAGGTTTAGTTGAAAATAATCAAAATTTCCATTGAAGAAATCAGTAAGAAAAACCAAACAAAAGACATGGGATTGAAATAAAATAACCACAAATATGAAGGATCTGATCTGTACTTTACGACAGTAGGAGAGAAAAATCATCCACCGCGACCATTTTCACATGACACTCATCGCACCGAGAGGTAGAGGACATGTAGGCGAACCAAGTGAGATGATAGATGGGAAGTTTCCACCATCCAAAGACCTCGCACGCTCCGCCGAATGGCGCGTGCACGTGAAATCTTGTTAAGGCATCCAAACGACGTGCCTTCAATGTTCCAAAAAAGAATTAATAAAAATAATAAATTACCTATACACTCCTGGACCCAACGATAACCACGAAAAAACCGAGGGTGAAAGTATTGCAATACCCCGGTTCCAAGTGTTCTTTTGTCATTTTCTAGGGCTATTTTCATAGTTTTACTTTGCGAAATCTAGGAAAAGCTGAAACACCCCAAATTGTTTCGCGTTCCTTTCTCAATACTCGTGGGTAAAAATAGTAATTTTATCGTGCAGAGAATTCGAAATACCATCCATGTCTCCTAAAAATGTTGAAAATGACCCTAGTCCGGGGTTATATGTTTCGACCTTGAGAAAAATGATAATTTTATTGTCTCAATCTATAGTAATCTGTGTATATAAGAACAGTAAAAATTGAAACAATAAATGTGGGACTCTGTTTATATATATACTAGCTATATTGCCCGCGCATTCTTGTGAGCATTCTTGTGTATATAATTTAACATAATTAAATCCACAATGATAAATTTATATATACAACTAAATAAAAGTTATAGATAAAGAGATAAATGTATAAATTTTTAAGTAGAGTTTGTTGCGCAAACATATATTATATGTTTTATAATGTAGGTATTGCATCATAAAATATCACAAAAGAGCATGAACTAACATTAAAAAAAAAAGAGCAAAATATTTTTATAAGAAAAAAAATAAAAAATGAATCACTAAAATCATCGTTATTATTGTGCATATAGTAAAATTATAAAAATCATTTAATACAAAGAGCAAATAAAAAAAACAATATAGGAAAACAAAAAGCAATATTAATTTAAAATACTGTAATAATAGCAACATCAGAGTCTTAACATCTAAAATTATTATTGTTGTTACTATCAAAACAATAAAAATTATCAAATTATACCGAGGAAAAAAAAAGCATGAACAAAATAGGAAGCAAAAAAAATAATTAAATTATTATTATTATTATTATTATTATTATTATTAAATAATAAATGAATGAATGAATTAAGATTAAAAAAATTGTTAAAACTACAAAAAAAGATAAAAAAAAATACAATAAAAACCAAAAATTATCATTGTTATCACTATCAACACAATAAAAATTATCAAATTGTTCTGAAAGAAAACAACCCTCAAAAACATTAAAAACAAATAAGCAAGAAAAACAATTACATTATTATTATTATTTATTTTATTTTTGTGTTAATAATGAAAGGGAAGAAATGGAAGAAAAAATCCTACAAACTTCAACAAAAGAACAACCAAAAGAATAAAACAAAAACAAAAACCATTGTTGCTATCACTGCCAAAACAATAAAAATATCAAATTATCTAGAAGAATAAAAACTAAAAATATTAACAAAAGAGTAAGCAAGAAAAACAATTAAATAATAATAATAATTATTATTATTATTATTGTGTTAATAATGAAAAAATAAAATAAATGAAAGACTGAAAAACCATAAAAATTTTAAGAAAATTTAAATCATAAAAAATCAATGGATTAAAAAACATTAAAAGTATAAGGTCCAAAAGGAAAATCAAATATAAAGGGATTAAAATCCAAAAAAGGGCCGAAATGAAAATCAAATTTATTATCAATTTCAATTAAAGGACAAAATTGCAAAAATTAAAACTAATGTACCAAATTTATTGAGTTATTTAAACCCAATCCAGAAATTAAAAGAAGGAGGATTGAAGTGAAAATTGCACATTCAATTAATTTCAATCAAAGGACGTAATTGAACTAAATCAAAACTTATATAACAAAAATCAGGATCATAAACAAAATTTAAAGTACAGAGACCGAAATGAAAAAGCATCAAACCCGGGGACTCCCCTGCATTTTGACGTGTAGGAGAGAGAGAAACGGCTGCAATGACTTTAACCGCCCACCGTCGCGTCCATGGACGTTGGAGGACAAAACACACCACACAGGGAGGAAGACTAAGCGGAGGCGTATCAACTGAGATGCTGGTAGACCATCTCCAGCTACTCCACTATGCACACGCCACTTAAAGAGAGAGTGAGGCGGAATACTGTCGCGCCGCGTGTGACACACGCTCCGACAGTATAAAGAAAAAAAGTAAAAAAAAAAAAACTTGGTCAATTATCAATGTACCCCTGTGTCTAAGTCAGCAATTTTATTTTATTAGGGGCTATATTCGTAATAAGTCATTTCTGAAAAAATATAAAATAATTAAAAGGTAGGCGTCCAATCTGGTCTGAAAGTGTGCAATTACAGCGGAGCCCCTCCACCCATACCCGGTTTTTTTATCTTTTTCGAGGGCTAAAAATGTTATTTCACTGTGCAAATAATAAAAAAAAAAGAAAAACAGGCAAACCAATCGACCGAACAAATTAAGAACCAAACCAACCTAAAAATATACTATTGCAATCCACAATGTTTTTACTCGCAATCTACAGTGCAACACAGTGAATAATCCATGACTATTATATATTAGGTAATATCTATACTATTGTTTCGATTGTGTATATATATATAGTAATATATATTCGTCGGTTGGAGAAATCGAGAATTTTGTCACGCTAATACCTTATTTATCTACCTCATAAAGCAGCTAGTCTACTGTCTACCATACCATCAGTTTCAACGCTACAGCACCTAATAAGTGAGGCAATATTAGAGCACAAATCTTCGGATAAAGGCCAAACATATCTCATATTCTGAGCGGAAAAGATGGCCAAGTTGTCTTTGTCGTGGTGCTTTAGCCTGCTGCAGATCTTTGGGTTTCTAGCTATCGGCTCTTCGGCAAGGGAAGAGATTGGGATATACGAGCTCAAGCAAGGAAATCTGTCCGTGAAACTTACCAATTATGGAGCCCATATCATCTCCCTCGTTGTCCCTGATAAACACGGTATATCTTCAAAACCTGATGATCCGTTTTTCATTTCTTCAAGTATTTTTGTTCATTTCTTCAGAGAACGTATAATATCTGCTAAGATTTGTTTCTTGCGCTGCGCTGATAAACAGGAAAGCTAGGCGATGTTGTTCTTGGCTATGATACAATCAAGGAATACAAGGTGAGATTTGAGTTCATCTGTTCTTCCTCCTTTTTCTGCTTCTGGTTTAACGAAAGGATATGATTCTAAACTTTCTTGCGAATTGATCCACATTGTTAATTGCTGGCTGTGCCTCTCTGTTTCACGGGTCTCTTTCAAGCCAGAGAGACGCATAGCCATTGCTGGTTCTGCAGGACCAGACTTGCAGAACAGGGCTAGCTAGCTGTACAGTTTGTCGTGCGCAAGTGTTTTGCTTCTCGACAGTCAGTCTCTCCCCAATTATTTTAGTGCGAATCTATTTCTTAAAATATAATTAAAGGTTCTGATTTCCCATCTCTGTCGTATCCCATGGCTGCATTCATCAAAAGCTTGGAGAATAGTGCCGTCACAGTTAATCTGGTCCCTTGGTTATCTTCAAAAGTCAATCTTTATCTTTGAAACATCAACTTTTTTAATGTTTTGTTGGACCATAGGGGTCACATTAGGACTTCAGCAATCTCATCGGCTTTTGTTAATTTGTCCGGGGCGTTTTTTTTATTGTTTATTTATGTGGTGCATTGCAACGTAAGGTAATTTTCATTTTTATTAAAAATATAATTTAAAATAAAAATAAAAAAATCAATTTGTTTAAAAATTATTTTTAAAATAAAACAACAAGCAATGTTTTAGTTAGAAATAAGCGATCTTCAAGTTATTTATTAAATTACTTTTTATATTAAAATGATTTTTTTTAATTTTTTAAAATCATTTTTAACCTAAAATATTTAAAATAGATATAAACATTTTTAAAAAGAAAACACGTTTTAAAATGTCAGACCACGGTGTGCATCACATGACGGTATCTTAAAATATCTTTTTTTTTTCTAGAGATGATAAAAAAGCTAAACATAATTTTCAACTGCGTAGTAATTTGTCCGACTAAAGTTCAAATATTACATGCGCATGTACAGTAGGCTTGGTGGGTATGTGGACCATAACCCACCTCCAACGGCACACACACAACCTAAATTATTGCTCATACCTTTTAATTAAAATAATATCTTATATATTGTTATAAGCTTATTAAATCTATTAAAATCACTTTCAGTAATCTTCCCTCTTCTATCAAGAATTGAGAATTTCTTGTGCTTGTGTCTGAACATGATCCTCCACATTATGCCCTTCAAGCCCTGAAAGTTGATTTGCCATCTAGAATTTGTTTGCTACCACTTCATATTGGATTGGCGACCTTGTGCAGAATGATTCATCTAGCTTTGGAGCCACTGTGGGACGAGTTGCCAATAGAATTTCTGGTGCTCAATTTACTTTGAACGGAACTCTATATAAACTAATTGCCAATGATGGGAAGAACACGCTTCATGGTAAAATGCAGATCTTGCTTTATATAAACTAGCTGTGCCCAATTTGATTTTCTATCAGCTTGAACTGAAAAGAAACCTTGTTTTTGCGTCTGTGAATTGCTTACATGGATACCAGGTGGCCCTAAAGGATTCAGTAAGGTTGTCTGGACGGTGAAAAAGTACAGCCCAGAAGGTCAAACTCCTCACGTTGTCTTTGCCTATCACAGCTTTGATGGTGAACAAGGTTAGCATAGTCTGCCAACACCATAATTTTTCCCAGAACATATCTATGAGCATGCAAAATGAATTGAATTCATGAATACCTTCTTCATATTCACGTTCAGGATTCCCTGGTGATCTCCGTGTAACTGTGGTATACAAGCTCCTTGGAGACAACAAGATGAGTATAACCATGAAAGCAAAAGCTCTCAACAAGGCCACTCCAGTGAATCTAGTCAACCATGCCTACTGGAACCTCGGTGGCCACGACAGCGGCGATATCTTGTCTGAAGAAATTCAGATCTTCGCTTCGCACTACACTCCGGTCGACGCTCAGCTCATTCCCACCGGAAAAGTAGTGACGGTGAAAGGAACACCCTATGATTTTCTCAGACCCAACACCGTCGGGAGCATGTTCAGCAAGCTCGCTGCTGGCTACGACATCAACTACGCACTTGACGGAAGCGCCGAGCAGAAGCTAAAAAAAGCAGCGATCGTGCATGACAAGAAGTCTGGGAGAGTGATGGAGATATCAACGAATCAGCCTGGCGTGCAATTCTATACGAGCAACACTCTGTACCAGAAGGGGAAAGGCGGATTTACGTATAAACCTCACGCAGCTCTCTGTCTGGAGACTCAGGGATTTCCTGATTCCGTCAACCATCCCAACTTCCCTTCACAGATTGTGTATCCAGGGGAGTCCTACAAGCATTACATGCTGTTTAAATTCTCAAATCTCTAGATAATCTGTCACCCTAAACTTTCACATTGCGAAAGCACGATGCTTTAATTATGCTTTCAGGATGAATAATTCCGACTGGCATTTGTTCTGTCGTCTAAGATCATGTGATATTATTCATCATGAAGAATTAATAATGGCTGCAGAGATTTCTTACTCCGTGTTGAGAAGTTTTTTTTTTATTTATTATTATTATTGTTACTCACCAGAGAAATCCTTTCATTGATTAAACAAAAAAAATCATTTTTTTAAGTAAAATAAATAAGAATTAAAATAATACATATTTTGATTTTCTTTAAGAATATGTAATATAATTTTAATATAATCTATATTCATGCACTCATGTATTTTGTTAATAAGATACTATTAATTTTTGTTTTCATCCTCCAATTAAAATAAATAGTCCTCCATTTTCTTTTCTTTAAGAAAAATAAAACGATTCCACAGCTTTTTTTCATCTTGATGCCAATATGCATTACTCGGAATCATATCCCACTTCGTAAGAATTGAGGGAAAAATATCAAATTCTAAATGCTTAATTATTTGATGTTCTTAATTTCTTTTCCTAAAGTAATGTAAATAATAGCTAGAAAAAAACTCTACTCTATTTTTTTTTTTTTAAACAAACTGTCCTTTAATTAATTTTATTAATTCTTGAAATTAAATAATATTTTATTATATTGCTAATATTTTATTTAGTTCTGCCTTCAATCATAACAATTATTATAAGAAAAAATTGAATTTAGAAATTTATAATAATCTGCTTCAGAAAATATATAATTAAATAACTCATATTTAGTGGATTTTATCTATTACAGTTTTATTATCTATTAATTAAATATTTATTTAAATAGTTTAAGTAAACCCAACAATCAAGCAACTTACTACAAAAATCAAATAATTTATTTTTAATGAATTTAATCGGCTCATAAAAATTTAACATCACTCAACAAAAAATTTATCGGTATTATTTTTGTTCATTTTAAATAACTGTACTGTCTCTGCGGCCGGAGCGCATGCATTTTAAATAACTGTACTGTCTCTGCGGCCGGAGCGCATGCATGTCAGGTGAGTTTCTAGACTTTGGGCCCAGGCATGCATGGCGGGGCCCGCAAATGGAGAAATTAACAATCCTCTTGTGCTGATCAATTACTCGCCGGTCAACACCACATGCTATAGTCAATAGAGAAAATTCGAAGGAAGAAAACTGCTCGCTACGAGTCATCAATCACTCTTTTATTCCAGACGTTCAATTTCAATGCCCACCCATAAATATCTCTTTTATAATTAAGGGCTTGTATCTTCACAAAAAAATAGCCCTTATTTCATATATTCTGTGGGGGAGAAGATGGCCAGGTTTGCTGCCTTGTTTTGGTTTAGCATTCTGGTAGTTTCTGAGTGTGCCTCCATTGACTCGGCAATGGCGGAAGAGATCGGGATGTACGAGCTCAAGAAAGGAAATCTCAGCTTGAAGCTTACCAACTATGGCGCCCGTATCGTCTCCCTTGTTCTCCCTGATAGAAATGGTATGCTGCCTTCCTTGATCCAAGTTGGGATCAGTTCAAGTTCTTTGAAATTTGCTGTTTGATGTTATAAATTGCATTTCAAGCTCGAGATCTCGTGTTCTTGAGCTCATAACGTTTGTTTGTTGATGAACACTTAACAGGAAAGCGAGGCGATGTTGCTCTTGGCTTTGATACTATTCAGGGATTCATGGTGAGAATTTTTCTCCATCAGTTTTCCATGTTTAAAAATTATATTTTTTTTTATTTTATGAAATTATTTTCGATATCATAACATTAAAATATTGAAAAATATTATAAAAAAATCATTTAAAATATAATAAAAATTCATTTTTTAAAAAAAATATAAAGTATTATCCGCCGCAGATTTTGCAGTGCACTTGCCAAAATGCGTAGGCAGTCTTTTTTAAATGCGTTTCCCACTTTCCCTTTGATATAAAGACACATGCTGGCCTCTGATTTGTCCAATGTAAATTGATATAAAGCACATGGTGCCCGTATGAGGTATGACCATTCGAGTTGACCTTGACATTTCAATTTTTTATATGTTTTTCTTTTCGTAAACGGAGACGACTTTATAAATTATAAACAACTAAATGTGTTTGAGGTAATCCCATGTATAATATTTTTAATCGAAAATATATTAAAAAAATCATATTTTTTTTATTTCGGATATTAACATATAAAAAATATCTAGAAAAACATTGTTTGTTTTATTTTTTCTAGACAATAAATAATTTAAAAGGCAAAGGCTGTTAGATTATCAAATGAACACTACATGATTATTTACTTCTGTTTTGTAGAGTGCATTTTAATTTACAATGTGTTTAGCATATCAAAATCATAAAAAAAATATCTAAAAAAATAATGTCAATTCCTAATATTTTCCCTTGAAATATGCTATGAAATTGCTAGACTTAATTTGTGCAGAATGCTTCATCACCCTTCGGAGCCACTGTGGGACGGGTTGCCAACAGAATCGCTAAAGCTCAATTCACCCTGAACGGAACTGTTTATAAACTACCTGCTAATTCCGGGAATAACACCATTCATGGTAACTACAAATCATATTACACCTTAATTTCCTCATATATCTTCAAGACATCATTTCTTATTCTTTCTGAACGTATTGCGCGCTTCTGTGGCGGATATCAGGTGGGCCGATAGGATTCAGTAAGGTTGTTTGGAAAGTGAAAAAATACAGGCCACGTGGTGCTATCCCTCGCATTGACTTTGTTTATCACAGCTTTGATGGTGAACAAGGTAAGAATACATATTTTGTGAAATATGTTTTAAAAGTTTATAAGTTAAATTTTAAAATATAATTTATATTATTTTTTAATATATATTCTTAAATGAAGGTTTTTTTAGCTTTAAATTTATACAGACTCACATTTTTTATGCTTGATTTTTTTAAAATAAAATAGAGATAATGAGATTCGAATTCGTGATTGCTGGGTCATTAAGGTTCTAATACCATTTCAATGAACTATCTCATATAAAAACTTCAATTATTAAATGAGACACAAAATATAATTTATATTATTTTTTAACTTAGTTTTTAATTATATCTACACTCTCGTAATGTAGAAATTATTTTCCCACGTACTCACAGGATTCCCTGGCGCTCTCCTTGTAAAAACAAGCTACACGCTCCTTGGAGACAACCAATTCTGTATAACAATGAAAGCAGAAGCTCTAAACAAGGCCACGCCGGTTAATCTCGTCAACCATGCCTTCTGGAACCTCGGTGGCCACAACAGTGGCGATATCTTGTCGGAAAAAATTCAGATTTTTGCCTCGCATTACACTCCTACTGACAGCAAGCTCATTCCTACGGGAGAAATTGTGACGGTGAAAGAAACACCCTATGATTTTCTCACGGCTAGAACCGTTGGCAGCAGGATCAAAGAACTCCCTAAGGGCTACGACATAAACTACGCCCTCGATGGAAGTGGAAGCAGCAAGTTGAAGAAAGCAGCAATCGTGCATGATGAGAGGTCTGGAAGAGTGATGGAGATATTAACCGATCAGCCTGGCGTGCAGTTCTTCACGAGCAACACTTTGAACGTGAAGGGAAAAGGTGGTTTTATGTATAAACCTCATGGAGGTCTCTGTCTGGAGACTCAAGGATTTCCTGATTCTGTCAACCATCCCAACTTCCCTTCACAGATTGTGAATCCAGGGAAGCCCTACAACCATATCATGTTGTTCAAGTTTTCTACTCTCTAGATATTTTTCAGGAACAAGTGCATTCTTCTCAATCGTGTTTTGAGATTGCTTTTCCGGTAGCTTCAAAGTCAGAGGTTGTTTGTTATGTTTGCTGTCTGATGCAAAATATTGCTCCAGAAAATGAATAATCATTGAGTAGATATTGTTCGTAATGGACAATTATTGATCTTTATTTATAGCCCACATGTCTGAATTAATTTGTGCTTTTAGTTAACCGTTTTCTTGCTTTATTTTTTGTTGAATTATAGATTTTCTGCTTTGCTGGAACAATCCTCAGTTTAATTATAAATTCCCCATTTTATTTATTTTTTAGAGGAAACGTCTATCTGGTTTTTCTATTATTTAATTAAAAGAAAATACCAACATTTTTTTTTGTCTAGGTTTATCAAAGGAAAAAAAAAAACTGTAACAATTGCAAATTTAAGAAGTAAAAAAAACACAAATTTTCAGGGCAAATTCCAGGTAGCCCAGGCCTCCTTGGCACAATTGATTTGCTTCAAAGTAATTTCACTTTGGATACCTTGGATCTATTCCCTCTCGTCTTTTATTAATTTTTTCACCGACCCTAAGTAGTTAGAGTTTGTTTTATTTTAGTCTTTGTTTAAGTCCGACTTTGACTTTGCCAGCTAAGATACTTGAAACGACTTCGTTTCATTTTTCTATTTTTCCCTTTAAATCAAAACCATCCATGTAAGTTTACCTCCTCTACATCTCCACCGTACACGCTGACTCCCTTCACTGCTTTTGCAGGTCGGATTGTTAGGGAAGCCTTATTTCTCCCTTGATCTGCATAGAGCTTTGGGAGAGTTTGAGAGGAGCCCTTTTTCCTATAAGTTGAGAGCCATGGGAGAGCTTAGGGAGAACCCCTCCTTCTCCTCCTCCTCATGTTTTTTCAGATAATATAGAGAGAGCCTGTGTTGAGAGAGTTTGGACCGTTACAGCTATCTCCCACCTTTGAAAACCTTGTCCTTAAGGTTTGGGTAAGTTCTTTGAACTCATTTTTCCTTTACCCACTCAATCTCTTCAATTGGTTGTTCTCTCCATTTTACTAAAACTTCACTCTCTTTCCTTCTCCTACAGATCTATTGTCTTCTGTCCATAATCGCTTTGGGCTCAGGTTAGGGTCTCTCGGTGGGGTTCTAGATCAAGCAACCACGGTTCAGGTGTGGTGTTCTTCCCGACCCACTTCTTTAAGAGTGAAACGTGAAATGTATTATGGATCCTGGATTCCTCAGGAAGGTCGAGCTGGTAAGCTACTACTCCCACTCTTTTGATATTTGAAATGGTCCAAAATATCTATATGTTAACTTTTCATTTATATTGTTTTGCATGCTGGATTGCTTGAATGGCTAGAGTTTAAGGTACACCCATTCTCCTTGATTAAATTTAGTGTATGTCCTACCTTTGTCTACTTGTTTCTTTTGTTTTGCTTGAGCTATTGCCAAATGATGTTTAATTTTTGCGAGTTGTTTTGTTCTTTGTAATAACTATTCTTAGGCTACTTGATTTTTGTTGATCCTGGAATGTAATATGTGATGTTAGGGGTGGGTAGCTATAGGTAGCTTCAAATGGGGTAGTTTGAATTGATGTGTGGTAACTAGTGCTATAGCAATATTGAACAATAATAAACCATTTTGAGCATGCTCTCAGGTTGTCTCCCACATAACATCTCAAATACCCTTATAGGGTTTTGTTGGTTGTCTCTGTCTGCCCATCTGTTTGGAGGTGGTAGGTTGTTGACAGTAGGAATTTTACTCCTTGGATTTGAATAACACTACTAAAAATGGGGGCGTTTGCAGCGGAATTTTGTTTAGTAACGGATGTTCCGTTGCTAAACAAATTCTTTAATTATAAATACTGGACATCCGTTGTAAGTTAAAACAATTTGCAATGGATAATCCGTTGCAATATATAATTATCGTAGCGGATTTTCCGTTGCAATGAAAAACCATTTGAACAGAAAATCTGTTGCAAATTAAACTGATATTGCAACGGATTTTCCGTTGCAAGTTAAAATAATTTGCAAAGGATAATCCGTTGCAATATATAATTATCTTGCAATGGATTATCCGTTGCAATGAAAACCATTTGCAACGGAAAATACATTGCAAATTAATCTTAAATTGCAACAGATTTTCCGTTGCAAAATAAAACAAGTTGCAACATGATTATCATTGCAATTTCATTTTAAGTTTGCAACGGATGTTCCATTGCAATTTAAAACCATTTGCAACGGAAATTCCATTGCAATTCAATTTTAATTTGCAACGGATTATCCGTTGCAATATTTCCGAATATAATATAATATAATTATGTCAATTTTTTATCTTATTTTAAATAAAGTTCAATTATTTTATATATAGTTTAATTATATAATTAATAGGAGTAAGTTATATAATTAAATAATTGCTTTTGAAAAACCCTCCAACAATAAAATAATTATTTTTAATTATATTTAAATTAAAAAAATGAATTTAAATATAATTAAAAGATTTGAAATTTAAACTACTTAGTTTATGTTTTTCAAGTAATTGTATATTTTTTTATGGTTGTTGTATTTGAAATTAATTAATGTTATTTATTATCTTAAATTAATAGGATTTTTTTAAAAATCATTTCTTATGTTAATTATTATTATTAATTATTATTATTATTATTATTAGAAACCCCAGATTATTATTATTATTATTATTATTATAACCCCTTCTCCCAGTAGAAACCCGCTACTTTTTTCTTTTTTATTATTATTATAACACCTCCTCCCAGTAGAAACCTAACTAATTTTTATTTTTATTATTATTATTATTATTATTATTATTATTATTATTATTATTATAACTACTCTAAAAGCCCAGAACATATATGTTCTATTTTTATAATCCTAAATTTCCAATTTTCTATTTCTCACGCTGCAGCCCACCCTCATCTCCTCATCCTCTATTTTTGTCTTCCTCTTCATCCTCTTCTCCTTTACTCTCTTCCTCCTAGTCTTCTCCTTCCCTCTCTATCCCGCTCGCCATTGTTTATTTATAGGAGGGGTAGCAAGGAGCTAACATGTCCTTTTTCTTTTAATTTGTTGCGAGGTTAGAAATTCTTGTAGGGAAAACAGAGAGAAATTTGGGGAAGAAGGAAAGTAAGAGAGAGAATAAGTTGAACACGCACCATGTGTGAGCCAGAGAATAGGAGCGAGGGAAAGGATTTTGAATTCAGTATATTTCTTGTGTGTCCCTTACATTACTAACAATATGAATATAAAGGAAATTAGTGCATGTGCCAACGTGGCATCCATTACAAGTCTAGCTCATGGAAATAAAAGAAGTTGCACCAATGCAGTCATTTAGGTTCTTGCTAACTTGAAATTCAAAATCTATTTCTGTTTTCCTCTAGTCGTCTTCCTCTTGTTTCCTCTTTTGATTCGTGACATAATCATATCCACTAACAAAGCCGAGATCGATCCCTTGACTGATTTCTCAATCTCCTTCTTCAGCACCATCCAATCCAATTCTTCTTTCTTGTCCCCCCTCTCGAGCTAAGTTTAGTTTCTTGTTTTTACACCATCCGATCAAGTTTTCTCGAGTGAATTGTGTATCGAGTTTTGACAAAAAGAAAATGGTTGTTGCT
Organism: Salix exigua; assembly: GCA_032356905.1. Lineage (NCBI taxonomy): Eukaryota > Viridiplantae > Streptophyta > Magnoliopsida > Malpighiales > Salicaceae > Salix > Salix exigua. The sequence continues at coordinate 11,582,492 of CM063604.1, forward strand.
TTGGTATCTCAAGAAAATATTGATGCTTTGGTGTTCAAAGGTATCTACAAGTTGATTATGCGCCGTAACTCCATCTACGTTACCTTCATCATCGTTGGCGCCTTTGCCAGTGAGAGGGTAAGAATTTTAATTTTAATTTTTTTAGGATTGTTTTATATTTTATTGTGTATAAAATTGAAGAATTAGTAGAACTACTGAAATGCTTCGAAAACAGATGCCTCAACATATTTGAACATTTGAATTTTAATAAGTTTTTTAGAAGAATTAATTTATGTAAGAATATGGAAATAGCAAGTTGTAAATAATATTATTAGAATTATGTTTCTCATGATCAAATGTTCAGCATTTCCATTTTTTAAATTCCTTAGTTTCTAAAGTTGTTTAGGGTTTAGGGAGATTAGGGTTGCCACGGTGCTAAGGGAGAGTTTTTGGAGAATGATTGGTTTGGGTAGGAGTTTCTGATGTTGCATGTGGGTATTCTTTGTGTGAAATGAAGTTGTGATATTGTGGAAAATTGGCTAATTAACTTACTGTGATTTTGTGTGCTATTTTTTTCCTCGGGTTCAATTGTGAAGATGTGAAAGTGTTCGGGTTTTTGATTATAGATGTATGTGCATTACAATCCACAAATTTGAGCTTTTCTTTCCAATTTCAATGTGAGAATGGTCTGTTCTATCCCTTCCAATGTGTTGTTCTAGATTCTGTCATGGCTTTAATTAACTTACTATAAAACTGAGAATGCATTGATTTTGTAGATGGTTAAATGATATGGTTCTCTAAATTGTCAATCTGTTATTACAATTGTTAGGTGAGACATGGACCAGGTAATTAAGGCTAACTGTCTATCTCTTAGCATTAGAAGTCATGATTATTTTAGTTGCTATGTCTGTTTGAAAGGAGAAAAAATCAAAGTGGTTGCATTATCGGGGCTTGTCATGGTCTTCACCCAAAGCCTGTTCATGTATCTATGCATGGAAAACACTTACAATAAATCTGTAATAGTGGGAGCTGCTGGATGATTGGGTCAATTTAGCGGGCACCGGACAGGACTTGCTCATCCAACAGCTCGGAATAATGGACATGGATCAGTTTGTATAGTATTGTTTCTTGGTAGGTAAGTGATATGATTCCACATACTATCTAAAGAAAGAGTGTGTTGTGCACCATCATTTATATTAAATGCACAAGCTTTGCTGCTTAAATGAGCTTCCTCTGTTCTGGGAGAAGTGCACCACCATATACAAAAGGTGTGTTGAATTCACACCCTATTTGGATAACAACTTTATAAGACATTGTTAGTTTGTGCTTAAAACTTCTTTTATTATTAGTGCTGCAAAGTAGCATTACTATTTTGTTTTCATTCTTTTTTGTCGATGTAGGAATATTATATTTACGATATATGAGGCAGACACTAATTTTTTTTTAAGATTTAACTGTTTGTTGTTAAATGTAGTTAGTTGATTTGAATACTTAATTTCTTGCATCCAACATGTGCTTTAATAACCTTTTTAGAGGCCAGGAGGAGAAAATGGCTCGAAAGTAACCCAGAATCATCAAGTAATGACGATCCTGTTGTTTTTGACAGCTCAATAATACCATGGTGGGCATGGATGAAAATATTCCATCCGCCTGAAGCAGAACTTCTCAATTGTTTGTTAAGATATTTGTCTTCCAATGATCATGAGGAAACAACCCTTCTAGCTCTTGTGAAACTATGTAATTTTTTATTCCATGTTGATTTACTTCTACATGTAAATTTAATTGAATTTATGTTGTATAATCTATGAAATTTTTATTATAAATATTTAGTTCTCAATATTAATCAAAAAGTATTTATTTGTAAAAATATTCATTTTAAATTAATTAAAAAATAAATATATTTGAAATTATTAAAAAAATGAATTTTCAACGGATTTTCCGTCGGATTCTTGCAACGAAAATTCCGTTGCAAGTTTGCAATGGAATTTTCGTTGCAAAACCATTTGCAATGGAATTTTCGTTGCAGGTTAATTTGCAGTCCCGTATTTGCAACGGAACGTATCTCTTGTAAAGTCTATTGTAAGTAAATATTTACAACGACCTTCTTTCTTGTTTGTAACGGACATGTCCATTGCAAACGTCCCCTATTTTTAGTAGCGTAATTCTCCCTAAAACTTGCTAGTGAACATAAGGTCCTATCTCGAAATTATATGATTTGGTAATCCATGCAATTTCATGATGTTTTGAAAAATAAATTGTTTGCAATCTTAGCAACACTATAATGGTGGGACAAAAGAATGAAATTAGCATATTTAGTAAATATGTCTACTACCACCATTATGGTGGTGTACTGATTGGATTAAGGTAGGCCTTCAATGAAATCTATGGATATGGATGGCCATGGTAGGGTGAGTATAGGTAATGGCTATAAAAGTCATGCGGGTTTGGTGTTTATTCCCTTAGCCCTTTGACAGATTTCATATTGTGTGATGTATGTCTAAATCTCAAATTTCATTCCTTTCCAAAAAAATCCCTCTTAGCCCTTTTTAATGTTCTCTTTAGCCCAGTATACCCTGAGGTTGGGTTGTCATAAATGTACCTCAGGATGGTTTGTTTTAGGAGGCTGGCTCACGTAAATTCTCTGTTTATAATATATTAACCCTTCCATGACTTGGAATTTTAGGGACCCTTGATTTATTTGGACAAAAGAAAAGGTATTATATATGTTATTTTTATTTCCATCGTTATTCTCTTTTTTTTTATTTAGTTTCAATACTTTTATATTTGCTATCCTTCTTAAATAGTCTTTATTTTTTCATCTTTATTTATGTATTCATGCTTTTAGTTTTATTTTTTTTTCTTGGGGTTTTGTTTTATTCAGTTTAAACCTGAAATTTTTATTTATATTGGTGATCATTTTAAAAATTGATGTTTCTTCTTTTTCCCCTTTACTCTTTTTCTTTAGTATTTTATGTTATTTTTTATTTGCTCTTCGGGCCATATAATTGTTTTTTGCATATAATATTTATTTTTGGTTTTGTTTTTTTGGTTTTCTCTTTTATTAAAATTAATATTTCTTCTTTTTTCCTTTTTCTTCTTCTTTTGTTTCTATTTTTATTTATTTTTAAAATCAAATGATTTTTCAAATTCTAGTAATATTTATTTTGATTTTTTTCATTTATTTTGGTTGTTTTTATTTTCTCTTTTATTAAAGTTTTTTTTTGTTTTGTTCTTCAATATAATTTTATGGTTTTAATTGCTTACACAATCACAATAATCTTAGCAATTTTTTTTATATATAAAAAACAAATCTTCCTTAATCTTCTGTTACATTTTTTTTTTATTCTCTGGGACAATTTAATTTTTTTTGTTATAATCCAAACTATTATACTAATTATATTTATAATGATAATAATACTAATTTAGCTTTTGTCCATTAATTAGTATCATTTATTCTTAAAATCAAATAATATTTTTTTATGTTGCTAATATTTTATCTATTTTTTCCTTCAATCACAATAATAACAAGAAGAAATTTTGACAATAAGTTATTTTAATGGATTTTTTTGAATTACAGATTATCATCTATTAATTAAATATTTATCCCAACAACAATTAATTAGTTTATTATAAAAAAAAACTCATCTTCAATAAATATAATCAATTAAAAAAATATCCGATCTGTGACTCGGAGATGCCGGGCGCCATTACACTTTGGGCCCAGGCATGCATGGCGGTGCCCGCAAATGGAGAAATTAACAATCCTCTTGTGCTAATCCACTAGTCGCCGGTCAACACCACATGCTATATTCAATGGAGAAAATTCGAAAAGCCATCGATCAGTCTTTTATTCCGCACGTTAAATTTGAATACCCACCCATAAATCTCTTTTATGATCAAGGGCTAGAATCATCAGACAAAAGACCGAACTTATTTCATATATTCTGTGAGGAGAAGATGGCCAGGTTTGCTGCCTTGTTTTGGTTTAGCATTCTGGTAGTTTCTGAGTATGCCTCCATTGACTCGGCAATGGCGGAAGAGATCGGGATGTACGAGCTCAAGAAAGGAAATCTCAGCTTGAAGCTTACCAACTATGGCGCCCGTATCGTCTCCCTTGTTCTCCCTGATAGAAATGGTATGTTGTCTTCCTTGATCCAAGTTATAAATTGCATTTCAAGATCGAGATTTCGTGTTCTTGAGCTCATAACGTCTGTTTGTTGATGAATACTTAACAGGAAAGCTAGGCGATGTTGCTCTTGGCTTTGATACTATTCAGGGATTCATGGTGAGAATTTTCTCCATTTGTTTTCCATGTTTTAGCTTTCGGTTGATGATAGAGAGGATTGTTTCACGTTCTTGCTTGTGCGAAATGATCGCCACTGACAGGGGATGGCCCTTGTCTGTGTCTCTCTCAAGAACATGCAAGCACATGGTGCTGACCTTGACCTATGCGAGCTGCCTTGACATTTCAAAGTTCACTTTGTTTTTTTAAATGTTTTTCTTTTCGTAAACGGAGACTATAAATTATACATTTCAAGTTGATCCCATGTATAATATTTTTAATCGAAAACATATTAAAAATATTATATTTTATTTTATTTCGGATATTAACATATTAAAACTATAAAAAAAATATCTAAAAAGCATAGTTCGGTATTTTTTCTAGACAAGAAATAATTTAAAAGGCAGAGACTGTTGGATTATCAAATGAACACTAAATGATTGTTTATTTCTGTTTTGTAGAGTTCATTTTAATTTAAAATGCATTAATTTTTTATGTTTTTTTAATTGTAACATATCAGAACCATAAAAAATATATATCTAAAAAAATCAATTTGATATATTGATTTTTAAGTAAAAAAACCTAATTAAAATGCAAAAATTATCACAGTGAACACTAATTGATTGTTTGTTTTTGTTTTTTAAATTGTTTTTCAACTTTATTTTTGTGTGACACTTTGCCCTATGTTTCATGTCAAGTCCTAATATTTTCTATTTATAATTTCCCTTGAAATATACTATGTAATTGCTAGACTTAATTTGTGCAGAATGCTTCATCACCCTTTGGAGCCACTGTGGGACGGGTTGCCCCTCGAATCGCTAAAGCTCAATTCACCCTGAACGGAACTGTTTATAAACTACCTGCTAATTCAGGGAATAACACCATTCATGGTAACTACAAATCATATTACACCTCGCAATGTGGAAGCAGCTTAATTTCCTCGTATATCTTCAAGTCATCATTTCTTATTCTTTCTGAACGAATTGCTTGCTTCTGTGGCGGATATCAGGTGGGCCGATAGGATTTAGTCAGGTTGTTTGGAAAGTGAAAAAATACAGGCCACGTGGTGCTATACCTCGCATTGACTTTGATTATCACAGCTTTGATGGTGAACAAGGTAAATATTAATTATTTTATTTAAAAATTTAAATTATTAAGTAATTTATATTATTCTTTAATATACTTTATCAAATGAAAATTTTTTGAGCTTTAAACTTACACATGCTCACATTTTCCTTCGCTTGAATTTCATCCAATAAAATAGAGATGGTGAAATTCGAACTCGTAACCGTTTGGTTTTTAAAGTTCTACTACCATATCAAAGAACCATCTAATCTAAAAACTTAAGTCATTAAATGAGATTTCATAATGTAATTTATATTATTCTATAATATAGTTTTATCTACACTATTAATGTAAAAATTATTTTCCTACGTACTCACAGGATTCCCCGGCGATCTCCTTGTAAGAACAAGCTACACGCTCCTTGGAGACAACCAATTCTGTATAACAATGAAAGCAAAAGCTCTAAACAAGGCCACGCCGGTTAATCTCTTCAACCATGCCTTCTGGAACCTTGGTGGCCACAACAGTGGCGATATCTTGTCGGAAAAAATTCAGATTTTTGCTTCGCGTTACCTTCCTAGTGACAGGACGCTCATTCCTACAGGAGAAATTGTGACGGTGAAAGACACGCCCTACGATTTTCTCACGGCTAGAACGGTTGGCAGCAGGATCAAAGAGCTCCCTAAGGGCTACGACGTAAACTACGCGCTCGATGGAAGTGGAAGCAGCAAGTTGAAGAAAGCAGCAATCGTGCATGATGAGAAGTCTGGAAGAGTGATGGAGATATTAACCGATCAGCTTGGCGTGCAGCTCTTCACGGGCAACAATTTGAACGTGAAGGGAAAAGGTGGTTTTATGTATAAACCTCATGGAGGTCTGTGTGTGGTGACTGAGGGATTTCCTGATTCTGTCAACCATCCCAATTTCCCTTCAGAGATTGTGAATCCAGGGAAGCCCTACAACCATATCATGCTGTTCAAGTTTTCTACTCTCTAGATATTTTTCAAGAACAAGTGCTTTATGCTCGATCATGTTTTGAGATTGCTTTAATTTCCAGTAGCTTCATATTCAGAGGTTGTTTGTTATTTCAGCTGTCTGATGCAAAATATTGCTCCAGAAAATGAATAATCGCTGAGTGGATATTGTTCGTAATGGACAATTATTCATCTTTATTAGGCCACCTTTTTCTGATATCATTTGCTTCCTTCATGAGATGATGGTTTTATTCCAACAACGTGTTCAATCCCATATGAAAATACATAAAAAGCAAACTCAACACCCGAAAGCCCACTCTCGAAAAAAAATGATGCACCAAGAACTCCAATGGTTAAACAATGAATTATAGAAAAAGATGGAAGGACTTATTTTTTCTTGGCTGGCCAAAATGTCATGGCAACGGGTTATCTCTGTTTTCTGCAACCTTCTTCCCTGTCCAGAGTTGATTGGAAGGAAGAAACTGTACAACATTAATCTTCATGCCGAAGGTAGTGCACCTTCAATTAGATTTGTTGTCCGAGCATCATTGCAAGGGGTTGCTTCAATTTCTTGGAGCTCAATTTTCTTTCGGAGGCATGAAAAGATGCATTAATTGACTGCTCAATTGATGCATTAATTGTTGTCCTAAGACATAATCAACTACAATGAATGAATGCATTAAGCAACTGTTGACACACGACAGCAACAGAGCATTAATTAGCAACTAAAAACAGCTGTAAAATTGCATTAATTGACCGCCTAAAAACAATTATCCCAAAACATAATCAACGACCTAGAATGCACTAAAAACTGTTGAAAAATGATAACAAAAGGTGATTGTAAGATTGATTAACCAGTTATTGCAAGATGACAACAAAACAACATTTGAGAAATGAAAAGAAAAGGTAACAGCAAGTGAAGAGCGCATTAATTAATTGAACAATATAAATTATATTCTGGGACTTAACTTAAAATCATAAACTTTAAGTAAGATTGTTCATTGACAACACCAAAATTAAGGAGAACATTAGCTTAATAAATTGAACTGATCAGTATATCAATTAATAAAAAAAAACACTTGTTGGAGAAGGAGAGTTTTTTTAGACTGCTTCAGATATAGATATTTCCGAGTTCTGGTGGATAAAAAGACTAGTTCGCGGCTTACATGTATGAACCAACATCAGCAAAAAGCAAGCCTTCCCCTGATAGATTAATGCATTGTTGTTAGTCAAATGTGTTGTCTTGATGTTGCTGACCATGATGTTAGAATCTGTGTTTCTTCTGCTTGGTTGCCTCTTTTTCCCCTAGTTTATGGAAAAAATCGACTATCCAAATGTATCAGAATTCAGGGGCAGACAGTACAGCTTCATCACTACAATTTGCTAATGATACGAACTGGTGTCTGGAAAAAAAACCATCTTCAAATATTCAATTGGCTAGAAACTAATTCCTTGTCCATGTCCATGTCCAGGATGGATTTTGCCTTTACGTTGTCCCTACTCATGCGCTTAACTTTTATAGTTCTCTGTTTACATCTATGATGGAGCATGCCTTCTAATTAAATTTCCTCCATATGCAACCGAACAAACAACAAAGAGTTTCCTCTACACGTTGGTGCATTCAAGCTCAATAGAAAGATGTTTTTTTCAGCAGAATCTGAAGTCAATCTATGGCATTCGAAAGATCTAAAATCTCATCTTCGTTACTTTTTACCATTTTCATGGCTAACAGGACCACATTGTCTTTTAGTCAAACAGATACAATGCATGTATGTTTTTAGCACTACCCCTCAGATTGAAACGCTTGTGTTAACAGAGAGAATGGAATTCACATGCTAATTTCTAGGAAAATCAACATGATATCAGCCAGGCAAACAAAATCAATTAATACTTTAATTGTAAGAAGCCAAAAATACCAAATCAAACATAAGGATACCTGGGCAAGTTGGAATCTTTGGGTTGTCAACGCCACTTGGTGTAGAAACTACTAGGCCTGCCATCTCTAAACAACTAAAACTAGTTTCTATCAAGGAGTAATCTGGTTTATGATACAAAGCTACGTTGCTCTAAATAACTTAATGTACCCAGCTAGGCATCGTTCGCCAAGAATTACAACTAAGAAAAGATGCACCCCTAAAAAATTAACGACAAATTGAAAACATGGCTACGTTGCTCTCTTCCACATGTCTCCTGGGATTTCCATTCCTCAAGCACTTCTCCTCCTTCACTCCCTTAACAGGTTTCTTTCAAATTCCTCTTTTTTTTTCTCTCCTCTTCCTCAACCCCCAATATTTCTTTTATTAATTTGATTTCTATACTGGTAAATACTTGCAGATAAATGGAACTCGTTGAGATTGAACAAGTCAGCGTGTTCTACTTCTTCCACTTCTGTGTTTACAACGTCATCAAGTGGTGGTTCCTATGAGAAATCGAAGAGGGTATGGATATGGACAGAAAGCAAGCAAGTCATGACGGCTGCTGTCGAAAGGGGCTGGAATACATTCATCTTCTTGTCCAACCATAGACAGCTTGCTATTGACTGGTCATGTAAATACTCTCTATATTAAACATCCTCTACATTATTTTTCATTCTCTGACTACTAATCAGGACATGGGTTTTATTGTATCAATAAAATTAGATACAATTACATATAATCCATAAATGGAGTAAACAGCATGATGAAAGTTTCTCATTTTAAAGTTTGATTAAGCTGTGTGCAGCAATCGCCTTAATATACCCTTTATTTATTGAGGAAGGAGAAGTTTTGGATGGTGAGAACAAAAGGGTTGCCACTATTTTTGAGGTTTCAACTCCCCAAGAATTACAGCAGATTCAACCAGAAAATGGGCAGGCTGAGAATGTAGTTATTAATCTATTGGATTGGCAGGTACAGATGCTGCTCCTTGGGAGATTCTATTGTCACTAGGATTTCGTGAATCAATCAGTCATCTTTTATCGTTTAGGACTTGCTTGTTTTATAAAACATCGAGCTTACCTGGTTTAGGATATTACGAACAGCACCTTTTTTTTAGGAGTACCTCTCCCTGAAGCACAATGTAATGATGTGGTTGTTATCTTCGCTAGCTGTTACTTTATTAACAAATACGTTTTACGCCAAAAAAAAGCTTTGAATTTCAATTATTAAATCTGATGGACGTTTCTTGCTATTCCATTAACATCCCTTGCATATTCAAGTGATCCATTACTTTTTTTAAAAATCACCTAAACTTGTTTTATATTCCAAACAATTAGATCTACTGGCGCTTACCCCTATTCCATGAACATTTCTTGCTTACAGTTTCAATTGCTCTCATTAAGGATTGACATAGTAGATTATTTTCAAAAATGATTTCTTTGATTGCAAGTATTCACAAGTTTAAACATTTATCTCATAATTGTAATAATGTCTTGCAGATAATACCTGCAGAGAATATTGTTGCAACTTTTCAAGGCAGTCGAAAGACAGTGCTTTCCATCTCAAAAAATCATTCTGAAGCACAAATCTTCCTTGAGGTATCTGCTAAATACTCTTTGATCATGCCTGATTTATTGTTTAAATTAGTGTTTTCTGGATGCTTCCTTAGTTGTATTGGTGTGACTTATAATGCATGTGCTGTCATATTCGTAGGCCTTGGAGCATGGTTTGGGTGGAGTTGTTCTGAAAGTTGAAGATGTTGAGGCTGTTTATAAGTTAAAGGTAATTTTATTTTAGTATTTGGCTCCTTGGATTCATAAGTCGTAAGGATTGTTTCTTATCCTGGTTAATATCACTAGGAATATTTTGATAGAAGGAATGAAGCAACCAATCTGATAAGCTTGACCAAAGCCACCGTGACTCGAGTTCAAGCAGCTGGAATGGGTGATCGCATTTGTGTGGATCTCTGTAGCCTCATGAAACCTGGTGAAGGGCTTCTGGTATCCCTCTTGTTTATCATGAACATTCCCATGTGTCCTCTATTTGTTTTTCCTTGAGCTGGTTATATATTATCTTTTATGATAAGATGGATATTCTTTCACAGGTTGGTTCCTTTGCTAGAGGACTATTCCTTGTTCACTCAGAGTGCTTGGAGTCAAATTACATTGCAAGCAGGCCATTTCGCATTAATGCAGTGAGTTGTTTGTCATGCTGAGAAGAGTATCTTGATGACTATTGTCTTCTTGCAAATTTTAGTAGTCACTGTACTGTGCAGTCTGGATCCTTGTATTGTTGCATTAAACATGGAAACCACGCTATTCAAAGTAATCTGATTCATAAAATATTCACGTCATTGCTTTCTTTCTTTTAAACTCAACATTTGCAAATACTTGAGAAACTTGGGCAGACAACAGTTGAAACTAGTTGATCTAGTCTTTTCAACTTTTAAAACGATACTATAATAATATCTTGAACTGTAAAGTTGTATGTGAATTTCTAGTTGTGTCATGTTATTCTACTGCACAATTTAAGCAAGAAAATAGGTCGGTTTCTCAGGTGTTCAAGCAGCTGGATTTTCCATTTGCAGTATTTTCTGGGTCATTTGCTCTGTGATACATGCTAGTATATTTTACAAAGTTATCTAATGGAAACGTGCAGGGACCAGTGCATGCATACGTCTCAATTCCAGGTGGAAGGACTTGCTATCTTTCAGAGCTAAAAGCAGGTAAAGAAATTTCTGTGGCTGATCAGAACGGGCAGCTGCGAACTGCAATTGTTGGCCGTGTGAAGATAGAAACTAGACCTCTTATTCTTGTTGAGGCAAAGGTTTGTATGAACATACCATTAGCAAGCATGATCTATGGTTCTATTACAAATATTGTAAACCACAGATTGTAAAAAAATTAGCAAATAAACTTGAGACCGCAATTTGATAATCTGCACCATCACAATTTGTCATCTGCTTGTTAAAATGTGATTGCTAACAACTATCTACAGAATGATTAAGCGCCTGATGAGTGGTCTTTGAAGTGAATTGATCAAAACAAATTAAATTAATTAGTAAGAGGTGCAGTTCAAGATGGTGGAGCTACTAAGTGCTTCATTCCTGCAGAATTTGAGATGTTGGTAGTGATAAACCTTGTTAAAAATTCCATGAGCAGAACAGAATCTCTGAAGACATGAAGTCGCATGAACTGCTATAACATAATAGGATGAGAAAATAGAATGAGATGAATATGTTCAGGGCATGGAAATTGTTGTGAAGATGGATCACAGAAAAACCATTTCTTCTTAATATTGAGTTGACCTCTAATATCGAAAGGGAAAAGTGGAAAATCAAAAACAATCAAAATTGTAGTTAAATCATTTTACAGAATACTTTATAGAGAAAGTGAAGATGAAATTCTTCTCATGTTATGTTTCTGCTTTGTGACTTGTAGGAGTATGCACCAGTTTGGTTGCTAAAAGAGTATCATAAAAGCAACTTCGATTAGGAAACCTTGTTTTTTTTCCTTTTTGTTTCCCATATCATGAATCTAAATAAGTGAAATCCAAACAGTTCTGGAGGGAAATACATCGATAGTTGAGATTCTTAAGTTATTTTAGTAGCCATAAATAAGGATTTCATGTCTTGCTGGTTCCTTTTACTGTTGGTATGTTTCCTTTGAGAATATTCCTTGTAGCTAGTTCCTTGTCAGAGGATCTGTTCCTTGAGTTTGCCATGTATTTAAATTATGTTAAAGAACTTGCTGACTCTGATTGAAGAAGGATTGTATTTTAAATCTTATAGAATGTTTGGTGTTGCAGAGAGATTCAGATGATCAAACAGTATACAGCATTTTCCTCCAGAATGCAGAAACTGTGGCCTTAGTCCCTCCTTGTGAAGGTCTGTCAGGACCGCTGGTTTTAGTTTCTGCACTCATTTATTTGTGTCCATTGTTTCTCTTCATCTTGCATATTTGAATGTTCCAAAATCGCTTATCTATCTTTCGCAGGAAAAGGACTGCTAAAAGCAGCGATTCCTGTTACTTCACTGAAAGTTGGAGATGAAATATTATTGCGACTACAAGGAGGGGCACGGCATACGGGAATAGAAATTCAAGAATTCATTGTTGAGAACTGAATAATGTGGTACGATTATACTACTCATGAGAATCCATGCCGTGAAGCCAAGCAGCAGATAAGTTCCTGCATCAACATGGTTAACCTGAAGAATTACTGCGCAACAACACTGGAAACATTTGCAATATGCTTAACCTGAAGAATTCATTAGGAACGTTGTAGTTATCAATCGGTATCCAGTAGGGATTGTTAAAATGATTGGCTTTCAAATGGAAACACCATAATAATTGCTGATCATGAGGATTCGATGAATTTGTGGATAATCGCATGAAGGTTTATGAATAAATTATATTCATAATGAATAACTGGATTAATAGACTACGACATGAGATAGTAGAGTTATTCAAGAAGGAACTTTTATTATTACTTTCCATGACTAATTAATAGGAAAGATTAGTACATAATTTTATATTTATGGATAAGGAACTGTAAAAGCATATACATTTAGAAGATTAGTACATAATTGCAAGAGCTTGTTCTCTTTTGGTATGCTGTATTTAAAGTTGTAATCATGTTTATCTTATGTCATTCACTTATTTATATTGCTTTAATGATATAATACATTGATTATGTTAAACTTAATGTGGTGGATTCTAAATGAAATAGTTTAATGGATGAGATTTATTGGAGTATTTTACATCAATTTTATCATTTAGGATCATTATAATATTAAGGGAAACTCTACCAAAATCTCAAAAAAGAATTTATAAATACACAATAGAGGGTAATATAACCTAATATGTAAAATCAGATATCGTAACTAGTGTATATGATTATCGGTTTGAGTTTAGCCAAAATATTAAAAACAAATTCACTAATCATTTCATTCATTTTATTTACTGTAAATTTTAATATTTAGGGTGTAAAACTATAATTGTAAAATACCCTCTTAGATATTAAAAGTATAACACATGCAATGCTAAAATTCAGAATCTAGAACAGTTAGATTTTTTACTCAGTAAGGTAGAGACTCCCTCACGAAGAGAGATCTACTACTCGAACCTTAAAATAGATCAACAAATAGAAATCTAGCCTAGAAAAACAATTAAATAACAATGTAGTTTACCTAAGGTAAGATGCACTGGGGTGATGCGTCTTCCTTTTGCACAACAAGTCTTCTTGTCCGGATTCTCGTATATCATTAAGTTTTATAGTGAAATCTTAAAAATTATAATAATAATTTTATATTTTTTATTGATTTTTTTCAGTGAGATATGCATTCATGAAATTTGAGAGGTAAAATATAATTTTTTAAACTATAGTGGCTAAGTGAAAAACAGACCAAGCTACATGTAATTTCTTTATATAAGAAAAATCAAAGCACATGAAACTTTTCTCTTCTTATTAATTTGACATGATTTATTGTCTAATTTGGGTGTCAAATTAAATCTTATTGAGGCTAATCTGATATGTCAAAAATAACTAATCATGAATTTGAGATGTGTAATCTTGGTTTTTTTTATTTTTAAGTTTGGTATTTATTCTTGTAATCATAAATTGTAATTTTATAAAAAAAAATTTATGTTTAAAAATTCTCAAATTCACTTTTAAAATTAATAAATATGGAGAAAGAATGAGAATTCTTTTGAAATGTTATAAAGGACATCATTATATTACTATTCCTATCCACGTGATATTTTCCTTCCAAAACGATAAGAGTAGCTTCATTTTCGTTTTAAAGACGCACGTGAGTCTTACACATCTTATCAATGATAGATTACCTTTTGATCTAACGGTTGTCATTCCTTGATATATCACTATTTACGGTGTTACATTTTTCCAATCAAAATGACTCAAGTAATGGGCCTGGGCTGCAATATAAAAAGGTGATAGCCTCTCAAAGCCCACTTGAGAGCAATATCTGTTAGCCCAATTCTTACTTTTTGTCTTTTGATCGCTTTTCCTTCTCTTAAACCCTAATAGTCATGGGACCCACAAACAAAGAGAAAAAAAAAAAAGAAACAAGAAGAAAGACAGAGAAGCATGAAATATCAAGCACAGAAGTGAAGCTGTAATTTGGTTGTCTTGGTGGGTATAAATAGCCACTGCTGACTCTTCACCACGTATTCGCCTTTGTTAATACAAGAAAAGCCGAATTCACCCTAAAACCCTATTTAGGGGTTCTCTCATTCTCTCGACAAAAGTTAGGGTTTGTTTGTTTTCTTTGAATAACGTAAGAGAATGGTGTCTGACAAAGGAAAGAAACTGAAGGTCACTGAAGAAGAAGAGACTGATCACATTGATGGAGAACTTGTTCTTTCCATTGAAAAGTTGCAAGAGCTCCAAGATGAGCTGGAGAAGGTTTTCTTCTTCCTCCCTATCTTCCTCTCTTTGTATGCTTTTACTTTTGTCATATATGTGTGTGTGTGTGAATTTTTTTTGGGGGGATGAAGCTGTCGAATTTTGTTGGGTTTATCGTAACAATACCACGAACAAAATATATGCTTGGATACATTATCTTCTGCTTAGGTTAACAATTTAAAGACAACTTAGCTAGATGGCCAAGTTGATGTTCTGAAATTCTAAGTTTTTAAGCATCTGTTTCGGAGAAATGACCTTGTGAGTCATGAATTACTAGCTCCAATCCTGTTATTTCTCGGGTGAGATTTTATGTACCTTGGAAATGTAGGCTCTGCTGCAATTAAATTGAACTTCATATAATTGGTAGGTCAAAAAAAGAAAAAAAAGAAAAGGAAAGAAAGAGAACATAAAAAGGGTTATAAGTGTTGTATAAGCCTTTCAATGTTAATGTTGTTGAATGTATTGCAGTTTCTATATAATTCTGATGCGAGACTGGAGTAGACCATCAGGGTATGCTTTGAGATTTTTTATAGGAAATTTTAATAATGAATCTTGGCGTATGCTTTGACATTGAACAGATTAATGAACAAGCAAGTGATGAAGTGCTGGAAATTGAGCAGAAGTACAATGAGGTTCGCAGACCTGTCTACACTAAAAGGAACGATATCATCAAATGTATTCCTGACTTCTGGTTAACTGCTGTGAGTGACCTATTTACACTCTTAAATTTCTGTTTTGAGTTCACTATTGGCTATAAGATTCTAACCTTTACGTGACATGTATGTGATGCAGTTCCTGAGTCATCCTGCCCTTTGTGATCTTTTGACTGAGGATGACCAAAAGGTTTGTCACCTGAATTCTGAATTTCATTTGATTACTTTTTATGTAACTCAACACTAACTGGTTGTTTGGAACTGCACTTTGTTTTATTACCTTTAATTTCTTATGTTCAAGATATCAATATCAATGAGTGTTTAATCCAGTGGGCTCATGCAAAGTTGGGATGGTAGAGGCAGGGTTTAATTACATTTCCTGCCATTGCAACCGAAAAAAATACTTGGAATCTTTATTGGTTATTAACTTTAACTTGAAATAGAAAGTTATTAATTCGATAATCATGTTGACAATGAATGGTTGCACCCAAATGACTCATTTGTCTTCTGTTGTTGATACAGATCTTCAAGTATCTGGATTCTCTACATGTGGAGGATTCCAAAGATGTGAAATCAGGGTATTCTATAACATTTGTAAGTATTTTTCACCACCCTTTCTTTTTGGGTCACTTGATAAATGTTGCTCTTGTTTCTGGAATGGATTCTATTGTTTCCATGATCTGTTATTTAGTTTTTTTTTTCATTTCTTGTTTTCAGATGCTATATATCTCTTATTTTGCTCTCATGACCTTAGTGTTGATGAATTATTGCTGATCATTTTCTTGTCTTTCCTTTTTTTCTCTCTTGTCACTCTACCTTCCAGAACTTCAAAGAGAATCCTCATTTTGAAGATACAAAGCTGATAAAAACCTTTACATTCTCTGATGAGGGTACAACTAAGATAACTGGTACAGACATAAAGTGGAAGGAGGGCATGGTAATGCTTATCTATAATCCCTGTGGCATCCTCTGCCCTTTTCTCTCTTGCTTGTGTTTTTGTAGAAAATTGATTGTGAATTCTATCATGTGAAGGGAACTGCAAATGGAGGTAATCATGAGAAAAAAGGAAACAAACGACCTTTGGCTGAGTTGAGGTTATTCTCTATCCATTTTTTGCTTTATCAAACCATTTGTTGTTTTAAAAAAAGAGAGGTACAGCTAATTTCATATTTTATGCTTTGTTACCAAAAAGGTTTGCTGAGTAACGGGCATAAAAGTAACATGTGACTACGAGTTGTAAAATTTTCTATAATTTCACAATATTTATTGAGATATCTAATTAATTATACATAAGTGTTTAAGGGAATAATTACTTGATGTACCAAAACAGTAACCTAACTTTTTCATGTTCAATTTTGAAGTAGGTTAATCAGAATTCAGATGCCAACTCTAAGCTAAAATATTTATCTTGCATGCTTCAACTGGAGGATACTGTTTATTTTTTGTGGAGGGAAACAATTCAACCTTTATTTTAGAAGCTTGAAGTGAAACTTAAATTGGCTAGCCTGAAAATCTATAAATTTGTTAGGTAGTCTCTCCTTCACAGTTTCAGATTGACTTTGCACTCTACCTGTATTGGTCATGTATGGGTTTGGGATTGGCTGTAGAATTTTGTGGTAAGGGGCATGTATGCCGTTGTTTGGAGGTGTCTAATTGGAAACTGAATCAACCTTTATGGATTAAACGGTTTCTGTGAGATTTAGTTCAGTATTTTGGTCTCTATATGGACCTCTGGCTCGTGGGATTTTTGAGGAGTTTTTCAGTCAATGTTTCAACGAATTGGAAAACCCTTGTGATATTTCTTCATTTTCCTGTTTCTCACTCTAGGATTATGCCTTAGCATCCCTGTTTCAATTGCTCATTCTCTTTATTAATCTGATACTGGGATCCTATCTGCTATCTTTTGATTTGTTTCTCTTTGCATCTACAGTTTAAGATTCAAGAACTTTCCAATTCAAAATATAAAAGCAATTTTAATTTGGGAGCTGCTAGAACTGTAAAATTATCCTTTTGCCTTGACTTGCAGATGCAGTAACCATTGAGAGAACAATCATTTTTTTTTAATGGTTATTGTTTTTATTTTGCTGTATATGTTCTCATTGATGCATTCATCAATTATCAATAATTATTTGATGGTGCAGCTTCTTCAGTTGGTTTGCTGAAACTGAACAGAAGGAGATCACTGAGCTTCATGATGAGGTATGAGATGCTCTTTGCTTTACCAATGTCGTATGTTGATAGTGTATAATGATGATTTGATTGTTTGTTCTGTTATGCTTAGCTCTGTTTTAGTGTATAAATATGTTCAATTTTTCACCTATATTAGCTTAATCTGGGACAATTGGATTAAACTGCATCCATCTAGTTCTTAGTGTCATCCGAATTTTGATTTTCCTCTAAAATTGCAGGTTGCAGAGATAATTAAGGAGGACTTGTGGCCTAATCCTCTGAAGTACTTTAACAATGTATTGCTTTTTTTTTAATCATACATTTTCATTTTCATTCTGTTCACATTTTCTGCCCTTTCTTTCCTAGAAATATGTTAATTTTTCAAGTCACTATTTTATTGTTTCAGGAAGCTGATGAAGAGGATTCTGATGGAGTTGAAGAGGAAGAGGTATTGAAGCTAAGATTTCAAAATATACATCCTTGCATGCACATGAGAGCACTTCCATATGTACACTATGCTATGTATGAATATATGTGTGTGATAGTATATCTCATAGTTGAGCATTGCATTAGTCACTCCGTGGTCTTTCTTGTTTACTTGGAAACTGAGTTATAGGCACATTTTTTACCGAGCAACTGACCTGCAGGGATTCTATATGTAGCCAAGTTCCATAGAAATAGCATATGCATTTATGCAGAAGTTCCATGAAATTTAGTGTTTTATTAAACACTGCTAAGTGCTAACATCAAGCGTAGAATGTTTTATTTGCTATGGGCAATGGGGAACATGTTTGTGTGCGTGCTGCCGCAACTTTAAGTTCTGTTATTCTGTTCTGATGGAGATCAGAACTAATTCTTAGAAGTGATTGCAGTCTAGATTTGGACTAATTATTAACAGAAACGCAAACATTCTTTTTGAGGCTTGGGCATAGCGCGCAAATCTAAATTTGGACAAATAGCTTAAAATCATAATCACTACACTTCAATTCCTTATAAATTGATGGTTATTTAAATTATGATTGAATAGTGTTGGTATCTGCGCCAGTGTTTCTCACTACCAACCACTGAACTGTGCATGTGTGTTTGTTTGCATCCCAACGTCTAACTTGGGCACTTAGGTGCTTTGATAGTCCTTGTCTCCCAATTGCATTTGCACTCATATCTTTTTAGCTATGAAAGAGTTGTAAATTCCAATAATAATCTGTTGCTGCTACCTCATTTTATGGTTTGACAATGCTGTGCATGTCCTCTTGACATGAACGATCTGTCTATAGGAAAATGGTGATGAGCAAGACGATGACGAAGAAGACGATGCTGAAGATGACGATGAAGATGGCGACGAGGAAGATAATTGAAATTTCTCTTGGTGTCGTGATTTTCTTGTCAATGAGAGTGAAAGTACCGAACTAGATAAAGGACGTGGAATAGCAAATGATGTGGAGTCTCCTGCGGTTTTGAATATTTTTAGCTTTCCAGAGTTTCTTACATGGGATTTTTAAAAGATTTTTCATCTAGCTATAGAACAATTTTTAGATCATGCTTTATCTTCTATATATAAAAGTAGCTGGCATTTTTATAAATGTTGCTAATTATTTATGGTAGACACTTTGGTTTTTTCTCTATCTTTTGTTGTTGGATGAAAAGAATGTATTAATGGAAAGAGCATAACAGAATCGGAAATAAATTGAAGTAGCAGTGAAGAACAGGAGGGGGGGTAAATACAAATCGGCGGTTGAGGGATTCTCCATCGGGTAAGAAAGAGAATCAGAAAACTGAAATAGGAAATGTATATCGTGAAGATGTCCCTATAAAATCTTATACACTTGCAGAGTCGTTGACTCGATTGTTGTAGGATTGGGATGTCAATGGGAGTTGCGGCATGGAAAGCTTGAGATGCGGTTTGTCAATCGGGTTTTTTTTATAATATTCTATCATGTGTTGATATTGGTTTCTAACAAGGTTAGGATGAGTCAATCGTTCCTGTATTTGTTTTTTAGGGTATGTTTGGTATTGCTTTTGCGATTGCGGAGCAGGTTTAAAAAAAGCACTTTTAGTGTGTTGTAAAATAAGCAGTTAAGTGTTTGGTTAAGGTGTGGTTGAGTTGGAGATTGTAAAAAAAGCAGTTTTTGGTGTTTGGTTACCAAATTACTTTAAAGGGTATATATATATATATATATATATATATATATATATATATATATATATATATATATATATTGTAAATTTCATTTATTATAATGATATAATGTAATTAATAATTAATGAAAAAACAATAAAATGACTAATAGATTAATTTTATACAAAATTAATAGATTATTATTGTACAAAATTATAATTATTTAATTATAATTTTGTATATTAATTTTTTTATGTAATTTTGTCATATATAAATTTATATATATATATATATAACTTCTAAAAACGCATTTAAAAATAAATAACAATTTCTATTAATGTGAATACTGCAAGTAACATGGAAACGTCATTTCATTGTCCCATCAAACTATTTGCAATGCCCTCGCGAACAATATCCATACGTGAATTTCTGCGCGAACGCTGACTAGTTTCACACGCAACAACATCTGGTAATAACTCATCTGGGATATAATCGGGATTACGATCATATTCAACAAAAACAGCATCATCTTGCGATCGTCTTCTAATATAGTTATGTAGTGTCATCGATGAAACAACAATCGCAACCTGTGTTTTGTAAGGATAAGCTGGCATGCACTGCAAAAGTTTCCACTTTTGCTTCCATACTCCAAATGTTCGTTCTATCACATTGCGTAGTGATGAATGCACACGATTAAATACTTCGCGTTGTCCACTTGGTTCACCCCGAAACGTCTTGTAAATGATATCCCTCCCCTCTATATGGACCTAAATATCCATACTCATTCGGATAACCGGCATCAACCAAATAGTATTTTCCTAAAAATATAAACAAAATTAAACTTGTATATTAATTAAATATAAAAAGATGAATAGTACTTTATTGAAATTATCATAACTGTAAGAAATGATAAATGACAACCTTCAGGCGGTTTAGGAAATTTGATACTCCTACTGTCTATAGCCTCGAGAAAAATACGTGTATCGTGCGCACTACCTTCCCATCCTGCCCATACAAATGTGAATTGCATGTCAAAACTACACGCCACCATGATGTTTTGTGTTGGGACACCTTTCCTACCAATAAAAGGAATTTGATTTTCGGGTGAAATCGTGGCACGAACATGTGTCCCATCAATTGCACCAATACAGTTCTACAGGTACAAAAAAATTGAATTAGGATAAATATATTCAAACAAAATACACAATTTTAGTGCAAACTACATTAAATGTAAACTTAAAAAATTACCTTGAAATGTGGCATAAATCTTGGATTCATCGCAATTTGTATTGGTGTGTTGGTAAAGTCTGGATCAGTTGGTTTGATGATATCTATAGCAAACAGAGATAATGCTTTAAGGACTTCTTTCAGGCATCTACTTACAGTTTCGCCTAAATGCTGAAATCTTTCTTGCACATGTCGATTTGATGCCCCAACTGCAAGAGTAAATAAAAACATTCCAACCTTCTCCAGTACGCACATCCTCTGCGAAGGTTTTAAACCATAGCGCGTTTCCAAATCATAACAAAGACCCAGCAAAGTGTTTGTGTCTATCCTAAATATGTTAACAGATTATCAGGAAACAACCCATCAATCCTCCTTCCCAGCATCAAGCAATGATACAGATGGTAAAGTTTTTAACAGAGAATAATCCCTCAATTTAATTCATTTATAACCCCAGGATGGTATAGGTCAGTTGGCTTTACGGGTTTCGTGTGTTTGTATAAGGAGATATTAAGGTAGACTTTAGAAACTGAAAATAACAACAAATTAAATCCCCCAGAAGAAACGATATGCCGATAACAAGAAAAAGTTATATTAATCAAAACCAGAACAGGAGGATTTTTTAGGGTTTATGATGGAGGAACTTACCTAGAGCGCCTCCAATAGCACCCCCAACAGCAGATCGAAGGCTGTGGAGAAGAAGAGAAGGCAGATCGTCTAGAGATAATGCTTGGTGCAGACGAGAGAGAGGAAGAGAAGGCAGATCGAGAGAAAAGAAGATGCTCGGATGATGAGAAGATAAGATTTTCTGAAGGGTTTTCCGTGTAATAACCAACGGATATATTTTAAGCTATAAACGCAAACAGTGTTAAACACAAATCGGCAAGAAAAAAGCATCAAAAGTTAGCTTTACTTCAAACGCTGCGATTCTTAAAAAATAGGTGTGGGACCCACCCTCAAAACATAATTTATGTTTTACCAAACATTAAAATTGTGGTGCGATCTGGCCATCACAGATCGCACCACAACCCCAAACATGGACTTAATCTTGAACAAGTGCAGGTCTCAAGTCAATATATCATGTCATTTATAATTTTATAATTAGTTATAATTTAATCAAAGTTATTAGTTTCGTTTATGTTGGTATTCAGTTTCAAAATGTTCATATATAATTAAATTATTAATTTAATAAACATAATTCAAATTCAAGATAAATTAACTTTAAATTATATAATATAAACACAGTCAAACAACACATAATATTAAAATTAGAAACATTTCTAAAAATCATTTATTATTTAGTCCATCATAATTGTAGGTAAGCACGAAAAATAATTATTTAAATTTTTGTTTTTAAATTGTTTTTTTATGGAGGTGCGTGGTGTTTCAATTTAATTCTTTAATGACAAAAAACAATTAAAAATATTTTTTTTATATAAAATCAAAGTTGACACAATAATTTTATTTGTTTATAATAGATATATTTTTATTAATTTTTATTGTTTTGATGTTTGGTTCTCACATTTTTACTCTATCTCAAACAATAATATATTTAAAGAATTTAATAAAAAAAATAATTTTTGATGCTGTTGGCTTAGATTAGATGGATAAAAGTAAGCAAGTAGTGACCCATAATTTGCCCAAATGAATGAGTTTTTTTTCTAAGGCTGAACGACACACAAAATAATACAGGAATATTTTTGCTAGTATTTGGTCAAAAAATTCAAAATAAACTAGAATTTAAATTAAGATAATAACGACGTTATTTTATCTCGTGTTCTTAACTGTTGCTAAATGTTTTGGTCAAAACAAAACGAAACTAACAACTATGATTTTAATAATTAATATAAACCAAAATAAAAATTTAATTATTTTTTTGAATATATAAATTAAACAATAATACATAATAAAAATAAAAATAGAAGTTTTACATATTTTCTATCTTTTCACCATAACCAAACATAATAATAAAAATAAACTAATTATTGATATTATAGATCACTACTTAAATATAACTTTTTTTCCTTATCTTCTATTTCCGTCCTTTGGCTTCCTGGATCCGAGGTTAAATTCGAGAGAGTGCCGTTGGCACTTGGCGGACGACGAACCAGTAACAAAGAGCAAAGATTAGTGTTCTTGTTATTCTAAAACCAAGGAAAACAACAAAGCTAAGATAGAAATGGCGAACAAACAGCTCCATACACTATCTTCAAGATCCAGATCTCCAATCCTCCTCTTCACGATCTGTCTTTTCGTTTTTTCTCTTATTTTCTTACTCTTCTCTTTATCTATCCGTCACCCCTCAGCCTCTCCGTACCCTAACAGTAACCCCAATCTCTCTCTCAAACCCGAAACCTCCTTCGTCGCTGCCCTCGAGCACTTCCTCGATCACAAATACCCGAGAGCCTCCTCTTCCTCTCCGTTTCCTACAGCTAGCGAAGAGGATGTGTCAAGACTCGACGATCAAGCGTTTTCCAAAGAGCGCGATATATTTTACAGAGAACCATACTACCCGTTGGATTTGCCAATTAGGGTTTACGTTTACGAGATGCCGACAAAATTCACCTACGATTTGCTTTGGCTGTTTAGAAATACTTATAGAGACACTGCTAATCTCACCTCTAATGGCAGCCCCGTCCATCGATTAATCGAACAGGTATCATTTTATTTTGTCACTATTATTATCTTCATCATCAGAGTAATTTTATATGTTTTTGTGGAATTAATTGTTGTGTCTGTGATTATAACGTGCGTGCAGCATTCAGTTGATTATTGGCTTTGGGCGGATCTGATTGCTCCCGAATCGGAAAGGTTGTTGAAAAGTGTGGTGAGAGTTGAGAGGCAGGAGGATGCGGATCTGTTCTACGTGCCTTTTTTCACAACTATAAGCTTTTTCTTATTGGAGAAGCAGCAGTGCAAGGCGCTTTATAGGGTGTGAGTGATGTTGCAGTGTTTTATCATATCCACTACTTGTTTTCATTATGCATGCAAGACACTGAATTGGGCTTTTGAAATCATGTTAATGGCTTGAAGCTCCATGAAATGTGCTTGTTCTTGTTTGGAGTTCCCTTCTTGTAGAGAATGAAGCTACTTAGCATCATCTCCGCACTCAAAAATTTTAACTCTGCTAAATGTGGATTTAGGAAGCTCTGAAGTGGGTGACGGATCAGCCTGCATGGAAACGATCAGAAGGAAGGAATCACATATTTCCTATTCATCATCCATGGTCTTTCAAATCTGTTCGTAGACATGTCAAAAATGCAATTTGGTTGTTACCAGATATGGACTCCACAGGGAACTGGTGACTATATGACTTAACTAAGAAAACTTGTTGCATTTCAGTATGACTGGTTATAATAACTGCTAATGATCATGTAATCTGCAGGTACAAACCAGGACAAGTTTTTCTGGAGAAAGATCTAATTCTTCCTTATGTCCCCAATGTGAATTTGTGTGACACCAAATGCATATCAGAAAGTGAATCAAAGAGAAGCACCTTGCTTTACTTTCGTGGGAGGCTTAAAAGAAATGCTGTAAGTTTTTGTTCAACTAGTTAAATTCAAATGGTGGCTAAGGCCACATGAGTTCCTTAAGGTTAATTTTGAGTATTTGATGGTCCAAATTAATGTATCAATGTTTGTTGAATGTATTAGCTGCTAGATAAAAAAAAATTTCTTCTCTAATGTGAGTTGTTATTATTTCTTTAATTTCCATGTTTTGGTAGAAATAGTAACTAACAGTGGTGCAGTTTTTTCAGTGTATGGTTCAGTTATTCTGTGGGCTATCAATAATTTTCTTTGTTGCTTCTTTTTTCTGAAGTTCTCAAATTTATGTCTGATTTTACACTCCAATTTCAAATAGGTGGACTTGCCAATACTTAGAGCTGTCAAATATTAATTTGTGTATGCACTGAATGATCACTCATCTTGAGTGTCTTGTTCATTAAATAGGCATCAATCCGATTTACATGAGTAGCTAGTAATTCGGGCTAAGTATGGAAGAAGAATAAGTGTCCTATTACATACTACTAACTATTATTTACATCTCTAATTAAATCCTAATTAATACACAATCACATACTGTGACAAGAGCTTATATATACACATGTAGTAGTCCTGGTTTTCCTTGTATAAATAAATAATATCATAAAACTTAAGATTTTCCTAACTCAAAATTTTCATAGATTCACATTTACTTTTTTGTGTGCTTTTAATATTCCATTTATTTTCTTATCACGTGATATCCCATCTTATTTTCTGGAAGTCTGTGGAATGAATTTTTTCCCATTTTCCTCTTCTAGTCATTTTTTTTTAATTTCTTTTAATATAGTTTTAAAAAGTTCCTGGTGGGAAATAACATTGATGGATATTTAAACAAAATTTTAGAAACAGTGCTCTAGGTATGATTTTTTTCTCTCCCTATAATCTTGATTTTCAACTTTGGAAATAATTGAATTCTATAAAATAGGGTTTGCCAGCTTGCTTGACAATATGATGCATAATGTACTAATTCTGTTCATTTTATCCTTTGGTTTCTAGAATGAGGTTTTCTATTTTTTATTGATTGGAATTTGATTATCATCTTTCATATGCTACCCTTGTTTGTCATTTTTTTGCCGCGTCTATATCTTTAAGGTGTATTTCCTTGGTCAATTGCATTGTTTTTCTAGGGTGGGAAGATACGTGCAAAACTTGTAGCAGAACTAAGTGGTGTTGGGGGGGTGGTTATAGAGGAGGGGACAACTGGAGAGGAAGGGAAAGTGGCATCTCAAATCGGCATGCGCAAGTAAATACATTGGTTCCTTGGCTATCTTTCTCAATCTAACTTTTCTGTGTAGTTTTCATTAATTATTGAGTTCTCTTATGTCACAGGTCCATTTTTTGCTTAAGTCCAGCTGGTGATACACCATCATCTGCTAGATTATTCGATGCCATTGTCAGTGGGTGCATACCGGTTATAGTCAGTGATGAATTAGAGTTGCCTTTTGAAGGAATACTTGATTACAGAAAGGTGTGTTTCATTTTTGGACCCCCTATTATTATTATTTGCTTTGGTGGTGAATCGCGGATATTTTATGAATAAATGGTGGATATGTTGTTAGACTTCGTTGTAACATTTGTGTTTTTTTTTCTTAAAAAGGAATGATGCTAAGATATTGAGAGTTATCCTACATTTAATGTAATTTCATGTGTTTGGAAAGGGAGGAATGCTAGAAACTTCAAAAATCACTTCAACTCAAGGGAAAAGTAGTGATGTCCTTCATTTAGCATTATGGGACCGTTATTATTCAAAAAAGTATGTGATTATAATTTTATTTCTTTATAATTTTGCATCAATAAGGACAAATCACTTAAGTTTGGTAGCTTACAAAACTCATATGTTACATGGGAACCTTTGTGAGGATAGGGGTTTTTCATGTATCTTGCAAAACACATTCTCTGTGGGGGCATGGACAATCTTTTGGTGAATTTTATTATATATCCAATTTATTTCATATAACAGTTGTGTGAAGAAAATAAAAGATGTTGTATGCCTCAATTTTTGCAATTTTGATGAATTAGATTCTTACAAACATTTATACAACTGATTTGGAAAATGAGAAGTTGCAGCTGATATGTGTTATGTTGCTAACTTTAAAATTAACAGCTTAACAAAAAACTAGGTAATTGATGAGGACTCCAATCCTTTCCCTTGCTATGCAGATCGCTTTATTTGTTTCTTCCAGTGATGCCGTACAACCAGGTTGGCTATTAAATTTTTTGAAAGGTGTTAGCCTTGCTCAAATTCAAGGAATGCAAAGAAACCTTGCCAAGGTTTGTGACTCTATTAAAGTTTACATTATTTCAGATTTCTTTTATATTTTTGATGTTGATTGAGCTATTGAATGATATCTTGATTTTCTTAGTGCTTTTGCCAATTGAAATAATCAAACCTATGAAATACCTTCCCAACCACCCCTTTATTTACCATAGTCTATACCACTTTGCAACTATAACTTTGGTGAGATATGCTAAAATGTTTGGGTGAACATGCATTTTTGGACATTTTTAACCTTGTAGGTTCAATTTGGACCCAGGAAAATGATTTAGGCTATGTTTGTTTGCCAAAAAGTAGGTTTTTATTTTATTTTAAAAAAAATGTTTACATGGAAAGTGGATTCCTGACAAATATATTATTTTTTAATGTTTGGTAGTGCCATGGAAAATGTGTTGGAAAATAACTTACTATTTTTTATATTTTTCAAGTTTATTTAAAGGATGACCACCAAATCTGACAGATGAAAAAGCTAAGAGGATAAAATTAAAAAAATATATAATTTTTCAAATTACTTCTAATAAAAAAATAACAATAAAAAGATTTGAGTATAAAATCTAGCATAAAAAATGTGAAGGGGCATGAAATTGAAAAAACAATCAATTTCATAAATTATTTCAAATAAAAGATATAATAATAAAAAAAAATGAGTACCATATCTAATTATCAAAAGAACTTTCAGTTAAAAAAAATAAGAGAAAGAAATAACAATCAAAAGAATAAAAATCTAAGTTGGTATATAAAATAAATTAAATCAAATTCCTTTAGAGAATTACCAATAATATTGCTAACCCAATCAAAGAGTAGCCACATGTTTCTCAATTCTTATTTTGAACAGGCCCTACGTTTTGCGTTCAATATTTTTGGTGGGAATGTTTGATCCAAGCTCCTAAGTTGTAACCTGACTAAGAAAACAAGTGGAGACTGATGAGGTGAAATCAAAGCAAGCCAGATTTACCTTTATTTGCAATCCACACCTTGCCCACGGATTAAACAAAAAGCCCTTGAAAACTAGTTTAACAAATTTTTCTTTTAATGATAATCTGGTTATTTTGACTTTATTTCTATCTAGAGAGTGTTCTCTTTTTAAAATAAAAGAAATATATTTTTCTAGAAACCAAGCTAAATTACCTTTTAATTATAAAATGTTTTTCGTTGACCAACATTTCTAATTACAAACAAACATGGAAAGTTTGGAAACTTAAGTTGGACTTAATTATTCCTTATCACTTTTCAAAGATTAAATTGGAGTTGAAAAAATGGTATTTGACCAAATGCTGTTTATTCTTTCCTTGTGTACGAGTAATCTTTCTTGCCTCAATTCAAGTCACTCATACCTCCACAAAACATTTCTCCATGCTTTTCTATTTTTTCTACGTTTGTTTAGTTACTCATCTCTTTGTTTATTAGTTCTCCCTGTATTAAGTTTAATTTATTAATTTTAGATTTTTTAATATGTCTAACTTGTTTCTTACACTTCCATTTCTTTCAGTATTCAAGGCACTTTATTTATTCCAGTCCAGCTCTACCTTTAGGACCTGAAGATTTTGTTTGGAGAATGGTTTGCTATTCTTTCCTGCTTCTAAAGTCTTATTGTTTTTATACCTATATGCATGCATGTCTATTTATGTGGATTAATAGTTATGGTAGGCATGCTTTCAATATTGTTTTATGGTAAAAAAAAACAAAATCATGTTATTGCTCTTTTATCTGATAGTATCATTTATTTCAGTAACTTGTTTTATATGCTTGTTAGACTTGTGCTCTTCTGTTTAGTAGAGTTTTTTGCAAACTATCCACGATTTTGCTGAAACCAGTTTGGGGAAAAAAAGGAACAGAAAAATCTTGCAGTTTGCGGTGATGTAGCCATTTTTCAAAATGTGGTGTGAGGAAGCCCATTTATGTTCAAATAACAAATTTAACAGAGATCTCGTTTTGTTGCATTCATGACCTTTTTTATATTTGTTCAAAATACCAAAAGAAAGAAAAGAGCATAATTATTGTTTTATTTTGAAAAGATGCAGGAGAGATTCACCATTTTTGTATCATCAAGCAATTCATTTGTTTCAGATGGTTGTCCCCTCAAGTTTTTAAAATATCTGTCCATTGTTACAATTTACTCTTTAACAAATTAGTTTGAAAATGAGTCTTTAGTTGAATTTTGAGGACATGTTTCATTTTCATCTCGTATGCAAACAGATGGCTGGTAAACTGGTGAACATCAGGCTTCACACTCGGCGATCACAGCGTATGGTGAAAGAGTCTAGAAGTGTATGTGCTTGTGATTGTAAACGTGTCAACTTTACAGTCTCGAATCTTTGATAATGCAAGGATAAGATCTCTCACATATCTACGGTGATTCTTGTTTTCACCCATACGAGTATGTTGACAATGTAAGTTTTTCATGGTTATTTTATATATTGACTATATGGAATTGTAGCATATAATGATGAATAACATTTTGTGTTAGAGATCTTTCAGCAAGATACGTGAATCATTGAATTTCCTCCCTTGTTGTCTTTCATTGATGCATGCATCTTTATTGTACATTTATTATTTTGAGCACTCGATATGTTCTGTTCACTATGTTTTAGGGGGGAAGTACGGAGTCGTCTCATTATTGATTTGTTTTTTCCTCATATTTTATTCTGTCCATCTTTGTTATTCATCGAGTTTGCTCTTAGCTTAGCTTTTCAATTGTCATTGGTCAACTCCACTGTGCGGAGTTTTTTTTTTCTTTTTATTATTAAAAAATGGTTTTTCTACCTCCACTTCCTGCTCCTTTTCTTCTGTCTCCTATAACATTTGATATTTTTTTTTCTTTGATAGGTGCTCTCGTTTTCGTTTTCCTTTTTCATAATCCTATATTCTTTCTGTGTGGAGGTCTGGTGCGTTAAACACTAGCTACTGTGATTAGATTTATGTTTATAAGGATTTAAGGAGTATTTAGATTTTTTTCTTAAATAAAAGAATATCTTAATTTTTAAGGTAATAAAATCATGTTTTCCCTGGTTTTGAATTTGTTCAATCAAGTCCTTAATTGATAATTGATAATCAAACTTCAAAATTTATGCAATTAAACCTCGAATTTGACCAAATTAACTCTAAAGCAAATAAACCCCTAAAAGTTGAAAAAATTCTTTTTCCTTCCAATTAAAACCACAAGTTTCCAAAACAAACTTTTGTATATTCTAATTGAGTTCTCAAACATCCAATTTTAAAATTCTCATTCAATGAAATTGTTCTCGCAAATAAAACCTTCAACAATCAAAAGTACGTTGTCAAATTTTCCAATCTTGTACATTTTGGCCTTCTTTGACCACTCTTTGATAATTTCCTTGGTATATTCTTCTGTACGTTCTTTTATATATATATATTATCTTCAATATTTTTTTTTTTTGCATTCTCTTTTTATTATATATTGTTTTATGTGAGGCCTTAAAAATAGTAGCAACAAACTTTATGATATTGTGAATTTTAGGTTTACTATATGAGATCAAATGAAGAATGCATGAATTGGAAGGACGATCCTAATTACTTATGCTTTGAGCTTTCAATAACTCATCAAGCTTTGAGCACAAGTAATTTTCATAAGGACACATGGAAACTCCATCAACAATGCATGTATACCCACATTCTCCAAAAGAATTACCTTTGTAGTATATACATAAGGAACCTTTCATTCCTAAAAACAAATTAAACAACGTTCTAAAAGGTAAACTTATTTTTATTTATAAGTATTGTGGAATTAAAGGACATATAAAAATAAATTGTTTTGATCAAGATAACATATTTGCAAGAAAAAAATCAAAACCCAGTACAAAGTTGACATGTTTTAAATCA
This sequence comes from Salix exigua, assembly GCA_032356905.1. Lineage (NCBI taxonomy): Eukaryota > Viridiplantae > Streptophyta > Magnoliopsida > Malpighiales > Salicaceae > Salix > Salix exigua. Next base: position 11,612,950 of record CM063604.1, read on the forward strand.
ATTATGCATTATAGTCCTTAAGGGGCGTGACGTGATGACAAAAAGCTTGAGATCTAAACAGTTCTATAGTCAGGACATGCACTTTTTACAAGAGTCTATGACAACTAATCTAATAAAGTTAGAACAATGTGTAGGAAAATACATTTAGAAGGACACAACACTACAAACTATGAACAACAATAACATGTTAGACAAAAAAAATTAAATTCTATATGCAGCCTTCAAATTTTAGATCAGTGACAGGAAAACACACACACATCACCCAATAAAGGCGGCAATATGCAGCCTTCAAATTTTATTGTCTTATATGCAGCCTTCAAATTTTATTGTCTTCTAGCTGGTGATGGTCCAAGGTTGTCTTTTTTTATCATGATGGCAAAACAAATCCCTGCGCGGAGACTTCTTTCAAAATTTGAGGTGCTTGGGAGTCCATTTTATTTTAAATAAAACTATTATTTTGAATTCTTTTAAAAAAAATAAACTTATTCCCGGTTCACCCACAGGGGAAAAAGAAGAGAAAAAGAAGCCCGGCTCTAAGAAAGAGCTGAGCATCACATCACATTTTAGCTCTGCAGATCCAGAGGATAGCTGGACCGGAAACCAGAATATAATGCAAAACAGAGGATAGTTTCATTCCATCAAAAACAAACAACATTTTTACTACTAATCCGAAATCTAGAGAAGGAAAAGACTTATCCATCATTCTTATCCCTCCAGTTACCTACAACCTAACAACCCCGTCATATCCATGCCCCTGTCACAAACCAATGAGTCCATTGGCAGAATAACCTAGTATTCCTCTCCATCATCGTCTTCCCCCTCAGCGGACTCCGCCCCAACTTCCTCATAATCCTTTTCCAGAGCAGCCAAATCCTCCCTAGCTTCTGAAAATTCTCCTTCCTCCATACCTTCACCAACATACCAATGCACAAAAGCACGCTTCGCATACATGAGATCGAACTTGTGATCAATCCTAGAGAACACCTCGGCAACGCTGGTCGAGTTTGAAATCATGCAAACTGCCCTCTGGACTTTAGCCAAGTCACCACCAGGAACCACAGTAGGAGGCTGGTAGTTAATACCACATTTAAACCCAGTTGGACACCAATCCACAAATTGAATAGTCCTCTTGGTCTTAATTGTTGCTACGGCTGCATTCACATCTTTTGGCACCACATCCCCTCTATACATCAGGCAACAGGCCATGTATTTACCATGGCGAGGGTCACATTTCGCCATCATTGAAGATGGCTCGAAAGCACTGTTTGTCACCTCAGCGACTGAGAGCTGCTCATGGTAGGCCTTCTCTGCAGAGATAACTGGGGCGTATGACGAAAGCATGAAATGGATTCGAGGGTATGGGACCAAATTGGTTTGGAATTCTGTCACATCCACATTCAATGCTCCATCAAACCGAAGCGATGCTGTCAACGAGGAGATAACCTGCAGAAAATCGAACCTTTCAGTATCTAATCAAACAAACAACTAACAACATTCTTTGTTCAAAATATCCGATTTCAACTGTACCTGAGACACAAGCCTGTTAAGATTAGTGTAAGTGGGTCTCTCAATATCAAGAGATCTGCGACAAATATCGTAGATTGCCTCATTATCAAGCAACACAGAAACGTCAGTGTGTTCTAGAAGTGAATGAGTTGACAACACACTGTTATATGGCTCGACCACAGAGGTGGAGACTTGTGGTGAGGGGTAAACGGTGAAACCAAGCTTCGATTTCTTTCCGTAATCAACAGAAAGCCTCTCCAAAAGCAAAGATCCAAGCCCAGAACCAGTACCTCCACCAACAGCATGAAAAACTAAAAACCCTTGAAGCCCGGTACAGTTGTCTGCTAGCTTCCTAATCCTGTCAAGACACAGATCCACAATCTCTTTCCCAACTGCACGCCAAAAATTTTTAATAAAAAATAGTTAATCGACAGAAGCTGAGATTTTGAAATTAGTCAAGAATAGCTTCATTATGCTGTGCCTACTTGTGTAGTGGCCTCTTGCAAAGTTATTGGCAGCATCTTCTTTGCCACTAATAAGTTGTTCAGGGTGAAACAATTGGCGATAAGCCCCAGTCCGGACCTCGTCAATCACAGTTGGTTCCAAGTCCAAAAACACAGCACGAGGAACGTGCTTCCCAGCCCCGGTTTCGCTAAAAAATGTGTTGAAAGCATCGTCTCCTCCCCCAACAGTCTTGTCACCTGGCATCTGTCCATCAGGCTACAAGAATACAAAAAATACAAATTTAGCACACAAATACGTAGAAAAAAAAAAGAATGAGAAATATATATAGAACAAAAGGAATGGTGAAGTGGGAAACAATTAGACCTGAATGCCATGTTCGAGACAATAGAGTTCCCAGCAGGCATTACCAACTTGAATTCCAGCTTGACCAATGTGGATTGAGATGCACTCTCTCATTTTTGGTTGTGGGAAATAGAGAAATTGATGCGAATAGAGTTCAGCTGACGGCTAAGTGCAGATTAGAGAGAAGGGAACTTCGTTTTAGGGTTCGGAAATTAAGAATTTATACACGAAGAGAAAGGACCGTTTGAAACGGCTTTTAAGAAGACGATTGGTGTTTTTGAAATTTGAAATGGTTGCTGCTGCTGGGATCCAACTGGCAGTAACCGTTGAGAATAAATTTGAAATTTGAATTGCTGGAAGGCTCTTCTTCACCCAATATCTGTTGACTAAAATGGGCGACCAGTGTTCAACGGGCTTATTTGGACTGGTATAATGGGCTCGTTAGATTTAAACTTGTGGAACACCAGATAGGACCAGTGGTAAAATGGTGCTGCGAACATCTCATATAGACCATTTTTTTTTTTCAAAAAAAAAACTAAAAGTCATCAAGGTTTACGGGTGTTTGGCATTGAGTTAACATCTCATATAAGAAAATATATTTTTTTTTATTTTAAATTAAAAAATTTAGTGTTTTTTAAATAATTATCATGTTCTGATGTCAAAAATATTTTTTAAAAAATAAAAATAAATAATTTTTAAAAAATAAATGCATTTCTGAACAAAAAATACTTTTAAAAGCAACCTCAACTACACTTATAAACAAATACTTAGTACAATACTAGATGTTTCAACTTTGTTATATTATGGGCAGTGTTATTTTTTTAACATAAAATAATATTGAGATGTTAATAATATTTTTTTTATTCAATACTATGTTTAAATATTTATAAATATAAATACAGGTAGAAACCTAAATGTTTATTTTCAGTTCTAAATATTTCAACTTAGTACAATACTAGATGTTTCAACTTTGTTATATTATGGGCAGTGTTATTTTTTTAACATAAAATAATATTGAGATGTTAATAATATTTTTTTTATTCAATACTATGTTTAAATATTTATAAATATAAATACAGGTAGAAACCTAAATGTTTATTTTCAGTTCTAAATATTATGTGTAAATATTGAATTTTTATTTGGATTTCAGTTTTTATACGTCCATAGTGGTATATGTGTTTGAATACATTCTTGTGTTACTTTTTTATAATACTTTTCTTTTATGGTGAGAGCAGATTTAAGTTGGATTAGATTAGTGTAACCCTATATATATGCATTAAATATGTCGGATAGCTTTTAGACATGTTTCGATCAATATAATCTTGAATTAGCATATGTCTATTAATTGTTTCACCATTCATATGGGTCCAATGCCCATATTTTAAAAGTGAGAATTGGACCTTATTATCCGAGTCAAGTTTTAAATTTTATCTTGAGTTAAAATAATCTTCTACTTTTAATAATAACCATGCACATCAAATTAGGCAAACCCTTAGCATGTAAGCATATTTGATGTATTTATCATTAAACAACAATGCAACATATTTATGTAAAATGTATAAGGTGATGACTATCTTCTCTATTGTATAATGAACCCTTTACATAGAACTTTTAAAAGATCAATTAGGATTCTTAGTTACCATAAAAACTAGATGACAAATTTTCTTTTTCTATTTTCTTATCTTTTTCCATGTACTTTATCTTGATGTCCCTTATGACAATATGATAAATCTACTTGAGATTTTAATAGGATAAACTTTATTTGTTTGCATTACTAATGAAATGCATTTTGTTTGATTTAATAAATGTTTTAAGTCTCATTGTTTTTTTTAATTAATTAATGTGTGTTTATTGTTTATTATTGTTTAATTTGATGTTTATGATTTTGTTTTTGCGACAGATTCTTGTGTATTTGCATTTCATGTATCATGTCTTTTATCGTTTAGTTTGGATTGGGTACAAAGTTGTGCTATGCAAACATAATACTTTATTTTCACGTATATTTATTTAGGATAGCTCATATATTTATTTAGGATAGGTGGGGAAGTAATGGTGTTTCAAGGGTTTTTGACCTGGATAACATGTGAAACCACCTAATTTTTATGGATTTTCAAATTGGATGTCTTTAGTATACTAACATGACATGATTCTAAGCTATTGTAAGCCTTATCAACTTTTAGAAGTTGATCATTATGCAAAGAAAAACCCTTCATGACCAATTAGTTAGCTAACCTACCTTGCACGTAATGGATATAACCTTTCATGAGGGTATCTCCTTGTATTATCACTATTCTATATCTAATCAATCATTTTCCTATGAGTATTTATATTTATGCAAGTTAGTTATTGAGTTTTAACATATAAAAAGGTGTGTGTGTGTGTAAAGCTCAAATGTTTTTCAAAGAAAGGAAAAATAAAGTGAGCTTTTTTTAAGTAAAACTACTAAAGGGAGAAAACATGGATGAAAAGTGAGATATTTAGGCTCACTTTTTTGTTTAAATAATTTTACCATGTAAGGTCATCAAGTGAAGGACCTTTATTAGAAAGAACACTTTAAAACCAAGTGATCCTTAACAATTTTCCATAACTCTTGAACCATTAAATGCTAGACTCAGTTTTCACTTGTATTTGACAAGAGTCACATAATAAGAAACCACAATCCCCACTTGGCCAATTAATCTAAGATTTCCAAGAGTGATATTTGATGCTCATCCCTAAAAGCTTCATAACATTTCATGGTGATGCAATCATATCACCAAAAAAAAGTTACTTCAATTATAGAGCCTACCATGAAAAAAGTCTTAGATTAAAAGCCTATAGAATAGTTAGAGATAAAGAAGTTTTTGTCATATGAAAAATGCTTGAGAAAAATTAAGGGCATAAACTTTTATGATTCTATTAAGGCATTTAAAATAAGTTTACTACCAAATCTTTTCAAATAAAAAAGGTCTAAGGTGGTGAGATTCACTAAGAACATAGAGGGTTCTCTATTCCTTCAAGAAATGAAATGTTTTCTACTATTGAGTTGTGATACGGGGTTGATTACAACTTATTGATAAAATTGAGGACCTTTAGTAAACTCGCCACCAATCATAATCACTTAAGCCTTTAGTGCATGATCATTTTCAATCCATGACAACTTGAGGGTTTGAGAGAAATTGAGAGGATTATGTAGATGCTTAAGCATAAGAATGCTTTTTTGAGATTTGATCACAACTTATACATTAAATTAGTAGTCATATGATTCTGAAAAATGATAAAAGATAGTTTTTTAATTCTAGAGAATAAATCATACTCAAGCCCAAGCAACCTAATTGGACTGACAACCTGATGCTATCTAGTGTGGGCTTTTGCATGGATTGGCCCATTTTACAGGAGGTCTTGTATTATATATGATTACAACAAATGCAAAATGTAATGGGCCTAAAAAACCCTTAAATGAAAAAAAAACTCATAATCTTAAGAAAATGCCTTAGCCCAACCGCTTATTGGCTCTACCTTAGGGAAAAGCTTAACATCATGGGCTTACCTTAAGGGAAGAGCTCAACTCATATGGGCTCAACCTTATACAAGAGTTGAACCCTTAAGGGTTTAACCTAGAAAAAGAGTTTAATCTTCATAGACTTAACCTTGAAAAAAAAAACTAGACCTTTATGGGCTCATTCCAAGAAAAGAACCCAATGTTATTGGCCCAGTCTAGGAAAAAAACTTAGCTTTTAGGTGTGTTTGACATTGCGGTTGCTGTTGTGGTTAAGGTTTAAAAAAACAGTTTCATGAAAAGCACTTTTAGTTGTAGTTCATAACTAAAATTAAAGTGTTTGATTAAAATTATGGTTGAGTTAAGGTTTAATGAAATTCAGTTTCGTATGTTTGGTTACCATGTTTTTCATTTTGCTATCAACTTCTTTAAAGGACACACATATATATTTTTTAAATATTATAGATTTAATAATCATAGTAATAAAATATAATTAATAATTCAAGTAAATTAGACACTTGTTTTTATTCTCTAATCAAACTACTTGCAATTCCATCACGAACTAAATCCATACGTTAAGGCATTTGCAATCCCTTACTATTTGATTGAGAAACAACATCTGGTAAAATATCATCAAGAACAACATTTGCGATCCATACTGATTTTCAGGATCTCTATCTACATGTTGTAGAGATATAATTTTATTACGAAATAAATCCATACATTAAGGTATTTGCAATCCCTTGCTATTTGATTGAGAAACAATATCTGGTAAAATATCATCAGGAATAACATCTGCGATCCATATTGATTTTCAGGATCTTTATCTACATGTTGAAGAGATATAATTCTAAAGCGAAATCTAATTGCAAGTTTCTTAATTTCCTTCAGGACTTCGCTGATCTTCTCAACTTTTTGATCCATAATCAATTGAAAAGCAACAAGGTTGTGAAGTGAAATGAAATCATACGTCTTACCCTTTCATCAGACTAATCTCTATGTACACATTTTTAAAAAAAAATTAAATATGATTTTTATATATTTTTTTAAAAATTGGGTTGGTCCTAACCCAACTAAATGGATAAGCCTGGCCAAGTTGGGCCAAAACACCCACTAAATGTATTTCATTATAACTCAAGTCATACATAAACTAGTCCACAAAAAAAATATTTGTTGTTGTCTAATAAAAAAAAATGATAGCCTTTTGTTGTTTAATGGGAATTGGAAAAGCAAAGGAAAGTAGTTAAAATGATAACTCAAGTCTAATCACGTCGTTTTATAGTAAAAGAAGGCACGAGACGAGAGAGAAAAGCACGAAAAGTAGTTATTAGTTATTTTTTGTGAAATGTAGTTTTGATGATTTTATTATGTGAGATCCATACAAATTTTACAGTTTTTTGTCTTAATCAAACACTAATATACCAACATTTTTGCAAGATCGGTTTAAAATCACAATACCAAACACCTAATTTATGGGCTCATGCATGAGAAGAGCCCGATGTCATTTGGCTTAACCAAGAAAAAAAGCTCAACCCTTCTAGATTTAGCCTTGGAGAAGAGTCAAGCCTTTATAAGCTCAACCTAAGAGAAGAGCTCATCCTCAATGAGCTCAACTATATTATGTATCATATATTAGAGTATAATATAATCATATTATGGGGTCTCACCTACAAGTTTAAGCTTTTAGGTAAGATGGTTCCTTAACATGGTATCAGAGCCTTGTTGACCCAGCGATCACGAGTTTGAATCTCACCATCCCCATTCTATTTGATAAAAATTAAGCACAAGGTGATGTGGGTCTGTGCAAGTTTCAAGCCCAAAGGGTTTTCATTTGAGATGGTGTGTTAGAGTATAATATAATTATATTATGGGGTCTCACCTACAAGCTTAAACTTTTAGATGAGATGGTTCATTAACATCATACTCTCCTTATATCCCTAAGTGTATAAAAAATATCTCAAGAGTCTATCATATTTTCATTATATTAATGTTTGTGTAAGAGATATTTATGTCTCGTTAATGCATTGCATATGTAAGACGATATTCATCCCATGTTAATTCTACTAGGGAAACATTTCAATCCTTACAATTATTCAACACAGAGATCTTATTTCTAAACTACTTTAGATATTTTAGGACATCATCGATTCACTTCGTACCATATCTATAAAGCTTACAAAAATCATTTCATTCTAACTCATGAAATGCGTAGGCCATTATTTACTTGAGGTATCTAGATGTGAAGCTCTAGCTTGCTAATGAGTATGGATTAGGTGGAAAAACATATAGAAGATTAACTTTATTTATTTATTTATTTATTTTAGTATAACATATACCAACTACACATTTATTTGGACCCAGACTCCAAAAAGTGGTCCATAGCTTTATACCCTCGAGCCAATACCCTTGACTCCACGGACCAAAAACATCGCGGTCCTTGACTCTACTTTTTCCAGGCATTGCCACCTCATCCTGAGCTTCCCAGCAGAAACTTTTAAGCAGATTTATTTCATTTTTTATTTGGAATTGACAACTCCAGTTTCTTGCGAGACCATACGAAACCATGATTCAGTTCGAGTGATCAAGTGGTTCGATTCTAATGGAGTAGATCATTTATTTATGTCAGCAATCATCATGATATCATGGAGTTGGCGAGCTGGAAGAAAAGGAGAGACTGGAAAGCATGCTTTTGGCGCACAGGATGATTAGCTCTTGCAAGAATCTCTGAGGCTCGAACACATCACATGCCTGTGTGGTAGGAATATGGGGCTATTAAGACATAAACTAGGACTAAACTACTTAACCAAAACGGATCTAATGTTCTCCAAAGGGGATACAGCAAAACCAAAGACATGGGTGACTGTTTGGTAGTGTTTGAGTTTATTTCTAAAATTAATTTTTGTTCATAAATATATTAAAATGATTTTTATTTATTTTATTTTTATAAAATTATTTCTGACATATGCAAATAAAAATAATCTAAAAACACAAAAAATATTTAATTTAAAGTACAAAATAAAAATAAAATATTTTCAAATTTTTTTTAAAACACTTTTGAAACGCGGTATCAAATAAGGTTATCAATTCCGTTTCGGTCGGTGCTTCGTTTTTTCAATTGAAACGGAATATTTCAGTTTGGGAATATTTTGGCGCACCGTTTCAAAGTTGAACTGTTTATGCGTGTGTATGTGTTAGTTCAAAAAACAATTAGTTCATATCCAAAAATAAAATTATTAAGAATTGTGCAATTTAATCTAAAAAAGATATAATAAAATATTTTTCTGAACAAAATTATGAACATATTTAATATTACGAGAATGTTATCATTAATCTCGTAAGGTCATTACATTATGTGATTGTTTGGAATTTTAATGTAACATATATAAATATGTCAATGGACTCCTAAATTTTATCTCAATCTAACAGTCGGATTAAGAGATACGATTGATACTGTAAAATTATTCATTATTAAAAAAAAATATTATTTGGTTGAAACGGAACGATTAAACAAAATAGAAACGTTTCAGCTGGTAAACCAAGATAAAAACAATATCATTTTATTTTATTTTTGTAATTGATATAAAATATTTCAATAGTTTCCACAAAAAATAAAACAAAACTGACAATTAAGTACTTCCTTAGCCTCAAAACAGCCAGGCTTTTTTCTTTTTTCATATCCTTGATTCTATACACTTAGCCCTAACTTTTGTACCCACAACGGGCAAGGGAACACGCTAGCACACTCGAGTGCCGATGTATCTGCCGACCATTTTCCTGCTCTTCGTGACCTTGAACTGACCTTTTACAGTAAGCATCTTGTTAATTAAATCACAACCTCTCTCCCCCCTTCGATGACTAACAATTTATAACTTGTAAAGTGCTTGTGGTTTGTTGGCAACGTTGTTAAATCCCCTAATCGCTGTCGCTTTAGGGCTTGGATGGGGGTTTAGAGAATAACAGATCATTAAATGGGATGATCTAGTCCTTCATGTATCAATACTATAATTAAAAGCACCATGATATGTGGCTTTGTGTTGGGTGAGTCAGTACGGATGTCAGCCAGAGTCAAAGGTGAGATGACTCGGTGGCGACACCATGTCCCAGAAGATGCTAATTATGGGTTCCCTCGAGGTCATATCCTTCGAGAAATGAAATGTTTCCTGCTTTTGAGTTGCGATGTGGAGTTGATTGCAACTTACTGATAAATTCGAGGGCCTTTGGTGCACTTGCCACCAGTCAAAATCACCTGAGCCAATCTGGGACAAATCGAGGGCCTGAGAGAAGTTGGGAGGACGATTGTGTAGATGCATAAACAAAAGAATTTTTATGTTTTTTGAGACCTGATATTCATTATTTTAGTAGTCATCTCAAAAAAAAGATAGAAGTTAGTTTATTATTCTAGAGAATAAATCATACCCAAGCCCAGTTAAATTGTTATGTGGGCTTTTTGCATGGACCGGCCCATTTTGCAGGAAGCCTAGCATGTATGATTACGACAGATGCAGAAATGATGGCTCGATGGGACTTGGAGTTGATATAAGATTTTGGAGGCATGTTTTTGGACCCACGCGTTTATATAATAATGTTTATTTGTTAAAATACATTTTATTTGGGGAATAATTGAGGTGTAACTAAGATGTTATTGGACACACGCATTTATATAATAATGTTTATTTGTTAAAATACATTTTATTTGGGGAATAATTGAGGTGTAACTAAGAATAAATAGAGCTTCGAGTTAGAAAGTTAGGTCAAGCTGTAGCTTGAATATATTAAGACGCAATTAGAGTTGATAGGATGGAAAGCTTCATTTGATTTTGCTCCCTCACCAACTCCTAACATGGCCTAGATTGCCATCGTACGTGGCATAAAATCTCACATCCATGAACCTCCCATGATCTTTTTGAGATGGAGCCTCAACTGATCTTATCATGATATTGATGTGCCCACGAGAGACATATTAATGAAGAACTGTAGAGTCTAGACTAGACTAGACTTATTAATTTCGTTCCGTTCGTTCCGGCCAGGAATGGTCGGAACGTTCCGTGTTATTAAAAAAACCGAGACGAAACTCGTTACTATCATAATATTTTAGAACATTTTACTATCATAATATTTTGGAATTTTAGAAATGTTTTTAATTTTGATATTATGTTTGCTTGCCTTTGTGTTTGTATTATATGATTTAAAGTTAATTTATCTTGAATTTAAATTATACTTGTTAAATTAATATCTTAATTTTTTTCATATATATATAATTAATTAATTATTATATATGAATAGTAGAACCCCGAAACGGCACGCCGAAACATTTCAAAACCGAAATATTCCGTTCCAATAGAAAAACTAGAACGGCGACCGGAACGGTATTGACAACCTTGGTCTAGACCATAGTACATGCACATTGCTTTTATATATAATTATATTAGTCACTTATCCGCGCCTCGTCAAGTCTGAAATCATATTTTTTTCAACGCAAAAAAAATTAAATGTGTGAGATTTCTTTTATTATAATATAAATTTGGGTAAAATGATAAATCCGTGGAAAATTCATGTGGAGTACAAGCTTCCTATAAATATATGTGAATTTTAAATTGATATAAATTTATTTGTTTTGTAGGTTTCAATGAAATCACCAGCATAAAATTATCATCTTTATTAAAAAAAGAAAAAAAGATTTGGTTACCTGAATTATTGAATACACTATATTAGGATTAGTTTATTTTATAATTCAATTTAAAATGATCACTAATATAAATTAAAAATTCATAACTGAATCGAATAAAAATAAAACCCCAAGAGAAAATAAAATGACAAAAATTAAAAACAAAAATTAAAAGCATAGATGCATAAATATGAGTAAAAAATAAACATTGTCCAAGAAGGATCGAAAAAACTAAAGGAATTAATACCAAATTTCAAATTCAAAGAATAAGAGCTGGAATGAAAAAAAAATATAATTAATTCCAATCGAAGGAAAAAATTGCAACAAATAAAAACCTTGAGATTGAAAATAGTAAATGAATTTTTAAGAAAGCATTACAGTGTAATTTGGTTACAAAATTAAAAGAATAAGGACCGAAATGAAAAGCATATGACCAATTTTAATTGGAGAACCGAAATAAAACAAATTAAAATATGCAGACATAACATATTAAAGGAATAAAAAAAACAAACCAAAAATCAAAGGAATAAGAACTGAAATGAAAAACAAAATATATGATCAATTTCAATTGAAAGTCACAATTGAAAATAATCAATATTTTCATTTGAGAAATCATGAATAAAAACAAAATCAAAAGCCTAGGGACTGAAATAAAACACCCAAAAACATGAAGGAAGACTATCATGTATTTTGTGGATGCATGAGAGAGAAAAGAAAAAAAATAGAAAATCATTTATAGACGATTCCCCAACTACCTTCACACGACACGCGCCGCATAGGGAGAAAGAGGACATGTTGGCACACCCGATGACACGACAACCTGACAATTTTCATCACATATAAACACTGCACGCATTGCACGATAGGCGCATACAAGTGAAATCCGACAGCGTGTTTATACGATGTGTCTGCAATAATTTCAAAAGGAAATAATTAAAAAAAATAGAATTACCTATACACTACTAGACCCAAAAATAATCACAAAAAAACAGATATGAAAATACCACAATACCATCGCACTAGGCCTATGATGTTTTGTTTTTTTAGATCATCCACATAGTTTTATTGTGCATGAATATATGGAAAACTGACAATACCCTCACCTCTAGCTCTTCTCACGCATCCCACCCATGGGTAAAATTGATGTTTCATTGCTTAATATCAGAGGAAAAGCTGAAAATACCCCCAACAAACACTGTGTTTTTGTCAGTTTTCAAGGATAAAAAGTTAGTTTCATTGTACAAATTAAAATAAAAAATACGAGAAGACCTCAAAAAATTTAAAGATGCAAAATACTGCCGAAAGGCTAAATTATTTAACCTAAAAAGTGAAATAGTAATTTTACTGATGAAATAGTAAAACTGCAGCACGTTTTATATGGAAAAGTGTAACTGGTAACAGAGTGTAGTAATTTTGGAATAGTAACTAGGTACAACATCTTCGTGGGATACTTTCATGGACCAGGAAAGGTAAATGACCAAAACCAGAGGAAAAGGGTTTTGCAGCTCTGAATTCTGCTGGCAATGAATGCAGCCTGGGACCGACTGTGCTCCATAAATTTCCAAATTCAACTGAATTACTTCTGGGTTTTAAAAGTTAGATGATTCTGGACCGTTAGCTTGCCGGAAAAGGCTTTGCACCACCCGATATTTTTTTTTATTATAATATAAATTTAAGTAAAATAATAAATTTGTACAGAATTCATGTCAGCTGCAAGTTTTCTATAAAATATATGAATTTAAAATCGCTATAAATTTATTTGTTTAGTAGTTTTAAACGATATAACCAGCATAAATTTATCATCATCATTAAAAAAAACAAAAAAACTTGGATATCTAAAAGTATCATTATTGTTGCGCAAATAATAAAATTATAAAAATCATATAATCCAAAGAAAAAATAATAATAAAAGAACACATCTAGCCATGGCACCACAAAAAAATATTTTATGGAAAAAAATATATTTAGAAAACATAATCAAGAAAAAAAACAAAAAAAAAACAATAAAATCCAAGGATTAATCTTAGTGCGTTTAAGCTAGCATAGACAATCTGATTATAAAAAAACAAATATATATATATATATATATATATATATATATATATATATATATATATATATATATATATGCGTGTGTGTAAGCAAAAAAAATTAGAAAAAAAGCAAAAAACGAAAAAAGAGAAGGAAAAATAAAAAAAAAAAGTAATCAGAAAAAAAAACAAAAAGCACTGTTGCAATGTAAAAAAAATAAAAAGTTAGAAAAAATAAAAGCATGGAAAAAAAAAGAAAAACAAAGAAAAACAAATATAATCAGAAAAAAAATCAAAAAAAAATATTTTTACAATTTACCGTGTTTTGTGTGGGAGCTACAGTGATTTCCATCCATTGTTAATGTTAATATATATATATATATATGTATGTATGTATGTATGTATGCCGGATCCGTATTTATCTCATGCATGTGAGATCAAATGTGTCGAGTAGAACGGATCCAGTTGTGGATATCGTGTTTCGAAGAAGGAAATTTAAATATATTTTTTTCCCTTGTGGTTAGTCTTACCATATCTTCCTCTCATTCAGGCTATTTATTTCTAACTTGAATCCTTCTTGTATATATATTAATTTACTTCTGCTATTCGACCTACATGTTTTTTTTTTTAGGGGAATCAAAAGGGAATTCCTGGAAAAGACAATGAAGTTTAATGTTTTAAAAAATAATATAAATTATATTTTGAAATATTATCCAACAGTTTAAGTAATATTGTTGATCTAAAGATCAAAAGTTTAAATCTCACTATACTCGTTTTATTTGATATAAGTTAAACATAAAGTACTGTTGGTATACGCAAATTTCAAGCACAAATGACTTTTATTTAAAGGGATGCATTAAAAAATAATATAAATAATATTTTAAAATATTATCTGACGGAATAATTTTTTAAACAAGATGACTCATTTATATTTTGATTTCATTAACATACGTCAATTAATTTAGTGCTTAATCTCATAAGGGTCAATTGCTTTGTGAGGAAAAAGAGAAGGGTGTGTCCATAAGGGTCAATTCCAAGGAGAGAAACACAAAGTAGATCTACAGTAGCAAAAATGATTTTGTTTTTGTTATGATGGGGATGAAGATGGAGTAAGAGATTTTTTTTAGATATGAGAAGATATCATTCATAAAAATTATATTAAACAAGTTAATAAAATTTTAATTATCTTAAATTCTTATAAAAAATATATAATTTAACTTCAACTTGAAATTTACTAATTTACTGTATGAATCACAAACTTTTCAATCACGTTACTCTTCATACGTTTCTTCATCTTTTCTTTTCAGATGCCACTGATTTCTCACAACTTTTGTCATTCAATTTATAGGAACCTCCTACTGTGTAGTTAGTTTTTGTACATTTGGATGACAAAAAAAAAAGATTTTAATGAAAGGGATTGAGATCGTCATTCCTAATGTTCCTGGCAACATATTTTATCATCTATATTATTATGGTGCTTGCTACTTGACTTAAAGTCATTATATTTTTAATAATTTCAATTATATTTAATGATTTGATCTGTGGAATATCAAAGAAAAAAATAGCAGCCCTTAAAATAGTAAGTTTATTACACAAAATAAACTGCTAGACAATCATGAAGTCATACAATTTTAAGAACATGTTTTTATTAAAAATAAATAAATGGGTTTTACAAATGGAAAATTTACATTAAGAGCTTCTACAAATGATTGTTTGTAACTTCACATTATATTTTGATTTACCCTTAAATGACTAAAAATAATAATATATAAGTTTCGTAAATATGTATCTATAGAACCAATAGGCACTAATTATCAAGTCTTTTAATGCACATCATTTAATTATATATAAAAAAATCTCATAAATATTTCTAGTACTTATATTATTTTTCATATTTTTTTAATATTAAATAATAAAATTATAAATAATTACGTCGTTTTTTTTCTCTTTAGCATATACTAGATTTAGAGTAACAATGGAGTAAAACTAAAGCCATCAAAGTAAGTTGTTTTTACCTAGTTAAATTTGAAATAATATTTTTTTTTTATAGTGGTTGTGAATTGTAATGTTACATTTAATGAAGCAAAATTATATATATTTAAATGACTTAGCTTTAGTAATTGTAAATAGGACTATAAGCAGTGCAAAACAATTTGTTCTTTTCCCCTTTATATTATTGTTATTATAATCATTCCATAGATTTAAACAGAAATTCAAAAATTAGATGATAGAATCATTCAATAAAAGATGATGATGGAATCAATCATGCTTTCCATTAAGAAAAAGAAGTTGTAGCATCATCATGATTTGTCATGGGATTCTTAGTTTTTATAAATTTTTGGCATAATCTTTTGCAATCAAAACCCTAGCAAGTTATAGATAATTTTTCAATTTTGAAGAAAATATATAAGAGGAGGAGGAGGAGGATCTCAATCCAATGGCTCCAGCAATCTTGAATGAATTCATTTGTAATCTATAATTTAATTTGCAACTTATCTCCTGATTTTCACTGCTTGACTTTCTCATGTGCATGCTATAGAAAATCAAGTGCACACAGTAACGGGAGCAAAAGGGAGGCTAGTTTTTCCTCAGCTTTTATGGCATGGCTCATCTGCGGAGGGAGAGCATTATTTCAGGTACCAAATCGCCAACACAATCTTATAATTTGAAAGCGACTCATGAAGAGAGGGATCATTGGCATAGCGAGGGGGGAATTATTGAGAGTCGAGAAACAAAAGAGGCTGCCATCACACATGCAATGTCAGTGGATATGCTTTTGCAATTTGCTTTTTTATTTTTTATTTTTTTTATCTATATCTATCTATCTATCTATAGATAGATAGAGAGAGAGAGAGATAAGAACTCTAAAATCACCGCAAGCAACATCTCTTGATATCACCGCAAGCAACATCTCTTTGATCTCTGCTGTCCCGTGAGAGCATCCTCGTAGTGTTATTTTGGAGATTTAAATTTTTAAAATGGTATTTTGAATAGTGTAAAAATGATATTTTTATTGATATGTGCTCTAGTGTTAAAAGTCATTTTGGAGAGCCATTTATTTTTATATTATTTTAAATATAGTGTAATTATTTTATATGTAGTTTAATTATACAATTAATTATATAATTAATAAGAATAAGTTATATAATTAAATAATTATTTTTAAAAAACCCTTCAACAATATAATTATTAATTTATATATATAATTTTTTACCCTCTTATTGATGTATTTTTTAATAAAAACAAAAATAAATATTTTTGATATAATTATATTATTTTCTAATATATATATATTATAATATATAAAAAGGTGGCCTCATGGTGGGGCCACCTTTTTTAGCTCTATGTCCCGAGCTGCTATGAAGGGGATGCCAATTTTAGCAGTGCATGCACTGGAGTGCTGAAAATTGCTCAAAGTTGCTAAAATATTATTTTTTTATTTATTTTTTGGCTCCTTAATTTGGCACGCCCGCTGGAGATGCTCTAAATGACCTGAGCATTGCAAAAGAAAGAGGGATTCTTGTGAAGCCCGTTTTCCTTTGCCGTTGTTTGATTCAGGGTTACTTTTGTTTTGGTTGTATCGGTTGAAATTATTTTTATCACTTAAAAAATGATATAAAAAAATTTATTTTTATCTTGGTTTAAATTCCTATCTATTCTAGAGTTTTTAGCTAAATATCGGCCCAAACGTTTCAATTTCTTTTTCGTTTATTCTGTTTTGGCTATATATATTTAACAATGATTAATTTTACAATATCAATCATATCTCTTAATCCGACCGTTAAATTGAGATGAAAATTTACGAGGAGTCTCTTGATATATTTGTATATATTATGTTAAAATTTCAGAGCAATCAAAAAAAATATAATGACCTTGCGAGATTGATGATGCATTCTCATAATATTATGCATGTTCATAATTTTGTTAGGAAGAATTGCACCATTCTAAATATTTTTTTTGAAATCATATATTTAATTATACATATATAAACGGTACAACCATAAAACAGCACGCCGGAATACTTTGAAACTGAAACATTCTATTCTAATTAAAAAAACAAGTCACAAACCGGTTTGAATATCATAGATTCATAATCCATGAGAGAGCCAGCAAGTCCTTGCTTAGTGATAATCCCTTGAAATAATATGAAAATAAATCCACAAAAGCAATTAAATCTCTTCTTTGTTGTCCCGTAAATAACCCAAGCATTACAAAAAAAAGAGGGATTTTGCCCATTGCTGTGTAACGTTAACGTTAGTGTACCCAGGAATTAGTGTGGCGGACAAACCCTGGATGACCAGCGCCAAGTCTAGAATTCAATTTTTTATGTGCTCGTAAGAACCTAAAACAATTAAAGATTTTATCAAAGTGTGATTTCTGGATTATGAAGTTCCTTTTGTATAAAAAAAAAAGAAGAAAAAGTGTAACGTTAAAAAGGAAGCTCTTCACTGCTTCCACCAACCTTCAACAAAAAGCCCTTTAATTAAAAGACAAATCCATGGAGCACTGTTAAGCAACACCATCAACATCATAATCAATGGAATAGCATTAATTATATCTCATCAACAAGTGAATAACCTGAGCTGCGTATAATTTACCATGCCTATGCTACTACCCTACAAGCTTTCATCTTTTTCTTTTCTCTTTTGATCTTTGCCTACTAACCTACCTTAGCTTCTCGTCTTTATAAGCTATCAATGTTTGTTTCAAAAGTAAGTATATTTTTTTTTTATTTTTTTTAAATTAATGTTTTTGATATTTTTTTTTCAAAAGTAAGCTTTCATTTTTTTTTCTTTTGATCTATTTTTTTTTGTCCCTAAAGGTTTAGTCTAGCGGCAAAGGCCTTGCTCTTCCCTTAAAAATAGAAGGTCAGAGTTCGATCTTCAAAGGTTAACCGTAAGGTCCCCTGTAAGAGCCTGGGACAGCCAGAGGTTTTATATATGCTCTGGGCCCACAAAGTGCACTTTCCAGGTCATGTGATTCCCCCGATCCTCAACGGATATCCAATTTTTTTTTGATATGTGCTATATTAAAATAATTTTTAAAAATAAAAAAATATTATTTTCAAAAAACAAGAATGATACCCCCAAGCAAAAACTAATGAACATGATGCATCTTCTTTTCTCTCAATTTTAGAATTAAATACAAAGCTTGTCACATGCCTTGCCGTATATAATAATGCTAGTGAATGTTCTGCAGGCACCTTCATGAGTCGGTTTAAATGATAATATAAAATAAAATTCACTCGGCTTAAAGATTTAGATCCAATTTTTCATCTTTTTTTCTCTTTATATATATATATATATTTCCATTAAATTAAATTGGATTCAATAAACTGTGAATATAAAACGATGCAATGCCTCATCGGCAGATGTTTGATCTATTTAGATCTCGTACACCCAATTTGCCTATATATATATATATGTATATATGTGTATATCTGTGAGTGTGCGGGCAAACGAACCAAGACAACGCATCTAGGGCACCACATTCCACTTATAGGAAATTAAAAAATCTAAAATAGAAGGAACATTTACTGTTTATACACTATTCATGCTTTTACATTAGAATGTTCAAGTCAATTTCGTGTTTTTTTTGGGGTTACTATTCCTTTCAAAAAATTGAGCCGAACAGGTGTGTTTTAAAAATTCCTGCTAAATTCCGGTCAGAACCTCTCAGTACTATTTCGAGTGTGTCGTTTCAGCTTTAATTTTTTTTTGATTAATTTGTGATTTTTTTCTTTTAATTTTAAGATTATGTTTGTTTGATTTTGTGTTTATATCATATAATTTAAAGTTAATTTATCTTGAATTTTAATTATGTTTGTTAAATTAATATTTTAATTATATATAATTAATTAACTAATTAATTATATGAACAATACAACCCAAAATAACAAGTCAAAAAACTCCGAAACCGAAACGTTCCGTTCCGATAGAAAAACCAGAACTACAATCGGAATGAAAATCTTTGTTTTTTTCATGGTCTTCAATTTTTAAAATAAATTATTATTTTACCATAAAAAAGTCATATGATTACGATATCTTTTTTAAAAAGATTTAGTCTTTTATGGTAATATTAACACTTATGCTATGAAAATTTATATACAAATATGTATAGCATTTCTTTAAAATTACACATGAATATTCAATGAGAATAAAGATATTACTTAAAAAAACTATATATGCATCTAATAAAAAAGAAATGCTTTCATAACAAAAATTGAATCATTAAAACTCATGTAAGTATCAATTATCTCATTATTAAATAATTGTTTTTTTTTAAAAGACATCCGGGCTATATAAAACAAGTAGAAAGTTGAGCCCTCCCCTATAAAACTCCTCTCTCACTCGTTAATATTGTGTATATATCTCTTCAAGAACACCTCGCACTCTCCTGTTCTTCTCCCCCATTGACCACTAGCTCAACATATTCTCACTTTACTCAAAACACACTCTACTCTCTCTGGCTCCTCCTTTCTATGTTCACTCTCCCTTCCTTTCCCTTCTCCACATGTACCTTTTCTTCAGAGATCTCTCATCACCTTCAATGGCTATAAGCCCACCAGCTACTATCACTTGATATTAACTTTACAGGAATCCTTTTCTTTTCACTACTCTCGAGAGTCAACCCATTGGCTTACAAAGCCTTTTCCATCTTTCTAGTTTTTTTTCCCTGAGGAGAGCTTGGTTCTGGGGCCATAATGGCAGAAACTACAGAGGCGAATAAACCATCATTGCCCGAAGCAGAGAAGAAGAAAGAGCAAAGCTTGCCATTCTATCAGCTTTTCTCATTTGCTGACAAATATGATTGGTTACTTATGATCTCTGGTAGCATAGGAGCCATTATTCATGGCTCTTCAATGCCTGTTTTTTTCCTCTTGTTTGGTGAAATGGTTAATGGGTTTGGCAAGAACCAATCTGATTTGTATAAGATGACTCATGAAGTCTCCAAGGTTTGTTCTTTTTAATTTTATGGATGATTATCTACCTCCTCGAAGCAGCTTCTTCTTCTTCTTCTTCTTTTTCTTATGTTACTGTTAGATCTCTGAGATCTATTGTTTTTGTTTTCCTTGTGAATGCAGTACGCACTCTATTTTGTGTATCTTGGTATTGTTGTGTGCCTATCATCCTATGCAGGTATGGCAATTAACATTCATGAACTTTCTCTATTTTTCTTCATCTTGTTATTTTTATATTGAATCCCACTTGGGGGTTGGCCAATGGTTACATACGTAGCCAGTTCCTTAAGACCGGTGGTGCGTGGCTTAACCCACGTGGACCATGGGCTAGTCCATTTCAACACCCATTTGCACACACCATCAACCTTTCTTATTCATGCTCATGTGCTCTTCTACTAACATTAATTCTTTGTTCGATTTTGTAAAAAGTTTTCCATCTCATTTTCACTGTTTAGTATTGAACTTTCAAAGTAACATGAGAATGTTTTTTTTTTTTACCACCAGAGATTGCATGCTGGATGTACACTGGAGAAAGGCAAGTGAGCACATTGAGAAAGAAGTATTTAGAAGCAGTATTGAAACAAGATGTTGGATTCTTTGACACAGATGCTAGAACTGGGGATATTGTCTTTAGTGTCTCAACTGACACCCTTCTTGTCCAAGATGCCATTAGTGAGAAGGTTAATTTAATTCCCTCAACTTCAAAGATGCTCTTTTCCCTTATTTATTAACCTTCCCTCTTTCTCCCCGCCTTTTTTTTTATGTTAAAAGTAAGTTTTTCCACAGTTTTGTTTCTGTAATGTTTTTTGTACAGTATGGGTATGGGGGAAAGTATAGTTTTGGGGTTGGAGTTATATTGCAAAACGATCACTGTCAGACTTGCTGGTTATCCATGAGCAAGGGTCCCATTCTGACTTAATTTATGGAGTTTGACGGTGCATGTTAGCAATTCTGACTTAATTTGCGCTTACATCTCTGTTGGACTTTTGTGATTGGGTTTCTCAGCTGAACCAAAACTACCAGGGACTAACTTAATGCCTTATTCATGGCTAAAACATTTCATGGCTAATTATTTTTTAATTACTTGAAAATTTCAGGTGGGGAATTTTATACATTATTTATCTACATTTCTAGCCGGGCTAGTGGTTGGTTTTGTGTCCGCGTGGAGGCTGGCATTGCTGAGTGTAGCAGTGATACCAGGAATAGCTTTTGCTGGGGGTTTGTATGCTTATACTCTCACTGGACTCACGTCCAAGAGCCGTGAATCTTATGCGCAGGCCGGTATAATTGCCGAGCAGGTGAGGTTTAATAGCCTTAAAGTTTAGTAAAGTAAATATAGCTAATTCAATTTGAATAACTTGTCTAGTTGGTGCTATGTCTTTCCGTTTGAGTACCATATGTTGCATAATTTATCTTGATCCAGACTTCGGATTAATGACAAAGAAAGTACAGTTTTGTTGATATCACGTTTGTTTGTGTAATTTGTTGGGCATTGGAAAGCTGTAAGCTTTGGATTACTTGGATGGGACAAATGATATTTTAGCATGTGCTACTTCCTAAATGGAGATTGGTTTTTTCTCTACTTTCCAATTTTTGACTTGTTTAGAGTGTTGATGAAATCTTGAATTCTATTCTGTCATTAAGACCCAAGATGTTGCCAAATTGCACTCAAAAGACCCTAGTTTGGGATGATGTTGAACTTCATGTACTGCATAAATTCTATTGCATGACCTATCACATTAGTTGCATTCGTTTTTCCAATCTGATTATATCTCCCTTGTGGTTTAGGCTATTGCGCAAGTTCGGACAGTTTACTCTTTTGTTGGCGAGAGCAAAGCCCTAAGTTCTTATACAGATGCAATACAAAACACGTTGAAGATTGGATACAAGGCTGGAATGGCCAAGGGTTTGGGGCTGGGATGTACCTATGGAATAGCTTGCATGTCATGGGCCCTTGTATTCTGGTATGCTGGTGTTTTTATCAGGAATGGACAGACCGATGGAGGGAAAGCATTTACAGCCATTTTCTCCGCGATTGTTGGTGGCATGTAAATATCTAACCGAAACATCATGTTTCTCATTCTAGGTATTTGAAGAATGGAAAGGTGGTAATAACTAGAAAATTGATGATTGTTTCAGGAGTCTGGGCCAGTCGTTTTCTAATCTTGGTGCATTTAGCAAAGGCAAAGCAGCTGGATACAAATTGATGGAGATTATCAAGCAAAGGCCTTCCATAATTCAAGATCTCACACATGGGAAGTGCGTGTCTGAGGTTAAAGGAGATATAGAATTCAAGAGTGTAACATTCAGTTACCCATCAAGGCCAGATGTTATTATATTTCGTGATTTCTCAATCTTCTTTCCTGCTGGAAAGACGGTTGCTGTTGTTGGTGGCAGTGGATCAGGAAAAAGCACTGTCGTCTCTCTAATAGAGAGATTTTATGATCCTAGCCAGGGTAATTAATATTTTCTTTTTCTAAGTGGCCTAGAGCAATTATATTGGTTGTCCTTATTTCTTTTTCATTGGGTGAGCAGGGCAAGTTTTGCTGGATAATGTGGACATAAAAACCTTGCAATTAAGATGGCTTCGGGATCAGATTGGGTTGGTGAACCAGGAACCTGCACTCTTTGCAACTACTATACTTGAGAACATACGATATGGAAAGCCTGATGCAACAATGGAAGAAGTGGAAGCTGCCACTTCTGCTGCAAATGCTCATAGTTTCATTAGTTTGCTTCCTAATGGATACAGCACTCAGGTTGGTATATATCAGGCAACATATATAGAGCAAATATAATTTCTCTACCACTAGCTGTCTCAATAGGACATACGGCTCCAGTATGACGTTACACTTTGATCCTGAATCAGGTGGGAGAGCGAGGAGTCCAACTCTCAGGTGGCCAGAAACAGAGGATTGCAATTGCTAGAGCGATGTTGAAGGACCCGAAGATCCTGCTTCTTGATGAAGCAACCAGTGCTCTTGATGCGAGTTCTGAGAGCATTGTTCAAGAAGCATTAGACCGCCTCATGATTGGAAGGACAACTGTAGTTGTTGCACATCGACTCTCCACAATTAGAAATGTTGATTCCATTGCAGTTATTCAGCAAGGGCAAGTTGTTGAGACAGGAACCCATGAAGAACTCATTGCCAAAGCAGGAGCATATGCTTCTCTAATCCGATTCCAAGAAATGGTGAGAAATAGGGACTTTGCGAACCCATCTACTCACCGGTCACGCTCATCAAGACTAAGCCATTCACTCTCAACAAAGTCTCTAAGCTTGCGGTCTGGCAGTTTACGAAACTTGAGCTATTCATACAGCACTGGTGCTGATGGCCGTATCGAGATGATCTCAAATGCTGAAACTGACCGTAAAAATCCCGCACCTGATGGCTATTTCTGCAGGTTGCTAAAGCTGAATGCTCCTGAATGGCCTTATTCGATAATGGGTGCTATAGGATCCGTGCTTTCTGGGTTTATAGGTCCAACCTTTGCGATTGTGATGAGCAATATGATTGAAGTTTTCTACTATAGAAACCCGGCCTCTATGGAAAGGAAGACAAAAGAATATGTTTTCATATATATTGGTGCTGGTCTTTATGCTGTTGTTGCATACTTGATCCAGCACTATTTCTTCAGCATTATGGGAGAGAACCTCACTACAAGAGTGAGGAGGATGATGCTTGCAGGTACTAAACCTCACTGTTACTGTGCTGATTCTTATTCAGCACCAATTCATATTTATAAACGCCTACCAATATAGTTCAATGCTTGGCTCCATGAAGAAAATTTCTTGTTCTTGGGTCTAAATTTAATTTTGTTCTCTTGATCAGCAATTCTGAGGAATGAAGTTGGATGGTTCGATGAAGAAGAGCATAACTCAAGCCTAGTTGCTGCTCGATTAGCTACCGATGCTGCGGATGTAAAATCTGCAATAGCCGAGAGAATATCCGTCATACTACAAAACATGACCTCTCTCCTCACTTCATTCATAGTTGCGTTCATCGTGGAATGGAGGGTCTCCCTTCTCATTTTAGCCACCTTCCCTCTTCTTGTCCTCGCCAACTTTGCCCAGGTAAGTATGAGTCGTTCAGTTTTACGAAGCACTAATGTGAGCATTACTTCTGTACTTGTTTTCTCGAACACATTGACCAATCCTACTTCGCTCGAAAGGGCTCAACAAGGGCAAAATAGTAAACTAAAAGAAATCCCAAACTCCCAAATTTTTTAGTCCTCCAATATCGTCCCATTTGCTGACTTTGGAATCTAATTCTAAAATGGTCTCCCCACTAGACGACAAAAGGTAGAACACCCCTCTGCCATTTAAAAGTTTTCTACTGCCATGCACATGCTCTCATCTCCAACCCCAGTGCATTAACTCCTAAAAATCGTCAACACAAAATATTTTGAATATTGAGGCCATGCATAAATAACAGTGAACATTAATAATAGCCAAGATTCTATCGACTTCCATGGCACAGAAAAGTGTTATTCTCTAATTGAAATTTACGGCCTTGCCCTTATCACACCTCTTTCCCTTGATCATTCTTATCCCAGTCAAATTTCAACATGTCTTGTTTCTATCACCCTTTTATGATTTTTTTTCTCTGTTAATATTAATTTTTTCGTTATCCCATCTTGGAGTTTTATCATGCACCGACACCACGCAGCCTGTAGAAGTCAGTCAGTCAGTCTAGATACACGGGCCATTTCTATTATCTTTTGTTAACTACTGTATTTTACTAGTAGACTAGTCACCCCAAGCGAGCGCTTCAAGGGATTCTTGGCCCGTGAATCACATTATTCATGACACTTTTTCTGCCAGATATGTTTTCTTCCATTGTTTTTCCTGTTGGGTTATTGGTGTCTTTTGCCTTCTTCTTTTCTCTCCCTGGAGAGTGTCAGGCTGTGACAGTCAATAGTAGCATGGCAGTGACACCACCCTATCCTGTCCTGCATTATTGTCTTTTAGATGGTGGCGTTTGTCGTTTTGAATTTCTTGTGAGTTTCCATATTCTGGGTTAGTTTTCAAACAGTAGACTAGACTGGACTGGAAATGGTACAACAGCTAAGTATAGACAGTGACAGTGTGGTGCTCTAAGCTTGCGCATGCTATATGCAGTCACACAAGCTTGATTGCTTGTGGAAGTACCTGAAATATACAGTTTCCTGGACAAAAGAAAGTCCTGTATATGTCCTGGTGATACAGGAGGAGACTGTTACCTGCTTTGGCTCTATTTCAAGTGGGTTCCATTCACTATTGAGTGTAAAACCCTGTTGCACAAATTAAACATGGAAACAACTACTGTTGTAGATGCTTGTTAATAACCAAAAATGTCTTCTGTAGAATAAAATACCGATTGGAGTTGGGTGTTACATGGGAAGATTTTTAACTGACCAGTGAAAGGGAAGAAAAACTATAAAATGTTAACAACATCTCATTTTATTCATGATTGCTTTATTTATTCATATGATAAAAGTAAGTTTGCTCAAATCATCTGGGACAAGCTCATAGGAACTCGTTCTTGAAAGGATGTACCAGGTCCAAATATAAGTTGATTTGAGACTTGGGCTTTTTTTTTTGAGTTTAGCAAACTGAACTGAGTTCATTTCTTCTTTAATTGTATTTTTTTTCGGAAGACATCTATCTTTAATAGTTCGAATGTTTTGTTTAAGATTACAGACAAGAATTTAAGCCTTTTATAAATTACTTGCTTGTTTGAAAGAACTCCCCCCACGGCATAATTGAATTTATAAATGTGATTTTGATGACACTTAATTTTGTTATTGTCTTGATCACACAGCAACTCTCTCTCAAAGGATTTGCTGGAGACACAGCCAAGGCCCATGCAAAGACCAGCATGATTGCTGGTGAGGGGGTGAGCAATATCCGAACTGTTGCAGCCTTCAATGCCCAAGACAAGGTACTCTCTCTGTTCTGCCATGAGCTTCGTGTTCCGCAGCTTCATAGCCTACGTCGAAGCCAAACTTCTGGCCTCCTCTTTGGCCTCTCTCAGCTTGCTCTCTATGGTTCTGAAGCTCTTATTCTGTGGTACGGTGCTCACCTTGTTAGCAAAGGGGATTCCACGTTCTCAAAGGTCATTAAGGTTTTCGTGGTACTGGTCATCACAGCTAATTCAGTTGCGGAAACTGTTAGTCTTGCCCCTGAGATTATTAGGGGTGGCGAAGCTGTTGGTTCCGTATTTTCAATTTTGGAACGTTCGACTAGGATTGACCCTGATGATTCTGAGGCTGAGCCTGTTGAATCAATTCGTGGGGAAATTGAACTCAGACATGTTGATTTTGCATACCCTTCTCGACCTGATGTTCCTGTGTTCAAGGACTTTAACCTTAGAATCCGAGCTGGCCAAAGCCAGGCTCTTGTTGGTGCTAGTGGGTGTGGAAAAAGTTCAGTGATCTCGTTGATTGAACGATTCTATGATCCTCTAGCGGGGAAAGTTATGATTGATGGGAAGGATATTCGACGATTGAATTTGAAGTCTCTTAGGCTTAAAATTGGATTGGTGCAACAAGAGCCAGCGCTGTTTGCAGCAAGCATTTTTGATAACATTGCCTATGGAAAAGATGGTGCAACTGAAGCTGAAGTAATTGAAGCAGCTCGTGCTGCCAATGTGCATGGGTTTGTTAGTGCATTGCCTGATGGATATAAAACGCCAGTTGGTGAGAGAGGAGTTCAGCTGTCTGGGGGCCAAAAACAAAGAATCGCAATAGCTAGGGCTGTTCTTAAGGACCCAGCAATACTACTGCTGGATGAGGCTACAAGTGCACTCGACGCTGAATCAGAATGTGTGCTACAAGAGGCACTTGAGAGGTTAATGAGGGGCCGAACCACAGTGCTCGTGGCTCATCGTTTATCCACCATTAGAGGGGTGGATAGCATCGGAGTTGTACAAGATGGGCGGATCGTGGAGCAAGGCAGCCATTCTGAACTGGTTAGCCGGCCCGACGGGGCATATTTCAGACTCTTGCAGCTACAGCACCATCACATATGAGAGAGGATTTTGATTGAAGCAGCATGGACTTGTTGATTGTTAATTATGCTTGGGGTTCCATTAACCTTATGTTTCAATTTTTCTTTTTCCTTTTTGTTTTTCCTTCTGGACGATGATGACATTTGTAGATATGGGAATGTGGAGGCTACTTCTTGAAGAGAACCATCCCATTTCCAAATGGGGTTAGCATATGTTAAAATATAAATATCTAAGGGTGCGTATCCATGTCTATCATCTGGTTTTTATTGCCAACTGATTAGCTTGTCCTCTCAACTGTTGCTCCCCGCTATCATATTTTAAGCTCCCATTGCAAACCTTTTCTAGATGCTGCATGCCTCTTGTTGCATGTGATCGTTAGTGTTGTTTTCGATTTGGGATAACAGACCCCCCCCTCCCCCACCACCACCTTTTCCCCGCCGGCGAGTTGAAGGCCCGCGTGAATCATTGGAGACAAACAAAAGAAAATGGTTTCGATCACATACGGGGACAGATTCATTTCAGGCAAATGTGGGTGGAGATCTTGATAGTTGTAAAATACACGCATGTTTTTCAAAAGTGAGTGTCATGATGCAGGACCCGAGTAAGTGCAGATTTTTGAGTGGAGGTGCCTCTTTTTCCCCATAAATAATTGGATTTCCAGAGTCTCCATCCCATGTTCTTAGATTTTGCAAGCTTCTTTTCCCTGTCATAGTGGTTATTATTATGTTCACCTAAAAGGATTCTACTGTAGGTGTACTTGATCTGCCACAAGGGTCCTACTCCTCATGTATGTTTTCCCAGATTGCCAGGAAGATGAAAATCAGCAAACAGAAGCAGGAATGAGATTCCCGGAGAAATGGCCAGGTGGTGAGAAATCAGGGACCCTACAAAAAGAGTACTGATTTACGGGGGCACATGGCAAAGATGATGGCTCATGTCAGTCTTCAGTCGGCAGTCGCATTATATGTGCTCGAGACTTTTCAAAATCTGGAGGTTGTGGTCCCTTGCAATTGCAATCGGAGCACCGTTCATGGGGTCCCTGCAGCCTCTGCAGCCATTAAGACCTCATCATGTGTCCTGAGTTAAGTCCTGAGATCCCAGATTTACTCGGCGAGATCTCGTCCACCCACTTGTATGGCCCACGAGGGTGGAAGATATATTTGGTGTTTCGGAGACATGTCACATGGGGGAAATGGTGGCAGATTCGGAGGTGGATGTATCATACTCCTCGTCGACTCGTCTTTTTCTCGAGTCTACAAATGTTGACTGTTTGTCGCTGGAGAGTCCGACTCTATTTTGTTTTCTTTTTAATTTTCTGGATAAATGGGTTTTGATAGCCTGTTGTAAGGCACAGTGCCCTCAGCCCCAAATTCAATCATAACAAAGAGTTTCTGTTATGATTGTGGGGGCAACGGTAATTCTGTAACCCCAACCAATCATTTTCATTTGTAAAGTATACGCAATTAAGGATTGAATTTCAGAGGAAGATTCCTCTTGAAGCATCTTAATCATGAGTTTCATTGCGAAATCAGGATGAGATCACTGACGAGTGGTTGCTTGGGAGTTCAAATTTAAGTTTTTTTAGAATTTTTATTAATTTAATGTGTTGAAAGTAATTTTTTTTTTAAAATTAAAATAATAAAAATTATTTTGAAAAACGATCCAAATGCACTCTAATTTTCAATATTTTTCTATTGATTCAAGACGTATGTAGTAGGTCAATATAAAACTTATATATTAAATTTTAATTGACATCGTGCTTTACCGTAGTGTTTAAGACTATGATTCAAAGTGTTTTTTATTTGAAAATATTATATATATATATATAATTTTTGACAATAAAATATTAAAAATATTAATTTAAAGTTTTTTTAAATTATAAAATTTAGAAAAATGTGGTCTAAGCACACTCCAAAAATATATCAGAAAAGGATAGAATACTTTGTGGAGAAAGAGATAAAGAGAGCGGGTGCTTATATGGACTCTGTATTTAAAAAAAAATTAAAATGTCTATTCTTACAGGTTTATTAATTATTATTGTTTTTAATTTTATCCCTTAATATTATATTTCAAATTATTTTTATGTTAACCATAGTCCTTATTATTTTAATTTTTTTCTTTTGTTTTGGATATTTTTTATTATCTTTTAAAAAAACAATTTCATCCCTTAATATTTTTATGATTTAGGATTATGCTTCATTAATTTTGAGGTTTTGCGGTTTATAAGGTTAGTCTCGAGTTTATGACTAGATCACAAGTTTTAAATGTTAATCTCGAGTTTATGACTAGATCACAAGTTTTAAAGGTTAACACTATCTAATTTTGGGTTCTTTAGATCTTTTTTTAAATGATTTTGTTTTTTTTGGAATGTTATACTTCAACATATAATTTATTAAGAATTTGTTTTTATGTTCTTTATTCAATCTTCTTTTTATCAGGTTATCATAATCTTATATCCATGATCAAAAGCCTAGTAGGATAACCTAGGTTGAATTAATTATTTTTCTTCATTTTTTTAATTATTTTCTTAGTTCTATCTTTCAACATTGTGTTGTTTGATAATTGAACTTTGCATTTTTACTCATTTTGCTTTTCAAAATGCTAGCTCGTTGTCATAACCATGTCATATATTTGACAAGTTAATCAATATAGACTCACGTCATTTTTTTTTCCTTTTTTTACATTGTCTATTTTTTTTAATTTATTTATCGTTGTTGCATTTTTTCCATTTATTATACTTGAATCATTCAAGCTTATTAAATACAATTGAGTCCATGGCTAGCTTATTTATGAATGCTAGTCTCATCTTAACATCTTTTTTTTTAATGTTAGAAGAAATTTAGGTTTCCTATGGCGTAATGTGTGTTAATTTATATGCCTAGTAGCTAATTAGTTGGTTACACATGGCGTTGATTTTGTTCAATTAGAAATATTTAATTTATTAATAATATTTGATTATGAGAATAAAGAATAATGTTTGATTAATAATATAGAATAAATATACATTAATTGAGATTATGAGATTATTTTGCAAAGAAAATTATAAAGTTGTTATAATTATAAGATTTCTATTACATCAAATCATTGTTCCTTAAATATTTATTCTCAATTCTCAATTAAAATTGAATATTAATTAGAGTTATTAAGACTAATATATATAGAGAACAATTACTTCTTTATATATATATATATATATATATATATATATATATATATTCTCATAAGATAAAATATGAAAGATACATAAAATTAATATGCAATTGCTTATCAAATGACATGTACACTAAACTGATTTGCATGAGAATCTCATTTGAAAAGATCACAT
Source organism: Salix exigua (assembly GCA_032356905.1). Classification (NCBI taxonomy): domain Eukaryota; kingdom Viridiplantae; phylum Streptophyta; class Magnoliopsida; order Malpighiales; family Salicaceae; genus Salix; species Salix exigua. Next base: position 11,643,714 of record CM063604.1, read on the forward strand.
ATGTTTATGAAAAGGCTCACATGGTAATTGTGTAAGTGATCGTTAAACTTGAGATTACGAAGTTATCTCATATAGAAAATATTATGCTTTGATTCTACCATACATTGTCTTAATTAAAGGTAACAAATGAACAAATATTGGGTATAATATCAATTATATTAAGGTATATAAGGAATCAAGAAAGGATTCATTACTAAAGGTGAATTATAAGAAATATTATATCTTTCTCAAATAATATTGATTGTAAATTCTTGCACAAAATGAAATGAGAATTGAAAAAAGATTTTAAAATCTTATTTAAAGAATCAATGATTATGATAATAAGATCAAACATGATAGTTGACACACTCAATGATATGATGTTTAAATTGGGAATTTTTTGAAGAATTAATAATAATTAAACTAAGAAACTATTTATTAAAACTTTAAGTCAAACCACTTATCATTTAGAGGATCATGAGAATTTGTTAGTGATTGTATTTGATACTTAAATATAAATCAATAAATTATTGAATTGAAAATAAATTAATTTATTTAATTCATATAATTATATTTTATTTAGGATTATGATTTATATCTGAGCCAATATATTAGAGAATCTCATGGATAACACACATAAAAATCACTTGTCAGAGATTTAAATAAGACGATTAACCAAGCATGAATTAATTATAAATAAATTTTAGAAATTGAGGACTAGAATATAATTACTATAGGGGATTGCAATTCTAAACTTAGAAAAATAAAATAGGGACTTGATTGAATAAATTTCTAAAATTATTCTATAAAATATATGTGATATTTTTGTTATTTATAGGTTTTTAGGTTTTTCTATATATAGAATTTTATGCTTATTATTTTTATTTAAGAAAATAAAAAAACTAAGTAAATTACAGAACATTTAAAAATACAGAGCTAGCTCTCAAAGACATCACAATCCCTCTTTTATAAAAGGATCTAAGAGATTTCTTGTTAGTAGTTCATGTGTATTACTGTTAGAAACAATCCAACATTAAAACAATTATTCAAAGTAAAATAACATTTGATCTTAAATTATTAGCAATTTTTTTGTGCCATATTCATGGCGTGTTGTTTCTTTCTCGATCATGTTCTTGCTAGTTTACATTTTCTGTGAGGCAATGATTAGATTTATAAATGCACTAATATTTTATGTCCAGTTAAGTCCATTAATTCTATCTTGTGCTTGTAGAATTTTCAGTACACATCCTGCAATTCTAACAAGCTGGTTGTACTTAATTAATCAATATTTAATATCAGAAAATTAGTCAAATTACCTCTAAGTAAATCGAAGTGAAAAATTAATTGACTCCTATCTTGTATTTTTAAAATAGGAACGATATTTTACATGCATTAATCAAATATTAACTAATCAATCGTACTGAGAGGTTCAACATTGCTATTTTGAAGGAGGTGGAGCTACTTAAAAAAGCCGTGGCAGATGAAGATCCAGAGCTTGAGCAGACGAGATATCTTTTAGCTGCATCAGGTCAACAAAAGGGAAATATTGGTGCATTTCCAAGAGCTTCGTCTGCACAGAGTGATGATCAAGCACAGCTCAACTTTCATCAACTAATGAGTATATCAGTTTAGGCCTTTAAAAATAAGATAGGCAGGCTGCTCTGGAGATGTTGAAGTAAATCAATGTTAAGGAACCAACTCACTTAAAAACTTAAGCTTGTAGGTGAGGCTTTAGAATATGATTAACATATACTCTAACACACTCCCTCAAGTGAAAGTCATTTGAGCTTGAAACTTGCACAAACATACATTAACTTATGCTTGATTTTTTTATCAAATAGAATAAAGATGGTGAGAATCGAACTCGTGACCATTGAGCCAACAAGTCTCTGATACCATGTTATGAAATTATTTCATCTAAAAGCTCAAACTTATTGGTGAGGTCTCATAATATAATTATATTATACTCTAACAATTGACCTCAGAAAAAGCTGTCAACTTTGAAGATATTGGAAATTGATCTCTAGTTATTTGCAAGTTATTAGACTTGTCATAGGATCTTGATGTATTGCCACCAATATAAAATTTTGTCGTAATAATTTTTTTTTTATGGTATCAAATCATTTTACCTGGGTATCAAAATAAAACAAAACACAACACCAAACCCTAAGCCGACTTTCACAAGAAACAAAGAAGCATGGCTTCAGGTGTAAGATGGGATAATCCCCACTTTATTTTCACCATTCAGATCAACCTAGGGTTATTCTTGTGCCCTAGACTTCGGTCGGAGAATTATAGCACATGGAGACAATCCATTTGACAGCCAAAAACAAAATCAGACTCATATCTAGCAGTGTCATCAACCGCAAGGATGCCAGATAAATAGGTGTCGATTTACAAGAGAAGCTTTCACATATGAACGTACGTGTTTAATTATTCAATGTTGAGAACGAGAGTCATGATTGTGTGCAAGGTAACATGTCAGTATGATCTTATTTCACAGAACTTAAAAGGACTATAAGATGAACGTAATGACACACTTTGCGCCTTTCGAATCTACACTTATGGATCGATAAAAGAAGTGACTGTATTTAGAAACTTATTCCTCAGAGTATGGCGTGATGATAAAATATTTGCAATTTGTATAGTAAATATCAGGTTTGAGTCAAGACGTGTATTTTTTGTAAGAATTTAAGATAATAGAGTTTTACTCAATCACCTGAATTAGAATATATTTTTCATAAGAGTGAGGTTTTGTTTATTTTCAAGCAGAATGTAAGTGTTCACAACAACACCTTGCTACAAGATCCATTAATCACGGTGAACGAAGCATACTTGTTGGTTCTTTGTCATGCAACTGGTGAGCAAAATGGTTTGGATGTAACTAGAACCCATGGCACCAAAACCCAGCATGCACATCTATATTGCAACTTCTTCTGCTGGAAAGGACATGGATTATGAACAATGGATGCAGAAATCATATGATTTTAGATCAGAGTTTGTTCATGTATTCAAGATCTATCAATAACCTTACTGTGGAATTACAAAATGGATCAGTAGTACAAGTGAATCACATTGACAAAATTGTTTTTCTCCTGATTTGATTCTTAATAATGTTTTGTATGTCCTGTATTTCTGATTGAATTTAATTTCAACCAGCAAATTATCCTGTGATTTATCTTGCATAAACATCTTTCTAAGAACGTTTTATGTTATCAAAGACCTTACTCTCGGGGAAGATAATGGAAACAAGAATTGAATGGGAGGGTTTTATCATCTCAATCAAGCCAAGAAGTAAACATGCAACCATGCTTAAATTTCCAACCCCAACCTCTGGCATTAATGCCATAGGCAACCCTCATCCAAAGTCTGAATTATTTTATCTTTCACATTTCAAAAATAAACCTTGTATTGTTAAAAAAATGCTTAATTTGTATGTTGGGTAAAACAAGGATTCCATTTCCTTTATGTTGCATTACTACTACATTTTATTTGATTTAAATTGACATTTGGAGTGATTATAAAATTTCTTCTATTTTAGGTGCCAAATACTTTCCTTACTAGTATTGATGATCACACTAGATGCATACGGCTATATCTTATGAAACACATATAAAATACTAGGAAACATCTAGTCAACTTCATCAACATGGCTGGAAATCAATTCAATTTCAAAGTCAAATTCATTTATTGTGACAATGACCTTGAATTCAAGCTTGAATTTTTTATACAAAAAAAGCATGATTCATCAAACTAGTAGAACCAATACTCCATAATAAATGGATTTGCTGAAGGAAAACACAAGTATTTATTGAATTTGGCATGTGCACTATTTATTGAATTTGGTTTTCCAAATTTGTCTTGGGCTGATGTTATCATTACTTTAGCACATCTCATAAATCAAACACTCACTCCTCTCATCTAATAGAAAACCCTATATGAAAAAAAAATGTTCAACAAAATTTCAAATTATTCATATTTATGATTATTTGGTTGCCTATGCTTTGCTTCAACTCACGCATAAAATTGTTCAAAATTGAATCCTCGAGTATTTTGATATGTCTTTCTTGGATATAGTTTTGGACAAAAAGGATATCTATAAATAAAAAAAGATAATGGTCTCAAAATATTTCATTTTCTTTGATACCATATTTCATTGTTTTGCATCACATGATAATTTTGATACACTTAGACCTTGGTTTTCAAATAATGACCCATCTCTAAATTATGATATGGGTTCTCTGACTAAGAAAAAATAATTTTTTCCATCTTTATATGGCCTCCAAACCCCACCATCCCAAATGAACAACAAGTTCTCACCATATCAACAACATAATCTACTTCTTCCATTGCTTTTCTATCATATATAGTAGATATTACACCATTATCACCATCCCTCATCCAAAAAAATTGACACTTAATCATAATTGTAAATTGTGCCCATCTAGTCACTTCAATACAATAGCCATTCCATCAAATATCATTAATAATTGCTGGAATTTCATATCAAGATAATCCTTCAACGACCAAACCAATATTATCCATGAATATGGTTAGGTACTGCTCACCTTTTTTTCCTTCTCAATTCTTATCTTATGATAAACTTTTCCAATGTCACATATGGACACACGACATTAGGAGGGAGGGAGATGAAGTTTCCTCCTAGTTGTTTACTACAATATCACTATGAAAACTAGGGTGTACTAGTCTGATAAGAGATTATGTAAAAGAAATGTATTAACACCCTTAGTACACCTTACCTAAAATAATTTTATTGTATGGTTTTGAATGTGGTTTAAAGGCTTTGATGAGTACAATTTATTCATGTGAATAAATATGATTTTTTTGAATTTTATTTTACACATATTCATTCAACGATAAATTATTTTTGCCTTAAATCTGTATTTTTCTCTATTTTTGGAACCAAAGAGATACGATTGGACTCGCAAAAACAACCAAAATTTCCACATTGATTTTTCTATCCACGTCGGCTCCTTATATTTTATATTTTATTTTTTGGTTAGATTTGGGGAATAACCCAAAATTGGGTTATGACAATTGCCCCCCTCTTTAGAATGCTTACGACTAAAGTCTTGTAAAAGACTTTAGATAGTAAGCGTTGTAAAGAAAAAGAAAGTGGATTTATCAAACCAAGAAATGGTCAATCCATCCAAAAAGTGAGAATGAAGGCTATAAAGCACACTCATAAAGGAATGGTAAGATAGGGCTAGAAGGCGTACTACCTAAGAATTGAGGTCTATGGAGGACACTAAAAAAGGATGGAAGATGGTGATGTTTGTGAATGACACAGGAAAATGGTCTCATTGTAATGGGTGACCTACCTAGGTGAAAAATGGTGAAGATGGTCTCATTGTAATGGGTGACTTACCCGGGTCAGAAAGTGATAGAGATGGTCTCATTATAACGGGCGACCTGCCCATGTGATAATAATGAAGATGGTATTGTTGTAATGGGTGACCTACCCCCATTGAAAGATGGTGAAGATGATCTCATTGTAATGGGTGACCTACCTAGGAAATAGGATGGAGATGGTAAAAACAAAAGGACAGTCTTGTTATAATGGGCGACCTGCCCAATTGAAAATGGTGAAGATGGTCTCATTATAATGGGTGACCTACCCAGGTGAAAGTGATAGAGATGGTCTCATTGTAACGGGTGACTACCTGGGAAATGTTAAAGATTTCATGGGATGGAAAATAGGGCTAGAAAACACATTGTTTTAATTGATGGTCGAGGGTTGGAAAACACACTCAAAGAGGAGTGAAAATGGGGCTAGAAAGCGTACTATTTAAAGTGATGGCCAAGGGTTGGAAAACGCACTCGAAGATGAGGGGGAAAATAGGGTTGAAAAGCACACTATTTTAATTTATGGTCGAGGGTTAGGAAACACACTCAAAGAGGAGGGGAAATAGGGCTAGAAAACGCACTATTTTAAGTGAAGGCCTAGGGTTGGAAAACACACTTGAAGATGATGGGAAAAATAGGGCTAAAAAGTGCACTATTTTAATTAATGGTTGAGGGTTGAAAAAAGCACTCGACGAGTGAGAAAATAGGGCTGGAAAGCGTACTTTTTTAATTGATGGATTGAGGGTTGGAAAATGCACTCAAAGATGAAGGTAAAACAGGGTTGGAAAGCACAATATCTGAGTTGGTTGATGGCTAGAAAGTGCACTCAAATAAAGGAAGAGATAGGGTTGAAAAACACTCTATCTATGGTGAATGAAAGGCTCTCAATCGCACCCAGGGAAGTGAAAATGATGAAGGCTCAAAGGCGCACACAAAAATGATGAGTGGAGATTTGTAAATTACAATATGTCCAAAATATTCCTTAGATTCCTAGTGGGGAGATGCAATGTATGATGACAACCAAAATCAGAAAAGAGATAAAGTTGAAAAGCATTCTTAAGGAAACAAAAGAGGTGAGAGCTCGAAGATGTACACAAAAATGATAAATGAAGGTTTGTAAATTACGATCCCTCCAAAACCTTTCCTAGATTTGTCAATGGGATGCAATGCATGATGATGCATGTATACTTACTTGAAAAATATAGGTCCCCTTTCTTCTTCCTGACCTTCCTTTCCTGGGGTTTGGATCTCTAACTTTGATGGATTCTCGTTTTTGCTTACTCAAGATGCAATTTAAAATTTGACCACTAGAGATGATAGATTTTCCATATCAACATGTCCCCCTGAGTTTTGATCCAGATTCTTTGAAAGTGAATGATGGAGCCAACTTTAATTGCATTTGTAGATTGCCCCCTAGTCTGGTCATGCCCCAAAAGTATTTTGGGCTTCAGGTGTAGTGTTTGCATGAAAAGGGTTGGTTATTTGCAAAGATTGTATTTTCATGTGGGATTTTTGGAATTTCAAAGTCATTCCAAACACAAAAACTATTTTGATTGTCACAGTCAGGTCCTGCCATATCAGTGTTTTAGGCTTCAAGTGTTTGCAGGAAAGAGATGGTTATTTGCAAAAAAATATTTTCATGTAAGACTTTTGATCCAAGCACAAAAACCATTTTGATGTTTGTTTAAACAAACTTGTTCTCAAAAGAATTCAAGTGATCTATCTCATTGTCAGGTTTTATGTTGATTTTGACAAGAATGTGAAATGATATTTACATGTTTTGTATGTCAGGAAGGCTTCGATCAAGTCGTGTGAAGCATTTGTAAGGATTGTTGCGAATGAAAAAACATTGCCTATCGATCCAAATTACTCGTATTTGATCAGAAAAGGACTTTATCAGGCTTATAACGTAGGCTTAGGTTTCTGTTATGAAAAAAAGATATTTGTAGGCTCAAAAGGTGTTTAAAGGTTTTCTAGACTAAGGATCACTTAATGCTTGCTCTTAGAACTCTTTTTAGTCCTCATAATTGACTTGTATGATGACCTAACATGCCACCAGCATTTCTTTGGATTTTGGTCTTGATATGCCCCTAGTATTTTGTTTGGGCTTTTTATCATTGGTATTTTAAGAGTGTCATCATGCCCAAGTATTTTGTTTAAGCTTTTATTGTGACATGCCCCTCCGGTATTTTGGCTTTCTATGTTGGACTAAAATGTGGAATTGATTTGCTATAGTGTATTAAAACTTTTTTATGTTTATGCCCTCAATTTTCTTTAGGCATCTTTTGTCACTGAGGACTACTTTGTATTAAGATTTCTTCTCTCTTTGCACTTGCCCCCCCAATGTAAGGGTGTGATCCTTGTCAGAATTAATTATAAAAAAAATAATTATTAGGCTCAAATAGGGATTTCAAGGGATATTTAAGATTTAGTGAAGGCATATCAAAGATGGTATCTCCTCATTTCAAAAACATGCATTCTGAATCGATAAGCTTTGCTTTTCCATGCTAAATTATTTTTTAGGAGTTTTGGATTATTTGTTTAGCTAAGAGCTTTGCTTTATTTTGTGGATTTTGGGGGTATGAGATCACCTTTCAATGAAATCCTTTGAATTTCCAAAACATATTTGTTAAACAAACATCAATTTGACATTTCTTTTCGTACTAGACTTTGATTTGAAAAAAATCTTGATAAAATCATAAGATCATATATAATTTGAATGAAAGGGTATGAGGTGTGCTTGTGTTATGTAAACAAAAAAAAAACAAGAGCACACCATTAACACAAGAAAATACATGATTATCCCTACATTTGTAGTCGTCTTCAAAATGTTCGACATCTTTTCTTCTGCATTCAAAGCTATTTTTCTCCACAGATGCGAGAATTCTCCCACTTCGGATTCCCTACTCTATTTGCTTTGCCACGACTACAACATCTGTGAGTTGTTGTGCCCGAGCTACCCATTAAATATTTGTAATATGGGGCTCTCAGAGTGTTGGCAAATAATGTCACCATTTCTTTATCCAAAAGTGGAGGATGTACCTGTACAACGAGATCTCTTTATCTTTGAGCATATTCCCTTATGCTTTCTATATTAATCTTTTCCAAGTTAGACAAACTTATCCTGTCAGGAGTAATGTCCATGTTGTACTTATATTGCTTTGTGAAAGCATTTACCAAATCTTTCCAGCTACGGATCCTGGTGCTATCTAGTCTTATGTACCAATTCAAAGCTGCCCCACTCAAAGTGTCTTGGAAGAAATGCATAAGCAATTTTTCATCATGCATTATTTCTGCCATTTTATTATAGTATGATTTTAGGTGAGTGACGGGGCATTGTCCTAGTATACTTGATAAAGTCAGGAACATGAAACGTTTTTTGTATCACAACATTCGGGACTAAACATATTTTTGCAGCTTGTATTGGGTCATATAGGTTCACCCCTTCATTGACCCTTATCCTAGCTTCCAATGTCGTCATCTTATCTTGGTTGATGACCTCTGCTGTTGTTATAACCGTTGAGGTTGCGACAGGTGTTGGTGCCGCTGATTGTACGACTGCTGGATTTTATTACGGATCCTAAACCCTTTATCTTGTCACCTCTTCATGGTGATTCATTGGTTGCGCTTGAGCAGCCGCTGTGGGTCTAGTTGAAGGACCCTCGCTAGAGGTATTTCTCAGCGCTTGCTCGAGTAAGCTGGTAAGACTGGCCACGCTAGCTTTTAGAGAATCCAGCTCGTCTTGAAAATGAGCATTACGGTTTGCACGCTCTTTATCCTCCATATTTCTCTGTTGGAGTCGAGTGATGGGTGCTATTTGGGGATCTATATGTTGACCTGCTGATAAAATGTTATTCACAGTGATGGATGCAAATGTATGTACACATCAGGTGAATTATTAGAGAGTTTGCATCTAAAGACAAACTCTAAGTCATTACATGAGGGGTTAGCTTTCTACCTAGTCTCAAAAGGTCTATGAACTGCCTTTTGACCACCTGACATGAGGGGTAAGCTTTCTACCTGGTCTCAAAAGGTCTATGAACTACCTTTTAACCACCTTACATGAAGGTGGTTTAGGGGTTTACAAGAAATGGTTAGGGCACAGTATGACTGCCATTATCAAGTAAACACTCATTTCATAGTTGGATGTTTCACGAATCTGAACTCCTACTGAAAGTCATGAGGCAGACCACTAATCCCCACCTAAACTAAAATTTGGCTTATTCACAAAATTAAAATGCATGATGACAAGGTAGTAAAATGCATGTATAAATATGAACGAAAGAATAAACAATAAAAAACAAATCTTAGTCCAGCGATGTCCCCAGTAAAGTTGCCATCTGTAGCGACAATGGTTTATTCTCGCTTTGCGCCTCTCCATCCCCCGGGATTGGGGAGACAACGACGCGCGGTGAAAATGAGGGGTTTGTTTTATAGTCACAAAATTACGACTATAATTACCAGGAGTCGCCACCTAGTATTAAGGTTACTAGGAACCTAGTGGTCTGCGAGAGTCATGGGTAATGGGACTTGTTATGCAAGGGGAAGACGCATCACCCCCAGTGCACCCTACCTAAGGCAAGTTGCATTTTTGTTTGATTGTTTTTCCTAAGTTTGATTTTTTTTCTTTCCTAAAGTTCGATGTAGATCTTTCTTCGTGAAAGAATCTCTACCTCGTTAGAGGTTTGAAAGACTAAACAAAAAAAATTTATATTGAATGAATTTTTGTTTTGTTTTTTGCAGGTATACTTTACAATGTAATTTTGCACCGCAATAAAAGAAAATCTTTTTTAGTATCTCCAAGTGTAGTTTACAATGTAATTTTACACCGAGATAGCTAAAACAATTTTTTTTTTTTGATATTTTGTCCAATTTCCAAAGGATAATCATAAACCAGTTACGATATCCAAGTTTTGTTTTAAAATATGAGAAAGATACAACATATTTTTTTTTATGAAAAATAAAAATGGAAAAACTTGGAAATTGGCCGTATACACGAAAACAACATATTTTTTTTTTGTAAACGTAATTTTTTGTATATAGACTGGGCCGACCCAGCCAAGGTGGGCCAAGGACCCAACTATAAGAGACTTAGGCTGAGCCAATTATATTGCAGCGTGTACAGTAGAAATGGTGGTCGGCCGACCAACACGAGGGGCTCACCTACCACTTCCACCGGATAGAGGAGATTGAATTAGTTCTTCCTGTCGTGGTGACTTTCGAAATGGAGGCCCGTGGTGACCGGGATGAGCTCCTGACGTTGCGGTTTGCTTTCGTGTTCATGCTGTTGCTGTGTTCATGTCGAGCTTGCTGGAGAGAGAGACGATGGTGATTGGCTGGCTGCTTCCTGAGGGGAGAGAGAGGGTTGCAGTGCAAGGCTGACGGTAAAGATGGAGAGGGAGAACAGTCATCAGTGATGGAGATTATGGGCTGCTGTTTATGTTGCCGAGGGAGGCGAGAGGGGGCTTTTTGTGCTGTTTTCTAGAGAGAGAATCTTCGACTGAAGGAGAGAGAGAAAGAGAGAGACATAGATCAGAGAGCAGCTTCGACGACAATGCCGCTGGAAGGAAAGAGAGTTGTCTGTTGGCTGTGTTGGTTCAACCGGGGATTAGGAAGATGAAGCTCTGTTTGTGTAAATTTTTATCCCTGTTTTCCCTCTTCAGTTCCCCCCTCCTCCCTGTTTTTCATCTTTCTTCCCCCATTTATAGGCAAAGAAGGGATGGTGCACGACATAGGGGAAGTGTCCAGAGTATGGAGCATAGGAATGGTGTGTTATGATGAGAGTGGTGGTAGCATGGTGCAACATGGCTGCTGGAATGGCCAACCATGGCTGTCGACAGAAGTTTTTTTTGAAATAAATAGATTGTGACAAAAAAGAGTCTTTTGATTGGAAAAACCAGGAAGAACAATATTTTTTTGTTCAATTTTGGCTTCTGATTTCACCCAAAAAAGTTTCGTCACCGAAAATTTTGATTTTCTTAATTTAACCCAAATTAGGCTTCCAAACTTAATTTCTCACTAATTAAGCCTTTAATAAAATTAATTTGACCCATTTAAAGTATAATTACTCTATTGCGCCTAATTAAATCCTTCAATTGGGCTCTCAATTAATTCCGAAGAGTTTCATCATCGAAAATCACAATCTCCTCAATTTAACACAAATTAAGCTTTCAAACTTAATTTCTCACTAATTAAGCATTTAATAAAATTAATTTGACCCATTTAAAATATAATTAAACCCTTGTGCTTAATTAATCATTCAATTGGGCTCTGAATTAATTATGAAGCATAATTACACTTTAAATTAGCTGACAATTAAATCGAATTGGCCCATAAGAATATAATTATGTCTTTCGACTTAACTTTTACATAGATTTATCTAATAATAAATTAGTTTAGCCTTGAATCTGTATTTTCCTTCAACATAATTATACTTAATTAGTGTTTGTATCCATTTTCCTTTTCTTTTTGTAGCAATACAGTAAGATAATTCTTTAGGTTATAATCATCAAGACTCTTTGCAATATTTAAGGAAAAATAAAATAAATCAACATAATTATACTTAATTGGTGTTTGTATATTTTTTCCTTTTCTTTTGTAGCAAGATAGTAAGATAATTATCCAATAAGAGTCATGACATCACTACTTAGTTAGTCTTTACCACTTTCAATCTTGAATGCATAAAAGATCTAATTATTCTTTCTTAAAAGATAAAGCCATGGTGATTTGCTAAAAAGTCAAGGAAATTTGTTTAAAGATCATATTGGATAAGTTTTAGAGTTAAATTTTAGGATATTTTTTTTGAGTTATGGATACCCTAGCTTTGAATTAATATTTCCTTCTCATCCATACCCTGTCAATTGTCAACCAAATACACATGAAAGCTACATCTTAGTATTGAATCATATTTCTTCATCATGATTAAAGAAATATGTTTAAATTACTTATCATGATTTCATTACAACAATTAGACTTAAATGGATACGATCCTCAAAATATATTTGATTCCAAAAAAATTGATTTTCAAACAAAAAAAGGTTATCGACCGAGTTTACAAAGTCTTTGACGAAGATGGTGTTGATAGTTTTTAAAAGTCATCATTAGGAAATTAAGCAGTTGAGGTGTAATGTTTTGGACCCTATAAGTTTTAATACAGAAAATCTAAATTAGCGAGGGGTAAGTAGATCATTGTAACCAATAGTAAAATGATGGTTTAATGAACTTTATTAAAACCATTTAATGATGATGGTATGTGTCCATTTTGTTAAATGTTAAAAGAATGAGAACATCTAAATCAAATGAAGGCAATTTATCTAATAAAACAATACCATTAACAAATTTATAAGTGTTAAACTAGCTTTTATAATGAAAATTGTAAAATGTCTAAACTAATTCAAGAATTCATCTATAGGATAGTTCTTCCTGATTACTCTATTTTATGACATTCAAACCATTTATTTCCCATAAATTTGATTTTCATGTACACCTACATCCACTATTTGAACCTTATTATTTGTTATACCTCTCAAAATCAAGCCATTTGCACGATTATCATTATGGCATAATGAAAGAAGCTATAGATTTAAAAAAAACTTTTGTCATCTTCTAAACTAATACTATTGTTTACTTATAATAAAACATCAGTAAAATGATCCTAAAACAAAAGGTAATAAACACAATAAAATCAGAGTATGATTGTCATTTTCAACCTTAACATCAATATTTTTTAAATCTAAAATCACTTTATGGAATTTATCAAGATAGTTTTAATAGACACAACTTAATTCATCTAAAGAGTATACAATCGATAATTCAAATGCAATAAATTCATCATGGATTAAGTCATATAAAGAGTTTACAACTTTGTCCATAATCTAATAGTTATAGTCTTCTTAATAACCTTTTTCAGAACCTTATCAAACAAATAAACAAAACTAGACAACATTATATGTCAATGCCATGAGATATTTTTGTCCTCCTCATCAATTCAGTTAGGGAAATAATGTAAATTCTTAATACTTTAACTAAATCTTATTTAACTTACAATTCATGCATCGTTATATACCATATATGTAAGTCACTCCTACCATTAAATCTCTCTATATAAAACTTAATAGTTGCTGTTATTTTCTTATCATCATGAAAGACAATTGATAAATAGGCAAATTATGATCCCAATTTATTGTGGAAATGACTTTGGAATAAAATGTAGATCAAATTGTCAAGTACAAAAATATAATAGAAAAAACGCAATCAATCATACAAAAGTACTCAAAGGGTTTATATGGTTTACTTACTTCAAGGATAAGATGATTGTGGAAATTCATCATGAGAAAGTTAGAGATTACATAAAATTGCTTTCTCACCCAAGATCCAAAGTAACTTAAATCCATCTTTCCTCTTTTCTCTCCAATCATCAAAGTTTAGGGAATGAAGTCACTTAGAAACAAGTCTTTACCTTGAAATATAATAACTTTAGGATTTTATATGAATTAAGAACTTGGATCCATAATTTAAAACAAACCCAACATCTTGTTTTTGCAGGATTAATTTGAAAAATGGGGAAAGATAAAACTATCATGGTTTTTAGAACTTCAGAAATGTAGGGTTTATTTGAACATGAAGCCTTGATTGAGTGCAAGGAAAAGTGTAATGATAAGTATGTTTAGTCTACTCAAATCCATATTAATATTTTCTTCCAAAGTTAGGTTAAAAGCCCATCAATAATAAAGTGAGTGTCAACTTGTTCTATTTATAAAATCCAAAATTAGTTAATTTTTTGATTGGATATTGTGGTCTAAAAACATGCTTGGATAATGAGCTCTCTTTCGACATTGACAATAAGGACAAGTAAACTATCTTGTAGGATTTCTTTCAGTGTTTTGTTTTTGTAATAAGCATGGCTGAAAGCCCACGAGACTTGAAAGTAACTAGCTATTTAACCCTCATTTCATTGTGGGTTGAATATTTAAAAAGAATTCACTAAAAAAAATTAGATATGTAATTTCTAATCTAAAATAGACACCTACAAAATTAAGAATCAACAAAATATTAAAGTAAATGGAAAAAAATCAAATAAATACAAGTTACATTGCCTAATAAAAAATCAATCAAACATTAAGTGATGACATTGACAAAAATAAGAAAGAAACTATAAAAAATGAAATTGTAATGACAAAAACAAGGTTTAGTCTTTTGGGATTGCCAAAATATTATAGGCATTCTACAAAAGGGTAAGGTGTGTGGGCCTAGTGTGGCCCACATGTGGTGGCCTTATTTCTTATGACATTACCTAAAGGGTGGAAGATAGGTCATCCACTCCTTCATGATTTGAAAAAAAAACTATGTATTGCTTTTACTACCCAAATTCCAGTGATTAGAGGGTTTCAAAAAATCAGGTTTGTATGTTTTGGACTAAGAAAACATCATTTTGGACTATATTTCAACCTAAAAACAATAAAAGCACACTTAACATCTTGTATAACATGCCAATGGCCTCTATGAACCTCAAAAGTATCTCCAAAATCCACAATCAACTTGAAACCAAACTTTGTTTTGGGTTCAAATTCACAATTTCAAGAAACATTAAGGGAAAAACATCTTATATATACTTTACACATAAAAAGGAATCCATTGGCACTACAACGATTCCCAATCTCGACTTTCTCTCTCAATTACTAGAATTTAGCCAGTTTCCCTCTCCTCTCGCAATCCAGGGACAAAACAATGAGGAAAATAAAGTTTGAAATCAAAATGCATAGAGACTGAGATCTTATAATATGAAAAATTAGAGGACAAAATTGTATGTTTAGTTATAATTTTAGAAAAGCAATTCATTTTTATTGAGTGTTTCATTTTAGTCCCAAATATTAGAATCTTTTTGTTTCATAATAAATTTAAAATAATTGGGGATCAATTTAGACTTCTAAGGGTGAAATAAAAAAAAACAATAATAATAATAATAATAATTTGGGTAATCCATAAGATTTGTTTCATGATGAGCATTGGCATGGGGAACAATAATTTCCCCTACCTTTTACAATATTAGTTAATTGTTCTAGAATGTGGCAAAGCTACCATGTATTGGTTTCCGCCCTTAATGTGCTTGATGATAACTTGCCAATCACCATATAACAATATTTAGATGCTTAGCAAAATATTAATTTTCCAAAACAATCAGAATTACTCTAAATTTTATGAAGATAAATCATGATATGTCTTAAATTAATTTTAAAATGATTGATTTATTATATAAATGAGATGTTTGATTTTTTTATTTTATCATCCATTATAAATATAGATTATTTGTTATCTCTTGAATGGGAACTAACCAACATTTCTACAGTATATAGTTCTTTGTGGCTTTGTGTTTGTGGAGTAAGCAACCATATGTAAATCATGTGAAATTTTCATTGTTTTTTCAATTTTTATTGCTTAAATTTTAAGATTATATAAATGTAACTTGAATTTGTAGGCTAATTACTTTATATCATTATTGAATTTCAATATTTATCAAACAACCTTATATGAGTTTTTAATATGCAATGTTTTTCATACATATGTGTACATTAATATTGGGTCACGAGTCATGCTCGATAATGTTTTAGCTAACTTTGAGCTCTGTATAATTTTCCTATCAAAATTTATGATGCTTTCAACATCCACTTAAGTTATATTATTTTTTCAATCCAAATATGTTATGGCTTTGGGTTCTTGTTCTTTCTAACCTTATTTCATTGCTTATCAATATATGTTTAACTTTGGAGAATTTCATGACAAAATTGTATCCTATATCTTACCATTAATATTGATGGGAAAAGTTTTATTATATGTTGGTATTGGATATTTTCCATAAATAATATCATCAATTGCAAGATAATCACTTTTGTTGCATGTTTATCACATCATGAAAATTGTCATCTTGGACTAGATGTATTGAAAGAATAATTAATTCCTATTCTTTTATGGTTTAAATGGTATTGAAATGTTAGTCACTAGAAATATAATTGGACTTCATATTCTAGAGAAGATGACTAATTATGTATTGGAAGAACTACATCACCCCTAAGAGACCTTGCGTATGCTGCATCGCTCATTCGTCTTATTTTTACTCTCATAGTTAAAGTGAGACTATCATAGTAGAGAAGCCATGATTTTATGGGTCAAACCTAATCATTTTAAAGTCTAAACAATTTTTTTGTATTTATTTTTTTATAACAAAAATACTTCTTATGTATGAGTTTATTTATATGTTCATAGTCCTTGATATTAAAAAGAAACAAATTGTTTTTTTTTGTTTTATTTGAAGTTTAGGCTAAATACCAATGACTTTGATAAACATGTTATTATATCCATGATATTATAGTATTTTTAAGGAATACTAAATCATGCAATGTATTTCATTTCATTTGTCTTTTCAAAAATTTTTGTATTATATTTTGTTTTATTTAAAATGCAAATAAAATTTTATAAAAAGAAAATTTGGTCATGTTCACAATTTGAAATGGATATTTTTTATGAAATCTTATTTTGTACATGAAATGCTTGACAAATAAAATAGTAAGCTAATGCAAATTAAAATTCAAAGATAATGTGAACACATAAGAAAATAAGACATGGATCCAAACATAGTTCAAGGGTCAATCATATCACAAGGCAACACACAAATTCATTTTAATTGTGAAGGAAGGAGGGTCAGTCCACCAACCAAACTAATTAAAGATTAAGCCCATGACTCAGCAAAGACTCTAACAAGTTGAAGGAACTGACCTAACAACACACCAATAATAAATGTAGGAAATAAGTTGAAGAAGGAATACAAATTCCACCGAAAGACACAACTAAGCTTTTGGCTGCTGCTTGTAACAACGTTTATAGTAAGATACAGATTTTTGTAGGTAATCTCTACGATTTCTTGGTGATGCATTACCAGAGCACTGCGTAAATACATCAATAAAACAAATTAGTGGATGATAGGTCTGCTACCTCAGCTGCTAGTACCATGTCTCTAATCAAACCACTTCAAATTTGATCGAACTATCATCACCGGTAAGTGGATACTTCAAAATCTAATGGTTTTCCAACTTATTTCTAAGTGTTAATAGTTGCTACAACTGTTAGATTAAAAGGGGTGAGAGTTTTGTTTGAGGTGGTTTTTGGATCAATTTTAACTATAAATAATGGGTGATGGCCTACTATCACAGGTAGATAACAAAAAAAATATCACCTCAAAGTAGAAGATTGTTCTATTATTGTGATTTCGTTTTGAGTATTGGGGGCAAAGGTAGAAGATCTATACAATTGGAATTGGAATTGATATACAAAGAAGAGTTTAGAAGAGTGCAACTCATGCTTTTCATGACTCGTAATTGAGATGAGGCATTTTGTGTTAATTTTTTTTGATCTTTTTGAAATACAATAATGATTATGATGGTTAGATATTATTGAGGGTGTAAGGGAAGAATGCAAGACTTCACAAAATCTTCAATCAAAGGAAACAAGAACACATCGAGGCTAACACCATGCATAAAACTCTATCATTGTATCGTGTCATTTATTCATATTGCTGGAATTGTACATGTAATGGCAACCTAGTTTTAGCATAGATACACTCATTCTGCCTAAATTGAATCTTCATTAGCGTGTATATATACATCAGATTATTCATCAATAAAGTGTGTGAGAAAAGTTATATTCATTAAAAACAAATGGCAATGTTCTGTTCTATATGGTATCAGAGCCACCAACCTCTAACGAGTCACCGATCCAACTCATTACCATGTCTTCATCCTCTGATCAAAACCCAACTTTGAATCTCAACACCCAACCCCTTTCCGCAACAAATAAAAAAATGCATAGCCTTCAACATTACTGCTGCGGATGAAGCACTCCTCATTGGTATGATTTACTCAACTTAATCAAATGTACCCTCCGATGTCCTACCTCCACCGGGACTGCCGCGGATGAACTCTGCAAAATCCATTGGATTCGCTAGGATAAACTCATCCTGAGCGTGATTTTAGCATCCATATCTCCTTCAATCACTTACCTCAAAGCCACGACAAAAACCTCCTTCGAAGCCTGGAAAAAACTCTAAACACTATATGCTAGTCGCTCTAGAACTCGAGCTATGCAGCTAAAGGAAGAGCTCATCTTAATACAACGGGGCTCTCGATCAATCATTGAGTACCTTCATGCCGTGAAAACACTGTCTAATAAAATCGCAATCATTGATCATCCAGTTTTGTATGATGACTTAACTCTCTATGTTTTGAATGGGTTAGGCTCAGATTTTAGGGAGATTGCAGCACCTATTCGTGCCTAAGAATCATCACAGGGCTTTGAAAAATTACATGACCTCCTGATTGGCCACGATGTCTATCTCCGTCACCTTAAAGCCGCAACACAACAGTCGATTGTCTCTGCAAATTACACTAAAACAAAATTGTTTGCACCAGGAGGGAGTCAAGGATGGCTTAATAAAATGGACTCAACCCATGGGCCTCAAGGCCCAACCTGACAATTTCATGGAGCCTAGCATGATGGGCACAAATCCAACACTTACACAGGCTGACCATATAACTCAAACTAGCGCCATCATCCCAAATGCCAATTGTGTGATTCATTGGGCCACATTGCCAAATCATGCCATCAATTCCATGCCCAGCACACATCCATCAATTACACTACCTCATCAAATGGAATAGATAAATAATGGTTACTTGACTCAATTGCTTCCCACAATATCACTAGTGATCTGAACAATCTATCTATTCACTCTGAATATGATGAAACAGACAAAGACATTCTCGGTGATGGTTCAGGTTTGGTTATCTTACACACTGGTTCATTGGATCTGCATACCCCCACTGCACTTTTGCACTACGTGACACTCTTTATGTTCCAAATCTTACAAAAACTTAATTTTCGTACACCATTTTACTAAGCAAAATAATGTTTTTGTTGAACTTCACCCCTTTTATTTTGTTGTGATGGACAAGATCACGAGGGTACCTTTACTAAAAAGAGCATGTAGCAATGGCATCTACACCTTTCTGGGATCCATGATGATACCACCAAAAGTTGCTAACGTGCATGAACGAACATCTATTAACGGTCGACACAAGCGGCTTGGGCACCCATCCATCAAAATTGTTCACCATCTTATTAAGAAGTTTTCTCTCCCTACCATTTCATGCCAATAGTCTCATAAGTCATGCACCTCTTGATCTAATTTACATCGATGTATGGGGTCCTGCAAGCTACACTAGAATTCATTGATCACTACACAAAATATGTTTGGTTTTACCCGATGGTTGCTAAATGTGGTGTTTCTCTAATTTTTCCCCAGTACAAAAAGTTTGTTGAAAATAGATTTCAAAAATCCATCAAAGCCCTATATTATGATAATGGTGGGGAGTTTATTGCTCTAAAAAACTTTCTATTAGCTCATGGCATCACTCACCACACTACTACTCCCCATACACCACAACAGAACGACGTATCTGAACGTCGTCACCAATATCTTGTCAAAATTAGTCTCACCCTCTTTCATGATGCAAACCTTGATCCCTCTTTGGCCTTATGCTTTCCAAACTGCTTCCTACCTCATCAATAGACAACCCACTCCTCTCCTTTGTGGAAAATACCATTCGAAGCTCTTTTTGGTCAAAAACCAAATTATTTGAATTTAAAAAAATTTGGTTGTCCTTGTTATCCCCTCACACGACCCTATAACTCAAACAAAATGCAACCTAAATCCAAAGTCTATAGTTTTTTGGCTATTCCCCCACTCAAAATGCATATCAGTGCTTTGAAACCCAAGAAAAAAAATTAATTATCTCTTGTCATGTACTGTTTGATGAAACCCGGTCAACCCCCTCTTGCCCAAAACATGTCACCTCTACCTATTACCTAACACCAAGTCCTTTCCCCACACCTACCTGTCCCTCTCACCACCCAATAGCCTAACGAGTCCCGGTCATCATCGTCTAGTGCATCACTTTCATCGACACTTCCATCATCGGCACCACCGGAAGGTTCCCATGTCATTGCTTCTGATCCCTTATGTAATTTTTCTCCCTCTTAATCCTTGTCCTCTAATTCCTTGATGACATGATTTGCACATCATCTGCCCCTGATCCTCCCTCGGTTGATCTCCCACTCTAATCCCCCAATTGTCCTCCATACTCACCACCCTCTGAACCAGTACCTCCTCCTAATATCCACCCCCTTCAATCATACAAATCCTTCCCAACCACCCAACCGTCCCCAACAAACCCACCACATGACCACCAGATCAATGAACCAAAATTTCAAACCCAAATCCATCCATACCATGTCCAAACACCCTCTTCCACAAACCATTGAACCAACCAGTGTGACCCAAGCCATTTCTCAACCTCAATGGGGTATGGCTATGCCATCCAAACTCATTTCCCTGATGCAGCATGGTACCTGGGATCTTGTTTTACCTTCCCTAGACTCTAAACTAGTGGGATGTAAGTGGGTGTTCCGGGTCAAAAGGAATGCTAATGGATCTGTGGACCGATTCAAGGCTCAGTTAGTAGCCAAGGGCTACCATCAACTCCTTGGTATTGACTACTTTGAAACATTTAGCCCTGTGATTAAACCGACCACCATTAGAACTGTCCTATCTATTGTTGTCATGCATGGCTGGTCCTTGAGGCAATTAGATGTTAACAATGCATTCCTCAATGACAAATTAACTGAATCAGTGTTTATGTCATAGCCACCGTGGTCCAAAGATTTGTCAAAACCTAATCATATTTGCAGGTTAAACAAGACAATTTATGGCCTCAAATAGGCCCCTCAAGCCTGGTACTCAGCTCTAAAAAATGCTATCCTTCAACTAGGTTTTCATGGCTTTTTGGCTGATTCTTCACTATTCATTTACATTCCACTTTATGTTATTGCTTAGTGTACGTTGATGATTTAGTTATTACTGGAAATAACCCCTGTTTGTGGCTATTGTTGTGAAACAATTAGGTGCTAAGTTTTCTCTCAAGGATATGGGCGCTTTACATTTTTTTTCTAGGGATTGAGGTGATCCCTACTGCAGCAGGTTTATTCCTCTCACAACATAAATATATCCTTGAGCTTTTAGCGATGACAAGCATGGGTGGAGCCAAAGACATATCCACACCATTCTCCACCTCTTAGTCTCTTCGGCTAGATGATGGCATTGCTGTTGTGGACAACTCTAAATTTCGATGAATCCTCGGAAGTCTTCAATATCTCTCTTTGACTCGTACAAACATCTCCTTTGCAGTCAACAAACTCTCAGTTTATGCACATGCCAACTATATCTCATTCAACAACCACTAAGAGACTTCTATGCTACTTAAAACAAACCATTCTTTATGGTATTCAGCTTCACAAAGCAGGCTCTCCAGTTCTATGTACATTCTCCAATGCTAACTGGGTTGGCAACTTGGATGATCGAACCTCAACCTCAGCTTACATTCGCCTTTTGGGTTCCAATCCCATATCTTGGAGCTCCAAGAAACAACGAGTTGTTGCCCTCTCTTCAATGGAAGCTGAATATAAGGTCCTAGCCAATGTTTCCTTTGAAACAATTTGGTTATCCACCCTTCTTAAGGAACTTGCAGTCCTCCAGGCTGCCCACAACTTTTTTGTGACAATCTTGGTGCTACACACCTGAGTTTTAATCCAATAAATCATTCACGCATGAAACACATTCAAATCGACCTTCATTTTATGTGTGACTTGGTGCAAAACGGAAGCCTTGTAGTCCAGCATGCGTATACTCAAGATCACTTAGCCGATTTGCTGACAAAGCCCTTGTTGCGACAACGCACCTAATTATTATGATTCAAGATTGGTCTTGCAGATGTCCAATCTTGAGGCGGCGTATAAGGGAAGAATGCAAGACTTCACAAAATCTTCAATCAAACGAAACAAGAGCACATCCAGGCTAACATCATGCAGAAAACTCTATCATTTTATCCTGTCATATATTCATATTGTTGGAATTGTACATTAAAGGCAACCTAGATTTAGCCTAGATACATTCATTCTACCTAAATTGAATCTTTATTAGCGTGTATATATACATCAGATTATTCATCAATAAAGTGTGTGAGAAAAGTTATATTCATTGAAAACAAAAGGCAGTGTTTTGTTCTATAAAGGGGAATAATTACTATATTTTAGAAAAAAAACAATTGGGTATTTTGGTACAGAGAATGGGGTTAGAATTGGATAAAAATACAACAATGCAGACAACCTTTTAGGGTTAAAATGAAATAGAAAATGAATGAAAACAAAATAATATGTTGTTTATGGTTTCTCTTTATCTTTTAAGTTTTTTCAATTAAATCCTTAATTGAATGAGATTTCAAAAATTTATCCATTTTTATACTTGGGATAATTAAATTAGATCCTTTGAGTAACGCCTATTTAACATGGTCATTGGTCTTGGATATTTTTAATTTCATCCCCATCAGACCTTTAAACTTCTAATTTGTTTCAATCAAGCTTTTAATCACACCAACTAGGTTCTTTAAAGTTTAATTAGGTCACTAATTTTCTAATTATTTCAAATTGACCTTAATTAGTCCTTGAAACTTGATTTTCTTTCAATTAAGTCTCTAATAAGGTCAATTAATTTTTTTTTAGAGTTTAATTAAATCTAGAAACCTAATTTTGGCTAAATTGACTTCCAAACTCGATTTCCTTTCATTTAAGTCCTTAATTAAGTTAATTAAAGTCATTAGAAGTTTAATTAAGCACTTGAACTTCATTAATTCTTTCAATATTAGTCAAATTGACTCTTAGATTTAATTTTACTTCAATTAAGTCCATCTTTAGCCTATCTCGTCAATAACATTCCAATATGATTATTTGTATGGTCTTTTGACCTATTTGCAATTCAAAATTTAATATATATATATATATAATCTAAAAATATTTTTTGATTTTTATTATATGAATTAAAAGATTTTATTTTAACAAAATATAATTTTAAGGGACCTAAAATTAGGTTGTGATAGTTGTCCATCTTCTTACAATACTTACGATATAAAATCTTATAAGGAACTTTAGAAATACAAGTTCGTAAAGAAAATAAAATGGTTTGAAAACCTCCCTTATTTATAAGATAAATCCATTTGGGAGTATTGATATTTAGAATCAAGAGTTGGTTACCCTTGTAGATGTTTTAAAACTTAATTGTTTTAGAAATCAAGAGTTTTCTCTTTGTTTTAAAAAAATATTGTTGTTATTTGGGTGACCAATGTGTTGTGTGAGAAATATCAAGGACTTTTAAAACATGATTTGTGTTCAAATGGCCTACTTGTGGTCCTTGATTAAGTGACCTTTATGGGTTTATGATCAAGTATCGTGCCTATGGTATGTGATGGCGTGATCTGTTATTGGTGTGAAAAATCATTTAAAGCTTTGTTGGGTCCTTGTTTGTTGGAGTATTGCTAGACTCTATCTTTGTTAAAACCCTATTGAGTTTGTAATCAAATTAGACTTTTTAGGCTCATAATATTTATAGGTCTTAATTTGGTGGGCTTTTTCTAAAATTTCTTTTTTATTAAAACCTTGTTGGTTTTGCTATCATTGATATGGCCTTTAGTTAGTTGGCTTTCGACCTACATGAAATGGCAAAGAAGTCCCTTTTCAAATTGTTGGCAATTTTATATGGACCAATTTTATTTGTTTTTCTAAACAAATTTCTATCTTGCTCATCCATTTAAGAGGATTATTTTGTACCTTTTCATCGAGCATCTATTATGAAATATGAACTCAATTTGTTATTTTTTGTCTCGCTACTAGAAAAGTTTTGTTTCAAACTGCATTTTGTAATTAAAACCACCACTCTTTTTTTTCCATGGAATTTTTGTAAATTGAAATTGCCTTCATTTGATTTAGATGTTCTCATTCATTTAACATTTACCAAAATGCACACATACCATCATCATCAAGTATCATTCATGGTTTTAATAAAGTTCACCAAACCATCATTTTACTATTGGTTGCAATGAACTACTTACCCCTAACTAATTTAGATTTTATCTATTATAACTTTTAGGATCCAAAATGTTACACCTTGACTTCTTATCTTCCTAATGATGACTTTCAAAAAATGTCAACACCATCTTTGTGAAAGACTTTATAAACTTGGTCGATAACATTTTTTGTTTGAAAATCAATTTTTTAATATATATTTTAAGGATTGTATCCATTTACGTCTAATTGCTGTAATGAAATCATGAATATGTAATATAAAAATATTTCTTTGATCATGATAAAGAAACATGATTCAATACTAAGATGTAGCTTTCATGTTTATTTGGTTGACAATTGACAAGGTATGGATGAGAAGGAAATATTTATTAAAATCTAGGTTATCCTTAACTCAAAAAATATCCTTAAATTTTAACTCTTGTATTTTAAAAGAAAACTTATCCAATATGATCTTTAAACAAATTTCTTTAAGTTTTTAGCAAATCACCAGGGCTTTATCTTTTAAGAAAGAATAACTTGATCTTTTATGCATACAATATTGAAATTGGCAAAGACTAACTTATTGGTGTTGTCATGACTCTTATGAGAAAGTCTTTTTAATTTTGAGAAAGCTTTTTATTGGTTTAAGTTGCTCACTTGCTTGATTAGAAAAGACTCATTAAAGTTTTGTAATGCAAATTGTAGTTTAGTTATGAAAGATAATGAGTTACTAAGCTTAAAAAGTATTTTTAGAGCTTTTATAATTAGGACCACTATTATGTACTATTTCTTTCATTGTATTTATTTATCTTGCACTAATTTAAGCATCCTTATTTTTTTTACTTTGAATTGTCATTTTTGTTTTTCATTTTGGGCATGCCTCCTCATTTTAGATTACTCAAGATCTTTTGAGTTTTCATGGCATCTCTTTAATATCTCATTGTACGTGTCGCGAAGGCGATTTTTTTGCCCTTCGCACCCCGCCGTCCTCCCAGGATTGGGGGAGACAACGACGCGCGGTGAAAATGAGAGGTCTGTTTTATAGTCGCAAAATTACGACTATAATTATTAGGAGTCGCCACCTAGTATTAAGGTTACTAGGAACCTAGTGGTCTGCGAGAGTCTTGGGTAAGGGGACTTGTTGTGTAAGGAGAAGACACATCACCCCCAATGCACCCTAGCTAATGCAAGCTGCATTGTTGTTTTATAGTTTTTCCTAAGTTTTATTTTTTATGTCTTTTCTAAAGTTCGACGTAGATCTCTCTTCATGAGAGAATCTCTACCTCGTTAGGAGTTTGAAAGACTAACCAATGGAATTTTACACTGCATTAAAAAAAATATTTTTTGTTTGCGGGTGTACTTTACAATGTAATTTTACACCGCAATAAAAGAAAATATTTTTTAGTATCTCCATTTGTACTTTACAATGTAATTTTACACCGAGATAGCTAAAACAATTTTTTTTTTGATATTTTGGCCAAATTCCAAAGGATAATCATAAATTGATTACGATATCCAATTTTCATTTTAAAATATGAGAAAGATGCAACATATATATTTTTTTTATGAAAAATAAAAATGGAAAAATCTTGGAATTCGGCCGTATGCACGAAAAAAAATAATTTTTTGTATTTTTTATAATAATATTTTTTGTTTTCTTTTTAACAAAAATAATAATAATAAAATAATAAAATTTTCAAGATGGGCCTAGCCCAACCATGTGAGAACTGGGTTGGGCCCAGCCTGGCCAACTAGGGTGGGCCGAGAGCAGCCCAGTTCACCTACACCTACACAATATATATATATATATATATATATATATATATATATATATATATATATATATTACGCTGCCACGCAATTCATGCAGCATGCATAGTAAAGTGGTGGTCGACCGACCACCACGAGGGGCTCACTTGCCACTGCCATCGGATAGAGAAACTGCCATCGGATAGAGAAGATCGAGGTGGTTCTTCTTGTCGTGGTGGTGTCCGAAATGGAGGCCCATGGCGGCTGGGAGGAGCTCCTAAAGTTGCGGTCTACTGCTGTGTTCGCGTTGCTGCAGCTGCTGTGTTCATGTTGAGCTTGCCAGAGAGAGAGAGACGATGGTGATCGGCTAGCTCCTTCTTGAGGGGAGAGAGAGGGCTGCAATGCAAGGCTGATAGTGAAGATGGAGAGGGAGAACTGTCACCGGCGATGGAGATGATGGGTTGCTGTTTTCGTTGTTGAGGGAGGCGAGAAGGGGTTGTTTGTGCTGTTTTCTAGAGAGAGAATCGTCAACTAGAGGAGAGAGACAACTAAACACTGCAACTCGGGGAGAGAGAGGGAGAATTGTCACCGACGATGAAGCTACCGGAGATGGAGAAGAAGTGCCGAGGGAGACGAGGGTGTGGCCATTTGTGTGATTTTCCCTGGTTTCTCTTATTTTTATTTGCTGAAAATCTCTGTGTATAATCAGAACTTCCCCCCTATTTTTCACTAGTTTTCTCTCAGCCTTCTTGCTCGTTTTTTTTTCTCTTTTTTTCTTTGTTTCAAAACTTCCCTAAGTGTCATTTTTTTCCCGTATGATCCCCCCTTTTTGCTTTGATTTCTCTTGCCTATTTATAGGCAAATGAGGTAAGGTACAGGCATGGAGGTGTTGTCCATGAGATTGTGTGGCAGAGGGAGTGGGTTGAAGGCATGGAGGTACAGGAATGGGTGCAACATGGTGAAGGTGATGGCCAAGCATGCTGCTGCCACGACTTTGACATTTTTTTTTTAATTTGAAATAAATAGGTTGTGACAAAAAGGATTTTTCGATGAGAAAAAACCAGGAAGAACAGGTTTTTTTTTGTTCAATTTTGACTTCTGATTTCACCAAAAAAAGTTTCGTTAGTGAAAATTTCGATCGTCTCAATTTAACCCACATTAAGTTTCCAAACTTAATTTCTCACTAATTAAGCCCTCAATAAAATTAATTTAACCCATTTAAAGTACAAGGAGGCTCTTGCGCTTAATTAAATCCTTCAATTGGACTCTCAATTAATTCAGAAGAGTTTCGTCATCGAAAATCTCAATCTTCTCAATTTAACCCAAATTAAGCTTTCAAACTTAATTTCTCACCAATTAAGCCCTTAAAAAAATAAATTTGACCCATTTAAAGTATAATTAAGCTTTTGCTCTTAATTAAACTCTTCAATTGAGCTCTCAATTAATTCTGAAGTATAATTACAATCGGCCGATGATTATATCAAATTGGCCCACAAAAAATATAATTATGTCTTCCTACTTAATTTGTATGTAGATTTATCCAAGAATAAATTATTTTGGCCTTCAATCTGCATTTTACTTCATTTATGGGCAAAAAAGAGGTACGACCAGAATTTCGAAAACGTCCAAAGTTTCCACATTAATTTTTCTAGCCGACACGAGCCCTTTTTATTTTATTTTATTTATTTATTGGTATATTTTAAGGAATCACCCAAAAATTAGGTGATGGCAGTACGGTATGATACTAATCAAGGATTTTACAAAGAAAAACTTATTCAAACTTATATAGGAACTTGATGAGATCAAACCATCAAGGATCCATTAAAGGTTTCATTTTGTCCAATTACTAGGTGAGGGCTAAGAGGTTCAAATAAACCTTTAATTAACTTCTTCAAGATACATGGGCTAAGGTGGACTTTAAAAGGATTTGCAATAATACAAAGCAAGCTTGATTAATCTGATTCATGTTCAAGAGGTTATGGTGGAACCAAGACAAGGATTGAGAGAAGAAGATTATATTTGGATAGTTTGACCTTTATTTACTCTTTTGGTCACAACTAGATATAAAGATCAAGTTTTATTTTCATTCTAGTTGGGATGGAAACTATATTTCCATACCTTTCCAACGCTATATAGCTCTCTTTCTAATTCATTAGGATGAGAGAGAGAGTCATTCATTTTAAGTTGTGTTTTGCTCCTGCCAAACAGACAACGGAAATAACAAACTTGTCTTATTTAATTGGTTGAGCTATCAAATTTATTTATTTGAGAGGAAACATTTTTTTAAGTTTTAGCCTTGCTTATTTTATTTATTTTAATTAGTTTGGACTTGTTTTAGCTTGGGTTGATTATTATATAAATTGAGCTGCCACATAAAAAAAAGAAATAAAGAGAGGAAGAAATCACATTTTGAGTTTTGGCCGAATACATGCTTGAAGAAACCTTGATCATTGGGAAATTGGTTAGTCTTGACTCGTTAATCATTAGTAGTCTTGATTGTGGTTCTTTAAATTTAGAGACTTACGTTAATCTGTAATTGCTTAGCTTTTTTTGATTCTCTTCTCTTTCGTTTCTTCATATCATCATATTATTTGTAATTTGCATTACTATTCATAAATGAGTCTAAATCAAATTTATAAATTTACTGCATGGGTGGTTAATGCTTTTTCCTAAATTGTTGCTAAGTGATTTCAAGAACAAAAGAAAGGCAATTTGAGTGGAAAAAGGCAAAGGGAGTACATTTGAGTGGAAAACCTATAAATCTGTTTTTTCCTAAATTGTTGCCAATGATTTTGTGCAATAATAAAAAAAGAAAAAAAGGAGATAATTTCTTCTAGTAGTGTCACCGAAAAGGAAAGGATTTCCGAAGGATGGGCTATCTAAAATGCAAAAATAGATGGAGTTCTTGTTTGGAGAGATGATGAGTAGGTTTGAAAAATTGGAGACTAAGGTATCAAGTGGGCTTGGGAAAAAGTATAGAGAAGCTAGGAAAGGGGAGAGTGTTGTTAGAAACTTTGTAGATGAAGCCGAGAATGATCTTAACCATTGTAGAGGGAAGAGAGGTACGAAAAATGGCCAAGAATGGGGCATATTTGACCACCTAGTGATTTTTAGCATAAAGGGATTTAATGATTTGTGGGGATGTAGACCAAAATATAGGTAGTATTAAGTTAAAAATCTCAACTTTTAATGGAAAAACTGACCATGAAGCTTACTTAGATTGGGAAAAAAGGTGGAGATGATTTTTGACATCCATAGGTACTTTAAAGAAAAGAAGGTTAATTTAGTTGCAATGCAGTTTACTAATTATGCCATGGTTTGGAAGGAGAGATTGGTGGTAGAAAGAACAAGTAATAGAAAAAGACTAGTTAGCACGTGGGAAGAGTTGAAGACAATAATGAAGGAGAGGTATGTTCCTAAATACTATTATAGTGAGTTGTTTAATCGTTTACAAATGAATACACACGGTAGTAAGAGTATAAAGGAGTGTAAAAAAGAATTAGAGGTGGTTATGATTATAGTTAATATTAATGAGGATGAGGAATTTACTATATCTAGGATCTAGGTATTTGAATGGCTTGAATAGAGACATAACTAATGTTGTGGAGTTGCAATCATATATTGATTTAGAGGAGTTACTACACTTAGCCATTAAGGTTGAAGGATAGTTGAATGGCTGAACCATTTTTCTTGATTGTAAAGACACAAAAACCTTCAAATTTAAAGAACTATGAGATTTATACCTCTATTTATTTTCAATTTATATGATGAATGAATATGTTTGTCTTTCTATGCATATTTTTATGATTGTTTTTCTCAATTGCTAGAGGAGTCTCTAAGCTTTTATTGTGAGCAATTTATTGCCAAGTTTGCTATAAAAATTGGAAATATGGTATATAAACTTGTGCAACAACTGAGTTTAATAATTTTAGCGGATATATGTTATTAATCTAAGGGAGAACACTCGAAAATCAACATGAATTGCAAACAGTTTTGTTGTTTAGGTTAATCAATTTATCTAGTTCTTAAGGCTGCCATTAAACTAAATCATTACTACAGACATTATGATTGTTGGTTGGTTAGGGTTAGTTATACAATGCATCTATTAACTAACTAACATTAAGAAAAGATGAGAACATTAGAATATAAATTGAAGTTCATTTCAATGATCAAATATGATTTTCATAGGTGGATTTTTTTATTTATGACAAAGTTTTGTTTTCTTGATAAATTTATATTTATTTAATTATGCCTTAGTCTAGATAATCACCAACCAAACCCTTTAATTATATAAAAATTGAACTAAACCTTCTCCGTGTGATCAATCCATTGCTTACTCTATGATATCTTGTGTGTTTTAAGATAGGATAATTAATTCATGGGACCGCAAGATCACAACAAATTTTGGAGTTGTTTCTAGGCAAGTAGGGAAGTGAGTTTAGTTGATTCTTGTGCTGAGATTTTTGTTTTTTTATTTTTATTGTTTTTTTTAATAAAAAGACATTGTTTTTTGGTTGTGATAGCGGTACTGTTCAAATCAGGTTGTTTGGCAAAATTAGGTCCCAACCTTTTATTTCCTAAAGGGAAACATTGTTATAAACAAGAATAGTGGCCTCTGGCTTGAAGACCCACCCTATAGAGGCCAAATCTCGTTGTTTTCTAGGGTATTTAGGCAGTTTTTGTTTTTTAGTTTAGGACTTTCGTTCAATTTCACTACTTTCAATCTTTTGTGTAATTGATTTCTTTTGAGTTTTTTTCACTATTTATGCCTGTAACATTTTCTACTAGTTAGAGTCAAGTGCATGTAGATCTCAAAATAAAAAAATAATTTACATAAGTTATGAAAGGAGTACCATGGTAGTTGCACCACAACAGACACTCAAGGAGCTCGTTACTCCTAACATAGAGAAACAACAATTGTGCATAAACATCGACAATATTGTCAACTCCAAACTCAAGCCTGGGTTTATAAACTTGCTACCAACATTCAATGGACTTACTTGAGAAGATCCTCATACTTATCTCAAGGAGTTCCATATGGTTTGTGTTGACATGAAACCAAATGGAATTAACAAAGAACAAGTTAAATTGAAAACTTTCATTCTCTTTAAAAGTGGCAACAAAGACTTTACTTTTCCTTATTCTTCCTGGTTCTATTGGAACTTGGAATGACATGAAAAATATCTTATTTGAAAAGTACTCTTAAGTTTCCAACAAAAATATCTTATTTGAAAAGGAATGAAATATGTGGGATTCAACAATAAAAATACACTCTTTGAGTATTGGGAAAGATTTGAGTAACTTTGCGATTAATGTCATTATCATCAAATACCCGATCAATCACTTATTTAATATTTTTATGAGGGATTGAGCCTATTGAAAGTAGTATCATTCATGCAACAAATATAGAGGCATTAGTAGATAAGACACTTGATGTTGCACACTAATTGATCTAAAATATGGCAGCCAACTTGAAACAATTTTGCACCCATGAAGATTTCTCAAACAAATAAGTAAATAAGGT
Organism: Salix exigua; assembly: GCA_032356905.1. Lineage (NCBI taxonomy): Eukaryota > Viridiplantae > Streptophyta > Magnoliopsida > Malpighiales > Salicaceae > Salix > Salix exigua. Next base: position 11,675,329 of record CM063604.1, read on the forward strand.
ATCTATACCAACCTTAAGAAAAAAGTTAATGATCTTACTTCTCTTATGTGTTATTTGGCTTATGGAAATATACAACAGGTGAAAGTTTGTAGTAAATGCTCTTTACAAAGACATGCTTAAGATATTTGTCCAACAATGTAAGGAGATTACATTGAACAAGTTAATGTAGTTGATGGACCATTCAATAAACAACATTTGCATAAGTATGATCCCTTTTCCAACATGTACAATACTAAATGGACAGATCATCCAAACTTACATTATAGGAACTTGCCTCAATAAGGCACTCAAGGTTTACAATCCATCCCTATGGATTTCGACATACCATTTGTGAAAGAAAAGCTCTTGAATTCACAAATTTTAATGTCATGGGTCATCAAGTGATGATCTTAAAAAGATGATAAAAACCATATCTTTGAACACAGTGACCTTGCATTAAAATGTCATGTCTCTTCAATAGGTAACAAGGTCAAGTATGGAGAAATAGAGCAAGTAGCTTCAAGTGTAAGAAAATTTAAAACACAAATGAATGGAAAATTGCCCTCCTAACCATTGAATCCAAAGAAGAATTTAAGTGCAATCATGCTATAAAGTGGGAAAGTACTTAAATAGAAAAGGTTGAAACAAATTGATATGGAGGAAGAAGAGGAGATAGAAACTAAAGTGAGCATAAGAAGAAATATCCTCTTCCTCCACAAACTGAAATAATAACCATTACTCCAAAGGTAGGTCCTAACTTAATGAATTCTAGTTTTAAGAACATCTCCCCCTTTCATGTGAGATCCTATAGGTCAAAGAAAGAGAAAAAAGAATAAGATATTTTCAAGAAAGTAGAACTCAACATTCCTTTGATTGATGTTACCAAGCAAATTTCAAAGTATACCAAATTCTTGAAGGCATTGTGTACTAACAAGAGAGTGTTCGAGCTAAAAGATTATGAAATGGTAAGTATAGGTGAAGTTGTATTTGCTTTTGTTCAAAAGAATTTGTTTTGAAGCAAAAAGACCACGGTGCGTTTACTATCCCATGTGCTATTGATAATGCTAGTTTTAAAAGGGCTTTATGTGATTTAGATACATCCATTAGTGTTATGCCTCAACATATGTATGATTCTCTTAGTCTTGAGCCTGTTGCGACGATATTTTTTTCGCTCTTTGCGCCTCGCCATCTGCCGGATTTGGGGGAGACAATAGCATGCGGTGAAAATGAGGGGTGTTTTTTATAGTCGCCACCTAATATTACGGTCATTAAAAAACCTTTTGGTTTGCGAGAGTCTTGGGCACTTGTTGTGCAAGGGGAAGACGCATCACCCCCAATGCACCCTACCTAAGATAAGCTGCATTGTTGCTTGATTGTTCTTCTAACTTAAAAAATTTACACTACATTTAAAAAAAAACATTTTTTTGTGGGTATACTTTACAATGTAATTTTACACTGTAGTTAAAAACCTTTTTTCTAATCTACGGATGTACTTTACAATGTAATTTTACATCGTAGTTAAAACTATTTTTTTTATCTACGGATGTATTATACAATGTAATTTTACATTGTAGTAAAATATTTTTTTATCTACGGGTGTACTTTACAATGTAAATTTACACCCCAATAGTTAAAACAAAATAATTTTTCAATTATTTTTGAATTTTTGGTCAAATTCCAATCGATAATCATAAACTGGTTACAATATCCAATTTTCGTTTCAAAATATGATAAAGATGCAACATATTTTTTTTTTTTTATGAAAAATATGATCGAAAAAACTTTGGAATCTGGCTATATGCACGAAAACAAAACATTTTTATGTTTTTGAAATTTTTTATTTTTACATTTTTTCTATTTTTAAAATAAACTAAAACAAAATCTCTGACTGTCCAGCCTTATGGCCTGAGAGGCCCATCAGGGTGGACTGCCAGCCCTTGGTGGGCCTAATGGCCCGCCCATTTTCCTTGCTAGGCCTCGTCCCCGACCTAGCCAGCCCACTGTTCTGCATAATGCAGAACAGTGGCACGGGGGAGTTAATTAATTCACTCCCCCGTGCATGAAAATACCATGAATGTGGTGTTTTTGGAGTGTGATGAACGACGTACTTGTTAATACTGTTGTGTAGAGGACGTAGAGGTTGTTCTTTAGATCATAGTGCCGTCAGAATTGGTGGCCTGTGGTGGCCGGAGTGAGCGTCGGAAGTTGAGGTGGATCAGGTTACCGGGGTTGAGGTGGAGATGCTGATGACGAAGGGATGGTGCAAGGTGGTCGGAGTGGGTGGCCTGAGTTGCTGAAACAAGAATGAGAGTGAGAGAGCGGTGACCGTTGATTTTTTTAGAGAGAGAGAGGGTTGTAACTGGCCGAGAGAGACAAAGGGGGAGAGAGAGACGTCGAAGCTGGGGAAGCATTTTTATTTGTCTTTGTTATTTCCCCTATAATTTTCAAAATGCTTTGTTCTTCTCCCTGGCTCTCCCCCTTGGTTATTTCTTTGTTTCCCTCTGTTCTTTCTGGTGTTTTTTTGGTCTATTTTTTTCTTTCCTGCGAATGGTGCAATTTATAGGGGAAAAGACATAGATTTTGTATGTGTGTTGTTACCTCGGTCTTTGAATTTACAGAGGGCTAAGGGGCATGCCATGTTGCATATTGTTCCTGCACTGTTCAAGTGTCGGAACAGTCCAGGAACATGCAAAATTGATTTTTAGGAGGTGTGAGAAAATACAATTTGGTCCCTCAATGTTTCATTGGTTCAATTGCACCCCCAATTAGTTAAATTTTTTTAATTTTATGCAATTTTATCCCTGTCAAAATTTCAACAGCAACCTTAAATTTGCGTGCCTTTTTTATTTTGGTCATTGGCTTCTAATTTGTGCGATTGGACAATTTTGTCTCCGAAAACTCCAAACTTCTCCATTGAACCCAAATTACACTCAAGAACTGGATTTCAAATCGATTAAGCCCTCAATAAAATTAATTTGATTAATTTAAAGTATAATTAAGTCCTTGTACTTAATTAAATCCTTCAATTGGATTTTAAATTAATTACCGATCATAATTAAACTTTAAATTGGTTAACGATTAAATTGAATCAACCCATGAAAATATAATTATGTCGTTCAACTTAATTTTTACACAAATTTATCCAATGATAAATTATTTTACCTTAAACCCGTACTTTCCTCTATTTTTGGAACAAAAGAGATACGATCGGACTCGCGAAAATAAGCAAAATTTCCATATAGATTTTTCTACCCACGCTGACCGCTTTTATTTTATTTTTGTTATTTTTCATTGGATTTTGGGGAGTAACCTAGAAATTGCGTTATGACAGAGCCATTGATTAAAACTAATATCATAATACAACTTGTTGATCATAGTTTTTTTTATCCACTAGGTTTAATAAAAGATATCATAGTGAACATTAATAGTTTGGTTATTCTATCTAACTTATATTCTTAATATGAGAAATGATTCTAGTGATCATCAAACAACACTCCTATATTGTTTGGGAGTCCTTTCTTGAAAACTGCTAACATTAAAAATTGATTATGGTAAGGTACTTTGTCTATGGAGGTAAGAGATGAAAATATTGAATTTAATTTTCCTGATGCAATAAAATATCTTTACAATAATGTTTATTGTATCACATGTTTTAACCAAATTGATAAGAGTGTGTACTGAGTTTTTGATTTTGGCTTTGATGTATAACTATGATTTTCTTGAGATAGAAAAGATGGATTGACACATATGTACTCCTTCAAATATGTAAGAATTAGCATATATATTGCAAGTATTGTAGACCATTGCTCCTAGTAATGTCTTTGTTATTTAGTACTTTCTCATAAAAGGTTATTATTATCTATTTTACAGGCCCCGAGTTTAAATTGAAATCCTTGCTTGATAATTTAAAGTATGTATTCATTGGAGACAACAATACACTTCATGTTATCATATCAAAAGGTTTGATAAGCACTAGTCCCTCGATATGTATGCATCACATACTTTTGGAGGACAATGCAAAACCAACAACGCAAATGTAAAGGTGTTTGAACCCATTTATGATGGAGATAATGAAATTTGAAACTATTAGATGTAGATGTCTAAAATTTTCCTATAAGGATGATTTTTTGCTCACTTTGAACTCAATTTTCTTGTTGCTCAATGCCTGAAATCCACCCTTATTTATAAGAGGATGAAAGAGAGACATCTTGTCTTTATTGGGAATAAATCTTGACCATTTATTCATTGAACTTAGTGAAGAGATGACACATTAAATGTTTTACAAAAGTAGTAGCTTAATTAGCCTTTTGAGTATAAAAATATAGGAAAAGTATGAATAGTAAACTAGATGACATCGTCTCATCCTTTTCTCTTCAAAACAACAATGTTTTGGATTTAGGGTTTGAATTTAGGAATTTGGTGAAAGTTCAATTTGGTTATTTGTCTTTTTATTTCTTTTACTTTCACCCCTTATTGGCTTTAAACTTTTAATTTTATGCATTTTTATCTCTAGCAAACTTCAACATCAACTTTAAATTTCAACACCTTTTTCATTTTAGTCTTTGGTATTTGATTTATACAAATTGATAGTTAATTAACCATTAAACTTTCAATTCTCTTCAATTTCATCATCATCATCTTAATCAATTAAATCCCTAAAGTCCGATACCTTTTGCAAAATTGTCTTTAGCGAAGAATTTCTTCAATTTGACCTTGAATTGAACTTAAACTTTTGATTTTGTTTCTATTTTACTTTTGAATTAAATCAAATGTCCTTGTAAAAATTATAATATATTGAATTAGCCCCAAAACTTAATTTTCACCAATTAAGTCCCTAAAAGAATTAATTTGATCTATTAAAATTAATTAGGTCATTGTACCTAGTTAAATCCTTTAATTTGACACAAATTAATTCTTAAACATAATTAAACTTTAATTTTATCGGTGATTAAATCAAATTGGTTTATTAAGTCTCTAATTATGCCATTGGACTTAATGTTTTGTGTAAATTTGGAAATTAATCATTTATTTTAACCTTAAATCTATATTATCTCTTTTGTTTTAGGTTCAACAGGGTATGATTGGGCTCTTGTCTTCATCCAAAAGTTTTGTTTTCTTTTGTTGCATACTTAAGGTCTTACTCAACCAACCTTTTTCTAAATTACCATCCTCTTAGTTATTAATTATATTATTATTATTATTATTATTTTGTAAGGAAACTTTAAAGGGAAACATAGAATTTGGTTACAACAAGGTTTATTATATAAGCGACTTCAATATGTACAAGACTTCATATCATGATCAATTGCATCATCATCAGAGTTTTCAGCTATGCTTTCTCCTTTAAATGAAAGTGCAACTGTAAACTCCAATGATTAGGATAATAATGATGCTCTTAATCATGAAATGAGGTTTCATACACACCAAAATCCCTTATATGTGACAAGACTAAGAAGAAAGTTTGATGATAGATTTTAGCCAAATAAGGATCTTAACCAAGGGAGGAAGTTTGATAATCATGATGATTTTAGTATCATAAAACATAAAATTGTAACATTTAAGGGAAAGAGTGATCTACAAACTAATTTAAATTAGAAAAAGGTGGAATTTATGTTTGACCACCATTGATATTCAAAGGGAAAAAAGGTAACACTAGCTATAATTAAAATCATTGATTATGTTATTATTTGGTGGGATCATCGTATTATATGCAGGATTTGTAATGGAGAAAGTCTTGTTGGCATTAGATTTCATGAAATCGATGATGAGAAAGAGATTTGTTCTTGATCATTATTATAAGAAAGTATATAATAGACTGCAATCTTTATCTCGAGGTTTAAAAAATATTATTGAATATTTTAAGGAGATGGAAATAACTATGATTAGTGTGGAAATTGTGAGATTATAGAGGAAGAAGAATGAAAGAAGAGAAGGGGTTGTTTGAGAGAGAAGAAGATATTTTGACTTTCAATTCAGTTGGCCTTCTGTTATTCTATTTCACACACAATACATGCTCTATCGTGAGATATATATAACCATATCTATGTATGTATTGTAATGTATGCATACTCATAGTATGCATACATTTCCACTTCATACTCTATCATCCCCCCTCAATCACAGGCACACATAAACCTAGCCTGAGATTGCGACAGTGAGTAAGAATAAAGGAGAACTCAGCCCCTTGATGAGACAAATTGAACCTCCAGCTGCTTGTTGGCCACCCTCTCACGGACAAAATGCGCATAAATTTCAATGTGCTTTGTGCATTGATGTTGCACAGGGTTAAAAGACAATGCAATCACAGACAAATTGTCACAAAAAAGAACAGGAGGCTGATGAAGTGGAATGCATAAAAATTGCAACAGCTGCTTGATCCAATCAAGCTCAGCCGATGCCGAAGACAAAGCCCTGTACTCAGCCTCAGTGGAGGATCGGGACACCATCTGCTTCTTTTTAGAAGACCAAGAAATGGGATTGGAACCAAGAAACACAACCAAGCCAGTTGTTGATCGTCGATCATTAAGATCACCAGCCCAATCAACATCACTGAATGTAGTGAGATCTAAAGACCTTTTCTGATAAGTAATCTTGACAGAGAGAGTGCCCTTGAGATACCTGAGAATGCATTTAACAACCACAAAACGATCCACCAAAGGGTGTTGCATAAATTGGCACACCTGATGAACAACAAACGCAATGTTAGGCCTGGTAAAAGTGAGGTATTGTAGAGCACCTACAACACTGCGATACAAGGATTATCAAAAGGCTCTCCATCATCCTTGAGTAAGCGCTGATATGGAAGACAAGGGGTAGAACACGGCTTGGCCGCATGCATATCAGTCTTACGGAGCAAACCCTATATGTAATTGGACTGGGAGAGAACCAAACCAGCAGAAGTATGAAGAATTTGAACTCCCAAGAAGAAATGGAAATCTCTTATATCAATGATTTGAAATTCTACAGTGTGGGATGCAATGACCTGATTAATAACAATACTATCACTCCCCGTGATGATAATGTCATCAATATATACCAGCAAGATAATAATCCTCGCATCCAGATATTTTACAAAGAGTGAAGAATCTGAATACTTATGATGAAATCCCAAGGATGGCAGAAAAGAGGTGAATCTGTCATTCCATGCACGGGCGACCTACTTCAGACCGTAAAGAGATTTATGCAATTTGCATACAAGTTGAGGTTGTGCTCGATCAATGAAACCAGGGGGTTGCGACATAAACACTTCCTCATTAAGAATGCCATGTAGAAATGCATTCTTAACGTCAAGTTGATGTAAACCCCAACCAAATTGTGCAGCAAGTGCCAACACTATCCTCACCATAGTTGGCTTTACCATCGGACTCCCCATAGTCCAAGCCATGTTCTTGACTAAAACCTTGAGCAACCAATCGAGCCTTATGCCTGGCATTGGTCCCGTCAGCATGCCTCTTGATTTTAAAAATCCATTTACATCCAACCAAATTTTTATTAGATGGCAGAGGCATTAAACTCCATATATGTTGCGACTACAAAACAACAATTTCATCATTCATGGTTTCCAACCAAACAGGGATGGTCAAAGCAACTTTGTAACTACTAGGTTCAACCAAATTCAGATCAGCCATGGTTGTGGCAGTAGAAGTTGCAAGACAAGCCTTCTTAAAAATACCACTTTTACTCTTTATTTGCATAGGATGCAAGTTCATATTTGGAATATGAAGAACCACTGAAATACACTCTGGTCTGAAAGAATCAATTGAGGCTTGATTACCTTCTAATGAATTTATAGAATTGGATGCAGGATCAGCAGGTATGGACGATAATTGCAAAGGGACAGCAATAGTAGACTCTAACGCAAAGGACACAGGATTGGACAAAGAGTGTGAAGATGAAGACGTGTGACCTAAAATATGTGAAATAGCAGAAGGAAAGACTACAATGTTGTCATTGGTAACAACGGGAAAGGGCACATGTAAAGACAGGGAAGGAGATGCAGTAGTGCCCTTAACACTAGTAGCTAAATCAACATATGGAAAGACATGCTCATTAAAAATTACATGTCTAGTGATATATGTGCGTTTGTTGTCAATTTTATAACAAAGATAGCCTTTATATTGAGAGGCATGTCCCAAAAATACACACATAATCGTTTTAGGTTGTAACTAATGAAGCCTATAAGGTCTCAATAGTGGAAAACAAGCATAACCGAAAAGGCGTAAGTGAGACACAGGAGGAGTAGTTTTGAATAAAATCTTGTAAGGAGATTTATTCTGTACGATCACAGATGGCATGCGGTTGATAAGATATACAAACGTATGTACTGCATAGGTCCAAAATGAAGCTGGAAATTTGGCATGTTGGAGTAATGTAATTGTAGTTTCAATTAAATGTCTATGTTTGCGTTCAGTAAGACCATTCTATTCAGGTGTATAGGGGCAAGTTTTTGGATAGACAATTCCTTTTGAAATTAAGAATTTTTGGAGTTGTGTATTGACATACTACCCCCATCACTTTGCAGAATTTTAATGGAACAAGAAAATTGTGTTTGAACATAGAAATAAAATTTGACAAACACAGAACAAAGATCACTTTTATTGACTAGTGGAAATAACCAGCAATAACGCGAAAACTCATCAATAAAAGTCACATAGTATTTGTAACCATCTATTGAAACACAAAGAGACGGACCCCAAACATCACTATGTATAGTGTGAAATGGGATTACAGATTTATGAGTACTGGACTAAAAAGGAAGTTTTGAAAATTTTCCCTGAAGACAGCTATGACATTCAGAATTATTAGAATCAATTAGACATTTAAGATGAGATTTGTCTAACATCATCGTAGCAATTTTATTAGATGGATGACCTAACCGATGATGCCAAGTGGACGAGAGAACTAACTGACCAAGATATGACCGAAATGACTGACGATGAGGAGCAAAAGGTAAGGAATAAAGTCCATTACTGCATTGCCCTTTATATATAATCCTCCCTGTGACCTTGTCCTAAATCCAAAAATAGAAAGCATCAAATATTAGCCGAAACTGATTATCCAAACATAAACGATGGACCGACAATAAATTCTGAATCAATTGAGGCACATGTAAAACAGAATTGAGCTTAATGAGTGTTGTATGTGTTGGAATAATTGAATTTCCAACATGTGATACCAGCAAACCTTCACCGTTTGTTGTTTGGACTGTATCATTTGTGAGATACGTAGTGGATGATGATAAGTTGTTCAAATCGATTGTCATATGGTTTGTTGCACCCGTATCAGCTATCCACACTAGAGCAGAATTTTGAGGTTTATGCAGACCTGAATTCTGAGATTGCTGCAAATGAATACTGTTCTGAGATGGTTGCAGAACAGTATTCATTGCGTGGATGGCATTTTGCTGCACATAATGGTCCTGAGTTGTAGGATAAGTAGGCTGATAATCCTGAGCTAAAGAGTAGCCTGTATTGCCCAAGATTTTAGGCCACTGTTATTGTAAAAACAATACAATGTGTTGTGATTGTTCCTTCCACAAATATGACACTAAAGCTTCTCACTTCTGTTCAGTGCACACACTAGAGCCATATGACCTGTAGCATTGCATAATTGGCACACCAAGTTATTGGACATTGATGGAGAAGACTGATACGGGCCAACAACACCAGAATTCATGACTGCCATATCATGCATTCTGGTGTGAAATTGATTCTTCTGCTGAAAACTCCTCTGTTGCGAGCCAAATCTTCCCCTTCCCCTGTTTCTATGAAATGGTTTATATCCACCATTTCCATATCATTCCACGAGACTGTTGAAAATGCACTTGTGGTGCAGGTGCAGATTTCGCAACAGTGTGCATAACACTAAGATACGCAGGGGTGGCAAAAATTGAATTATCCACAATTCGTTCTTCAGCCAATAACTGTGATCTGAATTCCTTTAAAGGAATTACACTCTCCCTACCTCTTACCACACATCTGTGTTGTACTCAGGAGGTAGTCCATTCAAGGCCAAGATCACAATGTCTTAATCTACAAAGAACACTCCAGCTGCACTTAGATAGTCTCTTGCTTCTTTTATCTTTAACAGATATTGACTTACAGAATCAGTGCCTTTCTTAACATTTTGCAGATCAGACTTCAGTTAAAAAATGCTAGTTTTGGACACTGTGGGAAAATGCTCCTTCAATCTATTCCACAGGTCTCTTGAGCTTCTACTATCGATAGCACATGACATGGCTATAGGTGATAAGGTAGCAATGATCAACTGCATGACAGCTCTATCATGCATCTTCCATATCAGCACATTCTCGGAATCATCACTGGAAGATGAGGTCGAAATGTTCAAATCACTCTCATCAAGGGGACACAAGTGAGAACCATCAACAAAGCCAATTATTCCATTACTTTCTAGCAACAATTGCATTTGAAAATCCCAATTTAGGTAATTTTAATCAACCCAATTTCACATTAATAGATGTGGATATTGTTGAAATCAAACCTACAATTGGTGACTGAAGGATTTGTAGTTGCGATGTAGTAACCATTGCTGGTGGATGAGCAGAAATTCACAGAGGCGTTTTATCTCACACTTTGTGGAGAATCAGTGATTATCCAGTAGTTTTTCCAAGAAACTACTAAGAAAATAAAATTTGCAGTAGCAGCAATTTTGTCAAATCAATTTGACAGATTTGGGGAAGCAGATTGTTTGAGAATTTATTGATTCAGTGTGTTTGAGTGAGCATTTGAAGCTCTAATACCATGTGGAAATGGTGAGATTACAGAGGAAGAAGAGAGAAAGAAGAGAAGGGGTTGTTTGAGAGAGAATAAGATATTTTGACTTTCAATCCAGTTGGCCTTTTGTTATTCTGTTTCACACACAATACATGCTCGATTGTGAGCTATATATACCCATATCTATGTATTTATATATTGTAATGTATGCATACTCATAGTATGCATACATTTCCACTTCATACTCTATCAATTAGAACTATTATTTCTGAAGATGGAGAAGCTATAATAACTAGATTTTAAAAATTATTGAAATAGAGATATTGATAATGTGGTTTTATTATAGTATTATTTAGAAATTAAAGATATGGTGTATATGGCTATAAAAATGGAAAAAAAATTAAAAAGAAAAGGTATTGCAGGATCAGACAATTATATGAGATTTTTTAGCGTCGGAAATCCAATTTTAAAAGAATAAATAATACACAAAGAGAGGCAATAGGAATACCTAAAGTTATAGAATTCTCATATATATATATATATATAAAAGATTGTGGAAATACATAGAAAAAAAGGAAGAAATAATATCCAATAGAAGTTTAAACGAGAGATTAAGTATTTTAGGCTTTGATAATAATAGCAAATTATAAAAATATACGTTAGTCTTATTTAAATTAGTTGGACTATTGTTTCATTTATAATTTAATTATTATTAGGTCTTTTAGATATAGTAGAGATTTTATTTAAATTCTGGTTCATTGGTTATTATTCATTAGGTTTATCCATATTCTTACGAAAATCATGTTAGACTTCAAAACTTTTCTTGTATAAATACAATTTCATAGGGAATTTTGGGGGAAAAAAGGGTATTATTTTTAATAAATAAAATCAACATTCTTACAATCTTTTGTGTAGCTGAGTGATTCTTATACCAAGTTCTTCATTGAACTTGTCAACTCTTTTAAGGTTTGGTAAAATTTATTGTGATTTTATAGTAATTATTTGTGTCTCTTTATAAATGTAAGGTGAAAGTGAATATTGTGCATAAATTTGGTTCTTTAACGTAGGTTCTTGTTGAGATAAGTTTCAAATCATTCAAATATTATTTTAGCATATCTTGGAAAGTGTTTACATCAGTAACTAAGCTTTCTACCCTAACAAAACATGACTTCTTAAGGGACTACCATCCTCGCTTATTTTATTACCTCGTCACAATTAACTTGCAATCTCACTACTCCATCTCAACCTAATTATGTGAGTCTTTTATTATAAGAAAAATAAATATCCATATGCCATTCAAATAAAATTAGTATTTGTTCATGACCAAACATGAAAAGAAAAGTCAAAATCTATTATGAATGATGAAATTGACTAGGGGTGATGACTATCTAGAGTCATGATTGATCAAGGAAAATTGATTATTTATAGAAGTAAGAGTCCTTGTAATCAACTAGAGGGTTTAATCCTCTTCAGAGGAGAAGTTAACAAATAAAATTGATTGATGTTGTAGATTACTTAAGATTCATGTGGTTACCAACAAAGAGATAAAAACAAAGTTTAATTTATATAGCATTTATCTTGTAAAATCCTTGATGTGAATAAGTTCATATAGGATTAAATAGAAGTGTATATATATGAAAATCTATCACTCTAACAATATAAAAAAGGTCATATACCATCTTTTGCCTTACCTATGATTTGTTTTACAAAATCTTATATATCTTTTCTCCTATAGGATTTTCATTATCTTTATACATTTTCCTAATTTTTTTACACTTTCTTTCTTCAAAAACTTTTTTTTCTTAGTGGTGTTATACTTGAAGCCTTCACTTTTTTCGTAGGATTCTGAATCTCACAGCATAATTTTTCAAGGTTGCCATGTGCTTCTCTCGAATTAAACTTCTATTGTACAGTTTATATATACATATATATATATATATATATATATATATATATATGTCAGAAATGATTAGCTAGTAGGAATGATTAAGTAGTAGCATATTATAAAAAAAATATATTTAAGTAATCAGCAACATCCCCTTAAGTAATTCGAATCACTTTCTTCCTCTCAAACTTACCACTGAAATTTAGTTTTCTTTGTTAAATGAAACTGTTTCTTAATTCTTGGAAGGACATTTCGTCTATTTTATTGGGTCTTAGCCGATTCTAGTGCTGGGAAGCCCTGAGAAAATCCTGCATATCATATCTGGATCAGCTCATCATGGGCACACTGATTGATTCTGCATCTAATGCCGTGATGCCTCTTATCATTGATTGTCCAACTGATGATCCTGGAAAAACGCTTGCCTCGCCCTCCAGCCCAAGGATCACAACTCTTCAAATGGCCCCCCAGGAGCTTCATCATGAACGCAGAGTTTTGTCTACGTACCTAATGGTGCTAGTCTCTTACAATGATGAATTAGTTGTTGATGGCCGTCCCTTAGGACTAAAATCTTTATGTTTTCAAACGGTTAAGATGTGACTTCAAAGATTTGGTTTTTATTCTGACTGCTGGACTTGAGCCATGGATTCTTTCGTAAGTACTCAACTGAGGCGACCCACTCCAAGGTGGGAGACTTTTACAACCATCCTGATTCCTGAGGCAACGATAACAACAGTTTCAGACCGAAAGGGTCAGAAGCAACTTCCGCAGATATCGTGGAAAATGCAGCAGAAAAAGCGGCAGAGAGGCCGCGTCTTCGGCAACTTTTGTACCCAAAGAAATCAAAACTACGGAGTAGATTCCCGTGACAGTCAAAATACTGGTCAAGGTGCTCCTACTCACGCATGTTGTCAACTCTGCAACTTCTCGATGTGTGTCCTCAAAGGTATAATCATCCCTTCTTTTTTGAGGTTTTAATTAATCAAATACACAAAAATTAGCAAACCCAGTAGAGGATTGTACTTGTCGGAGAGAAATGAGTCATAATCATTCCAATATCTGTGCCTTTTCTCAATCAAATAACGCATTTAGGGGTGTGATTATTTACCTAGAAAAGGTGTGAGAACTTCACTTATACTATATGCCAAACCATGAGATCTACCAAATTTCTCTTGCCGACGCCGAAAGGAACGTGCATAGTCCAGATATTATTAACTGCCGCAAAATTTTACTTCCATCCATTCGTTTATTACGGAAGGAAAATCACCCGATGATTATGATATTGCATTAAGTCCTCGTTTCCCCACAATTCATGGTCCTGCATCCTGACCAAACAAGGCACGTAGCTAGTAGGGTTCGAAACGCAGCCCCAGCTGCGGTTCATCGACTCTTCAAGTCCATAAAATATTTGGAGCAGACACGCCCTTTTGGCTTGAATCTGTCACTTCAAGGGAAGAAGACAGACAAGAGCATTTTGCGTTTTCGGTGATCACAAGTCTTCATTCTCCCCACACATCTACCCTCATGTGTTTGTTCTATAATGGTTAAATGATGTGGTTCTAGTACCTTATTTACACTGAAAACTCACATGGACTAACATGTGATGCCACCAATTCGAATTTCCGGTTAATGGAAATATATATCTGAATATATATTTTCTTCCTAAAAAGAAGGGAGGTGGTGAGCCATGAATGTCATCTTGATATTGACTTTCGGCACAAGATCAGTTCCCATATTTATGTGTCTTCGCCATTAATTTAGCTTGCCAAATTTATGCCCAATTCCATTTGCGAAAAAGCTGAAAGAGTTTACTTAGTTCTATTATTTTCTTACTATGTATTCACAATCCATGTGTGATGTGTGTACAAAACAACCTTTCTATTCGTGTATACACCTTACAAGAAATACCATTTATGGAACAGAACCAATACATCAACCTACTTGTTTGTCTTTCGTTATGTTATAAACTACTTCACGCCTCTCGTCCCCCAACCGCACCAAGAAAAAAGAAAAAGAAAATCCTAATTACAAGAAGAAAAAAAGAAAAGAAATTGGAAAAAAAAATATTCTAGCCATTACCCTTATATATATAATTAAGGTTCAATCAAAGAATTATATACTAGTCATCGTCAATCAAGAAGCATTAAACTAAGAAGCTCATGATAATCCCAATTCAAGAATTTGTTGGTTGTTGGCAAAAACTCAAGATGGTTTTTGATACAACACAAACAATTTGAGAGAAGGGGGAGGTGAAGGAGGGGTCGTCCGAATTCCTAGTAGCACGTGACACTGCTAGCCAAAAGCAATTGAAATTTTATATACAATAAAGTACTAGGCCATGACACGACACGTGGCATGTCGTGTATGCTAGGGAAAGACCATGTGACTTGAGGTTTTGGCAATCAAGCTTGCAACACTCACGTAGTTATGTCCCAAACAAGGAAGAAAAGCGATTACATATGCGAAAGATATGGTCTCTGGAGATTGATTTTGCTTTGTTTTATATTTTTCTTCACATATATATAAGGACATCAAACATTAATTTCTGCACATGATCGAACTTCCGATCGTAGTTTCTCGACCACAGAGTTCTACAGAAATAATAAACGGCAAGTGCTAATTGTGATGAGGAGGGTACAAGGTTATCTATCATCTGTGGCGGAACCTTACGAACTGATGTGTTCTTTAGTTAGGTCAATGGCCACTGAGATCATGCCATGTCAGGATACAGTGGAATGGTAAATTTTGAGTCAAGGCCCAGAAATATAGGAGGGTGCATCATAAGGATAAACAGTTTCGAGCACTCTGAGGTGGCCAGCTGTGATTGGCGTATGAAATTCAGTGCTTTAAGTCCCTGATTGGAGAGGAGTAGTTGTTTACAAAGTGTGGTTTTAGTTGTTTTTTAAACTGTTTTTTGGTTCAAAAATATATAAAAAAATAAATTATTTTTGAAAGTCATATATGAAGATAATATAAAATCTTCACCCTAGAATATATAAAAGAAACTTGTATTTTAAAAATATTTTTAAAATACAGTAACAAATTTTGTTACAACGTAGTAATGTCCTGTGATCGATCACATGGTGTTGTGCATTTACACACCCGCATGGAGGCCCACTTTGTTTGCGAAAAAACAAACATATTTCTCGAAGCCCACTTGAGATCAAACCCCAGGTTGGGAACACGTCGAAGAAGTGTATGGTCTCTCTACTTTCTCTTTCTATCTCCTGGAAAAAACATCAAGCCTAGTCCACTTCTTTCTTCCATGCACTTGTCTTCATCACATCCAACATCACTGTCTTTGTTTCTGTACTCTCTCCCTCTCCTCTCTCACGCCCTCTCTTCACTTGCCCTTGTGGTCCTTCTCTTTATAACTCTCTCATCACTTTCTCCAATTCTTCACCTCCCTCCCTATAGCTAGCTTATTACATTCAGCACAATCCTTTCTTCTCTTTCGGCCGATATATCCATCTCGCTACCATTTCCCATTCGCTCTTTTGGTTCATCGCAACTCGTCCTAGCTGGGACTCAAGCTTTCAAATAGACAATCTGTGTGCAGGCATGTCGAACAGAAGGTCAAGGCAATCTAGTGATCCCAGGATCACGGATGATCAGATCATCGACCTCGTCTCCAAGCTACGCCAGCTTCTCCCTGAGATTAGTCAAAGGCGCTCCGATAAGGTACGTCAACTCCTAGTCTTTGTTTCACTCCGGGATTGGAGGGAAGGGAAGGGAAGGGCATGAAATCTTGTAGCTAGGGGAAAGTAGTCGACGGAGTAGAGAAATACATTAGTAACGTTGCACATGATGTGCGGGACAAGAATACTGTATGACATTTATAATAATTGCACTCTCGAGACATTTTTGAAATAGGACCCGGCCATCAAGGAAAATATTTTCATAGCTTTCCATGTTCTCTTTGACCTGAAAAGTTTTTGTGGTTGGACCAGCCGAAGGAAGAGAGCCGAACGAGCCACATTTTACTGTCTTAAATACTATTTTAGACCATTTATCAGTGCATACCCTTTAGCCACAATAAGGATATGTTAGGCATATGACTACATGTGGTACCTTATGGTTAATTTATACTAGCATAATGACAGTTTGGTAATTTGCAAGGAAGGATTATATATAATTTATCTACTACTTGTAACGTAAACTAATTAGAAAATGTCATGCTTGTTTCGCAAGAAGTAATAATTACATGAGACCAATTTGAATTTGAATTTTGACTTTCTTGAGCGTGTGTGTATATATATACACACACATACACAGGTATCAGCTTCCAAGGTCCTACAAGAGACTTGCAATTATATCAGGAACTTGCACAGGGAGGTTGATGACTTAAGTGAGCGGTTGTCTCAGCTTTTGGCAACAATTGATGCTGATAGTCCAGAAGCAGCGATAATACGAAGTTTAATTATGTAATTTTTAATAATTAGAAGACCAGGCACCAGCCCTTATATCGATTATATCTATTTTCAGTTTAATATTTAATAATTTGTTAGTAGATTTTGATCGCTTATAGATCGATCAAGCAATGCTCAGCACGTATCAGTTTTAAGATGTGCCATTAGAGTTAGGTATAGTAAGTAATTAAGCTGTATGGTACAAGGGACTTGCACTAGCAAAGCCTATTTTATGCGTAATCTCTCTATATATTATTTAATTATGAGATTTCAGTTCAGTTGTATATATATATATATATATTTGTCTTCTTTGACATGACAAAAGTTGATACCGAAACATAAATTTACATCCAACGTATTTTGATTAAGACTTGTCCGTGTTGAAGCATAGACACTAGTAACATATTACGTATTAATCGGGTGTTTTTGTCGGTAAGTAGGGATCAAGTGCACGTAATGTATGCATAAGACCTTATTTATAAATGAATCATTATTGGCACTGATTTGATGAAACGTTTTAATTAATTTATCAATCAATATATATATATACGTTTTAATTAATTTATCAATCAATATATATATATATATATATATATATTATCACCCAGTTATATTTTTTCAAGTCAATCCACTTTTTAGTTCAAATTCTAGATATGATGCTTGTTATATCGATTTATTTGTTCGTATTCATGCCTTAAAATATAGGATATATATAAACTGGTGGGCAAGTTGCACAATCCTTCTTTGGAATTTTATAGATAAACAAGAGTTTGAATCTTAAATTTCTTGGTTACATCCTAGCCGTCTAACTCGATGCTACTTCCTACCGATTAGTCAGAGTATTTGATAAAGCATCCCCTATTTCCTTGAAGCTAGGTTTTCATGATGTGCGGAAATCGTAATGCTTCATGTGAGACTCAAAATTGTTAAACAACCATTTCAATTAAAAGTTTAAGCTAATAGGTGAGATATTATAATATGATTATATTATACTTTAACACACCCTCTCAAGTGAAAGATCTTTGAGCTTGAAACTTGCACAGATCCACATTGTTTTGTGCTTGATTTTTTTATCAAATATAATGGGGGTGATGAGATTCGAACATGTGACCTCTAGATCAACAAGGCTCTAATATCATGTTAAAAAACCATCTCACCTAAAAGCTTAAGCTGATAGGTGAGGTCCCTTAATATGATTATATTATACTCTAACAAAAATACATAATAATCAAATAATTCATGTTAGGATATGAATCGAATATGCTTATCTTGTTTATGAAATTGAATTGTTTTCTTAAACCAAATTCCTTGAATTTTTTATTTATTTGTGGATGTGCTTAGAAAAATTATAATGATCCGTGCACATAATATTGGCTTCAAAATGGATAATATGTCTTTTTTATCCCCTGATATTTTTTTTTATTTCTGAAGATAACTGATTAATATTTCTAGAGTTTAGAAAACTTTATGAAGTGACAACATGTATTTTTTTTATTTATAAAAAGAGATTAGATCTCGGGATTAAGAAAAAGAGATTATTATTGACATTAATTTGAGTTATCGTTCATTGGTAGGATAATATATATAAGAAAATGGAGCTAGAATTCATTGAAGAATCACAATGCCAATACACTAAATGACTGGCTTATTACATTATAGTGTAGAAATATCATTAAACACTTTTGGTATTATAACTATTCTTGTTAGGGTGTTGCGGCGGCGTGGGGTGGTAGCAAAGGGTTTGAGATCTGCTTTGTAGGTCTTGATTTCAAGTTAAAACGTGTTCACCAAATAAGAAATTTTATGATAATCGAAGTTTTACTCACTTAGACCCGCAAATAGAATTAATTAAAGGTGGGTGAAGTTTTCTTGAATAAAAAAAATAACCATTTTAACATGTGTAAAAAATAAGATTTAATATAGTAATTCTCTTATGAGATTTTATATTATAAATGTTCTGAATATTGTTTCCACCCTACTTTGTACTTGTTGTAATCAAGATTCGTTCTTGAACATATGATCAGTTACATGGTGACATCGCTATATACGTTCATGCTAATAAAGTTCTGGCACATATCATTGATAGATTACTGGGACTGTCAAAATGAGCAATCCCATGTTTACTTGTCGTTTTTATCCTCAGCTTCACCATTTAATTACGAGGGAAATCCTAGTGTGCATTATTTATTGTGGTATATATATATATGTGTGTGTGTGTGAAACAGTTAATAGTTTTCTCCTGGGGTCATTTGAGGTTATTATAACTATTATTAAAATATTATAAATTAATTAAGATAGGTGGAAGTTAAACCGAACATAGTTATTAAAATAGATAATTAGCATGTTGAATGAAGTATATATATATATATATATATATATATATATATATATATATATCTCAATTTAAAACTTTAAGGCGGAGAAAGATTTAAGAATGATATTGTAAGTGACAGAAATTTCTTAGCCTTATTATACACAAATATAACATTATTTCATCATTCATATAAAATGATACTAAGGATTATTATTTTTTCCATGTAAAAATAGAAAACAGGAGAAGAGAACGGCTGAATTCAGAAATGGTCACAGAAAACAGCAAATCTAGACATGATTTCTGACCATTTGAATTATTTAACTGCTATTCCCTAAAGAGCCACTTGTTAATGTAGTATAACCAGCTAGCAACTCCTCTGAAGAGTCATCACCATCTGTCGTTGTCGTGGTAGAAGATGGTTTTTGTGACTTTTACGGCAAGTTTGGAGTTTCAGTTATAACATGTATTTTTTATAAAAATTTAAAATAGTTAAAGTTTTACTCGCTTATTTAAATCTATAAAATATATTTTTTTGGCATAAAAAGAATCACTCGATGTTTTTTCATGAGAGAAAAGGAGCTAGAATTGAAGTAAAGAACAAGCATATTTAGCAGCTGCTTGCATGGGAACATGGGACTGAAGAATTATCACGTCCACACATTTTTTTCAAAAGGAGAACAACAAAAAGGGACTAAACTTTCCAACAAAATCCCGTGACAAACTCGTAACGAAATATGATAAACCACATTCAGTCATTTTGACAATGACGTTGTATCTTAGATGAATAGTGGCAGTAAAAAAAAGCTTTGTTGGTTACCACACTGATAGAGGAGAGTGTTTCTTTATTCATAAGAAAGTGGGTCCCTGCAATAAATCATGAATTTGGACAAACAGAGCCTAGGTTCCGCCCTGCAATAATTCATATATGCTGGGGTTGACAGAGACTTTCCATCAATTATTTGGTGTGCGTTGAGAATGTCATCTGGTTGAGTTTCGTAAGAAAATTTAAGAAAGCTTCAATAAAAAAAATAATGTAAAATATGTTGTTTTATGATGGTGTTTTTGTGTATGAAATAATTATATAAATATATAAAAAATTATCACACATAATAAAACCATAAAACACGATTTAAAAAACATTTAGTGTAGCCAAAATTTTGTTAGGAAAATAATATATTTTATGGTTATACTTTTGAAAAAACAATGCAATTTACTTTAAATACACTAAAACCAAAAAAAACATATATCATTCAATACCTTTTAAATTTAAGTTTATTTTATCAATAATGACAAAATATAAATTTTAAAATATTTATTCAAAACTTGAAATCCAAACTAAACTCTAATCCAAAAATTTTGCTCAAACCCTAACCACGAGCTCAAAACTCAAACACAGAATTCAAATCCCCAATATTAAAACCCTATTCTAAACCCCCAATCTCAACCTCGAAATCAAACCTAAAACCTTGAAATCAAAATTCTAAATCCAAGTCGCAAACTTGAAAACAAAGACCTCAAATTCAAGTCAAATAAACTCCAAGTCTTAAATCTGAAATCCAAACACTACCAAACCAAAACTCAAATCCCAATTACAAACACTACAAACTCAAAATCAAAACCCTAAACATTACAGTCTCAAATTTAAACCTTAATCCATAAACCCTAAATTCAAACTCCAAAACTCCATACATTAAACTTAAAACACTAAAAGTAAACCTCAAACACTAAACTAAAATTTAAAGTCCAAACCTCAAACTCAATCTTCAAACCTTAAAATTAAATCCTAAATCCAATTGTATAACTATAAACCCCAAATCATAACTCTAATCCAATTTATTTTAAAAAACAACCACTTTATATTTCTTCTACTTGTATTAAGTCAGCTTAACAATCACTTACAACATTTCCCTCCAATAAAATATTCTCATCTTTTATCTCTCTTTTTGTTAATCACTTACACCATTGTTATAATATTCATTTGGTTATCATAATAACACAACCTAACTTTTAAAATCAATGTATTGATTCTCTCATTTAATCTTATTAATTCACATAACCATATTGTCTTCATTCACTTGAAAACTTTGGTTGTGAAATTTCAAAATATACTTTAAAATAATAATTTTTAAAAATTACAAAGCCTAAAACCTTGGAAATCTTTAAGAAGTAAATAATAGTCTTACTGGTTCACTTAAATCTATTGCTTTCATTCACCTACAAATGCCTAATTTTAAATTCTACTACTCCATCATAAATATGAAAATTGATATAAAAAAAACAATGATATCCTAAACTAGCACTTCTAAATTAATTATAAATATAGAATCAAATATAGGTAAAATAAAGTACAAATTCAACATTAATAAAATAACAAAACAATGTATAATACTATACATAACAAACTTTATTAATGGGTTAAATTCATAGTTACCATATTATAAGATATTAGAGTCACCTCATTAAAAGCTATGGCATGTATAGATGTGACACCTTTCAAATCACATAAAAAATAGAGTGGCTATTATGAAGCCAATAGGATATGAGAGTGTATAACATTATTAGTGGAATCATAAACCACAATAGTGACTTGTCTAACCATTCATAAGTTTATCTCAACCTAATATTCACGCGAAATATATCAACCCATACATAAAATATAAAATCGTTATTTACATTACGCCAATCAAACAAAGTATTAAAAACGTACAATTTTGTTAATTCTCAATGTTACGACTTATCACACCTAGCATCCCAAATAACCCATAAAAATAAATTTTGCATTTTGGAAATGGGGTAAAAATGGAAAGAGAAGTAATTATCTTGTATTATGGTCACTGCAAATCTCAATTGTTATTCAAAAATCAAAGGTAATGGATTAAGATGGTCATTCTACATGGATCTACTATATTAAGTGAAATTTGGGGTAGGTTTTATGCTTATGCATTCTTAAATCCTGCTTAATTTAATTACTTCTAATTTATTTTGTTAATTGACATCTTTATAAACATTTAATCTAGATCATGACTTGTGATTATCAATAGTTTATGAATTCCTATTAGTGAATAATTAAATGGGCTCAAAACTTGCTCAATTCCTAGGAAGTAAAGTTTTTAATTTTTTTTTGTTTTATACAATGATGGTCTATAGATAATTAATTTATCCTATAGTGTTAAGGTTCACTTTTAACTTTTAATGAATAGGACATTTCATGCCCCATTTCTATAATATAAAAGCAATATGTATTTTGGATTGATCTACTTAGAGGTATGACCTAGTGATATTGTCACACAAAACATATTAAAAAATAATTCTCTTAATTGAAACAAGTATCTTTTGATGAATATTAGACTAAAATGAGATTTAATACTTTTGATTGATACTTAAGTGTCACTAATGAATATTGAAACTTTTTAAAAGTAAAGACATAATTTGAAAACAAAAGGAGGTGTTATTTGTCATTAAAATTTAAAGTAATAGTTCATTATGAGTCTATTTACTTCATATATTATGAATGAGAAACAAAATATTTATTTTCTAAGATTTTAGAATGTCAAGGTTTCAAAGGCTTTTTAAAGCGAGTCAAACCTTAATGGGCTTCATAAACAAATTATACACCCCAAATACCCAAAATAGATGCATATAATAAAATATATATATATTTGGCCTTTCTTTTTTAAAAAAAAAAACAAAGATGAACTTAAAAATTATAAAATGACATTAATATTTAAAAGACACATATGAATTAAAAAAAAAGATGGAAGAATGTATTTTTGAAATCGTGGGATGTTTGGCAATGTATAAAATTAGCATTAACCAAAATAAAAAGAAATGTATATGTTCATTTTATCACACAAAACACATAAGTTAGAGAACATAAGCGAGCTTTAACATATTACTTCTCTTAAATAAAAATTAATAAAAAAATCCTTAGATTTGAAGAAACTTAATGAACAGGGAAAGAAAAAGTCTATGGAAAATACATCATAACTAGTATATAATTAAAACTCACTTGTAATATTAAGAAATAATGAAATAGTCATAATATGTTAGAAGAAAGCCTACATTAATGAGTGATTATGAGGTAAGTGGGATTGATCAATATGATTATCCTTTACTCATTTTACTATATTCTCATATTATGATTCTGTGGGCTTTTAGGATGTTGTTAATAAAAAAAAGTCATGAAAGTTATCATTAATGACATTGATATCACTTAGAAAAATAAAACTTGGGAGTGGACAAAGTTTTTGAAAGGAAAAAAGACCATTGAAGTAAAATGGATGTACAAAACAAAATTAAAGGAGAATGGTGACGTTGACAAATATAAAACATGTCAGGTGATAAAAAGCTTACAAGCTAGAGTATGATGTCCACTTTAAAGAAGTTTTTGCTTTATTTTGCAAGGCATAATACAATTAAATTAATTATTTCTTTCGAAACTCAAAATTCAAGAAATAAAGATCATATTTAGATAAGACTCCTTCATTGTTCTTAAAAGAATAAAGACTGAAATGAAAACCAACATATATAATCAGTTTCAATTAAAGGCATAGTTGAAAACAATAAAAAATTTCATTGAAAAAATTAGGAATAAAAACAAAATCAGAACCTCAAGGACTGATATAAATAACGTGCACACATAAATGACTTAGATGTACTTTGCGGCAGCAAGAGAGGGAAAAGGGACAAAAAAACACAAAACCCTTCACCGACAATTCCCTGAACACCGAACACCAACACTCATAGTACCGAGAGTAGAGGCATGGCGGCGCACTAGGGTACACTGCGGAAGTGTAGTTTCCACCACCGAAGTCATTGCATGCATGTCTGAACAGCACATACGTGTGAAACATTGTTGGCGCGTCTGTATGACTTGCCTACAATGTCTAAGAAAAAGAAATAATAAAAATTTGTCAATTACCCATACACCCTGGATCCATTGATAATCACAAAAAAAATCAGGGCAAAAAGTACCACACTACCCCCAACTATATTTTTTTGTTTTGTCTTTTTTAGGGTTATTTTAGTAGTTTTACTGTGCAAAAAATTGAAAAAAAAAACACCCCCAACTATCCAGCAAATATGTTTAAAACATTATGTTCTTTTTCCTGCTTTCCATGCAGTTTTATGGTCTTATTTTTGCATTTTCACTTTAGATAGCTTGTTGTTTGGGATGGTTATGCTTGTGTTTTTTTTATTGTTGGATCTATAGATTTTTTTTACAACAAATATATGTCGGTTGCATACATGTTATGAGAGTAGATGAAAGTTTGTTAATGTTAATGGATTGGAATACACATGCAACTTATTTTTGGTCTAGCGATGCAGATTGATGGCAATTCCTTTTAAGAATATCAAGAAATATCTTCTTTATCCATTGATCTAGACTAGGATCTGTTGTGTTTGAATGCCAATGCAAAATGGACAAACAAATAGTTTTAATTTTCTTTTGGTTGACCACTAGGTTTGTACACTTTATATGATTTTTTTAATTAACATAATTATATGCTTACATGTCCTATGTGGATTTCAACATCTTATTTAATTTTTTTTATGTGTCATTTACAGTTTACTATTTTATGTGTATATGTCATTTGCAGTTTATTGTTTATATGTGTATGTGTATTTGTGTAGTTTGTTTCAATTTCCCGAGAGGCTTCAAGAATCCTCTTCATTTCTTTACATTTTGAAATTAAATTAAATACTCTCTCATCCATATTTTGATGATCTTCCTTTGTTTCCATTTTGTTGCGATCATTTTTTGATAATCGATCCTTTTTTGATTATTTACAATAATTTTGGTTGAATGACATTATCTCTTTTCCATTTAATTTAATAGATTACAGTGTTTTTTTAACAGGAAAATTAGCAAAGAGATGAAATTTCTCATTTTGAAAAAGGGTTTTAACTTCTTTCTTCACCTCAGCATCCTTCTGGTTTTGCAAACAAGTATTTTCACTTGCACTCTTTTGAGATGTTTTGTAACATAGGGACTAGATTTTCAAAAAAAAATGCTTTGCGCATGTACAACAAATTTTAACTGAAAATTTATTCATGTTTGTTTTCTAATCTATAACTTTTTTATTGATTAAATACTATTAGTTTATTATTGTGGATTTAATGATATAAAATATTATACACAGACATGCTCACAACGTCGTGCAAGCAATATGGCTAGTGTATATATATATATATATATATATATATATATATATAAACAATCAAGTTTAGAAGTTCATGAAAGTCTTTCGGTGTGCTATCCATTGACCTCTATACTATTCTAAAAAAGTCACCTTTGAATAAAGAAAAAATAAAAAATAAAGGAAAAGTTCAAGTTGTGGTTTTGATGTAAAGCTCAAGTTTACAAAGACTTCAAGGAACAATCCATAAAGTAATATCTTGTTCCTGGCATTACCATCGATTAAATGATAAGGTTCAGTGGACTTCTTGCGACGTCGCCAGTGGCGAACCGCCCACGTTGCCGCGATCCGAACACTTCACCGGACCATTCAATCGGTAGGAGCGACGGACGGTGTGTACAAAGGGCAGAGACGTAGTCAACGCGAGCTGATGACTTGCACTTACTAGGAATTCCTCGTTGAAGACCAACAATTGCAATGATCTATCCCCATCACGATGAAATTTCAAAGATTACTCGGGCTTGTCGGCCAAGGCTATAGACTCGTTGAATACATCAGTGTAGCGCGCGTGCGGCCCAGAACATCTAAGGGCATCACAGACCTGTTATTGCCTCAAACTTCCTTGGCCTGGAAGGCCATAGTCCCTCTAAAAAGCTGGTCGCGGAGGGTCACCTCCGCATAGCTAGTTAGCAGGCTGAGGTCTCGTTCGTTAACGGAATTAACCAGACAAATCACTCCACCAACTAAGAATGGCCATGCACCACCACCCATAGAATCAAGAAAGAGCTCTCAGTTAACCACCAATGGGTGGCTCAGTGGCAAAGACTTGAGATCAAAGGGTTTGCTCCCCTTGTGGTCTCAGGTTCGAGTCCTGATGTCGCTAATATTGGTGGCCACTGGAGGCTTACATGGTCGTTAACTTCAGGACTCGTGGGATTAGTCGAGGTGCGCGTAAGCTGGCCCGGACACCCACGATAATCAAAAAAAAAAGAAAGAGCTCTCAGTTTGTCAATCCTTACTATGTCTGGACCAAAAAATTTAACCCCCATGACCAAGGTCATTTTTTACATTTCCAGAGGACATGTAGAGTAAATCTGAATTCTTTACACAACAAAACTACTATTTTATCCCTGGTTGCTAGGAAAAGGACATGGAACAATTGGAGCTATTTTCGGTTTTTCACATATTTCAGCACAGTAAAATTACTAACATAGCCCGGGTAAACAACAAAAAATAAGCCTAGGAGTCGGGGTGTTAAGGTACTTTCCCCCTGGTTTTTCATGGTAATCATTGGGTCCAAGAGTGTATAGGTGATTTATCTTCTTTTTTTTCCGAAACACTGCATCCCCTTAAGGTGGCGCATGCGGAGACTTTCGACGGTTGAAACAGGTCGTTCACCATGTCACCAAGCGTGCCGACATGTCCTCTACCATCCTGGGTGGCGCTTGTAGACTTACAGTGGTTAGAGAATCGTTGTTGGATGTTTTTTGTTTTTTCTCCCTCTCTCTCTCCTACCCCGCAAAATACGTGTGAGTGCTTAATGCTTGGGATTGTTTTAGTTTAGTCCCTTTTCTTTTAATTTCAATTTTTTTTACTGATTTCTTTACTGGAAATTTTGATTTGTTCTAATTATGCCCTTTTATTGAAACTGATTATATATGTTGGTTTTCATTTCAGTCTTTATTCTTTTATTTTTTTGGTTTGCTTTTGATTCCTTTAATTAGTTCGGTATGCAAGTTTTAATTTGTTTTAAGAGTGCCCTCCAATTGAAAATTTTCATTTATGCTACTTTTTGCATTTCGGTCTTTATTATTTTAGTTTTTTTTTAACATAATTCAACTTTATTTGTTTTTTAAATGCCTTTATTTATTTTGGTCCCAAAGTTTTTATTTCTTAAATTTTTTCCTTCAATTGGAATTAATTATATATTTTGTTTTAATTTGTTTTAATTGTGTCCTAAAATTGAAATTAGTCATATATGCTACTTTTCATTGGAGTCCTTATGCTTTTAATTTTATTTAACAAAATTCTACTGCATTGTTTTTTTAAAATACCGTTATGTGTTTCAATCCCTAGTTTTTTATTTGTTTCAATTTTATCTTCTATTGAAATTAATTATATATTTTGTTTTCATTTGTTTTGTTTTGATTATGTTGTCCAATTGAAATTGATCATATATGTTACTTTTCATTTCGGTCCTTATTCTTTTAATTTTTATAACATAACTACATTGCAATTTATTTTTTTAAAAAAAACCTTTATTTGTTTCAATCCCAAGTTTTTTTTTAATTTTATCTTTCAATTGGAATTACTTATATATATATATTTTTTTATTTCGGTCCTTATTCTTTGAATTTTTTTTATTTGATATTATTTCCTTTATTTTTTTTCATTCCTTCTTGGACAATGTTTATTTTTTACCCGTATTTATGCATTCATTCTTTTATTTTATTATTTGATTTTTTTTGTTTTTTGGGTTTTTTTATTCGGTTCAGTCCTTAAATTTTTATTTATGTTGTGATCATTTTAAAATTAATATTGCTCCTTTTTTCTCTTTCATCTTTTTTTTTTGTTTTCTATTATTTTATCTTTTTTATCAAATGATTTTATGGTTTCATTGTTTGTGCAACAATAATAATAATTTTAGTGATTATTTTTATTGTTTGTTTTTTTTTGTAAAAATGTTGGGTTTTTTTAATTTAAATTGAATTATAAAATAAACTAACCTTAATACAGTGAATTCAATAATTCAAATATTTGAATGTTCTTGTTTTTTTAGTGATGACAATAATAATTTTATATTGATTATTTTGTTAAAATCTATTAAATAGATAAATTTTATAGATTTAAAATTCATATATTTTATAAAAAATTTGCACTTTACAAAAATTATACACAAATTTATTATTTTTTCTACATTACATTATAATAAGAAAAAATCTTATATGATTAATATTTTTTTATATTAAAAAAATTTAATGACACCACAACAAGACACAAGTTAGTGTATCGAAGTCCAACCACCACCTGTGCTATGTTCCCTTTTGTTTTTGTCCTCGTAACCTTATGTGAGAATTATAGAATTCACATCCCGAGGACTCGAGGAATGCCAGAGTTCTAAATGGGTCTCTTATTTTTGTTAAATTATCAACGGGGTCATCTTAATTTAATGATCAAAATTATTTAATATTACTATTAGAGATCCCAATATATATATACATGGAACTTGAAGAACGCATTGTTTTTTTTTTTTTTGGTAAAAGAAGAACGCATTGTTTGTGACTGCTAGAATGAAACTTTTGGTTCAGCAAAACCAAATGGCTAAATGCAAAATACTTCGTCATCAAGAGTTTTTTTTTATGGCAAACAACTAATTTCACCCACAAAACTATTTTATTATTTTTTCTTTTAAAAAAAAAAAAAAGTCATCGCAAACTTGAAGTTTCGATGATAATTTGTGACCCATTTGCAATCGCAAAAAACTATAAAAATATTAATAATACTTTGATCATTTTGAAATAATTAATCTTCATAAATCAAAATATAATTTATAATTTATACTAGCCATAATTATCATTATGATTTTCCTTATAAGAAAAACAATGATCAACTTTTTT
Organism: Salix exigua; assembly: GCA_032356905.1. Classification (NCBI taxonomy): domain Eukaryota; kingdom Viridiplantae; phylum Streptophyta; class Magnoliopsida; order Malpighiales; family Salicaceae; genus Salix; species Salix exigua. The sequence continues at coordinate 11,704,403 of CM063604.1, forward strand.
AATATATAAAAAAAAACTGTATGGAAATGAGATTAGACTGAAAGAGGTTCGAATGAGTGACCAAGAAAAAAAGAATAAGCGAGAGGGGGAGTGAGAAGGAAAATAAATAAATAAAATGTTGAAATTTTTAAAATTTAAGAAATGCTAAATTGGATCATAAATCCATCACAGATGGAAAAAATTTCGAATATAAAGAATAATTTTTTTTTATAATGATGCGCCTGTCGCTTGGACTGAAACCATGTCGGTTGTTAAAGGTTAAACACTGTTATTTATCAGCACCCTGTTCTTACACCAGAGGAAAATTTGAACTTATGTATATAAAATTAAAAAAAAAAACAGAGGAAGGAGACAAAAGTGAAGAGCCATGACATGTGTGTTCTGGCCTGCATGTCTCGCTTAAGCAAGCTAGGCTTAAGGCCTTTAAGTCGAGGCCTGCTATTATTGTTATTTAAAAAATAATTAAAGAAACCCAATATTTATTTATATTTTAGTAACGGTTATTTTAAGAAATATTATTTATTTAAATATTATTTATTATTGTAAATTTAAGTGCTCTGTATTCCATAACATATTTGCTGGATAGTTCAGATCATGCCTAGTTTAATCCAAGATTTCGATTAAATGCTTTTAAATTCAAATTGGACTGTGATTTGTTTGGGCTATGATTGGGTACAAGTGAGCATAGATCAGGACGTTTTGTTCTCTTATTGGATGTAAAAGTGCATAGCAAAAAATTGCCATTTCTTCTTCTTGTTTTTTTTATAAAAAAAAACAGTCCATTTCCAACTGTGCATTGGCTATAGTAGTGCATCACCCATTACAGAAGTTGACTAGCCAAATGTATCCATGCATTTTCGCTGACATTCTTGTGTATATAATTTAATATAATTAAATCCATAATGATACATTTATAAGATATAACTAAATAAAAATTATAAATTTAGAGATAAAATGTATAAAATTTTAAGTATAGTTTGTTACGTAAGTATAGATTACATCTTTAAGAATATAGTATTGCATCATAAAATATCACAAAAGAGCGCAAATTAACATTAAAAAAATGAGCAAAATATTTTCATTAGAAAAACAATTTAATCACAAAAATCATTATTGTGCAGATAGTAAAATTATAAAAATCATTCAATACAAAGAGAAAATAAAAATAAAAAAATAAAGGGGAAAATGAAGCAATATTAATTTAAAATATTATAACAATAATAATATCGGAGTCTTAACATCTAAAATTATTATTTTTGTTACTATTAAAACAATAAAAATTACCAAATTATACCAATGGAAAAAAATAAAAAGCATGAACAATATAGCAAGCGAGAAAAAAAATTAAAATATTATTATTATTATTATTATTATTATTTTCAATAATTTAATTTATTTTGTCTTAATAATGAAAGGAAAAAAATGAAAGAAAAAAAAGATCCTAAGAACTTCAACAAAAGATCAAACAAAAGAATAAAACAAAAACAAAAACTATTGTTGCCATCACTGTGAAAACAATAAAAATTATCAAATTATCGTGAAGAAAAAAATCCTCAAAAACATTAACAAAATAGTAAGAAAGAAAAAAACTTATTATTATTATTATTATTATTTATTTTATTTTTGTGTTAATAATGAAAGGGAAACAACTGGAAGGAAAAAAAATCTTAAAAACTTCAACAGAAGATCATACAAAAGAATAAAACAAAAACAAATATTATCGTTACGATCACTGCCAAAACAGTAAAAATTATCAAATTATCCTGAGGAAGAAATAACTAAAAAATATTAACAAAAGAGTAAGCAAGTAAAACAATTAAAATATTATTATTGTTGTTGTTGTTGTTATTTTAATAATAGAAAAAAAATAAAATAAATGAAAGAATAAAAAACCATAAAAATTTTAAGAAAATTTAAATTATAAAAAGAAATCAAGGGATTAAAAAACATTAAAAGTATAAGGTCCGAAAGGAAAATCAAATATGAGGGATTAAAATCTAAAATTAAAAGTATAAGGACCAAAATGAAAATCAAATTTATTATCAATTTTAATCAAAGGAAAAAATTGAAAAAATAAAAATTGTTGTACCAAATTTATTGAGCTATTTAAACCCAATCCAGAAATTAAAAGACGGGGGATCGCAGTGAATATTGCGCATTCAATTAATTTCAATTGAAGGACCCAATAGAACTAAATCAAAACTTATATAAAAAAATAAGGACTATAAAAAAATTAAAAGTACAGGACCGAAGTGAAAAAGCAACAAAACCGGGGGAGTCTCCTGTACTTTGACGTGCGGGAGAGAGAGAAACAACTGCAACTGTTTTAACTGGCTACCGCCGCTTCCACAAATGTCGAAGGACAGAATGCGCTGTACCATGAGGAAGACCAGGCGGAGGCGCCTCGACTGAAACGTCGGTAGCTCATCTCTGGCGATGCCATCACTACGCATGCGCCACTCAAAGAGGGCATGAGATGGAATACTGTCGGTCGCGTGTGACACATGCACCGATTGTAAAAAGAAAAAAAAAAAGCATGGTCAATTACCGGTGCACCCATGTACCTAGGTCATCTATTTTTTTCCTATTAGGGCCCATATCTGTAATTAGCCATTTCCGATTTAATATTAAATAATGAAAAGGTAAGCGGACCAGACAAGACCGGTCCGGTCTAAAAAGTGTGCAATTACCGCGGAGCCCTCCACCCATACGCGGTTTTTTTGTCTTTTTCGAGGGCTAAAAGTGCTATTTCACTATACAAATAATTATAAAAAAATGGCAAAACCAGGAAACCGACCGAAACGAGAACCGACCCGACCCAAAAATACGCTATTACAATCCACATTACATACACTCACATGCTATAGTACATGCAGCTACATTAAAAAAACCTGCGCGTTTTATATATTAAGTAATATGATGTGATTGGTCATGCTTATCGCACTCGACATTCCCATGGGTGAGTTTTTTTGTAATAATTTTTATTTTTATTTATTTTGATGAAGTTAATTTTTTTGTTACAAAATGTTTTGACCATTCACAAAAAACAATAAAAAAATTCTTGATTGTTGAAAATTATTCTTTATATATATATATTGAATTTAATAATTATAAATTAATTTTGATCCATTTTTAGAAATGTTGATAAAAATACTAAAGAATATTTCACCAACTCAATTGTGGTTTCTATTGCTTTTGCATGTTAACACTAAACTCTTTCTTGGAAAACTCTTTGTTATACTTTGTTATCATATACTCTTGTCATTGTCTTATGATCTAGTTGGGCATGATAAATAGCTATAATTAATTTATCGCCAACTAGATTCAACTCTTTATACTATATCTTAGCCCATTCTAACTCTTCAAATTATTATTGTTTCAACACTCTCAAAGATAGTATCTTTACTATTAATGATTTACTGTTTCCATCTTATATAAAATATAGTAGGGTGGAGATTTGATTGAGATTCAATTTGATATGTATTAAGTGTGTAGAACAAATGGAAAATGTTACGCTAATATCTATGAAACATTATCACATCATGATGAATATAGTCTCTCTTCATAGTGGTCTGAAAACAATCACTCCTTTGAATTTTTAATGTAAAATGTGTCTATTGGTCCAAACTCTGTCATAAATCTCTATCATTGTATTCCTTATTTATTCCTTGTAATGACATCTCATTAAGTTCCCCAAAACTCTTTTTTATATAAGATCTCACCATTTAAATAAAAGTCCAAAGTCAATCTTCTAAAAGTTTTCTTATCTATCTCCAAAGCATCACATGGATACTCTTGATTCCTAATTTATTGCTTGATGTCATGATATCACAATTTATCATTTATCTCTTATTTTATTGAGAAGCAAGAATATGTAAGAGAGTTTCTGATCGTGATTGCACGAAAGGTTATATTTTCACACCATGATCTACTATGGTGATTGACGCTAATATGGATAAGTTATATATAAACTTATTCATATCTTGATACAAGTGAGTAAACTCAATTTCATCAAATTCATTAGATATTTTGATGAGATATTCTAAATATGGCTTTATTTTTCATCATGTTCTATCATTCTCCCTTTATTGGGCAAATTATCAACAACAAATCTTAATATATATATAACTTTCATATTTTCATTTCCAAAGCTACTTTTAGTCTATGTTTCTAATCCAATTTTTCCCTCCAAAATTTCTAGGTTATAAACAAAAAAATCATTTTCAAACAAAAAAAAATAAAAAAAAGTTCTAGGTTATAAACAAGAAATAAATTAATTTACAACTAGTTAAAGGTTAACATGGTCATGCAATTTAAGGTTTAATTGAAGAAATTTACATAAAAATATGAAAATTGATCATATTTGTATAAATAAAAAGATTGAGGATTCAAATGGATAAGATAAAATGTTTAGAAGTCCAATTAGTCATTTAAAGGGTCTAATTAAGGACAAAAATTGAATTTAGGGAAAATTGGTCATATTTATAAGCTACTGAGCATAATAAAAGTGGTGGAAATGTTTAATTGATTCCATCAAATGGTCGATATAATAAAAATCAAAATTATAAGTCAATTTAACAAAAAATAAAATAAAAGAATTAAATGTATGGGGGCTAAAGTGGAAAAAAATATTGGAATGAAGAAGGCATTTTTTGTTTAGATTATAGATTCCTTTAGAAGAATATTAACATAATAAAAAAATTCCACTGAAATTACTTAACTTAATATGAGAAGTCAAGAACCATAATGCATCATGAGCCAAAACACAATGACCAAAATAAAATGTATTAGGGGTGAGATTAAAAGATCCAATAGGAAAACACCAATTTTAGGTTGAATTGCAAGTTTTAAACGACCTTAGATTAAGATAAAAGGGGGACCAAAGTGATGGTCTAAACTAGACTAATAGGATTAAGTATAAAACCCTAACTTACCTAAGACAGAAACAATAGTGTCTCACTTCAAATAAAATGATTTTGTTTTGATAATTAGGCAATATAAAGAAGACAAGAAGGGAAAAAAAAGGACAACAAGGCTAATAGAAAACGAAAACAAATATAAAGATATAAAAAAAGAAGAATAAATAAATAAGAAAAAACAAGAAAGAAAAAAACGGATATAAAGAAGAAAAAAAAGGATAGAGAGAGGAAACTAGAAGGAAGAAAAATAAGGAGGGGGTAAGGGAAAGTGAAGAAAGTCACCCATTTCTCAAAGCTTTTAACTTCATAAAAAAAAGGATTAATGGTTGCAATTCTAGGTATGGCTTGTAAACCCTCTTTTCATATGTTCATTGTTTTGATGTTTTGTTTAAAATATTTTATTTTAGACATTTTGTTTTCTCTTCTTGCATATAAAGGTACTATATATATATATATATATATATATATATATATATATAAAATCTTTGTCTTTAGGGCATGAACACAGCGATTTTGGACGCGCTTCGCGCCCCGCCTTCACCCCGGGGATTCGGGGAGACAACGGCTCGCGGTGAAATGTGGGGTTGTTTATAGTCGTAAAATTTACGACTATAATTATTAGGAGTCACCACGTAGTATTAAGGTCACTAGGAACCTATTGGTCTGCGAGAGTCTTGGGTAAGGGGACTTGTTGTGCAAGGGGAAGACGAATCACCCCCAGTGCACCCTAGTTTGATTGTTTTTTTCTACGTTAAAATTTTACACTGCATTTTCAAAAAAAATATTTTTTTATCTGCGGGTATACTTTACAATGTAATTTTACACCGTAGTTATAAGTTTTATTTTATCTACGGATGTACTTTACAATGTAATTTTACATCGTAGTTAAAATTATTTTAATCTACGGACGTATTATACAATGTAATTTTACACCGTAGTAAAAATATTTTTTATTTGCGGGTGTATTCTACAATGTAAATTTACATCACAAAAGCTAGAACCGAAAAGTTGTTAAATTATTTTTGACATTTTGGCCGAATACCAATGGATAATTGCAAACCGATTATAGTATCCAAATTTTAGTTTTAAAAATATGGAAAAATATGCAACATATTTTTTACAAAAAATACAATGAGAAAAGCTTTGGAATTCAGCCGTATGCACAAAAACAAAATACTTTATTTTGTTTTTTCTTCTTTTTAAAATGTTTTTTTAAAAGAAAAAAATATTGGGCTGGGCTTGGCCCAACTAAATGGGTTGGCCCAGCATAGGCTGGCCAAGGGCCACGCCTGCTGGACTTGGGCCCGGCCCAGCCACCTAGGGTGGGCCGAGAGAGAGGCCAACCCAAGCTTCAATAAATAAATAAAAGAAAAAGAAAGGAAACAAACGCATGTAGATTCACGTGAACAGTGAATGGGGTGGTCGACCGACCACCACGAGAGGCTCAACGGCCACTGCCGTTGGGTAGAGGACGTCGAGGTGGTTCTCCCTGTCATGGTGGCGTCGAAAACGGAGGCCTGTGGTGGCCGGAATGGGCATCGGAAGGGCTGACCTATGCTGGAATTTTGCTAGGCCGTTGCTGTGGCGTCACCAGCGCCGAAGAGGAAGGCTGGGAGTTGGTGGTGGTCATTCCTCTGTCGTGGGGAGAAGCCACCGGTGATAAGGGAAGGTTGTTGGTGCTCGCCGGAAGGTGCTACTATCGAAAGAGAGAGAGCGCTAGCTGCCACTAGGTTTTTTGTAAGAGAGAGAAAGCTGCAGTCAAGGAGAGTTGTTGTCGAGAAGGAGGGAAGTGTGGCTATTTTCAGTTGTTTTTTTTTCTATGTTTTCCTACACTTTCTTCTTCCTCTCTGTTTCTGCAGATTTCCTCTCCTCACTTTTTTTTCTTTCCTGTTCGTCTCACTCCCCAGATTTTTCCTCCTCCGATTTCTCCTCCTGTTCTGCAGCGTTCATGGCTGCATTTATAGAAGATTGGCCTGCCACGGTGGCCATATGTCGGTGGCGTGGTGGCTGCTAGTCGTCGCTGGGCTGATGGCTGGTCGGTAGGCGGTGCAGGCAGCTGGTTGGCAATTGCAGGAAAAGAAAACGGCAGGGAAGGTCAGGCGTGCATGCATTGCAACTTTGGGAAGTCAAAGGTGCACTTTGGTCCTTCAATTTATGATTGTTTCAATTGCATCCTCAATTAGGTTTAATTTTATAATTTTATGCAATTGTGCCCTTGGCTGAATTTCAACATTACCCTTGACTTTGAACGCCTTTTTCACTTTGGTCCCTTACCTTTGATTTATGCAATTTGGCCCATAATTTGCATAATTAGCTTGAAAAAAAATTCAATTTGACCTCCGAAAATTCTGATTTTCTCAATTGGACCCAAATAAAACTTGATAATTCAATTTTTCATCAATTAAGCCCTAAATAAAATTAATTTGACCAATTTAAAGCATAATTAAGTCCTTGCACTTAATTAAATTCTCTAATTGGACCATAAATTAATTTTCAAATGTAACAATACTTTAAATTAGCCCATGATTATATCAAATTGGCTTATTTAAAATATAATTATGATTTTTGACTTAATTTTTGCTTTGAATTTGTATTTTCTCTTATTTTTGGACACAAAAGAGGTACGATTAAGCTCAGGAAATATTCAAAATTTTCACCGTAATTTTCCGCCGACGCCAAAACCTTTTTTATTTTATTTTTGTTATTTTTATTTTATTTTGGGGAGTAACCCAAAAATTGGATTACGAAAATATGTTTTAGTTCAAACTTTTTTTGTTTCATTATTTATTTAATTTTATTTTGCAAGCAATGTTTTTGTTGTTGAGTTTTTATATCTTTTAAATCTAGTAGTCAAACATCATAGGGTTTAGTCTCTCTTGTTTAATTTTTTTTAAAAAAAAGATAAAAAAAAAGGAAAGAGGAAACCAGTATTTCTAATAAATATTGTTAAAAATATTAAAAATTAATGTTTTGATATTCATTCATAGTTTTTGAGATAATTAGACCCATAACGAGGTATTATTTTAAATGTTAATGAGGAGTAACAACTCAATTTTCTTTATTTTCAAAACATATCTTTCTTTTAAAATAATAAGTTTTTTAGTTTAATATTTATTGATAATGCTTGAGTTTCAACTCAGGCTATTGTTAGGAACTTCTAAATATTTACACCACTAGATTTTATCACTAAGTAGATAAACACATAATGATTATTACTGGGATATATCAAGACAAGGTACACAAACCTAATTTAGTAAAAAAATAATAAGTGAATCCTAGTAAAATAGGATAAATAGACCTAAACAAGTCAACCATTTTTATATAAATAAAATGTGTAACGACAACTCCTTCTAATATTTGGGATGACTTCAATAAAAACCCTATACATTTATATATTAGCATGACTTGATAAACTATTAACAGTGAAAATTATGATTAAAAATAAAAATACTGATACGAGCTTTATAATGGAAAGGCTTAAACCTACTTATGGTTTCACTCATTTAAGTATACTTATTCAAAATCATATAAATAGACCACTAGTATTATGCATAACAATGAACTTAGAATAAATGACAAGTAGAATTGCAATTTATCTTAAGTAGGATACTTTAAAGTATCTTTCATCCACCACAATAAGTCTTTACCTTAAAATTCTAAAAACCATTTTGGATTTTTAGTTACCATCATACGAAATGATGATTTCTTTATAATTTTCATAAGTTTCAAACCTTTTCCCCTACTAACTATATAAAAAAACATCTCCCTTTGAAAAAATATAAAGATTCATCAAGATGTTGTGTGCGACATCATGTACACATGTTTTATACTCTACTATATTATTGTTATATTCAAACAAAGTTTTAGGTTTGATCTTAGATGATGAAAGTGATTTACCATTGGAATTTTTTATCATTGATAGAATTTCATTATTTGTTATCAGTATTGTTAGTCAGGGATGGTTTCTATCATAAGGGGAATTAGCCTATAGGATTTTTTGCTTTTTTCGTTTATTATTTTAGATTTGTCTTTTATGTCAATGTTTCTTTAAAATCTAACCATCCTTTTTTGTTGTTGTGAATCTGATTTATCTTATTTAGAATCATAACCCTTTATTTTATCACCTTAATATAGGTTAATTAAACTATTGATAATTGTAATTATGCAAGTGCAAATGTTTTTGTAGTTTACTTTGCTCACAACTTTATAAGGAAACAAAAAATATTGAAACGAAGTCTTAGTGAAAATAATTGATGATGCTTACATGTGTTTTCCTTTCTTCTATATTTATGACATGTGCATATTTTGTTTGTTAAACCAATTATTTTCCTAGAAGAATATAATTAATAGATGCATCGAATTCAATAGCGGAAAGTGTTAAAAATGTTTTTTTACTAGTTCAAAGAAGAGGATTTGTTGCCTTTGTATAAGTGTACTAAATACTATTTGGATAGATTAACACCACCCTAATATTAATTAAAGACACATTCACTGCTCCATCAAAATAAATGATTTATCTATTCATTAATGGCTTTGGCTTCATCATTATCAATCACTGCAACTATAGACTCTTATAGAAATTCAAACATTATTAACTTATAACCATCAAGAGTATTTTCAACTAGGTGATTAGCTACTTCTTTTCATATCATATAAATAATGTCATAATCAAACAACATTACTTATCATCAAGCAATGCAACTTGATAGATATGGTTTCTTAAAAATATATTTTAGAGAATCCATCTAATATTGTTGTTCTTTGCCCAACTTAAAATAAAAATAAGTTTATTTAATAAAATGATTGTAGTAACAAAACTAAAATATCAATTATATAAAAATCAAGACACCATACATATAAGAGTTGGAAAGATAAGAAAGTAGTCTGCAATAGTAATTGAAGCATGATTATGTTGGGATTCTATCTTAAAATCTTTTTGGAGAATAAATTTTATATACAAAAAGTCATGCTTTAAGTTAGATAAAAGTCATACATGTTATTCACGGATTAAGGCAACTATACAATAATTATAGCAATTCTAAAATTAATTACTTTAAAGTAAAGAGATAAGAGAGAGAAATTGTTAACTCGGTTTTTAACGTGGTTCGGCAATCCTACATCCACGACTCAAGTACCAACCTGTACTTGAGTATTGTATTCTCTTACTAGTCCAAGTAACAAGATTACAATTTCCGCTTGATGAATCCACACCAAGACTTTTACACCACTTGAAGATATGCCCTCTTCAAGATTTCCTTTTTCCCACTTGAAGATGTACCCTCTTCAAGATTTTTCCTTGGTGATGTTCCCTCACCAATACCAAGAGTTTTATAATCAACTCTCAAGAGTTTCACAATGGTTATTTTTGTAAAACAACAATACACTCTTAATAGTGTAGATATTACAAATAAAGATCTATGATCTCTTTATCTCACTTAATAGCACTTAGAATATTTGAAGGTGTTTAAGTGTAGTGAGAATGAGAAATACTCTTTGTGTTAGGATATGAAGATTTAAACAAAAATATGAGTATTAATGAGGATTGATGATATGAAGTTGTTTAAGCACTACTTATTGCCTCACTATAAGATATGAAAGTTGTGTGTTTTTAGTTTTGCAATTAAGAGGCCTATTTATAAGTTTCAAAGAGAAACTAGCCGTTTATAGCCGTTTGAAACTAGCCGTTTATAACCGTTTGAATCTAGCCGTTTATAGCCGTTTGAATGCAACTATCATATCAAGCGGTCGACCGGTTCATGCAGAAACTATATCTTGACAAATTATCTTTTCTTAATTTCTTGAACCGACTGATTATGACTTAAACCTCTAATCATCAAACCCTTTTAATGCATGCAATGTGAAGTGTGTGAGTTCATTTTAATTTGTGCTATCAAGGTAAAAATTGAGATTTACATAAAGCACTAAAATGAACACTTATTCTAAGTCTTCACTTGCTTGCATCTTGGACTTCCTGGAGTGATTTCTTTGTGTACTCCATTATGCTTGTTGATGTATTCTTTGTATAATACCTGTTTATAGCTTAATCTCATCCAAGCATATTATTAGTTCAATTTCTTTTTATTGTTATCATCAAAATATATAAAGCATACAAAGTATGACATTATATGTCAACAATACACATGTTGACATCAAACATAAAAATTGATTATTGGATGTTTATATGATATTCAGGTGTCGTATGTTGTGTAGATTAAAATGTGTTAATTTAAAGTGATGCATTTTTTATCTAAAGATGTTCATAATGCTTTTGCATTCTTGGTGATTTATAGATATCATATAATGTATTGTTCAATGCATTCAAGACATTGTTCTTGCACATGTATGATTCCATGTATCCATGACCTCTATAATAGTAGGGCTATATTCATTTTTTTATGAGTTTGGCTCTTTCTCTATCAAGAACTTTGTCAAGTTTAAGGTGATTAGATATAATAATATTTTCTCTATCAAGAACTTTGTCAAGTTTAAGGTGGTTAGATATAATAATATCTTTTGTTTTTACATCTTAAGGTTTAATCCATCTAACTTAGGTTTCTCACCATGCACTACAAAAGGTGATGGTATAATCCTTACCATGAAAGCAGTACATGTTTAAACAACATTGAAGGAAAGGAGTAGAAGGCATGATATAATCTATATAAAAAATAATAGTCAATAATATTTATAAATTAATATTTTGAATCTACAATAAGAAATTAATAAAATAAAACTTATAATAAAGCAACATATAAAATAATAGTATTTAAACTATGGAAGATAAATCAGTTGTACTTTGACTTATAAAATGTATACAAAATTAGTATCATGTGAATACAAAATTCACTATGAAAGTTTCTACAAATATTCTCACTTAAAACTCAATTTATTTAGACAAAATTCATAAATGATATCTATTCACCACACTAACATTTTATATATGTGAACAAAACTAATCAAATAGATTTGATGGCAAACTTAGGGAGTATAAGCAAGATAACATAAACACAATCAATGATTCACTGATTGAAAAATATAAATCAATAAGATATATAACATAAAAGCATCCAAATTGCTTGAAAAATTGTTGTAAAAGATAAACTGTAACCTTTTAACAAATATATATAACACCTTTATAAAATTAAACAAAGTATATATCTATATATATATATATATAACAAACTAGAAGGTTATATATTAAATCATATAGAATTAGAATTAGAATTAAATCTATATATAAGAATATAACAACTAAAAACAAAGTTATCTATTAACCTAAATTTCAAACATTGTTATAAACCTCTTTCACAATTAATTTATGATATGATTTTAATTTATAATTTTTTATATAAAGTCTTAAGATTTTAAATCAAATCTTATAAATATATTTTGTGTTGAAATCATGTTTACCGTTAGTTATGCTTTTACTTAATGATAATTTTACACATGTATAAACTCCAGGTTTTTAATGGACATATTTCATTTTACAAACTAATAGTTATACTTTCTATATATATATATATATATATATATATATATATTAACTCTTCATATCAATTCACTAGAACAATCTAAAATTATAAGAGAAAAATATTTTTTTATCATAAAAATAAAAAAATCATGACCCTGATTGATAATTTTGTTTCATTAAGCTCCAAATGATAAATATACCTGGTTTAGTTTAAAAGCTTAACAAACCGAAATAGATTTCATCCTACTCAGAATCTTAGTCTATTCATATATTCTGCCCAAATTTCAGCAAGAATGTTAAAGTTATATTACGTCCGTTATGTTTTAACCAAATAGTATTCTTTTTAATATTTTCTAGTTTTACAATATTAACCATATCTTTCAATTAGACAATTGGATCAAACTAAAATTTTACAAGGAGTCTCTTGACATATTATTATGTCTTAGGTTGAAATTTGAAGGCAATAAGAGTTTAGAAAGATCTTGCAAGACTATCAATAAAATTTTCATAATTTTGTTTTGAAAGATTATTTTTTGTGTTATTTTTTAGATTAATTTATTCTCAATTTCATAATTCAAAAGTATAATTATTGAGAATTAAACTTTGTATTTTGTTTTGATTTGATTTATTTATGGTTATTATAGTCTTATGATCCTAGTCTTGAATAAGGAAGGTTAACTCACGCTGACTTGGGTCAATCCAACATATTGTCATCTCAATATATATTTTTTTAAAATATATATCATCTTGATTCTTTTTTTAAGTACAATTATATTCTTACTAGTTATATGAGTTGTCTTTGAACTCATTAAGTCAATGAATCATATCAAGTTAACTCTTGTTTTTTAAAATGTGTTTAAAATTTGAATTGAATAATCTTAAGTTAGTTTATTATTAAATTTAAATTTAAATTATATTTTCTAAATTATATATATATATATATATAAAATAAATGTAAATACAAGCATATAAAAGTTTAGAGTTCAAAAAACAATTAACCTTAAATTTGTATTGAACAAAGCAGGAGATCTATATAGGAGATAAGGGTTTATAGTTTGATAATGTGTTCATAGGGAATGTAAATTGATACAATGTTTTGTTTGTAGGGGAATAAAATATGTAATTCTTTTGTAGAAGAATTTTGTGTGATTGCACAAGGTATTTCCCTTTGTAACTGGATGAAGGTCTTCTTATAGCCTAAAGAGATGGAATCTTTTATAAAAATATGATTTGTCCTTTTGTGGTATGGAGAAACACCTTTTAGTGTTTTTCTTTGTAAAGGAGCTTTGGATATTCTGCATTAAAACTTTTTTGTCATGTTTTGTTGTCACTTTTGTAAAGTTTTCAAGGATTTATAATAGATGACAGGATGCCATAATAGTCGTATTCATTTTCTTCTTTGAATTTGAAGAAGGAATTTGAAGGTAATGATATATCAAAGGAGCTGGATTTGGACAATACTAATATGTAGTCTTGATTTTGTAAAATCCTTGCATGATTATGAAATAATCTTCTTTGATTCTTATAGAGGTTAGGAGAGCCACAATATGGGATTTGAGAGCCAAGGATTTAGACCGTGGATGATGATCAATGATAAGGGCAGACTAATATTTTTATATTTGACTTAAAACTTTTGGATTCTGTTGCAAATGAATCCCACCATTTTATTTTGAATTTACGGATAAAGATAGAGTATCCCTGTTGAGGGTTATAGTCAAAAAGCCATGGACACACCCATGAAACAAAAAATTGTGTACAAAATAAAAAACATTTAGGGGAAATGACTTTTTAGATGAAGTTGGTTAAAAATTTAGTTGAATTGTATATAACTATTTTTAACCAAAGAATGATCATTAAGGATGTCCTAGTGACAACCAAAATAATCCCACCACTGAAGGAACTAAATTGGAAGTTTTGAAGTATTCATGTTGTTATGAAAATAGAAAAAGCTAGGAGTTGTTATATTTGGAAATTTGCAGGAAAAAGACATTAAACCATGCATTTTGATAGTTCCAATATGTTTATGAATAACTGATGTTTTAGAGGGTTGTACAAAAATTGATTGGAAATTGGACGAGTTTGGGTAGAGGTTGCTACCGGATGGATAATTTTATGGATAATATAGGTGGAATAAAAGGGTTTAGGATGATTTGGTTGTAGTTTGAAGTGTTTGAATTTGGTTGAGCCTGTGGTTTATAGGATGACTTAATAATATGATTGTGGTTTAATAATATCACATGAAAGAAACCTTCTTCAATAGATATAGCATTGAAATTGAGATTTAAAAATATTTTTAGATTTTGATTTTGAATAACTTATTTGGGAATTTTGTAAAGCAAACAAGGTTGTTTTTAGGAGAAAACCTATTTGTGATTTTGAAAGAGTTTTAGAGATACTACCTAAGTGTGACTCTTGGTCACTGGAGGTTTGTTGAGAGATCTTTTGTAAGGGTAGAAATAATTTTTGTTAATTGCACAAGGTATCTACCCAACACTGGATTTATTGTTTTATATTTGTGATTATTTTGTATCTTCTTCTTTTTCAACTACTGTCTCTTACCAAGATTTTATGGGTTTGGCAGAAGCTGTTTTTGAAGTCATTAATTTTGTAAAGGGTTTTGGGCTTTCTGGTTTTGTAGGTTGGGTTTGGGGAACTTTCCCCTTATCTTTTGATTGTGCCTTAGTGGGCATCAGGATCTATTTTGAAGGAATTCTCAACTGAGGAAATCCGGGATGGAATTGGAATCTCCTTTAATGTAATCAATATCAAAATAAAAAATACTTAAAATAGCTTGCCATCTGGCAAAAATTTATTTTGAAACTAGATGTTGAACATCTTTTTGAACAACTTCTTTTGTAGATTTGTAATTAACTCATAACAAATATTTTTTATTTAATAAATCACTTTGAAATTTTATAATACACAAAATAATTAGAAGAATCTCTTTTTTAACAAAGGAGTAATTTCTCTAACAATCATGCCAATGAACATAGTTTTTATTGGAGGATTTATTCCTTGTTGTTTTTTTACTTGTTTGAAAATACCCCCATAACTTAGATTTGAGGCGTGCATCTCAACTATCTTAGGAGTTAAAGGGTCTCCTATATAGAGAAGTAGAATGGTTTAAATCTGTTTTCTTATTTGTATAACAATGTTGGTGTGACTATTAAACCATGTAACTAGGTTTTTCTTAAGTCTGTCATATAAGGGTTTGGCTATAAGACTAATGTTGGGGTACAAATCTAGGACATAATTAAGGTTGCCTAGAAATATTTTAATTGGGTTTGGTTTGTAATCCTATATGGGAATTTTGAAGTAAATATTAGTAATCTCTTTATAGGTGTTATGGTACCTTGACAAATATGATGTCATAGGAATCAAACACGAGTTTGAAATAAAGAAATTTTGGATTTTGAGACAACTAGTCCATTTTGTTTAATGACATGGAAGGATGTATGTAAATGTTTTGAGTGTTGATCTATGGAGTTGGAAAAAAAATAAGAACATCATCAATATAAACAATACAAAATTTGGAGTATGCATTAAAAATGTTGTTTATAATGCGCTGGAACTTAGATGGTGCATTTTTCAAATCAAATGGCATAATATTCCATTCATATTGATTAAATGGAACTATAAATGCAATTTTATAACAATCCATTGGATCGATCTGGATTTGCCAAAATTCTAATTTCATGTCAAATTTGACAAATATACATGCATAATATATTTTTTGTTTGAAATTGGATAACATATCCATTTAAGAGTATTATTTAATGGTTTTTAATTTTTCACAAGTCTTGGTGTGCTCTTTCAATTTCAGAATTTTTATTGATATAAATGTTGCACAAGACCAAGTGATTGAGACTTTTGGATTAGACCTTTAAACTCTAGATCTTGGATCTCAAGTCTACAATGGTGTTTAAGATGAACATTCATTGAATAGATCGTGTTTTTGTAGGTATTTTTTTTAAAAAAGTACCTTCATAAGAAAGATCAACGACATATTTTTTTTCAAAAGACATTAGTATGTCTGAATGAATTTCTTATTCAATCTTGCCTTGAAAATCAAAATTTTATTTTTATAAGATTGGACTTTGTAATTTTTCTTCAATCCTATAAAATGAAACATGGGTTTTTAAATCTTGCAATTAAAATTGTTTTCCATGAATATGATAAGTATGAATAAAGAATGCTTTGATTAGGTTTAAATTCTTAGTATTGGATTTTTCTAAGAATTGGAAAATGAGTTTAATGCCATTGGTTTTTGAGGTAATGTAGTAATGTTGAACTTTATATGGTGTAATCATATCAATGAAGAGAGTACCTAAAATAATAGCATGATAATTGTGAAATCTGTTTTGAATCAAATTTAAAGTTTTGATAAATTTGTGTTTTTGAAACCTTTGAAATTTTTCAATCATCAATGTTTTGTAAGATCTTCAATTGTCATTTCTTCACTTTTTACAATCCGTTTACTATTAGGAGTCTTAGAGGTAGAAGAAGCTGAAATAGAATTAATTCTATAGAAAACAGAATCCACAGTTTGAAAAGATAAATTAGAAAACAGACTGCAAGGTATATGGCTTTACTACCCTAATTACTCAGTAGATATTACACCTTTTAGTAGCATTCACTTAGATTCTAATGATCTCTCTATTGTCTGCGTTCTTGTATCCCAACATTATTATTTCTACTCAGATTCAATAGACTCTAATACCAAATTCATTAATCAAGAAGCTCTAAATTATTAAACATACGAAATAAAATAAAAATTAACATATGTTGTTAAACCTCAACCATTATATATATATATGACCCTAAAACAGTTAATCAAAACATTTTAAAATTAAAATATACCATTAAAATTGTGTGTGTGTGTAATGGACAACCGCAAAATCATCTCCAATGAGGCTACTATAACGGAAGCATAAATTTTAAAAATATTATTGCACCCCATCGCGAGAGCGTAGTGTCGCGGCGATCCTCCCCTTTAGCGGGGACATTCAGGTGGGGTCTTGTCTTTTTTTTTTATGGAAAAGGGAGTCGTCACCTAGTATTATGGTTACTAGTAAACCTAACATTTGTCATTCAGAGATTCTAAGGCAAGGGACTGATTGCGTAAAGGGAAGGTTTTAGCACCCCTTATACGCCCTACCTAAGGTAAGCTGTTTGACATTTTGGTTGGATTATAATTTGTTGTGGTTTTGATCTTCCAAAGCATATATTGGTTAAATGATAATTATGTATTTCCCCGCCGAATATTTTAGATATTAACCCTTTAGGATTTATTTATCTAAACACCAACAGTGAATAAATAAATTTCCAATAATAAGATTTTGATATTTTTGGAATATTGGCTACTACCCTTTGGATTTTTACAAACATGTTGTACAATCTCAAAATACAAGAAATGATTTTTCTTTGCAAAATCCATGCTAAAACACATTTTTTTTTCAAACTCTAAGATAATATATATTTTTTGAAAGAAAAATAATTTTTAAAATATGCTAGGGTATTGGCCATATGCAATAAAACAAAATTTTTTTTTTGTCTTTAACAAATTTTTTTTTATTTTTTTCTATGTTTTTATTTCTTTTTCGGTAGGTTGGTTGTTAACCCACCTAAATTCGGGTTGGGCTGTCAGCCCACCCCACCTTGCCTCAGGCTAGGCTGTTATCCAGATGGCTTGCAGCCCAACCTCCATCTAGACTGGGCTTCCAGCCTAGACGGGATGGAAACTCGTCTTTATCAGGGTCAGGCCGGGCACAAAACCCTACCCGACCATCCCCACATGCAAAAGACCGAGACCATGAATAGTAACATGACAAATTTTAGAGTGTGAAGAACGATATACCTGTTAATATCGTTGAGTAGAGGAGGTCGAGGTGGTTCTTCCACTTATGATGACATTGTAAATGGTGGCTTGTGGTGGCCGGAATAGCTGTCAAAAGGGGTTGTTGCTGCTGTCGTTGGTCGCTGCTTCTTCGTCAAAGTTAGCTGCTTTTTTTAGAGGTGGAGATGTTGGCTATTAGGGGAGGCTGTCAGTGATGATGAGGGTGAAGTTGGTGGTCTGCTGTCAAGTCTTTGAGGAGAGAGAGAGAGGTGTCGGTGTGCCTGGTTTTAGTGAGGGAGAAAGAGGAGACGACGGGAGATGCAGCAACGTGGGGAAGAGATGGAGACGATGGTGTCAACTCCGGTGACAAGGAAGATGAAGAGAAATTCTCGTTTGTTTTTTTTAAGTGCAATTTGATGATGTAATCTCAATTTTCCTCTGTTTTCTTCCTCTACCACCTCCCATCTCCTCCTCTATCTCTCCAATGCTTCTCACTGCAACCGTGAATTTTCTTCCTCCTTGCTCTCAACCTTCTTCAATATTTTCTCTTTTCGATCATCCTTTCCTCTGTTATTTTTTCTCTTTTTTTCCTCCTTTGTCTTCTTTTTTCCCCCACTTTCACTCTTTGCATGCTGCTACTTATAACAGAGCCAATGGATCCTTCGGCTGCCAAAGTTTAATGCAGAGGCCGGAAAAATTCAATGCAGGACGCGCCTAACATTTAAAGTCGGGCATGCCTGAAATGCAACCAGAACATGTAGTGCAATTTTCAAAATATTTGAAGGTAAAAAATGTGATTTGGTCCCTCAATTTATAATTGCTCTAATTGTAACTTCAATTGGATTTAAACTTATGATTTTATGCAATTATATCCCGTCAAAAATTCAATCTCAATCTTAAATTTGCGCGACCTTTTTATTTTGGTCCTTGGTTTTTGATTTTCACGATTTAACCCTTAATTGGCCATTAAACTCTGAAATTGTTCAATTTTTTCCTTGTACCAAGATGTATTTTTTTTTACAAAATATAAAAATAATGAGTCAAAAATTGGGTAGCAACAAATATTTTTTTAGATTTTTTTTTTCATGTTTAGCAACTCCAATGAGGCTTCTATATTAACATGTAAAAATAATATATATTTACCATTTTATTTGAAAAACTATAGCATTATTCATCTTTAAAAACTGGTGAAAAAATAATAAATAGTAATAACTGAAATAGCATTTATCATTGGAATTTTACTATTCAAAATGTTATATAAATCATTTATCTATTAGCTATTTAATTTAATATTTATAATTGGAGATGCTCTAAACGGGATAAATATCCATCATCACACGTGATGTTGATGGGGGCGGTGAGGTAACAGTTATTTTATGGATATAATTCAGGTAGTTGGTACTTAGCAACTTCTACACGTTAGTTTCTCGGTCACCTCGATCTCTTTCTCCTCGCTTAATCTCTCTCTCCCTGATTTACTAGCTATTCATCTCAGGTATGCAAACATAATTCAGAATTTTTATTTTTATTTTTTGATAATCACTCGATCGTTCTGATTACTCATATATTTCGAGTTCGTTATTTTTTAATGTTTGCTGATGAATTAATGAATTGTTGTCTTTTTTCCACTTATTATATATAGCCTGGAAATTTGGGGTTTTCTTTAATTTTTCTTTTATCTTGGATTTGTTTTTTGAAATTAGACGAATAAGAAGTGATGTGCTTGTAAATTCCGTAAGCTAAGAGTGAAAAAAGGCATTCTCACTTAAGAAACCTCACGGTACAAGCTGAACTTTAATTTTAAACCATTTCAATTTATTTATACAATACAAAGACAAGGAAATGATTTTCCCAGGAATTCTTCTGCAAGTAAAAACAGAAACCATCATTGGATAGAAAATTCTTGTTAAGGAAAACCATTTTTGGTCTGGAATTTTGTTGCATTGTTTGATACATTTGAGTGGATTTTGATACTATGCCCTGTGAGATATTGGAGAATTTGTAAGTTTTTTAGAAGTGATGGGGAATGTTTAATCATAAAGCAAGTCTATCACGTTAGCAGCAGATTTGAGGTTTTATGCATAACTCTAGTCTAATCTATTCGAGAAACTCATGTTAACAAGGAATAGCATCTAATGATTTTTTGCTGTCCTATGAGGGGGATGTGAGGGAGGGACCGAAGGAGGTTATGGACCTTAGAAAATTCTTGTTAAGGAAAACCATTTTTGGTCTGGAATTTTGTTGCATTGTTTGATACATTTGAGTGGATTTTGATACCATGCCCTGTGAGATATTGGAGAATTTGTAAGTTTCTTAGAAGTGCTGGGGAATGTTTAATCATAAAGCAAGTCTATCGCGTTAGCAGCAGATTTGAGGTTTTATGCATAACTCTAGTCTAATCTATTGGAGAAAATCATGTTAACAAGGAATAGCATCTAATGATTTTTTGCTGTCCTATGAGGGGGATGTGAGGGAGGGACCGATGGAGGTTATGGACCTTAGAAAATTCTTGTTAAGGAAAACCATTTTTGGTCTGGAATTTTGTTGCATTGTTTGATACATTTGAGTGGATTTTGATACTATGCCCTGTGAGATATTGGAGAATTTGTAAGTTTCTTAGAAGTGCTGGGGAATGTTTAATCATAAAGCAAGTCTATCACGTTAGCAGCAGATTTGAGGTTTTATGCATAACTCTAGTCTAATCTATTGGAGAAAATCATGTTAACAAGGAATAGAATCTAATGATTTTTTGCTGTCCAATGAGGGTGATGTAAGGGAGGGACCGCTGGAGGTTATGGACCTTAGGATTGCAGGATATGGCTAGCCTGAATGGAAATGATAATGCATTTTGACTTATTCCGGCATTTTTCTTATCTTGGCCTTTTCTGCGTATATAATTGCAATGTAATATATTGCATTGTCTCTATAAGGTGTTGAAGGGAGCAACAATGATTTCTAGAAACAAAAAATTGATTGTGTTACAATATGCTGCTAAAATTTTATATATTTACCTCCTCAATCAGGTTAACTTATATCCAGCTTGCACAATCTAAACTTCACCATGTATCCTGGTGGTTACACTGTTGAAGTTACAGGCTTATCTCCAAAAGCAGTAGAGAAGGATGTGTACGATTTTTTTTCTCACTGTGGTGCTATTGAGCATGTTGAAATCATCAGGTAATATGCATCCATTGAGCTTCTTGCTTGCAAATTATGAGTTTAGTGCTAAGAGAAATTTCCATAAGAGCATGTATATGATCATATGTGTACATATTGGCCATTATATACTCAAAACTGATTAGTGAATGCCTCTTTTGTGAAAGGTCAGAAATGACATTTATATGTTTTTCTTTGCATTGATCTTTATGTACCCTTTCAATTATGTGGGAAGCAGTAGCTTATATATATAGATTGATAGTATGTTTTGAGTCTAACTCCACTCCTAAAATAGAAAATTCTTTGCCTAGAGGATTCCAATAATTGTCCATATCCATTGAACCAAAATTGGTGTGTTTAAAGACCTCTAATTCAGTCTCTGAAATTGAATTTCTTCTTGAGCAAAAATTGAAATAAAAGTTTGAATTCCTAGCATGATTCTCATAAAAGCTTTTCCATTATTCATTCATTCCTCTGCATTTCTTTATTTATTGAGTATTGTCCATTTCCATTATTCAGTGATTGTTCCTTTGCATTTCTCTATTTATCTGAGAAACTAGGAATGTGTTTTCGCACTCTTTTTCTCACAAAATATGAGGTCCAGCATAACTGTGTACAGTCATTTTAGTGTATTCTTAGTTGCTCACATATTTTTCTATATTTAAGAATAATAAAGAGGCATTTGAGGAGATGTCAACATTATGTTCTGGTGACAAATAACTGGAACTTGCTTATATCAAGAGATCAGTCAAAGGGTGTTGATAGGCTTGTGTTGAATGCTATCTCCCTGTCTCTTGGATTGTTGTACTCTTGCCTAGCAGCTTTTGGTTCTGAAGCCTATATTATGTTTGCACAATCAAGTTACACACATCTATTCATTGTTTTTTTTTCCATGATCATAAACTGTATTTGACTCAAAGAATGCTTACTCTTACTGGAAACAGATCCGGTGAATATGCTTGTACAGCATACGTAACATTTAAAGATGCCTATGGTCTTCAAACTGCCATCCTGCTCAGTGCAAGTTTCTGCTCTCAAACTTCAATACTCTTACTGAAACAGAAAAATAGTTACTTGATGTAGTGGTAAAAAAGTAATAATTTGTGAGCTGTTTTGTTTAAGATACCCTCATAGCTATTTTCCTCATCAAGTTACTTTCTAATACTTCAATATGGGAAATTCATCATATCTCTGTTGTTATTGTGATTTTTTTTTCAGTGGATATGATGACACTGTCACTGTACCTATGTTTGAACTATGAATAAGTTGGAAGTTTTTACCTTAAATAAGTTATCTCAAGATCTTAATATTTGGATTTGAACAACCAGCTCAAATATGGCCTGACATAAGTTGGAAGTTCACAATTCTGCTTCAAAGCATGACCTTATGTGGAATCATAAATTTGAATCGCCATTAGACTAGAAGTTCATCATTATCTCTTAAGAAAAGGTTTTTGGATTGCCTCTATATTTTAAGCACTTAAAACTGTTTATGATTCTCTTTTAATTGGTGTTTAGGATTTCAGCTAATAATTTCACATGCTTATAGATGGCAAATGGCTCCTTAGTCTCCCTTTTCCGAGAATTTTTTTATCTACAAGACTACCTCTTAACTACAGAATAAACTTGAATTAATTTCTTTTGTTTTGTATTGAGCATCAGCTTTCAGCTGAATGACCCATTAGTCATCAATGAACACCTTCTTGGTTCTTTCTATCTGACATTTTTCTTAGTGGTTAAAAGATTTATTTTGCACTGATTTTATGTTTTAGGGTGCCACCATTGTAGATCAACGTGTTTGCATAACACACTGGGGAACTTTTGTAGATGAATCCTATGCTTGGGACAGTTCATCAAGGAATGAAGGAAACACCAGCTCAGAGGTACTATCCTTACTTGTTGTAGCATGCTGAGTGCTCTTTCTAATATCCCACAGATGTTGTCTATAAGCTTACAAAGTTTTAAGCTCATTGGTTTACGTTGAGCGTGGCAAAATTTATCTAATCTCAACATTTGAAATATTTCCTCGAAAACTCAATAAGAGGTAATGATAGTCGTTTCCTCTTGCAAACTGTTGGACAGAAAATCACGGGTACAGCAGCATGTTTTAGTCAATGTCCAGTTAAAGCATGCCGCATGCCTGCAAGTTACCAAGACAATATGATAGATATTAATAGCCAATATAAACAACCCAACTGAGTGATTTAGTAAATCTTTTATTCTTAACACCGATTGTGAACATCGTACCCTGCTTAATAATTGTTCACAGCATGTGAAATGATACAATACCTTATAGTTTTCCATTAGTGTGTCAAGGAAACTCATGCATAAAACAAAATCAGCTCATGATCTGGGCACAAGATCTGCAGAGGCTATTCCTTCGGCTGACATTCCTATTCCATTTAATTAGAATCAAAATAGAATTGCTCGTTGGAGTTTTTGAGTCCTGATATCATGTTAAAGAACCATCTCATCTGAAAGCTTAATATCTTAGATGAGACTCTAGAATATGATTTATATTATTCTCTAACACAGTGTACCTTCCTTTTTGAACCAATTCTTCTATTCTTGGCAGGGAATTCACGCCAACCAGTTCGTTTCTTCCCCGGGAGAAGCAGTAACTGTTGCCCAGGAAGTTGTTAAAACCATGTTAGCCAAGGGATATATTTTGGGAAAAGATGCAATGGCCAAGGCTAAAGAGTTCGACGAATCTCATCAAGTCTTAGCCACCGCAGCTGCCAAGGTTTCCGAGCTAAGCACTAGAATCGGGCTCACTGACAAGATTTTTGCAGGAATGGAAACTGTGAGATGCGTGGATGAGAAGTACCGTGTTTCAGAATTCACCAAATCAGCCGCATCAGTTACTGGTACAGCAGCTGTAGCAGCTACTAATGCTGTAGTCAACAGCCCCTACTTTGCTAAGGGAGCCCTCTGGGTTTCAGGTATTTTGGCACAGGCAGCCGAAGCTGCAGCTGATTTGGGCAAGAAGGCTAGCACATGAGTTATGTTTTTCTTACAAACAAGAGTAAGGATCTAATACTTTTGGTCTTGTATACAAATAAATATTAGTTCTTTTAGATGCAGCTACTCTTACACAGAGATTAACTTCTATCTTGTTTATCTACATGTGAACTAGGATTTATTTTTATTTTCCTATAAAAATTATATATGCAGGGTTTTTCTATGTAATTCTATAATTTAAGAAATTTATGTTCAATAAAAATAAACGAGAACTATGTGTGCTAATAAATAAATAATCATTACTGATCTATAAAAATAAAACTTGAAAAATCATGAGACATGTATAAATCATGATATTTAATCTTAAAAAACAGGATATTTATCTGGTTGTGTATACAAATTAAATTGATTAAATAAAACAAAATGAAAAAAAAATATATCATGCAAGATTACACATAATATAAATATTATTATCTAGAAATATATATATATTTTTTTTAAAAGTTCATCCATACAGAAAAACGCTCTTCAAATTCAATTTTTTAACAAAAAAAACAGTTATTTAAAGATTCTCAAATACTAATCTAAATATAATTTTAAGACATTAGATAAAACAAAATCATATAAAAAAAAATCAAACACTACCTAACCCATTTTGTGAAGGCTCGCGTATCTAGGATTTTATTATATTTTTTGCAATTAGAGTAGATAAAATGTCGTGAGCTCTAATTTTTTGACAAAAAAATGTGATGTATCGTTTGATATTTCTAAATTTAGGCTACAGTAGGAGATGGAAAATCAGGGGTTAAGTTTATTTAAACTAAAATTTTATTTTTTTCAGCTCATTTTATTTAAACTCAAAACACATTAGGAGTTATGATAAACTTATTCATGAACTCGGAAAAACCCAAAAAACAATCTCAAAAACCAAAATCAACTCTATCTTAGATAATGAAACTATTTAACATAAATATAAGTTGTTTTGGTATTCTAAATTGGTGTCATCGACATGTTTCTCTCTCTACTACAAGAATTTATTGACTCTCTTTCCTCTTTGAACCAGAGGCTAAAAAAGTAACAAAAATAATCTTCTCATCCAAAATTGAATTTGAAAAATATTGAGATATTAAACTTGTATAATTTGTGTTATTTTTTTAAGTTTGAGGACCAAAGTGTATATTTTGTAAAACTTATGGCACATCATCCATGTGTTTTCAATTCAATCCAACCTTCTTCATAAAAATTTAAAATCAATTCAATTACGACTAAATTGCTGAAAAAAGTTTGAAAATGAAATTGAAAAATAGAAATTTTTGCATAGAACATCTATAATAATATGCAAGAGAATGAGCTTTAACATTGTCATCAACACCATAAAAAACCCACGCCGCTACTAAGAGCTACTTCAACGCATCAGTTATCTGAAAAGACAAAGACAAATAAATTTACTAGCTATATTGATTTACCAATCCACCAAAAAGAGAGCTAGCGGACCAAGTGCCCAATTACTGACAGAAGGATTCAAGAGGTATAGTTTTTCTATCTTTTGTTTTTTTTATGCATCTAACTGGGATGTTATTTATTAGATTGAATCTCCTTTTCTTTTTTTTCATCGGATAACCGGGGTATTTAGATCAGCTTGCGCGCACCACAACTAATCACCGGATTCACTGAACATTTTGGAAACTCAAAAAGCATATAAGACACCGCGAGGATGACAGACATGCTTGACAAGTCTTGAACCTGGGTCAGAGTAAGTGAGAAGATTTTCTTGCTATTATTACTACATTATATTGTTAAGTTTATTTTATCTTGTATTGAGATTTGTATACTTTAGATTATCTGATCCTTCTTCCAGGGGTTTTGTATGAAATGATACACAGTTGACGTAAATGCGTTAGCTTTTTTGGAATTGATTTTTTTTATTATTTCAAGAAATATTACAATATTGCACAAACTACAAAGTTTATTTCAAATAAAATTAAAAAAATTAAAAATTAAAATGTTGGAGGGTTTTTTAAAAGTGTTTAAGTAAATATATATTTAATCATATTAATTGTATAATTAATTATATAATTATATTATATACAAAAATAATTGCACTATATTTAAAATCAAATATAAAATATATTTAATTCTTCTAAAAGACTTTTACACATAAATAAATAAAAAAATATTTATCTGGGCAGCTTCAGAGTTTGTTTTTAGCTACTGGAATTCAATGCCCAGGATTGTGCATGCTTTGAACTTTAGGCTCTAGATACATCTTATAGATTATTGATTTTTATGCCTGACATTTTCAGCTATATATATATATAATATATATATATATATATATTTTAATGGCTGTTCATATTTCTTCAACTGCATGATTATGGCTGCTGTTGATAAAAATTCACTGAAAGTCTTTACATTCATTGCAACTTTCTTAGTGTTTTTTTCTGAAAACTAGGTGGTAGGATGCGGATCGATTCTCTTGGGTGGATTCTTATGGTTAGCAGCTTTGTGACGGAGCATTTTGCAGCTTGCAGGTTCTTAACACAGTTCCTTGACAAATATATTGTCAAATCTCTTGAATAATTGACCTTCGCTGCCTTTTTTGCTATATGTTTGGAGTTACGTTTATTTGTAGTGATCATAAGCCACTAACATCAAAGAATGCTAGATCTTGCTTGACATGTATATTTCAACATCAGTTCTTTGTATTGCCCGTCGTATAAGCACATTTAAGGAGGGTTGGCTACTTGGTTTCTTGACAAATGTGAATTATAATGACTAATTTACTAGTCTTTGGTCACACAAATGTTAATTTCCAATCTTTCCTGTAATTGCCTTTTCTTGTCTGCCAAACTACTTGATGATATGTTTCTTTATGGTTCTCGTCAGTCTTTACAACTCAATAGCTCCTTTAATCTGCCACAAGAAGCAACCTGTATCTTCTACCACCCATCTTTAATGCCCCATTTTGCGAAACTTGCCCTCAAAAGGTTGTATCATCTACTCTCTGTAAGATGTCACAACCAACACACCTGCAGGCGTAGAAAATGTCACCTATAAAATACTTTCTGTAATTCAGCTATACATTTTGCATCACCTCCCCACTTTCCGAGCTCAATAATTGAATGATTAAGGATAGAAAAACCTTATACAAGGGCCCTTGTTTCACAAGCGGACAAGCAGAACCGTGGCGAGAGAATGATCCATTGCCAATTAATATATGGATCATTGGGATTACAGATGTTTCAACCCACGGTGCATTTGTTCCCGTTAGCCCCAGCTTGATAGAATTGTTTTGAGGAACATTTATGGCAACAGGTAGCTGATAGGAAGTAGTTTGTTCTATACTTGTGTTTCTTTTGCTCACTAATGGCCTCTTACTTATTACCAACCAAGCTGAAGTCGACTTGATTAGATAGAGCTGCGACATTTAGCCAATGTTGTGTTTTTGAGGATGGACGGTGAAGGAGCTTGTGAGCTTGAATTCAACGACAGGATTTGAAATCAGATGATGAGCTGTTTCAGTCCCTTCGGCTGAATTATATTTGTACTATTCACTTGTCTTTATATGACTTCTCCTTTCTTTGATTTGTCATTGCATGAATAGAATCCCAATCTACTCAGTAACTCATGGGATCTGGCGCCGGAGGCTATGCACCGAGATGGCGACCTACACCGATGATTTGGGAAGAACTTTGGAATAGAATCTATGATGTCATGAGTCAATTTCTGTCAGTAATTCTTACGGCCTCCATATCTAAAACAATAATAATAGCTCAAACAAGAAGGGTTCAATTTTAGAAGGAATCTAGTAATTCTGACAAATCTTTTTCCTGTTAAACTGAGTAAATAATAATAACAGCAATGAAAAAACATATTCTGAGAATTGCGGTCAGTTTAAGGCGTTCACAACTAAAGCTGGCTTTTCTTTGATTGTGTTTATTTCAAAGGTTTTTAAAGAGTTGAAGTTGAAACTTTGAAAGGACCGTGAGGGCAACCACTCCTTGCCTCATCCTGCACTTCATTAGTCCAGAGAAACAGCGTTGACCTTATCCCTCTTCTCAAGGGCACTTAGCTAACTCTGACCAACCATAAACCTTCACCAACCGAGTTATTATATAGAAAAGGCTACAATTAATTATTCGCGAAGCTTCTTTCCATGGAGATTAATTTATTCCATAGTGGAATAGGTCGGTCTATCATTGTCAACATTAAAATTGAAGCAAACCACCGTCTTGAAAGTATATACTAAGGCCCATTTAAGTTGTTAAATCAAATAACTGGGTTTGCATGCCGTTTCGGAAGAGATTTCAGGCATGTGAATTCTGTCAATGCTCCGAAACGAGATGCCATAGTCTTGCTTGCAAAGTCACTCCCAATTGAGTGCAAATGTAACGATCATCTTGGAGCTAGGTAGAAAGTCCTCATAATGTTTGCTAATAAGTGATTTTCTTCAACAAAAGCTCTCATTACACTTGGATAAAACGTAGAATTGCACCAAAAATTCAAAATTATAGTTCAAGCAAGCACTCGGGAGACCTTTTCTATAATCCTGCTACTTCTAACACTTCAATGAGCTCAGAAAGGGAAAGTCTATATATAAAAAAAAAGGAGTATACAAAACTATTTTTCTCCAAAAAACAAAAAGTATACAGCATCACAATACAGGACTGAGGGTTTGATGAATCTGCTGATGATACACTGTTCCCTATTTCTTCTATTGCATTTTCCGATATGAACCTCCCTTAAAACGTGCCAAAAACAAACCACTGTACAACAAACAGCTTACATGGAAAAACCCAGAAAAAATGAGACCAAAAAAGAAGATAATGGCAAACAAAAATCTCGATAACCCACCGATCAAAACTAGTCACAGCAACTGGGGCAGCGTATTAGTCCATTCTCGTTGCAATCAGGGCAACGTTGAAACCCATACTCATGAATCTCCGAACTTTCTTCTATCTCTTCTAGTTCTTCATCGTCAGCTTCATAATATATCTTGCAACTTCCTGAACATGTCTCACAAGGCACAAACCTGATGTCCCCACAAGCCTCACAAGCCCCTCCACCTCCACCTCCAACATCTTCATCCAACATCTCACACCCTTCAACCATTTTCTCTAGCTGTCCTTCCTCGTGCATTCGCTGAATTTCCTCTGCTCCGCCGACGTATTTTCTCCCAATAAACACTCTTGGTAACCCTCCCCCACTAAACTCTTCTTTCATAAGCTCTCTCAACTCTTCCTTGAACCCTGAATGCATTGATACGTCTCGTTCATCAACACGAACTCCTAAGCTTTTTAGTATCACCCTCACATAGCAACAAGACTCGTATGTTTTGCGCACCCCTCGCAAGCTGGTAAAATAAACAATTAACTTATCCTTACTGCGCTTACAATCTTCTGCAACATAACTTACCTTCGTAGCATCATTCACAAGAAACGAAGAATCGTCTCTGTCAAAATGAGGTTGTTTTTCACTGTCGTTTGGCTTAATGTAAAATGGATGTGTGGGAGAGAGCTCTTCCAGTGATTTTCTAAATGTAGAGATGACTTCAGGATCGAATTCCAGACTTTTCGAAGTAACATCCTCTTCTACAACTTGAAGCCACTCAGGCTTATAATTATCAGGAGACAGTTCGCCATTCTGCTGCAAACCAATTTTGTGACAATCATGTATTGGGCTTGTATCACGAGAAATATCAAAAGAGAAACTGCGAAACCGAAGAGATGAACAAGAAGGATTCATCGAATCTTCAAGCCCTGCCATCAACTCCCAAGTATTGATAGTTTCTGGCTCTCCAGGTGGTGTCATAATCGGAGTCTTTGGAAGAACTTTTGGGATTTTTTCTTGGATCATATCAGACCAAGTCCTAGCTTCAATCAGTCCCATTGAAAATTCCTCCTTGCTATTCAATTCTGTACTCTTCTTTACAAGCCCTTTCGATCCATTAACAGCACCAACGTTCTTCCATTGATCATCTCCTTTTACAATAACATCAATAGTCCCATTCTGACTCTGATTCGCAGAATCAAGAGCGAGTGTACCCAATGTGGTGGAGGTGAGTGCCACCACATGGTAGCTATCGCCCTTTTGCTGTGGTGGATGAACAACATGCATAGAATAGCTTCGAGGCAGCGGTGAGTACGGTGTCTGGCAGTGCTTGCATCGCTTTTGCTTCGAGCTCCCGCAGCCCATTTTTTTTTTTCCACAATTCAAAATCAATTGAATTTCAAAACTCAAAAATCAAAAGTCATGACAACCAGTAAAACAATTCCTCCAATCAGGAGGATGAGTTGGATTAGATGATCTGTTTGGTGGAGATTGTGATGAAAAAACAAGCAACAAAAAAGATGATTACGAAAAGATTGGATGACTAAGGAATTGATTAAAATTGAAGGGATGATGAGAAAGGAAGCTTCTTTCTTGTTTTGAGGATGTGACAGAGGAGGACAATAGTTTTACTAATAGTAATAATAGATCATCACCTGCATTTACCCGTAGCATAAAATAGGGAAAACTGCAAGGACAAGATTCATCAAAACAGGTTAAACAACATTAGAAAAACATCAACAGACAACAATCATCCTTGTTGGATTTCTTAATTGATGATTACAGAAGAAGAAGAAGAAGAAGAAAAACACAGAATCCAATCTAATCCAGGAAAGGCTTGTGAGAATGTATTAACCCCTCGAAAAAGCAAAAGTTCGGAACTTGAAGGAATGCTAGAGATGGGAACAGGAATTGAATTCTGTTTTGGAGTAAGAAGATAGATTGAATGAAGAAGGAGAGGTTTCTTCTTCTCTTTTTTCCGATGAAGATATCTTGGGAGTTTTCAAAAATTAATGAAATGATTGGACAGAAAAAAAAAGGGAAGAGAAATTATGGAAGGAATGATGGAACGGAAAGAAAGAAACCAAGAAAGTTTCTTGGTTACAAAAGAGATGGGAAATGAATGAAGAATTTTGAATTCTTCAAAGTCAAAATACAAAGGCGCACCGCACCACCTTATTCTTTAATATTTGTCTTCCTAGAATTTGAAAGGTTTTTGTTACCTTTTCCATTTTTGTTTCTTTTTTCATGAATACAAAAGTGATTATCTCTGCCTATGATTTCTCTAATGTATTTATATTTTTTATACATAAATTTCTAGTAAATAATTGATAATATGTCACTAATTATTCTTTAAACATCATATATAAAATATAAATGGTGTAAAGAGAGGAATTATGTAAAACTAAAGAAATTTAAAATTCATATAAACAAAGGAATCGATAAATGCAATAACTATTTCTTGAATGACTCCTCATTCCATAGTTATCTTACGATTTGGGTTACTTGCATATAAGTGAACTATCCCAAATTTTGATTAAAAAAAGGTTGAAATGATTTTTTGTTTTAATAAAACTAGTTTTTTCACCAACTTAACCCAAGTTAGATTTTCAATTGGCAGATTATAAGTTGATCTACTACAACCGACAAGATTTTATAACTAGGCCTCATCCCCATGAAATACATAAGTGGGGGAGGTGGGGAGCTTATTTTGACACCATAAAAATGATGAACATGTCTTCGGTGGGATGAGAAGATGGAATGGAAGCCTTTCTGTAAAGGTAGCTTGAGGCCAATGCGAGCTTCTCATTGGATCGTGTGATAATGAAACGCAAATGGGGTTGTGGGGCAAGTTGCCAGAAAGAGAGCTTGTGAGTTTAGTGGGTGTTTTCATTTTGGCGAATTGCAATTTCCAAAGTGAGGGAGATATTCAACAGATCATTACCTTTCATGCTTTTAGCAATTAACAAATGCTAATCGGCGGTGCGGAGGAATATTGTAGTATGTGTGTAAAATCATTGTTTAATTGTTCATTTAAACAATGATTTTGTGCCTTTGCTTCACCATCCAAAAAAATCTTAGCATTGGCTATTAGAAGCATTTAGGTTTGTTTATAAGCTTTATTTGTTGTAATGGAATTAATTTGAAATAAATAAATCTTTTCACATTTTAAATGCAGAATGAAATGATCAAAATGATCTTAAAAGTAAAATAAAATGACATTAAAAGGCCATATTATATTTTCACAATAGTTTTTTCATTATTATCAATTTAGTTTATAAGCACAATGAAACAATTCTCTTAAAAGCAAGAATTTTAAATTGTTGTCAAGAGAATTTTGTCTTTTTATAATGTTGTTACTGTTATTTAGAAAAAAAAATATTTGACCAAACATTAATTAAAAGGTTGGGGTGCGTTGGAGGTGCATGTATCCTTTCAAGTAGTACGTGTAGTGTCTGCCAGTATTCAAAAATATCATTCACTTGGGTCATTGGAAGCAACGCCGCATCATTTTCCTTGTGATACTGCTTGTCGATGATGGTGGTCTGATTTGTTGTCAATATACTATACCCTTTTTCTCTTCTCCTTGAAAATACAGCTTGAATTCTTTGTCGTTGATATTACTCGATAAATTTACCTATATTTACCTAGTGTTTTAACTATATTTTATATATAAAAAGCTTTGATATTCTTTGTTTTATGTTTTGAAGGTATTTTTGGATGAAAGATTAAAAAAGGAGTAAATTGAAGGTAATTGACATATTTGACCTTGAGTTGATGTTTTGTGTAGAGCTTGAGCTCAAAAGATAATTCTCTCTTCTTGGTTCTCTAAAGGACTGAAATTGACTTATTGAGGTTCAACTCACTTCGTGGCGTCAATTCATACTTCTCGTTTGAGAATCGCTAAATGTTGAGTGGGGGTTTGAATCCAATAGTATTGATACCTAGGTTACAATTTATCTTTGTATCATACTCTTACTAAACCTGATTTACTTGAATTTCTAGGAATTAATGTCTTTATGTTTGGGTTGCTTGATCGTGTATTTAAAAAGTTCGCACCAGAGGATGAGCAAATAATGATAGTTTTAGATCCCACAAAACCAAGATACAAATTATGAAGCCAGTTTGAATTATATAAATACTTTTATCAATTTAAAAAAAGCTTTGAGATACTTTGGATTGCTGAACTAGGAAGGTAATCTATAAAATTATATCATAGAGAACATAATTAAGAAAAGCATCATGAAACATGAACTTATCATCTTTTTACTAGAAAAAAACTAATCACAATTGAAATTATAGCCCATTCAAGACTAAATATATCAAATTAATCATTATCTTCTTATTGATGAAAATATTTTACCTCAAGATGAGCTTTACACATATTTGTAGTACCATTAACTTTATTTTCAAGATTATAATCCCAATAAAATGATAAAGTTCATTGAAAACAGTAGAACAAGAGAGCAAGAGTATTTTTTGTTTTAAATAGTGATTTCAAAAACAATGTTATGATGGTATTGTAGAAATTTATTTTCTTCTCTGGAGAAAAAAACCTCAAGAGAAATATGAGTGAGCTATAAAAAAAAGCATTCAATGGCTCATTTGAAGTGAAGGGAACTATTACAAAAACAATAAGAGTAGAAGGTTATTTTTTATGTGCTGGGATAAAATATCACAAAATGGTATCAAACCATGGGTTACTCGATCTTATATAATGGAGAAAGAAATGAATCCATTAGAGTTAGAGAATTGAAATTAAAAAATCAGGTCAACAATCGAATTCAACCCTAAAAAGCTAGTAGTAAAAGGTGGGAAGACCATGAAATAAGATGATGGAAGAGGGGCGATGTTAGTTTGTGTTGAAGAAATATAGTGGAATGATAAAAATTAGTGTCATAACTCATTTCTAGGTTATTCTCTAAGAATAATAAAATAACAAAAATAAAATTAAAAGGTTGGCATTGTAAAAAAAATTAAGTTGGAAGTTTAAGTAGATTCGAGAGCCCGACAATGCCTTTATTATGCCCAAAAATAAAAGGACACACAGATTTAAGGCTAGCATATATATCATTGGATAAATCTATATAAAATTTAAGTTGGGAGACATAATTATATTTCTTATAAGCCAATTCGATTTAATCATCAACCAATTTAAAGTATAATTATATTTATGAATTAATTTAGGATTCATTTGAAAGATTTAATTAAGTGTAAGGACTTAATTATAGTTTAAATTGGTCAAATTAATTTTATTACACGCTTATTTGATGAAAAATCAAGTTTAAGAGCCTATTTAGGTTTCAATTGAGAAGATTGGAATTTTCAAACACGAAATTGAATTTTTTCCAAGTCAATTGGTTGAAATGAGGGGCGAAATCGAAAATAATTAAAAGTTTGTTAGTCAATTGAGCGTCAAATTGCATAAATCTAAAACCAAGAACCAAAGTAGAAAGGGCGTGTAAAGTTAAGGTTGTTATTGAAGTTTAGTAGGGATAAAATTGATTAAATTTTATAGTTTAAAGCTAATTAGGAGTGCAATTAGAACAAAGTGCATTCACACCTTTTGCAAATTCTGAAGGCGTAACTGCACTGCTTAGTGATCTAAACAATTCATGCACATTGTTGTAAAAGATGAGGAGGCAACCCATCGTTGCACGCAATGGCAATCGAAGGGTTTCCTCCAATCTGCTATAAATAGCAGCTCGAGCAGGGAACAAAGACAGAGAAAAATAAACAAAAAAGAACAAAAAAATAAAGAAAAAAGATAGAGGAATGACCAGTAGTAGTTGAGAGTTTTTTACCGCCGACCACCACCTTCACTTCCTTCCTTAGCACCGACAACCTCTCTCTTCTCCACTATCACCCCCTGCCTTTGCTTCCACCCCAGCCAAACTACAATCACCAAAACTAGCAACAACAAGCCGTCATCTCCCTCAGCAGATGTAGTAGCTTAGTTTGGCAAACACCAGTTATGGCTCTTTTGCACTAGTAGTTTCGAGTCTCCGGTGACATGGAGCAATAGTCTCTCTCTCTTTCTTCATTGTAGTAGCTCTGTAGCTCATCTCCCGAACACCATAGGCCACCATTCCCGATGTTGTCACCATCTTGGCCTCCTCTACACGGTAGCAATTCATAAACCTTTCGAGACTAGATAAAAAGCTTACCTTTCATGTAATAACTTTCAACCTCCTTTAGGATACAAACTCTTTAGTAATTCATTTCTTTTAAGAGCTTTACAGAAATTATCAAACCAAGACCATGACTTTGATGACATTTTTGGAATATAGGGAAAGATCTAAGATGATGTAGTTAATTGAAGGAGATTGTCCAAGGGCTAAAGTCAATGAATTTCCACTCATGAACAAAGTCCACTACACTCTATAAAAAAATATAAAGAAGCTTGTGCCCATCTTAGGGTATGTAGATGAGAAGGTATTTGAAAGAAGATATGGGAGAATTGCTCATTTGATGAAAATGCTAATTAAGATATCAACAATCAAGGCTCATATGCACTTTTAGGATCCAAGCTACAAACGCTTCACCTTTGGGGATGTCGACATGACCCCTACCATGTAAGAATATGCTTAAATCCTGAACTTCTCTCACAACCCTCACGGAGTTTATTTGAGGCAAAGGATGGAGAATACAACCCAAGAGGTTGCCAAGCTTTTATGCTTGGATTAAGTAAACGAGTACAAGATATATTCTAGGGGTTTCAAGTGGAAGATGATTGAGAGCAAGTTAACAACATACAAGGATCAAGGGAGGCTCGAGGAAGAAATGTATTGATTAGTGATTTTTTCTATTTTTGATATAGGGTTTCAAGGCTTGCGAAAATTATTAGTATGGAAGCGTCTAATGCTTTTGTTGAGTATGAGCAAGCAAGGAGTAATCCTATTTCATCTATATTAGCTAAAACTTTCCCATCTATGAATCGTTCTAGGTTACACGGGAAAGGAGTAATGCAGTGTTGCATCCCCTTATTATTCATGTGGATTGTTAGTCATTTAGAAACTTTACGAGAAGTTTTCAATGTTTTTTGTGGTTTAACATGAGGCCTCTTAGATTGGTTCTAAATGAAGAATGGAGAGACTTAGACAAAAAGGCTTTGGTGAAGAAATATTACGCACTCCCTAAAAGTAATTTCAAATGGAAAGCCTCTTGGGTAAGTGGTAAAACCTACCTCATGAGTTGTGGTAGTAAAACATGGGTCCCACTGATTGGCTTAACCAGACAGTTTGGGGGGACACAATACGTACCAATAACTAGGGGGTTAGCCAAATACATGGGTTCATTTAAAAAAGTTAATTCATTTAGTTGAGCTTAAAGCCATTAAGAGTGATTGGGAGCGACCTGTTTTAGTTAGCAAGGAACTCCACCTGAAAGAGTCCTCTATTAGTCTAAATTATCTAGTATGGAGGAGTTACGAAGCACCTTAGAATGTAGTAAAGTAAAGCCAGATGTAAGATGAGCCACCTATTATCATTGGGCTAAAAGGAAAAGAGTTGGCGAAAGGGACCTATAAGAGGTGTTGGATAAATTAAGGATTGAGCTCAGCCATAACAAATTCCATAAAAAGTTCCTCGGAGAACAACTCCTAGGAAAAGAGTGAATGAGGGCCTCTTTGAATAGACAATTGTAAAGAAAAAAATAGTAGATTGACGGGTTGATCCGGGAAAAGAGCCAACTGGAAGAAAGGAGTTCCCAATATGATAACCTAGTGAAGAAGCTTATAAAAATGGAAAGGGAATTGGTCGCTTTGAAGAAAACCTTTGAAAATAGAGAGTGCACAAATTAGGAATTAGTGACCTTGATTAAAAAAAGAAGAAGAAGAAGAAGAAGGAAAGTGATCACTATAAGATGAAATGGGAAGCAAAGAAGGAGAAAAGAAGGGTGTCTAGTCTTATCCTTAAGGAAGAAAAATAATTGAAAGACCGGTACCAAGCTTAGGCGCAAAATGAAATAGAAGCAAGAAGGGTAGCATAATCGGATATGAAAAGATACCTAACTTCAATGCCTTGAAAGAATGTGTTTCCACTATACTAGTTAAACTTTAAACTCGGAAGGAGGAACTAAAGAGAGTGCAAGAGCAGCTTAGCGAATTGCAAGAATACACCACAAAAATTGAAGCTCAATTGAACTCCGAGACAACAGCTTGATTCAAGAAAAGGAGAGCTACAAAAGGCTAAGAATCAAACCCAACAACTTAAGGAAATGGTTCAGATATTAAAGAAAAATAACAAACCATTGGCTACTAGTAATGGAACATTACTCCAAGATAATGTTGTCTACCTTTATAAGATAGAACAAACTAATAAGCAATCGACATGGTGGCTTAGAAGACAGATGAGCTACATGTCAAAGCTATTAAAATTGGTAGCAATGTCCTCAAATATGAAGAGTACTTGAATGAACTGTCCTATTTTATTAGGATTCTAGCTAATAGAGGACTAGCATTCAAGTAAATGTCTCTTATATGATTTATTTTGATGAATAAAATGGACAAGATCCACCTTTTTCTTTTTGGCAAGTTTGTATAATTCAGTTGATTTGAATATTTGGGTAAAACCTCTTCAAAGTTATCAAACTACAAATTCTACCCAACAAGAAAGTCATGGATTGGTTTTTCAAAAATAATCATGCATACATTCATTCATTATAAAAAAACATACATATCATTGACAATTTGTAATATAGGTCCCTAAAAAGCTTCATCTCCTAGAATTTACAACACTTGACCTCATCAAAAGAAAATGGAGAATGAATAATGTGCACACTTAGATGCTCATTTTCAAGAAGAGTTAAATACCTTGAAATATAGTGTAGCTTGTTTTACCGTTTTGCTCGAGCAAGCACTGACAGATGCTTTAAATGAAGGTCCTTCAGCTAGACCTGCACAAGCAACAAAGCACGCTGGTGAGATAATAGGAGAGAGGATTTAAGATCCTTAACAATATCCTGTGTCTGTATAATCAACATTGTCGCCCGTACTGGTAGTTGAAATGTTTGCAAATGAATCTCATAAGATATAATTGTTTGATGATGTGGATCAAGACAAAATAACAGTGTTGGAAATAAAAATAAAGGCCATTGAAGAAGCAGATTTATTTGATCTACTGAAGGCTATACAAATGTGTTTAGTTTTGAATGTGGTAGTACCAAACAAGTTTCGCGTTTCAGAATTTATCAAGTATACTGGGACACAATGCCCCACCACTCATTTGAAATCATATTGTAGCAATTGGTGGAGGTAATGCATATGAGAAGTTACTAATTTTTTTTTTCCAGGATAGTTGAAGCGGGGCAACTTTAAATTGGTATATGAGGCTTGACAACATCAGGATTCATAGCTAGAAAGGTTTGGTGGATGATTTTGATACGAAATACAAATATAATATGGACGTGTCCCCTAATAGGACCAGTCTATCAAACATGGAAAGGGAAAAAAAGAAATCAAAAGAGAATATGCTTAAAGGTAGAGGGACTTGGCTGCCCAGGTGCACCCTCCCCTCATGGATAGGGAGATGGATACTTTATTCACCAACACAAGTTGAAAACACCATATTACATACATCTATTGAGCAGTTTGACACAACAATTCATTGATGTTATAACTGTGGAAGAGTGTATAGAGCAGGGATAAAGAGCGGGAGAATCTTTGCACTAATAAATAAAAGGGTTTTTATTGGAAAGAAGAGGGAGATTGATCAACTTCAAAAATATAGCGTCTCATCATCCCAAATTGCCATATCAACTTCAAATCTCCATTCTTTACTAAAAGGCTTGGAAATCAAATCAAGAATTTGTCAAAAAACCAACCAAAAGTTTTTCAAAAAATAGTTACCAAAGAACTCAAGAACAATTACCTAATTGCCCTTACCTTTGAACAAAATGTATTAGAAATTGTTGAGAATTTGGCAAGTAGTTCCTGTACATCTAATACCCTTACAACCACCTTATCCTAGTTGGTACAAGTTGGATCTCGCTTGTGAATACCACGCAACAATCGTAGGACACAACATCCATACATGCAATGCTTCAAAAGAAAACTCTTGCAATTGATAAAGGCAAGTTGGATAACATTTGAAGAATCCCTTAATATAAGCAACAACCTTTTACCTAATCATACTCCAAGTAGTGGATCAGTGAACATGTTGGATGTTGAATAACCAAAAGGCTTGAAGGTGTCTATGGAAGGGATTTATCAAATGATAATAAGATCATGATATGATGGCATAAGATGTTTTAATCATCATAACCAAGAGGGTCATTATGTTAGCCAATATAGGGGTTTCCATAATAATGTAAGGCAAATGATGAACAAGCGACTTCTTAGGATGTAAACAATAATACAGGAAGAGGTTTCTGTTACAGTCATGCCAAATAGGGGTGTATGTTGGGTTCAATTCACTTCTATAGGACCGCCCAAACTAGTTTTGTCTAAGACTATAGTTACTAGCAAAGAAGATTATAATGCCATACCATATAACTATGGACACTTATTTCAAAATATAGGGCAA
Source organism: Salix exigua (assembly GCA_032356905.1). Lineage (NCBI taxonomy): Eukaryota > Viridiplantae > Streptophyta > Magnoliopsida > Malpighiales > Salicaceae > Salix > Salix exigua. Next base: position 11,744,095 of record CM063604.1, read on the forward strand.
CCGCTAGTTTTGCTAGAGGTTGGAGGCCTACCCTAAAGTGGCAGATGTTATGGAAACTAAAAGGGAAGAAAGTGATTAACTTGACTAAAGAAATGAGTGAGCTTATTATCAAAGAAGAAGCCAACAAATTTTTTAGATTGATGAAGCACAGTAAGTACAGTGTTATGGAGAAACTCAATAGAATTCCTGCTAAGATATTGTTGCTTTCCTCAATAATGAGTCCACTTTACCGAAGATGAATTGGGTCTTAATGATACTAGGCACAACAAGCACTTATACATCACGATACGATGCAAGGACGTTTTGATCGGGAAAGTGTTAGTTGACAATGGATCTACATTAAACGTGTTACCAAGGCATATGTTGAAAGAGATGCTTATTGATAAATCACACATGAAGTCTATTACCATGATGGCAAGAGCATATGATGTATTGCCAAGACAAATAGTGGGGACTCTTAAGTAGAGCTATGTGTAGGACCGCAAATGTTCATAGTAACATTGCAAGCATCCATCCTACAACATATTATTGGGTAGGTCATGGTTTCATGTAGCTGGAGCAATGGCCTCTTCATTACACCAGTTCTTGGAGTGTATTGTAAACAGGGCATTAACTACTATGAAAGCTTAAAAAAATCATTTCAATGATTAAAAAATTGGTTGTACCCTTTGTAGAAGCAGAGGACTATAGAGAAGGAAACATTCACACATTTGAAATAGTAAATGCAGAATGGGTCTTTGAGGGTGCAGCACTGAAGAAGCCAAGGATCCTAGAAGCAGTAAAAATGGCCACCATATTTTTTTTACAGAACGGAATCGCTTTTTAGTTTGATCCCATCAATAGAATGCTGGAGTGAATCAAGTTAATGAAGTTGAAATGTGTTAATCAAAGGTTTGGGCTTGGGTATAAGCCAAAGAAAGAAAATACAAGTGGGTTGTCGTAACCTAATTTTGGGTTATTCCCCAAAACTACCCTAAAATAACAAAAAGAATAGAATAAAAGGGGTTGGTGTCGGTAGGAAAATCATGGTGAAATTTTGGATGCTTTTGAAAGCTTGATCGTACCTCTTTTATGCCCAAAAATGAAGGAAAACCAGATTCAAGGCTAAAGTAATTTATTATTGGATAACTCTGCATAAAAATTAAGTTAAAATATATAATTATATTTTTATGGGTCAATTCGATTTATTCGTTGACCGATCAAAAGTGTAATTATGTTTGAGAATTAATTTAGGGTCTGATTGAAGGATTTAATTAAGTGCAAGGATTTTATTATACTTTAAATTTTTTTATTAAGGGATTAATCGATGAAAAATCAACTTCTTGAACTTAATTCACATTCAATTAATAAGATTGGAATTTTTTGGAGACCGATTTGAATTTTTCCAATCCAATTTTGCGAAATTGAGGGCCAAATTGAATAAATTGAGTTTAATGGTCAATTGCGGATCAAATTACACAAATCAGAAACCAAGAACCAAAATAAAAAGGGTCGCGCAAAGCTAAGGATGATATTGAAATTCTGATAGGGTATAATTGCACAAAATCATAAATTTAAATCCAATTGGAGATGCAATTAGAACTATTATAAATTAAGGAACCAAACTGCAATTACACCTCCTAAATGCATGCAGCGCCTGCCATCACCTGCACGCCGCCGCCAGCAGACCTACTGACGTAGGAGATTGGCCACTATTGCTTGCAACGGTAACCTCTGCACTGCCTATAAGAAAATTGAGCAAAAAGGAGAGAAGGAGAGGGGGGAAAAAGAAAGACAATTGAAAACAGGCGGGGGGAAAGTTTTTTACGTAGCAGAGTGGAGAGTAGGAATTTAAGAACAGAGAGGAGATTTTTCACATAACAGAGGGGAGAGGAGAAGAGAAGATTTACGTAGAAAGTAGAAAATTGAGAACAAAGGAAAGAAGGAAAACAAAGTTGAAAATTTACGAAAAGAGGGCAAAATATTCACGTAGAGAGAGGAGGAAAATTTATAAATGAAAAATTAGAGAATACAGAGGATGAGATTTACATGAGATTGAAAATTTGCACGAGGAAGAAGACACAGTAGGAATCATACACACGCAGCGGCAACCACCTCTTTTCTCCACCTACTCCGGCGTGGTCAACCCCTTCTCTCTCCCAGGCATCTCCTTCTCTCGCTCCCCTTCGCTCTAGCTCTCTCCTTTCCTCTCTCTAAAACCAGCAACTAGTCTCTCTGTCCTCCCTCTCGATCTGCAACTCCGACGCCAGCTCAGACCACCCAACTTCAACCTCATCACCTCCGGTAGCCTCCTCTCCACGCCAAATAGCCCAGCAGCAACTCAGGTTAAGGCAGCAGGATCAGCCACAGTTGACAGCAACGAATCCCGTCAACTTTCGAAGCCCACTCCAGCCACCACAGGGCACCATTTCCGACACCACCATGACTAGAAGAACCCCCTCGACCTCCTATACCCAATGGTATTAACAGGTATGTCGTTCATCACACTCCAAAATTAACCATTCCATTGTCCATCTTCTACATTTGCATGCGGGGGAGTGAATTCCCCCTCTGGGCCATCTGGGCTAAAAGCCCAACCCAATGTGGTTGGGCTGACAGCCCAGAGTCATTTGGGTTGAAAGCCCAAGGTGAGTGGGCTGGCAGCCACCCACTGAAAAAAATATAAAAATATAATATTTCCATAAAAAATATATTTTAAAAAATATATATTTATATTAAAAATGAAATGTGTTGTTTTTGTGAATACGGCCAATACACTAGCATATTTTGAAAATTCTTTTTGTTTCAAAAAATATATATTATCTTGGAGTTTGAAGAAAAATTGTGTTTTAGCATGAATTTCGCAAAGAAAAATCATTTCTTGCATTTTGAGATTTTACAACATGTTTGTAAAATTCCAAAGGGTATTTCCCAATATTTCAACAATATAAAAATCTTATTTTGGGTATGTTATTATTCACTATCGGTGTTTGGATAAATAAATTCTAAGGGGTTAATATCCAAAATATTCGGCGGGGATAGTATGCTATTATTCATTGTCGGTGTTTGGATAAATAAATCCTAAGGGGTCAATATCCAAAATATTCGGCGGGGATAAAATGCTTTTATTCACTATTGGTGTTTGGATAAATAAATCCTAAGGGGTGAATATCCAATATATTTGGTGGGGATGATATGTTGTTATTCATTGTCGATGTTTGGATAAATAAATCTTAAAGGGGTTAATATTTAAAATATTCAGCGGAAATAATTTGTCATGATCATTTAACCAATATATTTTTGAAAGATCAATATAATAGCAATCATAAAGCAAACAAAAACACCAAGCAGTTTATCTTAGGTAGGGCGTACTAGGGGTGTTAAAACCTTCCCTTTACGCAACCAATCCCTTGCCTTAGAATATCTGAAAGACCAGTTTTAAGGTTTCCTAGTAACCATAATACCAGGTGATGACTTTCTTTTCCATAGAAAAAAGATAAGACCCCCACATGAATCCCCCGCACACGAGGAGGGTCACCGCGATGTCGCGCTCTTGCGATGGGGTGCGACATGGGTCACTCAAATTATAAAAGAGGCAAGGATGGAAAAAAATGAAAAAAGAGAGTCAAAGGAAGAAGAAATTGTCATCTCGCCACTTTAAGAATATTTCTGCAGTTCAATTGAGGTCACCAAAGCTGGTATAAAATATCTACATATTAGCACTCTTGAATATTAAGAAGAAGAGACAAATTTCCTACAGCATTCTATCAACAATGTTGATGCCCTCTCCGCAAGGACTTTCGTGTGAGAACTAGCTAAAGGAGAAGTGTTCCAGAACTAAAAGATGGAGCATGCTCCCGCGATGTCGCGCTCTCGCGATGGGGTGCTGCATGGGTCACTCAAATTAGAAAAGAGGCAATGATGGAAAAAATGAAAAAAAGAGAGTCAAAGGAAGAAGAACTTGTCATCTCGCCACTTTAAGAATATTTCTGTTGTTCAATTGAGGTCACCAAAACTGGTATAAAATATCTACATATTAGCACTCTTGAATATAAAGAAGAAGAGACAGATTTCCTACAGTATTCTATCAACAATGTTGATGCCCCCTCTGCAAGGACTTTCGTATGAGAACTAGCTAAAGGAGAAGTGTTCCAGAACTAAAAGATGGAGCATGCTCCCATTGTGTTCAAAAAGTAATTGCTTTTGTTTGGTCATAATTGTATTTTGATCTATTTTAACTTTGACGGTAATCTAGCTCATGATGCTGCAAGTTTTTACCTTGTTAAATGAGCACTCTTTTTCATAAGATCATGCATTTTATCTATGACATATCACCATTTATTTTCAATAGCACTCTTACACAAGCACCTTAGACTTTCAAGAGTTTTAAAAGTTCCTAATTCTCACAAAACTACCACACTAAGAATAATTGGCTAAATTTCAATAATATCACTACACTTAATGATGAGAGATGGTCAAAAAAAGATATAAAAAAGTTTACTAGGTTGGTAAAAATTCTAAAAAAGCTTGGAAATTAGTTACTGAGGACCTTGATATCATCAATTTAGGATTGAGCAAGACAAAAAGAAATTAAATATCGGTACTCTTATTATGATTGAAGAAAGAGATAAATTGATTTCTCTTGCATGAATATGCAGATGTATTTGCCTAGATTTATGCTGAAAGGCCTAACTAAGATAGTGATAAACTTGTACAGAAGATCCCTTTGATGGAAAAAAGTATGTCACTCAAGCAAAAAACTAGGAGAATACACCTAGTCTGGGATCAAAAGCAGATATCAAACTAGTGTTTGTTTTAACAAATGAGGTTTCAGAATTCATGTGATCCCTTGAAAGGCAATATCATACCTCCAAAAACCCACATAATAAGCTAAGGTCTTAGCTAAGCAAATAATCAAAAATCCTCTTACATGAAAAAATAAAGTTTATCGTTCTTTAATGTATGCTTTTGAAATGAGAGAAGATCATCTTTGATGTACCTTGATAACTCTCATATGTCCCTTGCAAACACTATTTGAGCCTAATAAATTAACCCTGGCAAGGATTGCACACTACACTAGGGAGCAAGTGCAAGGATCAAAAAGTACTTTTAATCTATAAAATGGTCTTCAATGACAAGAGATACCTAAACAAAGTTACGGGGCATAAATGTAAAAAGGTTAGAGCACACTATAACAAAAGAAAAAAAAAACAAACATGATGATAGTGCTAAAAAACAATGATGAAAAACCCAAACAAAATACTAGCAGCATGTGAAGTCATTATGCTAATCAATTTTGAGGTTCCAAAACCTATGGACCAAAAGGAGCTCTAAGAGTATGCAATAGTGATCCTTAATCTAGAAAACCCTTGAATAATTTTTGAGCCAACAAATATCTTTTTCTTGTAGTCAACCTCAACTTACGTTACAAGCCCGATAAAGCCCTTTTTAATCAAATACAAGCTATTTGGATCGATAGGCAATGTTTTTCTATGTTTCATGAGACTTGATTGAAACCTTTTTGACATGCAAGACATGAAACAAGCGTCATTTCACACTCCCATCAAAAGCAACAATATTACATGAAAGTAATCTTTGTAAACAACCAGGCCTTCCTATAAACGTTTGAAGCTTAAAACTCTTGCAAAGCATGACCAGACTAAGGGCAATCTAGAAACGCAATGAAATAGGCTCCACTATTCTTTTTAAGAAAAGATAGAGGATGTCAAACAAGTTTGAAAGCCTTTAAGTAGGGGTCATGCAGATACAGTAAAGATTTGTCATCGCGGCTACCAAGGTCATAAGTTGCAACACGAGTAAGCAGAAGTGAAAAGCTATTAAAGCTAGATATGTCAAACCTCTAAAACAAGATCATGAAGCAAAAGAGGACTAATATTTCTCAGGTAAGTATACATTCATCATCATGCATTACATCCTAATAAACTTTCATTCATCATGTTTGTGGGCGCATTTAAGACCTTGCCTCTTTCATTCTCTTGAGTACATTGGTGATTCCTTAATCAACACAGATAATGCGCTTCGTAGCTCTATCTCTTTTCTTATTTTGGTATGTTTCCTAGCCATCAATAAACCTAGATAGTGTGCTTGTCAACACTATCATCCTTTTTCTTGTTTGAATGCACTTTTCAACCATAAATTATCAACTCATATAGCATGTTCTCAACCCTATCCCCCATCCTTATTCAAGGGTGTTTTTAGCCCTCAATCAACTTAAATAGTGTGCTTCATAACTCTATCTCGCTCTTTCTCATTTGAGTGTGTTTTCCAACCTATTACCATAAAGTAAAATAGTGTGTTTTCCAACCCTATTTTCTTTCTCTTTTGAGTGTTTTTTTTTCAATTTTAAACCATCAATTAGAATAATGCGCTTTTAGCTATATCTCTCTTCATTTGAGTGTGTTTTTTACCCTCAACTATAAATTAAAGTAGTACATTTTTCAACCCTACTCAATTCTTTTTCTGAGGTGTTTTCCAACCCTTAGCCATCTAACCTAGAATAGTGCTCTTCCTAGCCCTATCTCACTGTTTCCTTCTGAGTGTGTTTCATAACCCTCATTTTTACTTCCCAAGGAATTGACCATTTCTTGGTCTGAAAGGTCTCTTATGATACTTCTCTCTTTTCTTTTTGTTTACAGCACCCACTATTAAACGTCTCATTTTTGGATTATTCCCTAAAAATAATAAAATAACAAAAATAAAATAAAAAAGGTTGGCATTGTAAGAAAAATGAGTTGGAAGTTTGAGCATATTCGAGAGCCTGATCGTTCCTTTATTGTGCCTAAAAATGAAGGAAACACAAATGTAAGGCTAACATAATTTTTTATTGGATAAATCTGCATAAAATGTTGGCATAATTATATTTTTTATAGGTCAATTCGATTTAATCATTGGCCAATTTAAAGTATAATTGTGTTTAGAAACTAATTTAGGATCCAATTGAAAATTTTAATTAAGGGCAAGGACTTAATTATACTTTAGATTGGTAAAATTAATTTTATTAGGGGCTTATTTGATGGAAAAATCAAGTTCAGGAAACTAATTCAGTTTCAATCGATAAGATTGGAATTTTTAGAGAAGAAATTGAATTATTTCCAAGTCAATTAGTTGAAATCAGGGGAAACATCTACGATAATTGAAATTTTAAAGGTCAATTGAGGGTCAAATTACATAAATTTAAAACCAAAGACCAAAGTAGAAAAGACGTGTAATGTAAAGGTTGTTATTGGAATTTTATCAAGGATGAAATTGCATAAATTTAAAGGTTTAAATTGAATCAATAGTGCAATTAGAACAATTATAAATTTAGAGACCAAAGTGCATTCATACCGTTTACAAATTCTATAGGTGTGACTGTAGTATTTAGTGATTTGAATAGTGCATGCACGTGTTGTAGAAGACAAGGAGGCAAGCATCGTTACACGCAACAGCAGAAGGGTTACCTCCCATCTCCTATAAATAGCACCTAGATCAGGGAATAGGGATAGAGAAAAACAAAAGAAATACTAAGAGAAAAAAAAGGAACAACTAGCGGCAATTACAAGTTTTCTACCGCTGATCACCACCTTCACCTGCCTCAATCTTCTCCACTATCACTCGCTGCTATTGCTTCCACCCCCATCCAAGCCAAAATCACTAAAACCAACAATAGTCAACCCTCATCTCCCTCAGTAATTGCAGTAGCTTCATCCAGCAAGCACCAGTCATGGCTCTTTAGCACTAGTAGCAACCTCTTTGTTTCCACTAGTAGCAACATCAAGTGTATAGTGACACGTAGCAGAAATTTGTCTCTCTTTCTTCTTCATTGTAGCAACTCTTCAGTGCCTCTATGAACTACCACAAGCCACCATTCCCGATGCTAGCAGCAACAGCGAATTCAACTCAATCTCCTCCATATGGAGACAGCGACGGGTACATCCTCCATCTCTCTTCATCCGTATTCGTTCACTATTCACATAGATGAATAGTGGGGGTGGTGGTGCTGGACATGGTGTCCAACCGGACCACCTGATAGGGATAGGCCATTCAGCCCACCCGGGATGAGATGCCTTGCCGGAACTCTTTGCCCACTCGAGCTAGGCAACCCAACCATAAAAAAATAGAAAAATAAATAAATAATAGAAAAGTACAAAATACAAAAATCTGCATGAAAATCTGTAAAAATAAAAATAAATGTATATTTGTTTTCTTTTAAAAAAAATATTTTGGTTTCCTGCATACGATCAAATTCTAAGGCTTTCCAAGTATATTTTTCAAAAACAATATAGCATCTTTCTCATGTTTTGAAATGAAAATGGGATATCATAACTGATTTATGATTATCCGTTGGAATTGGACCAAATTATATAAAAAAAAGTTATTTTAACTATTAGGGTGTAAATTACATTGTAAAGTGCACCCATATATAATAAAAAAGGGGGATATTAAATGTAGTAAAAAATTAGACTTTAAAAATGGTTAAATTTCGACCCCTATAAGGTAATGAAGAGGGATCTACTTCAAGACTTAGAAAGAGCGACAAATAAAATTATGACACAAAAAAAACACAAGAATACTTCTCTGGCATCTCAAAAGACCATCTTTCATGGTATTCATCTTAGAAACTTGCAGCTCCCTTCCACACCACCTTCAATGATGTTGAGGCTAGTGATGTTGATGATAGATCCTCTACGTTAGCCAATATTACATTTCTAGGTTACGATCCCATCTCATGGGAATCCAACAAACAATGAGTTGTTGCTTGATCAACTACGGAAGCTGAATATTGAGCCCTTGCAATTCAGTCATTAAAACACCATGGTTGCTTACTCTTCTTGAAGAACTTAGTTTTTCCCTAAAACAATCACCATCTCTTCTTTGTGACAACCTTGGAGCAACCCATCCCATCTTCAATCCAATCGACCATTCACACATGAAACACATTCAAATTGATCTTCATTTTATCCATGATGATGTTTAGAAAGGGACCCTCACAGTGGATCACGTGCACACTCAGGATCAATTAGTCAAATTGCTAACCGTGAACGAACAAATTTCCTACGAAACAAATTGGTCTTGCCGATGGAAACTCATTTTTGCAAGGCCATACTAAGGTAGGTGATATTGGGCATTCAAAACATAGTTAAATCGCAAAAACAATCAAGACAATAATCATGCATTGATTCTGGTAATTATCTACAACCAAGAATCATGCAATGAATAAATCAAAGTGTTGTATTCTAGCAAAGGAAATTTGCAATCAATATAAATGTAATTTACCTAGTTGTACAAACTTTCTTAGACAAAACCATTTAAAGTCTATATATAGACAATTCAATTGAGAAATAAAGTGTGTATATTTGTATAGAAAATTCAATACTGTAAAACTACATTGAAGGCATGTATTTTATAAGCGTAACTTTGAATGTTATATTTGGCGAGAAAACAAAAATATGTTTAAGTTTCATATGTGTAACTTCTCTATCATTTTTCTGATACTACCTTAAAATACAGATAATATAATAAAAAATAAAACATGCTCTCTCAATAAAATGGAGTCACATTAGCCTTTGTATATATGCTGATGGTTAAGGAACAAGACTTCAATGTAATGCAATAAAGAAAAGAAGTGAACAATATCGTCCCCGGAATTTGGGTTATTAAATTCACCAAACTTGCTTAGGTGAACTTCAATCAATCTACTCAAATTTCAAATTTCAAATTTATTTGATTGATCTGGTCATCGTATAAACTTGATAAAGAAACTAATGGCAATCTTATTATATGTGTGTGTGTACACACACACACACACACACATATATATATATATATATATAACGACAAGGGTATTTTCAGGTTGAGAGGTTAGTTGTATTGTAATTGGCGCTATAAGTATTAAGTACCATAGCTCTGGCTTAACTAGTATACTTGTGGTATTATTTGCTAAGAAAATATGTTTAATTTTAAAATTTGTTGACATGAAATTTGTAGAGATCGCTACTGCTTATTTTACACCTTGTTCTTTACACATTAAAGAGTCGTCTGTCTGTGAAGTAAACTTCTCAGTTTTGCAGGACTCAAATAAACCACTACCAGAGTGAATCAAGGAACGGGAATTTCCGGACCTCATCAACGCCCCATGCCTCCTGGGTTCTATTGGAGAATTATAAATACCTAAAGTAGCATCATATGGTATGGGGGTGGTTCTAGTGGATGAAAAACTTACCAGTAAATGGGGTCCGTACGGCATCGACATGGAGTCATCAACTTTTATTTGATGCATGTGTCAGGCCTCCTCTGCAAGTCATTCCTCGCTGTCTTATGTTCGAAACACCCTTTTATGGTTAAAAAGGAAAAGAAAATGTCGGGGAACAAGACATCAAAAGCCATGCAAGTCTTTTAAAGCAAGGAAAACACGTGGATAGGTGCATGGGGATTGGTGTTGCTCATTATTACACGAACGTACCTATGATTTAACAAGGACCCACGTGATGGCACGTGGACTCTCCTTGCATCTAACCTTATTTTGCTGTCCAGTTGATCAAAATCAAACTCTTATCCATTATTTCCTCGTTATTCATTGCTGCAACTTAATAATACAAGATGCACATTGAAGATTTAATTACAATACTATTGGTATTAAAAAAAATCCCATTAAACCGAGATTTAATTATAATATTATTGGTATTAAAAAAATCTCAATAAAATGAATTCAATGACATAAAAAAATCACCAGTAATAACTGGAATGTCATCCTCTCAATAAAACAAAAATGAGTATTCCACCATATGTGGCTCATTATGGCCATTATTAGTAGCCCTTTTTAGAGTCATTAGATTCAAATGGTTGATAACTTCCTAATACTACTAATGATGTTATAATTAGAGTTTTAGTGTGATTTCACGCTCTTTTTCTTCTTTTTTTATAATTTTAATTTTTTACTTGTTTTTGAACAAAGAGTGTGGTCTACTCTGGTCACCATTGGTGACCTCTCTCAGTGTCGTTAGTCTGATATGAATTCGCTTACCATGACAAAGGATCCACTAGAGGTGCAAATTGGACCGATCATTGGCCAAAATTAAAAAAGTTAAAGGAGACAAAATGGGTTTGTTTAAAGTATTTTGATCAAGGCTAGCTTTAATGAGGCTTCTAACACATTTGGAACAATCTATAATTAACTTAACATATATGCAAGAAGAGCCCAATATAATCCTAACTTGGGATTAGGATTTATAACATAATTGGGAAGCCTTGTTTAAACAACTTTACATGCTTTACGACAATTTTTTAATCATTATTTGTATTTGCTTGTTTTTATACTTTTTTTGCTTCTTAAGTTAATATCCTAATTTATATTTTTCTACCAGCTTGTTAATTTTTTTTATATAAAAATGTTTGTTCCTAAAGAGTTGAAAAGTTAGAACAAATGGAAAAATGTGAAGGTAAGCATATTAGAGTGAAAAAAACATATTTTATATGAAGTACAAGTGGTGTGAGGGTATATTTTGTTTACTACTATTATATTTTTTTAGATTTAAACAATGCATACTAAAAATGAAACATCACCACAAATGGAGAGGGATGACAAGCTATTAGGTTTCAAGCCATACAAAAATAATTAAAAAGGATGAATTTGATATTTAGGGAGGCGCAATATCAATTGGAGAGGCATTGGGCCATGATTGTTAGTTTGCAAGATGGGTTAGGTAGAAAGAGCTTCAATCCTAGAAGACCTGAAAGGCATACTAATATCATTTTTTATGAGTTTGTTAATGAGGATATAATAAAGAAAGATGGAAACTATAATGATATTTCTATAGGTCATGGAGATAGGTCCTTATAGCCTAAGTGTTGAGAGGCTAGTGGTTTACAACATGATGTCAATTTGACCATGAAGGTGGTTTTTAAGACTTTGGGTATAATGATGGATTCGATAGAGATTTGAAAATTATTGAGATGAAAATCCCGGCTATCTAAGATAAAATTACCCTAGGACATATTTAAACTGGGAAAAGAAGTTGAATGAATTTTTGATTGTTATAACTACTCGGAAGAGAAAAATGTCAGAATCATCATCATTGAATATATTTATTAGTTTATAATATGGTGGGATCAACTTGTTTTGAATAGAATGAACCAAACAAAGCCTATTGACACTTAGGAGGATATAAAAGCTATAATGAGAAAGAGGTTTATACCTAATCACTATTATAATGAGTTCTTTCAGAAACTACATAAATCAAGGGTCTAAGAGTGTAAAAGATTACCATCCATAAGAAAATGAAAATATTTATGATTCAGGCTAATATAACGAAGGATAAAAATATAATGAAGGATAAAGAGGCAACCATGACAAGATTTCTCAATAGGATGAACCAAAATTTAGCAAATATAATAGAGTTATAACATTATATGAAGTTAAAGGACATGACAAATATAACTATAAAGGTGGAGAGGCAACTTAAACTCGAGAGTACTACATGACAACTACATGACAGGCATTTAATTTAGGGTCTTCATCATTATAGAGGTCGAGTTTAATAAGAGAGGGGAGTGCTATATTTTTGAGTTATTTACTTGATATAATATATATAAAAAATTAATCAGCAAACCATAATAAGTATAAATTCTACCTTTCTAATAGTTTTAGTTAATTTTATTATATAGTAATGACAACACAAGTTTGAAGGCTAAAAAGTTTATATTTCAATCATTAAAAATTTCCAAATTATAAATTAATATCGTTATTTGACAAATGCAAACTTAAAGTGACAAATATTAGATACCGATGGATGGTAATAGAATTAATTTTGGTTGGAGAATTGATAAATGCTGAAAATTTACACCTTCCAAGTTTATTCTGTTAAACCGTCCAATAAAGAGTAAAGATTTGTTAATATTCTTTTTATTCCTATATGAGCTTTCATTTTCAATTTTGCAAGTTATTTTTTTTTTTAAATAGATGAATCCATGCGAAATATATATTTGAAAGAGGGGTTGATGTTATTTTTTAAGAATATTTTTTATTTAAAAATGTATAAAAATATTTTTAAAATGCATAATAAAACAAACATTATTGGAACACGAGTTTAACCAAATTTAGAAGATGTTTGACACCACATTTCAAATAAATTTAGAAAAAAAATGTTTTTTTAAATTAATATTTTTGATGTTTTTATATTATTTTGATGTGTTGATGTTACAAATTATTTTAAAATAAAAAATATATTATTCTAATATATTTTTTTACTGAAAATCAATTTTAAAGACAACACAACTATACTCCAATACTTTAAAAAAAATTATTTTTTTTTAAAAAAAAATTTTTGTATGTTTTTATATTTTTTATATAATGATATAAAAATATTTTTTTTAAATAAAAAATATTATTTTAATATATTATTAAATAAAAAATAATTTTCAAAAAGAATTCAATTATACTCCGAAAGAGTCAGTAATTTCTTGTTTCTTAGACTATCACATTCCAAAAAAAAAATTCCAGCTTCGCGACAGCAAAGTTTGTCAGTGAGTCATAAAAATTTGGAAGTGGTACGACGGCCGGCAATGTTTGTCAGTGAGTAATAAATATTTGGAAGTGGTCCGACGGCAAAGTGTCAGTGAGTAATAAATGATTGTAAGTGGTAGTATTGCTATTGATTCGAGAAACCAGGATTTTAATTGAGCTAAATGAAATTTATAGTTTATGAATAAAGAAAGTTCTCAATTTATAATTTTTATTTTTACTTTAAGACAATTTAACTACAAAAATGTGTTCAAGAAACCTGTGCATACAACTTTTTCATTTGAATAAACAAAAATCCGACTCACGGGAAAGCACAAGTCAAGCATGTAGCAGAGACCATTGAATATTGCTCTCACTTTGCCAAAACCTTCAACTTTTAAGAAAACACCAATTTTTTTAGCACTCCAAACTCTATTGTTTCTTTGAGTTTTCTCATTACTTATAATATAATTGCTGTGGGTGTTTTACCGTAGCTCTAGAGATGATTTTTTTTGGATTGTAACAGTGTGTTGCCGATTTTATCCTTAATAAATTCAAGCCTGCGTGATTTTTGTTGAGGGCTTGCATGGTTTTTCATTTTTTTTTTCTTCCTATGCGTGTTTTAGTGTTTTGGTTGCTTTCATTGCAGAGGCTTAGAACAGGTGCCGTAAGGAAGTGTGGTCATATGTGTTTTTAATGTGGGCATATGTCAAAACATATTACTGTATACATATTATAATAATAGATGGGTGTCTAATTAATAAAAGGATATAAGTCAACATTATTTGTTAGTAAAATAGGATTTGTTACAATGAGTTTTCAAAGTAACCACTTAGGAGAGGCAAAGGAAGGTTTACATTAACTAAAATATTATTTATAATATAATTTTCGTGTCACTTTTATTGTTGAATTTTTTGCTATGCTCATAGACACAAATCATTATAGGTTGCATCAATTTTTTTTATAATCATTTTACCTCTAAAATCGAAAAAACAAATTCACAACCGGTGAAATTTTAGATATTTTCAGGAGATATAGATGGTATTTTCAATTTTATTACACAATAAAACTATTATTTTACCCTTTGGTGTTGACTAAAATATTATTTATAATATAATTTCCGTGCCACAAATCATTCTGGTCTTTATTCTTTGAATTTTTTATTTAATATTAATTCATTTGGTTTTTTCGATCATTCTTAGACAGTTTTATTTTTTATTGAGGTTTTATTTTTATTCAGTCCAGTCCTGAAATTTTCATTTATATTGGTGATCATTTTAAAATTAATATTGCTCTTTTTTTCTTTTTTATGTTATTTTTATTTGTTCTTCGGATCAAATGATTTTATTGTTTTATTGTTTGGGCAATAGTAATGATAATTTAAGTGATTATTTTTTTGTAAAAATATTTTTTTATTATTCGGGGCAGTTTAATGATTTTAATTGTTTTGGCAGTAATGTTGATAATAATTTTAACTATTATAGTAATGATAATGACAGTAACATAGAGATGAATTTTTAATTTATATTTTCTTCTTTTTGGAGATAGAAAATTAATTATTTATTTTTGTTATTTGATTACTATAGGTGTTTTCACAATATATATTTTGTTTTTTTGTGTTTAATTTAAATTGAATTATAAAATAAACTAATCTTAATATAGTGAATTAAATAATTCAAATATTTGAAATGATGATTATAATTTTATGTTGGTATTTGGTTGAAACCAACTAAACAGATAAATTTATATCGATTTAAAATTTATATATTCTTATAAAAAATTGCACTTCACAGGAATTCTGTACAAATTTATTATTTTGCCTAGATTTATATTATAATAAGAAATCTCACACAATTAATATTTTTTTATATTAAAAAAAATAGTGTATCCCGCGACGAGGCGCGAGGCATTTGGCTAGTACTCTTTTAAGCTATGTAGTCTTTTTGTGTAAGCTCATGTTGTATGGATTATTAAGAGTATGTAGTATCCTTCCTTCGTGCATCTTTTTTTATAAAATCCTAGCTCGAAAATATTTGAACTATTAAAAGAGTGTAGGAATGCAATGAAACCCTAAATATGATGAATTAATGTTTGTTTATAGTAGTTGAAGTTGTTTTTTAAAAATTTTTTTATTTAGAAATGCATCAAAATAATTTTTTTATTATTTTTAAAAAATTATTTTTGACATCAACACATGAAAATTATCGAAAATATATAAAAGTTTTAATTTCAAATAAAAAATAAAAAAATTATTTTTTTTAAATACCACTTTTAAAATACAATGCCAAACAAAACATAATACATCACTTACAAAAGTGAGTTAAACATTTGTATGTTTGGAAATCATACAACAAGCACAAATGCAAATACAAGTTGCAAATTAAGTGTGTAATATGGACTAAATGGGAAGCTAGTTCATACCAAAAAGTTTTTTAAAGGTAAAAAGAAATGTCTAGGTTATATTTAAAATATTTGAGAATATAGTAATCCTATAGAAAACAAAAAAAAAAAGAAACTATAAAAACTAGTTCTCATTTAACTCTAATTAATTCATCAAACATGCTATCGAAATCATATATTCAACCAAATTAAAATATTTATATTTTATAAACTATTTATATTTTATTATATTATAAAACTAAACACTCTTAAAATTGAGCATTGATCACACAACGAGATGTTGTTCAAAAAATCAATGAAAGACCACTAACAAGGGCAGATTTGTTAGGCTTCTCATATTTATCTATAATTGGAAAAGTTGTTCACAGTGTTTTTAGCTTGGTTTATATAAAAAAAAGTGTGTTTATTTTATACTATGAGGAATTTACTTCTTAAAAATTGAAAGAAAAAACAATCTTTTTATTTGATGATTATAGAAAATTAGGAGAGTAAAAATATTGATCTATATTTATCTCTTAACTTTTATTTTATTTTTTTTATCATTTATTTACATACATAGTTATTAATTAATTTAATTACATGTATGCATAATCTTTTTGATTTTTTAAATTATGTTTCATTGATTTTTTTATATATTTAAATTAATAAATCTTTTCTTTTTTATTCTGTTCAAAGAGCCTCTTTTAAATGACAATTATGTTTTTATTAAACATTTAAATAATGAATAGTTTTTCATATTCATCTATTTTTTTTTATCTTTCTATAGATGGACTTTATTTTTAAAAATAAAAAAATATTTTTGAATAATATTTATTATCTGTGCAGCCGTGCAGAATAATTGTTTCTTTTGGTTTATTCAATAAATTTCATTTGTTTCTCTATTTCTTTTACCATTTGCTTGAATAAAGAAATCATTTTAATAAATAAACCTAGCAAACACAATTAACTAAATATCTTGATATATATTTATCTATAATTAGAAAAGTTGTTCACATTGTTTTTAGCTTGGTTTATATATAAAAAAAAGTGTTTTTATTTTATTCTACGAGGAATTTACTTCTTAGAAATTGCAAAAAAAAAAAAAAAATCTTGTTATTTGATGATTATAGAAAATTTTGATTTTCAATCTTGAGATTGCTATATGTTTCATTTTAATTTTTTTTAGAATTTTTTATTTTATTTTTTACCTTAGAATTTGATTGGATTTTTATATTAACTTTGGTCATCATTTTTTTTCTCTTTTTTGAATTATTTTTATACCTGTCAAATCTTATCTTATTTTGCCTCCTATATATTATTTGAAATAATTTATGAAATTGGATTTTTTTTTTGTTATAATTTCACAATCATTCAATTTTTATATATATCAGATTTTGTTCTCATTATTTTTATTTCTATTTTTATCTCAAATAATTTATAAATTCTGATTATTTTTTATTTCACTATCTTTCAATTTTTTTTCACATATCTGATATGAATTCTATTTTTTCAATAAACTTGAATGAAGAATTAATGTTTCGGATAATTTTTCATGATATATTCAAATACAATAAAATATTTTTTATGACATTACCAAATATAAAAAATTATTTAATTTTTTCAAGGAAAATCACTTTTATAAAAATAACCATTTTCGGACAAACAAACCAACCCTAGGGTGTTTAGGTAGCCTTCAGGTGTCCTGTTCCCACTGCATGTAACGCCATAACCACTTCCACTGAGCTGAAAACTAGGAAAAGGGGGATCTCTGTGAATATATAAAAGATAAGAATAGAAGATCGATAATTTAATGGGAGGGCGATAATATTATATAAATTTAATTATCAATTATTGAGAGAATTACAAGTTTGACCACAGGTTTTCAGCGTTGATAAAGGGTTTGCTCTGAATGGCTTCCTGGGTGGAATGTCTGTCTGCTGTCAGCTTGTTATTTAATTAAGTTCATGGCGTCCACTAAATTTGGTTTTCAATTATTATTTTTTAATTATTTATAAGGTGCTGCCTCTCAATGTTTGGAAAACTAGGGTTTGGCAGGGTTGATTACTTCAAGAGATTCTTTTCTTTCTTTCATAACTGAGCCCAGTTCCTATTTAAAGGAAATACATGGGCTTGTCCTGGGCTAAATAACAGATCCCCATGAAAGCAGAGCCCAGTGGTTACCTTATGGGCCATAAAGACTTCAGTTTCATTTCTTTTTATTGTGGCATACCCGTGTAATTTGTTTTGAGTTAACAACTTGATATAATTATAATAATTTATAATTTAAATAAAATGAAATTTATATCCTATGATTAGATTAAAAAATTGACGCTAAAATCTTTAAACACCACAAATAGTATGACTTTGAGTAAACACCTAAAATATTTAATTAACTGTGATGAATGTCTATTTTCCGTAGTTTTCGTTTCATTAATGGTTTAGTTGAGTTTTTAAGTTTATTTAAGGAGTTATAAACCTCGTAAATAGATAGACTACCTGAACAAAAAATATTTAGTAACAAACCTTTTAATTAAAGCTTCTAAGAGATCACTTTTTCATTATAATTTTGTGTTTTTATGTTTGCTAATCTTTTTTATGTTGTTTCCTTCTACATCATTCAATATCTCTTTCATGAGAGGAAACCTCCTCCTCCTCTCCTAAATAGCTTTTCATGAGTGAAGGATATCATCCAATCCTCATCCAACTATATTACCATAACATCCAAACATCATTGTTTAGTAACAGAACAACTGACCATCTAAAATTGACATAATCATGAGTTAAGGATAATTGGATTTATTACAAATCAAAACCCTCAAAGACCAAGAACACAATAAATTTAGGAAGACACCTAAAATACTTAATTTTTATACATTTAAGTCTTACATGCGAAAAGTCCATTAAAACCTTTTCTATGATATTCTATTAATAATGAATAATTTTTTTTTTATTTTAAACTAAAAAAAAATAAAAGAGCATAATATAGAATAGAAAAATAAAAGCTCTTACATCAATCTTCTAAGATGGAAGGAACTTATCCTTTAGTTCAAAACTTAATAAGAGATTATACTCCATCACAAACATATTTTATGTGTAGGCCACCCTATTATTAGTCCCTGGTAGTTTGCACTGACCACCTTATTATGAGTCTTTAATACAACATCTTTTTTGGCTACCTATCTTAATTTCACAACTATTTCACAATTAGTATTTCTAATAACAACTAAACTAACATAAAGTAAAACAATATTTTAGTTTCTAAATGAGACAATACATATTTTTCTAATTTGCATGTTTATTTAATGAAAGTGATTTTCATTCTTATTGTTACCTCTGACTAAAAAGTTGCTAGGATATTTTAGAGGCCTTCTTTCTTTTAAGGTTAAAATAAGACCTAGAATTGAGTGTCAAGACTATCATAATTTTCTATTTTACTTATAATTTATTTTATTATTTGGATTAAAACTATTTTTTTATATTTTATTTTTCATGTCATTGCTTTCCTAGCGTGGTTAAGACTTTTATTGTTTTCCTATATATTCAGGGTTTTTTTTGTTAGTTGAGGTAAGTTTTAAGCTATTCAAGGAGTTTTAAAATTTTTAGAAAGACAAACTACATAAACATATAATATGTAGTAATAAGATTTTTTTATTAGAGTTTCATTGTGATCCTTTTCTCAATATAATTTTATGTTCTTGTGCTTGCTATCTTATTTGTGTTGCTTTCTTCTGTGTCATTATCACTTTCTTAAAGGGAAGCCTCCTCATCCTCTCCTACATAAGTACATTCTATTCCACAACTATATTATTTAACCATGGTTATTCAACATCATAACTTACAACTTAGAATTGTTAAGCTCTAATACAAATTAATGCAAACTAATGCAAATGAGAGTGAGCAATAACGAGATGAAATTTATTACAAGAAAAAACCCTAAAAAACCTAACCATATTATTTAACCATGGTAATTCAACATCATAACTTACAACTTAGAATTGTTAAGCTCTAATATTAATTAATGCAAACTATTGCAAATGAGAGTGAGCAATAACGATGTCGTGACGATGATTTTTTCACGCTTTTGTGCCCCGCCATCCCTCTCTGGAGAGACAACGTCGCGCGGTGAAAATGGGGTGTTTTATAGTCGTAAAGTTTACGACTATAAATATTAGGAGTCACCACCTAATATTGAGGTTACTAGGAACCTATTCGTCTGCGAGAGTCTAGGTAAGGGGACTTGTTGTGCAAGGGGAAGACGCATCACCCCAGTGCACCCTACCTAAGGTAAACTGCATTGTTGTTTGATTGTTTTTCTAAGTTAAAAATTTTGCATTGTATTTTTTTTAAAAAAGGACTTTTTTTGTCTGCGGGTGTACTTTACGATGTAATTTTACACCGCAGTTACAATACCCCTTTTTTATATCCACGGATGTACTTTACAATGTAAATTTACACCGTAGTAAAAATCCTTTTTTTTATCCATGGATGTACTTTACAATGTAAATTTACACTCTAATAGATAAAACAATAATATTTAAAATTATTTTTGATATTTTGGCCAAATTCCAACGGATAATCATAAACCGGTTACGATATCCAATTTTCGTTTTAAAATATGAGAAAGATGCACAATATTTCTTACGAAAAAGAAATATGCTTGAAAAGTCTTGAAATTTGGTCGTATGCACAAAAAACAAATACATTTTTTATATTTTTGAATTTTTTTTGTAATAATAATAGTAGTAAGAAATAAAAATACTTTTTTTTTTATCAATTTCTATTTTTCAAATTTTTTATTTTTTTTATTTTTTTTTATTTTTTTTTGGGGGGTGGGCTCTCAGCCACAGTGGGTTGACAGCCCACCCGGAGTGGGCTGGGCTTCTAGCCCTCACGGGCTGGAAGCCCAAAAGGGTATGGCTGGGCTTCCAACCATCGTGGGCTGGGAGTCCAGAAGGATGCGGGTTGGGCTTCTAGCCATCGTGGGCTGGCAGCCCAAAGAACATGGGCTAGGAGGCCAGAAGGCTGCGGGCTAGAAGCCCAAAGAACATGGGCTGGGCTTCCAGCCATCGTGGGTTGGAAGACCACCTTATTCGGGCCTGGGCTGAAATGACGACCCATCTCCTTATGCGTTTGGGCCGGGAATAAAAGCCTAGCCCAAGCTCCTTATGCCCGACCCTGCATGAACAGTGGGACAATTACGTCCCACTACATGCAGGGACGAGAAGTTGAAGGCGATGAACAGTAAAAAACCAAATGTGGAGAAAGGTGCACCTGTTGGTATGGTCAGGTAGCTGAGGTCGAGGTGGTTGTCCTGGTGGTTGTGGCATCATCAACGGTGGCCTGTGGTGGCTGGAGGGAGCTCTTGAAGTCTCGGCATGTTGCTGCTGCGCTGAGTATTGCCGCTACTACCTTTACCTAAGACCACGACTGAGCGTCTGGCGTGGAGGGGAGAGTTTCTGGTGATGAAGGGGTGATGCACGGTGGTCAGAGACGGTGGCTGGAGTTGCTGTTTTTAGAGAGAGAGAGAGACGCGATCGGGGAGAGAGAAGAGCTGCAACGGGAACTGTTTTTGTTTTTTTTTTGCTTCAAAACTCCGTTTTTCCCCTGCTCGTCCCTGCCTGCAGTATTTATAGCAGGAGAAGGTGCCCCTTCGGCTACCCATGGCGTGTAGTCGAGGGGCACCGCCTGCATTGCCTAGTAACGGGGCTCTGCTCAGGCGACGCATGCACGCAGGTGGCGTGCGCAAGTGGTGTCTGCACTGTTCAGGTGACTGAACAGTGCAGTCACGGGTAATGATTTGGGAGGAGATGGAAAAAATCAATTTGGTCCCTCAATTTTTAATTGGTTCAATCGCACCCTCGATTGGTTTCAAAATTTTAATTTTGTACGATTGTGTCCCCGTGAAAAATTCAATGTTAGCCTTAAATTTGCGCGCTTTTTATTTTGGTCCCTGATTTCCAATTTATGCTATTTGACCCTCAATTGACTATTAAACTCTCAATTGTTTCCAATTGGACCCCTGATTTTGCATAATTGGCTTGGAAAAATTCAATTTAGTCTTCGAAAATTCCCTCTTCTCAATTGAACCCGAATTAAGCTCCTTAACTTGATTTTTCACTTATTAAGCCCTAAACAAAATTAATTTGACCAACTTAAAAGTATAATTAAGTCGTTGCACTTAATTAAATCCTTCAATTGAACCCCAAATTAATTCTCGAACATAATTATATTTTTAAATTGGTAGACGATTAAATCAAATTGACCCATAAAAATATAATTATATCCCTCAACTTAATTTCACACAAATTTATCTGATGATAAATTATTTTTGCCTTAAATCTGTATTTTCCTCTATTTTTTTAGGGACAAAAGAGATATAATTAGACTCTCGAAAAGAACCAAAATTTGCACATTGATTTTTCTACCCTCGATGACCCTCTTTATTTTATTTTTGTTATTTTTTGGCATATTTTGGGGAGTCACCCAAAAATTGGGTGATGACAAATGATATGAAATTTATTACAAGAAATAACCCTAAAATACCTTCATAACCTTAGAAATAAAACCAAAATATGTGATTTTTATGTGTGCGAGTCTCACTTTCCAAAATGCTATTGAAACCTTTCATATAGAAAACAAGAATCCTAATAATACTAAATAAAAAAAATCAGATACAAAAAAAATAAAAAGTCATAATAATATAAAATGGGAAAACAAAAATAAGAAGAGAATTAAATTAACTATGATGAATTTCTATTTTCACATAAAATCTCTTGCATTAATCTCCCTAAGTTGGAAAGAACTTGTCTTCAAGTTTAAACCTCTTTGAGAAACTTTCCTCTTGCATAAACATTTTTTTTTGCATGTGAGAGACCCCATCATGGGTCTATATATATTTGTATCAATCATCATATTGTAGGTCTCTAACACATCTTATCTAGTCCGTCTATTATGGATTCCAACACTAGGATATTCAATAGTTGCAACAAATACATACTAAAACAACATAGTAGTTGCTAATTGATTTAAGAATTATTTTTCTAGTACAAATTTTTATATTAATGGTTGTAACTTTTGATATGATTGTCTTATTAGACTAAAGAGTTGCTTGAAGATTTTAGAGGCCATGTTTTTTAAGGTTAAAATTCATACCCATCCTAGGAAGACTTTCAAATAAGATCTAGAATTTAGTGTTCATGATTTGTAATATTTTTCGAGTTGATTTATGATTTTTTTTTAAAATCTTTTATTTTTGTAGCTTTATTTAGGAATTTGTTTTCCAAGTTTGTTTAGAACTTTTATTGTTTTTCCTTTATTATTTAGTGCTCTTATTGGTTTAGAAATTCTTAAGTTTATTTGAAGATTTATAGGCCTTTTAGAGAGGCAGATACCTAAAGAGAAAATATTCAGTAATAAGTTTGAATGAATCTTTTTGTATGATCCTTTTATCAACATAAATCTTTATTCTTGTACTTATTGTCTTTCTTGTGTTGTTATAGTGTGCAAAATTAGATCTCTTTTTCTCTAAGGAAGAACCTCCTCATACCTTCCAATATAAATATGCTCTATTTTGGTATCACATCTTCCAACCATATTTATTCAATAACACATAAATTAAGGACTAAAAAAATCATAAAGCTCTCATATCAACTAACATCGATTAACATAGATAAGAGTGAATGATAATATAGTTTACTATGAGTTCAAAGCCTTAATGGTGAAGAACAAAATAATTTTAGGAAGACACCTAAAATATTTAATTTTTATTAATCCAATTCTCACTTGCCAAACTATTACAATCATTTAAACAAAAAACAACAACTAAAAGATCATAAAAATGAGAAAACAAATAGAAACACTATTTATTTAAAATGGAAAACATAAAAATAAAAACATATGAATATCAATATACATATAAGAAATTAAATAAGGTAAATATATTTGTTCCTTCTAAAAATGCTCTTCTATCAATCTCCCTAGGTTGAATGAAACTCTTAATCAAGTTCATACCTCAATGAAAAAATATCCTCCATTATGAACATCTTTTATGTGTGGGCCATTTCATAATAGATTCTTAACACTTTTATAGGAATTATCTAAGATCTCTATGGAGGCCTCTCATCATGGATTCTACCACCATGATTTCTAAGATCGTAACACTTTTAATATAAAACTCATTATTATTTTTTATAGTTTTATTTAGAAAATTGTTTTCCGAGAGTGTTTAAGAATTTTAGTTTTTCCTTTATAATCAAAATTTCTTATTGGTTTAGTATGACTTTAAGTTTATTTAAGGAGTTATAAACCTCATATAATTTTTTTTTGTGTGATGCTTTTTCAACACAATTCTTTATTCTTATGTTTTCTGTCTTTCTTGTATTGCTTTAGTATGTGCAATTAGATGTTTTTTTTTTTCTTGAGGAGGAACCTCCTCATTCCTTCTTATAAGATCATGCCATATTTTGCAACCACATCTTTCAACCATGTTATTCATTAACTTATCAACTAGCCAATAGAAATTGGGCTTTGATGCGAACTCACACCAATTGATGCACCTAAGAATGGATGAAGAACCCCATAACTATAGGAAAATACCCAAAATATTTAATTTTGTATTCATCCAATTCTCCATTTCTATAACGATAACATAAAAAGATATTATATATAGAAAAACTAGAAAACCCTAATAATATTGAATATATAAATATAATAGGAAGACTAATTCTTTCAAATATAAAAATAGAAAAAAATAATAATACAGAATGTGATAGTAAAAATGAGATTATAAAATTAAATAAAAAACAATCTTCTTTCATAAAAGAGCTCTTGCATCAATCTTTCCACGGTGAAGGGAACTATTTCTCAAGTTCAAACATTAATACATGAGCAACGAGCAAGGAAGAACTTGACGAAGACATACTTCACTCTCCAAACTTTCTTCTCACCACCTAATTTTATTTTGGTGGTGACAAACAGGAATGAACAAATGATCGACAACTTTATTCTCAAACTGATACATTCACGTGTTGACACTATCAAATTCTCATAGATCCCTCAAGAAAAATCAGCTATGATAGCAATTGGTAGAGTTTATTCTTTTTATTCATGAAATTGTGTTCACTACATGAATCTCATCTCACGTGACTCTTACCGGGATAAAAGATTACGAAGTATCAAAGGCTAATTCATGCATAGTCTAAACGAAACATAAAGTTATTCTAACTATTCATGAACTGATTCAAGGAACTCCGCATCTTTCCCAGAAGGTTCAATGTCAAATCTCATTCATCTACCAGGAAAGATTCAATGTTCAACAGTTACCTGATGAAGCTGTTGATTAGTGTTTCTGGTAGATATTTGGGGTATATTGAACTTCAGTATTGAACGTGTTCTGATATCTATGGGTTATAAGAAATATATTACTAACTCTCGAATCAATTCCTCTCATTCGAGGCAAGTCAGTGAAGAAAAACCGAAAGCTGAATATTGGGATTCATGATGCAATGTGTAAAAGGTTTCTCTTGTTGATGTTCATCACGAAGAATTATAATTTAAAGGGAAGGGGTGTTTTTCACTGTACGGATGCCTGACAATGCGGCTGCAAAGACCAATATTGTAGATTCATTAGAAGGTTGGGATCAGCGTTGAAATTAAATTTGTCGAACTGGAAACTAGTTCCAGTGCTAAAGATGATAATTGGGATGATAGAGAATGTTTGAAGAATCATATGATGTGATTCTGGAAGTCAATCTCCATTACTAAGAGGAAGAACAGAAGCTTAAAGATATGGTGAAAAGTTTTAATGCCAGAGGAAGCATTGGACACACTGATGGGCAATTAAGTGATGATGGCTCTATGAATTATGCTATTGTCGTAGCCAACAACCGACTAGTGAAAGTCCATGATTTTTCTTCATTAGATCTTCAGACCGAGTTTGAGCTTGATTTGGGTGTAGAATCTGGTTCAACAGCTAGGATAATTATATATCAAATTAGATAGCAGTTAATCACAGAGAAGGATGACTAGGTAGAGGTTTCTTAATCTATCGGTCTCGATAACTTGGCAATGTTTTCTTTATTTAAATGAAGATTTAATCTTCATGGTCTTTGTGATGCTTGTAAGAGGAAGGTTGTACAGGAGTATAATTATAAACATCAGGTAGATGTCTGTCGCTTGCTTGAGAGATAACTATCTGATTTCAGGTTTCCCTCGTAGATTTTGGTGCTCCGTGGATAACTCGAATGCCTTTTTGGTAATGTGGTTTAAATTGTTTTTCAATGTGTTTTTTGTTTAAAAATATATCAAAATAATATTTTTTATTTTTTAAAAATCAATTCTAATATCAGCACATGAAAATCATATAAAAACACAATTTTTTTTTAATATAAAGTAAAAATAAAATAAAAATAAATTTTTTTGTATTTTATTCAAAAATATTTTTTATATACAGTGTGAAACATCAAAGAACCACTATGCTTGTAGGATTGTTAGTGTGTAGGCCAATTTTGATCTTGATAACCCAATTACCTTATAAGAGGAGCTTATTCTACAGAAATTGCTCGGGCTTTATCAATCTCACTAGTAGCCATCACTAAGACCAACTTTAGCTTCTAAATCCTAATTATTCATGCCAATAAGTTTTGGTTGGCATTTTGGAGAGACTTCTTGATTGTCCAAACCTCTGTAGCCAAGGCAACCTGAACAAACTTTGATTGGTTCTCCTTAGTTGGAAGATCCTTATAACCTATACATCCTTCCTCAATACTCAACCATTAAGTTCTATCTCAAAATACTCAATATTATAGGTCTGCAATTGATGAGAAACATATAAAATAAATTATTAGAAAAGTTGAAATATTTCAATGTTTGGAATTCTCATCAACTTCTATAACATGAGGCTATTGTTGAAGTGGATTCAGTTAATAAAATGTCCTGGTCTGTAGGACTTAGAAATTAGCTTTGAATCATTCCTGTTTAGTCTTCCATGTTTGTAGGAGTCAAAAAACATGGATTGCATATTTTTCTACTTTCTGTTGTAACAGCTGAATATATATATATCAACATTGTTTCATTGAATAAAACAAGGGAAATTATTCTGCATTTACGTGAGTCTAAAGGTTTTGATCCTAACAATTGGTATCAGAGCTCTTATCATCAAAATACGAATCTGCAGTATTATTGTGCAAGAGAGTGCAAAAAGAGAGAGTGAGATCAGAGTGAGATTAAATAAAAAAAAGGGAGAAGAGAAAAAGTGAGAGTGCAGTACAAAGAGATCAGTAGCGTGAGATTACAAGATCATACCAAAAGAGTGTAGAGAGCAACCTAGAAGTGAGGCTACAGATAACCTAGAAACTCAATTACAGGCAAAATTATGACATCCGAAGGAAATTTCATTCAACCAGCCATTCCTAGGTTTGATGGTCATTATGATCATTGGGTCATGCTAATGGAAAATCTACTGCGATCCAAGGAGTACTGGAGTTTAATCGAGACAGGAATCCCCTCATTTGCAGCTGGAACCGAACTGACAGAGACGTTGTAGAAGAGATGAGGCTGAAGGATTTGAAAGTAAAAAATTATCTCTTTCAAGCCATTGATCGTACCATTATGGAGACAATCTTGAACAGAGAAACTGCAAAAGGAATATGGGAGTCCATGCGACAAAAGTATCAAGGCTCTACTAAAGTGAAAAGAGCTCAATTACAAGCCTTGAGGAGGGAATTTGAGCTCCTTGATATGAAGGCAGGAGAAAGTGTTGATGACTACTTTTGTAGGACTCTTACTATTGCCAACAAGATGAAAGCTCAAGGTGAAAGTATAGAACAAACTGTGATCATTGAGAAAATTCTGAGATCCATGACAGCAAGATTTAATTACGTGGTATGCTCCATTGAAGAATCAAATAACCTTGCTGTCATGACCATTGATGAACTTCAAAGTAGTCTGCTTGTGCACGAGCAAAGGATGAAGGAACACAAAGAAGAAGAGCAAGTTCTCAAAGTCACAGCCGAGATGATCGATTTGTGAGTAGAATCACTGGTGGAGGAGATGATCGATTTATGAGCAGAAACAAGGGTCGTGGAGGATTCAGAGGTAGAGGTAGAGGCCGTGGAAGAAAACCTCTCAACAAAGCTCTTATTGAGTGCTTTCGATGCCATAAACTAGGACATTTTGCTTATGAATGTCCTAGTTGGGAAAAGGCAGCCAATTACGTTGAAGGTGCAGAAGAAGAAGACATGCTACTCATGTCTTACACATAATTGAATGATTCCAGGGATGTTGCAGAAGAACACATGACAGTCAATATGAAACTTGCAGAAGAAGAACATATGTTGCTCATGTCATATGAAGAATTGAATGATTCAACCAGAAAAGAGGTATGGTTCTTGGACTCAGGTTGTAGCAATCATATGAGTGGAAACATATTGTGGTTTACACAGCTAGATGAAGGGTTCAGACATTCAGTTAAATTAGGGAATAATTCAAAAATAGCAATAATGGGAAAGGGATGTGCTAAGTTGAACATAGCTGGGGTAATGCAAAAGATTGACAGTGTTTACTATATCCCTGAGTTGAAAACAAATCTATTAAGTATGGGTCAATTACAAGAAAAAGGCCTAGCTATACTTATTCAGAACAATATGTGTAAGTTGAGGCATCCAACTAGAGGTCTAATTATAGAGACATCCATGACCTCCAACAGAATGTTTGCTATTGCTGCTGAAATACCCTTCACAAAACCAGTTGTCTTCTTCCAAACCAGTGAGGAAGAAAAAGCACAATTGTGGCATAATCGGTTTGCACATCTTAATCTCAAAGGATTAAGAATACTGTATTCCAAGAAGATGGTTGAAGGACTGCCATTACTTGCAGCCCCAGGGAAAGTATGCACTGATTGTCTTATCGGCAAACAACACAGGAGCAAAATTTCAAAGAAAAGCCACTGGAGAGCAACTAGCAAGCTACAACTTGTGCATTCGGATATCTGTAGACCTGTGAATCCAACATCCAACAGTGGAAAAAGGTATTTAATTACTTTCATTGATGATTATAGCAGAAAATGTTGGGTTTATTTCATTTCAGAAAAATCAGAAGCTTTTGATATGTTCAAAAAATTCAAAGTCTTAGCTGAAAAAGAGGCTGGTACTTTAGTGGGGTGTTTACGAACTGACCGAGGGGGGGGGGATTCAATGCCAAAAGCTTCAATGAGTATTGTCTTATAAATGGGATCAAAAGACAATTAACTACGACATACACTCCTCAGCAAAACGGTGTTGCTGAAAGGAAAAATCAGACAATCATGAATCTCATCGGAAGTATGTTGTCTGAAAAGCATATTCCTAGAGAATTTTGGCCAGAGGCCGTGAACTGGTGTGTTCATGTGCTAAACAGGAGTCCCACCATAGCAGTCAAAGACCTCACACCTGAAGAAGCATGTAGCTGTGTTAAACCTTTAGTAGCATACTTTCAAGTATTTTGATGCATCGTCATGTTCATATTCCAAATGTGAAAAGAACAATACTAGACTCCAAAAGCTTAAAATGTGTATTGTTGAGAGTCAGTGAAGAAACAAAAGGCTACCGAATGTATAATCCAATCACAAACAAAATTGTGATTAGCCGTGATGTGGCCTTTGAAGAAAATAAAGCATGGAACTGGACAGAAGGTGGCAGTGATGGGTTACTAAAATGGGGAAATGATGGGATCAATGAGACTGCTGGATTTGAAACTGATACTGAAGAACATGAATTAGAGCAACATGATGACAGTGAACAACATGAAGAAGACCATGCAGAACCTGAGCAGCCTGAAGCAGGAGCAAGTAACTCAACAGGAGCATCAAGTTCAACTTCAATAGAAGAACAAGAACCAGATCACCCTGTTGCTGATCAACAACTTGCAGCTGCAAATCAGCATTCTATCATAAATCGAAGAACACCTTTGTGGATGCAAGATTATGTCACAAATGCATGCTTGTCTGAAACAGAGGAATTTCAAAACATGGTGTTTTATACCACAGCTGCAGATCCATGCACATATGAAGAAGCCTCCCAAAGCCAGAAGTGGAAAGCAACTATGGACACTAAGATTGCAGCCATTGAGAGAAACAGAACATGGGAGTTAATTGATCTTCCAAAGCATGCAAAGAAAATTGGAGTAAAATGGATTTACAAGACAAAGCTTAATGAGAAAGGGGAAGTTGACAAATACAAAGCTAGGCTTGTTGCAAAAAGATATGCACAACAACATGGCATTGACTACACTGAAGTATTTGCACCTGTCGCAAGATGGGACACAATCCGAATGGTTCTAGCCATGGCTGCAAATGGAAATTGGATGGTATATCAACTTGACGTAAAAAGTGCATTCCTCTATGGAGAATTAGATGAAGATGTGTATGTGGAGCAGCCCCTCGGTTATGAGAAGAAGGGAGAAGAATACAAAGTTTTCAAGTTAAAGAAAGCATTGTACGGATTAAAACAAGCACCGAGAGCTTGTTTAGTAGGATTGAAACATATTTTTTGAAGGAAGGGTTTGTTCAATGTCTAAATGAGCACACTTTATTTGTCAAAACTCAACAAGGACGTCAAGGGGAGAAATGTTTAAGATTTTGGTGGTGAGTCTCTATGTGGATGACTTGGTGTTTACTGGAAGTGATGAAGAAATGTTTGTAGATTTTAAAGCTTCAATGAAGCAAGAATTAGCTATGACCGATCTAGGCAAAATGAAATTCTTTCTTGGAGAGGTTTGGGCTGCAGCATGCAAATTCGGTAAGAAATCCAATGGTACCAGGCATTAAACTGATGAAGAATGAAGATGAACAAGTGCAGACAACTCAATACAAACAAATGGTAGGTAGCTTTATGTACCTATCAGTTACAAGACCTCACATTATGTTTGTAGTGAGCTTGGTTAGTAGATATATGGAAAGGCCAACAAATATTCACATGCAGACCATAAAAAGAATCTTGAGATATATAAAGGGAACCGTGGGTTTGGGAATTTGTTACAATAGAGGAGCCGATAAAGATGAAATTAGAGCTGCTGAAATGGGAGCTGCTGCCAGTAATGAATTGTTAATGGCATTTGCTGATAGTGACTATGCTGGAGATCAAGATGATCGTAGGAGCACCTCTGAATATGTTTTTATGCTTAGTGGAGGAGCAGTTGCTTGGAGCTCAAAGAAACAACCTGTGGTGTCCCTTTCAACAACAGAGGCATAATTCATATATGCAGCTCATTGTGCTTGTCAGGCAGTGTGGATGAGAAGAGTGCTTGAACAATTAAATTGCAAACAGAGTGCATCTACTGTTATTTTTTGTGATTCCTGTTTAGTCTTCTACGTTTGTAGGAGTCAAAAAACATGGATTGCATATTTTTCTACTTTCTGTTGTAACAGCTGAATATATATATCAGCATTGTTTCATTGAATAAAACAAGGGCAATTATTCTGCATTTACGTGAGTCTAAAGGTTTCTGATCCTAACAGCTATTCTCAACAAAAAAAAATACTTGAAGGCATGGCTCTATTTTATTGAATATTAATAAGAAAAGGCACAAACGCCAACCTAACCTCTCAGGGAGGGAGTGTTTCCCCAACCAACAAGATAAGATTAGCCTTAAGTATATACTTTAAAGGGGTACCAAAGACATTCTCAAAGTATTAAGAAAGTTGGCAATTATAACCAACAATGACAGTTGTGCCAAGGATATTCTAGTGTACAAGAAACCACTACACTCTAGTGCAATAAGCTACTAACGGGACGGGAGGGGAAGGGAAAAATTCCTTAGCTACTATTTTGATTGTTGCTCTCTTTAAAATCTATTATCTTATTCTTATTAAAAGGATCTTTTTAAGTTTAAGATCCTCTTCTTGAGGAAGGTACTACCTTATTAGTGGACTAAAAAGAACTAAATTTTGTAAACAATAAAGAGAAATAAATAAGATGGAGCTTTAAAGGGAGAAATTTATTTTGATCTTTTTTATTTAGCCTCCTATAATAATAAAACAAATAGAACAAATGAGTAAGTTAAGTTCAAACATATAGTAAAGGTCAAGATAAGTTTATTGTACGTTAAAATATCTCGAGGGATAACTTTAATGACCTTTTTTATAAAAGTTAATGTAAGCCATTATCTTATCCATTTTGGGACATGATTAATCTGTCCTCCAATTACTCCTGTAATAAGACTCTTTCTTCAAAGATAAAACATATAAAACCATGTCATTCTATAATTATTACAGGTGCACACTTCTAACTAGTATAATTACTTGAAAACCTTTATGGGTTAATTTTGTATTTAAAGTAGTTTTTGAAAGAAAATGTCATGGTTTACTCATTTAGGTGTAATTTACTAACACGTAGGTTGAAATAGGGAAGAAACCTCAACACAAACCTTGAAAAGGAAAATGTGTATCAATATTTGAATACACAAAGAGGAGCTATCATTTTTTTTGTTTCTATGTACATTAAGTCTTCCTACTTGAGAGGATTTTGTAGCTATATACTCTCTATAATTAGGTTTTATACTTCTCTAGATGAGCTAAGTTCACCTCACTAGAATATAAACCCACAGTTTGTTTCAAGTTTCCTTACGCTCTCTTAGTCTCAATAATCTTGAAAAATTGATTTTTAATTTAAAAATATATGAAATAACAATATTTTTTACTATTATACTTTTCTAAACCTAATAGGGTGTTTTTATGTTTATATTTTCAATGTTCGTAAATGTATATTACTATATATATATATATATATATATATATATATATATTTTAAAATCATATCTCACTTACACTTGTAATCTCAAGAACACTAAGATTGTCCATTGATATACAAATTAACTATAGTATATAATGCTCAGGTGTATCATATTTAAAAGCATATAAAGAATAGAAAGGGATATTTTATCTTATAAGATTATAATAGCCAAGATTTGGTTTAGTATATGAAATTGATACACTCATCACTTAGTTCTCTAAAACTCAAATTTAATGGCATAAAAATTACCTAAAACACTTTTATAATAACTGGAAAGCCAAGAAAAGAGGTTTTGTGTTCGATTTTAAGGATTTTTTAGTGGATGATTTATGATGGTGTTTGATTTTTATAGCTTGTAAAAATCACTTTAAGAGAGAAAAATCCTACAGTAAAAATTGTTAAAATGAAGAAACACCCAACTCCTTGACTTATATAGATTTGTCAATATAGTCATTCATGTCAGAATTATTTAGCTAACCAGACATTTTAGCTCAATTGACTTTCGAGTATTTGGATACTATTGAAATATCAAAAGCCATTGACCTTTAGTTTTTACTCACCCTTCAATGCTTAGGCTTCCAACACTTACCCTATAGCATGATTGCAATATTGATGGCTAATCATTATTAAGAAATGAAATGATAAGGTAGTTGAAATGATAGTAAAGCATGATTAAGTGAAGCATATGAAAAGATCTATAAGGACCACCCCAACTATAAGCATGTGGGATATGGAGTGGCACACACTACCTTCAAATGTGGAATGATGAAAGTCTTTCATTATCACAGGGAAAGTAAGTTTGGGGCAGTTTACAGGCCCAAGGTTTACACCATTTAAATGTGGTTTATATTTCAATGCTCAAAATTAGTTTAAAAGGAGACATGATCTCAAAGTTATAATTAGTCAGTTAGTAAGCTTACTCAAGTTTCCATGTCTTATATAGAGTTCACAACTATTTAAGCTTGGACATATCATATGGCCCAATGCTCTCATAGAGTAAAGGCCATCTATTTGGCTCCTAGAAGCCTTGATGGCTTAGCAAGACTAAAACACCCACCATTAAATTAGATATAGGATGCTCATATGGTCTAACAAGAAAACACTCTTGGATAAAAGGCCCATTGAGATTTAATAAAGACCAAAGCTCATCTAGAAAATCCAAAATTGGCTGCTACTCTTGAATGCACAATCCTATCCCCTCGTCAAACTATTCCTATTCTACTTATCATATATCATAAGGATAAAATACACATGTATTAAATAAGGGCCTTATCAATAGCCATATGTCATTTGAAAGTTAGTCTTGTTATCATTAAGTAGTATACAGTCCATAAATCCTAGAACTATGGTAGCTTGTGCAATAGTCTATTGTCACTCTAGGTCTTTATCCCTACATAATTCAAAATGATAGGTAACAACTACATTGACCATCATACTCTTATATGGACATACCTTAATGGGTTTAAGGATATATAAACTACATCACACCCTAAGCTAAAGGGTCTTCTCTTATGGTAGGAAAAAAAAACTTTTCTTCCTCTTACTCAAACATGAATATTTTTACAATTAAAACACACCCATATACAACCTCACACAATTCTCTTCACCTATCTACAATGACTAAGGCTTTAGATGGTCTCATCTCTTCCACAAACTTGTTTTACAAGTACTTCGGTTGTTTAAATTCAATCCCCTATCTTTTAGCACTCACGAGCGATGTGCCCGCGCGATGCACCAGGGCTTTTTTATCTATATAGAAAATTGATTATTTTTATATGTATTGTATTTTTTTTTATTTTAATATTGAATTAGTAAAATTATAATTGATAAAATATGTATAATTGAAATGGAAAGTGGTTTGTATATTTTTTAATCGCAGATAATATAGGTAATTTTTTTTAGTTGCATTTTTCCTAGTAATATTAGATCCGACACACTATAAATAAAAATATTGTAATTTTTTCCCAGAAATAAACTTACATTTTTTGCGTGCTATAATTAGTTATTTCAATGTTTAATTACTAAAATTGCAATAGATAAAATATGTTAGGAATGAGTTTTTTGCGTGGTATAATTAGTATGCTTGCCCGTGTATTGTGCCAGGTTTTTTTCTATTTAGAAAACTAATTAGTTTTTTACATGCTGTAATTAGTTGTTTAAATATTTAATTAGTAACATTATAATAGATAAAATATGTAACAACTAAATTTTCCCCCACTTAGAAGGAATAGTGTAATCGAAATGGAAAGTGATTCGTATATTTTTTAATTGGAGATAACTTAGGTAAATTTGTAAAAAAAAATTAGTTGTCTTTTTCTCCTAGTAATACTAGATCTGACACATTATAAATAAAAAAATTGTAATTTTTTTAAGAAATAAACTTAATTTTTTGCGTCCTATAATGACCTATTTGCCATCTAAAAGGAACTATATAATTGAAACGAGAAGTGGTTCACATATTTTTTTAAGTGTAGATAATCTAGGTAAATTTGTCAAAAGAAAAAAATTTGAGTTGATAATGTAGGTAAATTTGTCTACCTTTTATTTTTTAAAGTTGTATTTTTTCCCAAGTAATATTAGATTTGAAATATTAAAAATGAAAATATTGGGAAAACATTTAAAGAAATAAACTTAAACAAAAGAGTATAAAATTTAAACTCAGAGACAATATTTTTTTATAAGATTTATTAATCATATTATTATATTAAATGTATTTAAGCATATTGATATTATTATAAAAAAAAATCTTAGGTCATTTTTTTTCTCTCTCTCTCTCTCTCTCTATATATATATATATTTTTAGACAATAATATTTTATAAATATCAAAACATATAATTAGTCCCACATACTTTAATTCGTTGAATATATATATATATATATATATATATATATAATTAACTTGACATATTCTCAATAATATCTTTAATTTAAAGGACAAAATTGAAGTAAATCCAAACATTGGAATTAAATAATTTAACACAAAACCAGAAATTAAAAGATTCGGGACCGAAATGAAACTGAAATCCATAATTAACTTGCATAGAAGGATAAAATTGAAAGAAATCAAACGTTGATACTAAAAATATTAAGGATTTATAATAAATTTGCATGGAAGGATGAAATTGAAGTCAATGAAAACTTTGATACCAAAAATATTAAGAATTTCAGCCCAATCCGCAAAATTAAAAGACTGGGGACCTAATTGAAACTACAATATATAATCAATTTCAATTGAAGGATGAAATTGAAATAAATCAAAACCTATATAATAGCAATAAGGGCAAGAAAAATAAATTACAAAGAGCAGGGACCGACATGAAATTCATCAAAAAAACAATTGCGTTGATGTTAGCCTGCGCAGGAGGAGAGAGAAATGGGGGGTGAAATTTCAAACGACAATTGACACGCCTACAGACACCTTATAGGAACACGTGTCGCACCATGTGGAAGAGAACAAGCCTGAAAATCATTCTAGACATCGGTTGGGCGTTTTTGGACGCCGGATTAAGCCTCACGCGTCGTCCGAAAGACGCGTGATCACGGAAACGGACGGCGCGTGCGGAGACACGCCGATAGTAGTGCGCCGATAAATTTTTTAAAAAGGCTAATTATCATACTGCCCCTCAGTGCAACGCCTGTTTTTTGTCCTTTTCGAGTGACAAAATGGTTATTGCACTGCGCAAGTTATTATAAAACAATAAAAAAACCGGCCGGCCGAACTGGGCCGGACCGGACAGAAAATGGTCAATTACCGCGGAGCCCCTGCAACCGGCGGTGTTTTTTGTCTTTTTCGAGGGGTTTTTCATTAATACACTGTTCATAGACTGGAAAAAAAAGGTGGAAGTGCACCCGCGAAATACTAAGACAAGTGACCAATGAACAGTGACAACGAAGATATGTGTACAGTAAATGATTAGAAACTTTCGTTCTCTTTCGGTGGTTTTGTTATCTTTCAGTGTTTTTTGTTAATAAGTATGGACAGGCACGAGCGATGTAGCGTTGAAAATACCATAATATTTTATAGTTTTTCAGCATTCTCATTAATATTTTAAAATATACGAAACGGGCATAATGATGCAAATTTTACCATTTGAAGTTAATGGTAGTAAAAAAACAAAGAAAAAAAGAAAGAAAGAAAGCCAAGGTATTCTTCGATCCAAGAAAGATAAACAAAACAACTTAAACACTAACTAGTTACCACGATGAAGTAGAGTTGTCATGGATGTTTCATTTATAATTCACCAGGGAAATAACGAAGTAAAATGGAAATATAATCGAAAACATATTAATCCCTCTGTCCAGGCCACCTCGAACTCTTTAGTCCCAACAACCCAACATGGAATCAAAAACTTTATTTATCAGGACTTTTGTATAGTTGGTCCCAGATTAGAAGGGTTGATAAGTGAATTTTCTAGCATGCACTAAGATTAAAATAAGCCACAGGAGAAGAATAGAAGGAGAACAACATGACATAAAAGAACATTTTCTGGTTGAAGAATCCTATCAGAGAGAGAGAGGGAGGGCTGGGGGTGAAGCAGGGCACATGGGAACAGGAGGGCATGTGGAGAAGATTCAGAATGGCCTTCTTCTTTAATGAATATTGAGATGAGCTACAAGGAATAACATGGATCCACCCTATTCCAAAGGTGTGTACCCCTAAACTTCCAATAAAACCATGTGAGCAGCTTGTTGTAGGCCAGGCTCTGGCACTAGTTTGTAGGACCCACGACCCTAAAAAACCCACCCACTATCTGCTCCGCAACAAAAAAAATAAAAAAAATGGAGAGTGGTGGGGCGCTAAAATTCCCTTAGAGACACTTAACACTGGAAAAGTGAAAGCAAGAAATTATTTCTCCATAGATGGATAAATGACACCCGATTTCTTGAAGACCCATACATTTTCCGGTTAGGTCTCCATCAGGTGCTTCTTGAAAAGGTGAAAAGAGAGGTCTCAGATGGAGTGGGCTCCAAAACGTGAAGATGCTCCCTTGAATTAGGATTTAATTAATTTTTTTATTACTCAAGAAAATCTCATTCCTGAGATATAAGTTATGCGTTTAGATTAATAAGTAAATCTCTAGTTATTCTAAGTTCATAGGAAATGTAAGTTTTGATTAAAACTTAAAACTTATAATCTCGAATTTAATTAGAAAAGTTATTTGCAGGCAATGAGGAGCATCAACTTTTATGCACGTAATAATATTTTTCCTGTTATTTTTTTTAAGAAATGAAACTGTTTTGACTCCTCCAGCTATTAAGTTTCCTTTCACTTAGTGCCAACAATTCTATACGAGTTCATTTTGCTCGTAGGCATTCGTTTTCCTTTTCTTTTCTCTGTTTTTCAATAATTTTCTATAATATTCAAGTGAATGGAGGAGACATTGTCAAGCCAGATTGAATCTTGATCATTAAAAATAAATTTTAGACAGCAACAACCATGCATTTCAAACTCTCCTACTGCTAGCCATATGCGAACAATATTCGCGGAGGATATGCAATCATAAACTCTTCCTACTTAGCCTTATTTTGATTAAATCTTTAAATTGATTTCATGAAAATGCAAAGTTCTACAAATAAAATATATACTATAATAGGTTTTATGTCAGACTCACTCAGAAGTTGTAAATTAATTTATAGTGCTAGCAAGGTCCAACAAGATGGATATATAAATATTATATATTTATTGAATGACTGTAAGGCATACACATTACTTGTCTATTATTTCTCTCCATGGATTCCACATTTTCATGTTGTCAAGCTTCCTCGTCACACATGGCCTGGCTTGTCCAGATATTTCCGCCCCTCATTCATCTTATTTTTCCTCGAATGATTCTCTTATTTCAAAAATGGCTGAAGAGATTAATGATTGAACACTAAAATGTTAGAATTGTAAATTTTACCGCCAATGAACACCACCATATTATTAAGGAATCATTTCACCTAAAAATTTAAATTTTTAGGTGAGACCCTAAAATATGATTTATATTATTCTCTAACACATCTCTTTAAGTGAGCTTTTTGGACTTGAAATTTGCACACAAGTTCACACTACATTGTGCTTGATTTTTATCAAATAAAATGAGAGTGGTGAGGTTCGAACTCGCGACCTCTGGATCAACGAGATTTTAATATCATGTTAAGAACCATCTTATCTAAAAATATAAATTTTTAAATGACATCCCAAAATGTGATTTATATTATTCTCTAGCACTTATTAATCCACATAGCCATAAGAAAAACCAAATTTTAAAATTAATAAAAACTAAAACGAAGTAACTTGATTTTCTTCTTTATCGACTCTTATTTTGTCAAATGATGTGCGACATGGTTCTTTCTCTTAGAATATGAGCAAAGTTCATAGTAGATAGGACACTACAAGAATTAAAAATGTCATTGGATTCACCTTGTAAGTGCCACAGTCTCAAGATATTGCAGCTCTTCATCCGTATAGTAGCATTAAATGAATTAGACTCCGCAATCCAATTTCGAGTAAGTCCATAGGAATAATATATTACTTACTAGGATAGTATATCTAATGCCTAAACCTCACCTAAATTTGATTTTTTTATACCTTTAGAAAAAGAAAAGACAAATAGAAAATCTCGTTGATGATCTCTTGAAACTCCACCATTGTTA
Organism: Salix exigua; assembly: GCA_032356905.1. Classification (NCBI taxonomy): domain Eukaryota; kingdom Viridiplantae; phylum Streptophyta; class Magnoliopsida; order Malpighiales; family Salicaceae; genus Salix; species Salix exigua. The sequence continues at coordinate 11,783,351 of CM063604.1, forward strand.
ATTAAAGGGTTTGAAGACTCATCCACATTAGACTTTTACACTCCTACTAGTAGTGGTATCCAAGTTGAATTACTTTGAATTCTAGTCGTGTTTTAGGGATCAAACACTACCCTTGAAGAATGATAATCACAATTTTATTTTCATAAATCCCATTATCCTTTCATTCCACTATAGGAAGAGTGCATCTACATTCTCCTGGCAAAATCCTTTGCTGACCTAGCTAGCTATGCAACCACACATGACCATAATTTCACAAACCAAATGAAAATTAAGTAAAATATGATTAGAGTTTTCATCCCCTTGATTACAAAAAATAATATGGTAAATCATCTTCTTGTAGTAGATCTTTTCTCTGAAGAAATAATTTTGTGGGTAATTTATTCAAAATAACTATCCAAATATTAAAATATACCTTTGAGGAAGCACATATCTTATTGAAATTGTTTATTACTTGGTAAAAACAGCATATAGACTAGGATAATTGTTTTTAATAACTATATCTTCTAACTATTTTGAAGTCTAAAAGAAAGTTTAAGTATATTTTCCCAACATCTATTGGAATTTGATCTTTCAAGGACAATCTTTCATTCCAATTCCACCTTAAATTGTTGGAAGAGATCCAAATAACTTTGGAATCACATAACTATTAATAGATTGATATGAAATTCTAAACTATTGAAATTTCATTAATATATCTCTAGCTATAACCATTTGAACAACATAACTTTATTTTTTGCCATAATAAAACCACTCCGAAACCTCCTATAGCTTTTGGCCAAGATAGCAAATGCCAAGCTATTTTACAAATTTTTAAGTGTCCATATTTCCACTTCATAAGTTGCTTCTTTGCAAAGGGATAAGAAATATTTTGCAACACCATATGGTATTTATAATAAATAGGAAGATTGAATGAACACCTAAGATAACACCCTTCCTTTCCAAGTTCTAAGACGAGACTTGATCTTTTCTATAAATGGTTTTCAAGTGGAGAAAAGTCTTGAATTTACTTCTGGTGGAAGACCCAAGTATTCAATCAATAAATCATTATATTTTTATCTCAAAGCATCAATCACACCTTTAGTCAATTTCAAATCAACATTCACCCTAGTTCATATATTTTTATTGAAATTCAATTTCAATCCTAAGCATAACCAAGATGTAGCAAGGTTACATTCACCAGAATATATCATCATAATACTGTAGCAAGGTTGTTGTTTAAGGTGAAAATTGTACTCTTGAATATATACATTTCTTCATTGCTCGACCATAAAGGATTGTTAACTCTTCCACTACAGTATGTGTAGTCTCATGGGTTATGAATAATAAAAACTTTGAGATGGCGAGCTAGCTATAGCTAAATTTCTCTGAATTCTATCATTGAATCTATATGTTAGTTAGATTCACTTGGAGTGATCAAAACAATAAGCCCTGCAGTTACGAAGTAGAAACATGATAAGCTTTACAAGTTAATCAAAGGTTTCTTAACATAAAAGTCACCCGAAAACTCCACATATATATATATATATATATATATATATATATATATATTTTACAGGAGAAGGTTTGTACGTAGATGATAAAAAAAACTAGCAGCAATAGAAGTTTTGATCTCTATTGTCAGAATGAGATATTATATATTCCTAACTCCTTAAGAATTTACTTTTTAATTATAGAAGAATCACTAGCTAGGTAGCACAGGTTTAACCACGCAATGACATTGTTTCATGGGAATATAAAAGTTCAAATGATTAGCTGATTATATAATATTACAATTTGTTTACTAAACATGTGCTTCTGTACGTGAGAGAGATAGAGAGAGAGTGACCCATATCCGAGGGATGGGTCCATGAAAGCTCTCCCTTCTGTGATATATGACACAATCTACGCCTCTCATTCCATCTCTCTCTCTCTCTCTCTCTCTCTCTCTCTCTCAACCTAAAACTCGCTGTAACCCATCACCATCGCCATGTCCTCTTCCAAGCTATAACATGTCACCTTGAATTACTCATGAAGATCAGTCAGACCACATAATCCGCATCACTACCCCTTGAATTCTTGCAGAGCAAAAACCCACAGTAACGAATTAAGTTTGTGTCTGTAAATTTATATGTATAATGAATGAAAGATCTTTTGCGCTGAGAGAACCTCATTATCATCATCATATGGCATTTCCTCCTCATCATGGTTTTATGTTCCATTCCCATGAAGACGACGACCACCATCCCTCTCCTTCTTCTCTCAACTCTCTTCCCTCCTGCCCTCCTCAGCTTTTTCCCGGTCTCTCTCTCTCTCTCTCTCTCCCTCTCTCTCTGCTTTGAATTATCTACCATGTATGATACGAGTTCGATGTTTTTAATTTGTGTTATGGTATTGGTGCAGGAGGTGGAGGGCAGTTCTTGCTGAAGAGATCGATGTCGTTTTCAGGAATGGAAAAATGTGAAGAAGTAGGGAATGGAGAAGACGACTTGTCTGATGATGGATCGCAGATAGGGGAGAAAAAGAAGAGGCTCAACCTGGAGCAAGTGAAGGCACTGGAGAAGAGCTTCGAGGTAGGAAACAAGCTTGAACCTGAGAGGAAATTGCAGTTGGCCAAGGCATTGGGATTGCAACCAAGGCAGATTGCTATTTGGTTTCAAAACAGGAGGGCTAGATGGAAGACTAAGCAGTTAGAGAAAGACTATGAAATCTTGAAGAAACAGTTTGATTCCCTTAAGGCTGATAACGATGCCCTTCAAGCTCAGAACAAGAAACTTCACGCAGAGGTAATCTTTTCTAGCCTGCAATAACAAATTAAATACATCGTATCTGTGTTATTTCTGCTTGCTTAGCTAGGTGATGTCGTATATGCCTACCTATCTGGTTTATATTGGGAAATTAAGGAAAATGATATATATATATATATATTCGATCTGAGGGTTTTTATTATTTTTTTCCCAGATATATTTTTCATGATACTGCACAGATGAAACTACAGAAATATTCTTTCTTAACTCCTCTCTTTTCATGGAGTTTGTGTGCATCGATCCATTCTCTAGTTGAATGGAGTTTGAGAGTGGCAACAGTTCTAGCTACTGACAACACATTTATGCTCCTGTTCTGATCAGAGATTTGAGTTTATATTTCTCGGGATTGATTGATCATGTTACCTCGGGAAATCCATTTTTCTATTTTATTTTTTTATCAAAAATAAATAATGACTTTCAGAAAAGTCATAGCATTTCCTTACTTTAACACTAGATTAGGTCATGATGGATAGCTTTTTAGGTGCCAGTAGTATATATATGAAGCATTGGCAAAAGTTAAAGCTAATTTCAATTGTACAACCAGCTTTCCAGTTGATAGACATATTATTTATATATCTTCTTATTTTGGTTAGTGAAAATTGAATCAATGTATCTTCATCTTCTCAAGTCTTGACTGTTTCATGCTGCAGCTACTGTCTCTGAAAATTAGAGAATCAAATGAGGTTAACCTCAAGAAAGAAACTGAGGGTTCTTGGAGCAATGGCAGCGAAAACAGCTGTGATGTCAACTTAGATATCTCAAGAAATCCAGTAGCCTCAAGTCCCGTATCATCCCATCTAACCACTAAACATCTCTTCTCCACGTCCATCAGGCCTGCAAGCATCACTCAGCTTCTCCAGGGTTCGTCACGATCAGACCTTCAATGTCTGAAAGTTGATCAACTGGTTAATCAGGATGAAAACTTCTGCAGCATGTTCAATGGCATGGAGGAGCAGCAAGGATTCTGGTCATGGCCTGAGCAACAAAATGCTACATTTTCATTGAACCAAGTTCAGTTCTCCAATAATTAGCTCACACCCATCTTATGGATTTGGCTAAGGCTGATTGAGTCAAAGAAGAAAATTAGGATTTTTTCCCCACCAATTTAAGTTGATCATCTTTTGCTTGTAGATTGGTGTATAGATTTGGAACAGATTTGCTTCGGTATCACCAGTTTGGTCTTAAATTCAGTAGGGGGGATTTGCTAGTTCTGAATGATAAAATTTCCTTCCAATACCTTTTTTTTTTCTTCCAATTTTCAACTTGTTTGGTTGGATCATAATAGAAAAAGAAAAAACATATGTTAGTTAAGAAGGTACATGTGGCATGTGCTAGTGAGTGGGTTTCCAGCTCTGGCATGTAAGCATGGACCATGAAATAAAATTGGATTTTCTGCTTGCATCTCTCTGTTTTTTGTTTTTTAATTGCTGTTGGTGTTTTGAAATCCAAACTTTGTAGCGTGTAAAATTGCTTGGATGAGTCGGAGAAAATTGTAGTCAGAAGGGAGTAGAGAGGTTGATAACTTGATATGGGCTGACTAGAAATTCAGGACTGGTTATTAATTGGTATGTCAAGTGGGGGAGGGAAAGTAGATTCTTAGCACACAATCCAAGAGGGAAAAAACCAAGGAGCTGGGAAGAAAAAGGAGCAACAAATAGTAAAATAATGGGAAGTGTCTATGTTCATAGAGAGATAATAGCTTAATCGTTCGTGGTATGATGTACAGATTTTACTATCTTCCTATATATATTCTGATAAAAATCTGAAATAATCAGGATTTCATTTTCATATTGTAAAATTTACAGTTGAGTAGATTGACTGTCTGTAGCCATTCATTCTTCAGAATCAACGCTGGTTTTCCTTGAAAATACCAAAGTAATCCTACATTCCTTTCAATTAACATATGGTCAAAAGGATATCAAAATAAAAGTGGTGAGTGCTGAGCACCTTATTAACATATAAACTAGGTTATAAATAAAAACAAAGACATAGAGATATGATCTATCTTTAGATTATTAAACTAAAGGGACTAACTCATTGTTTTGCTATTAAACAAATAATTTATTGGCTTTGATTTTTGAAGGGGACGTCAGTATATTTTCATCTGACAAGAGAAAGTTTCTGAATTGGCATCCTCTTCTGTACCTATCCATGTGACCTGACCTACTGTCACCACTTCCCTATCATTCAGCACTGGAACGCCATCTCTCTCTCTCTCTCTCTCTCTGATGTTATTTTAATTATTTTGCATCTAAATCATGGTCTTTGCTGTAACCAGATTGAACATGGTTCTCATTTGTGGAACGAAGAAACTTTATGGTGAACTTGGACGAACAGTTAGATAAATATCATCAGGTAAAAGCTATGGTTTACTGATGATGGATTTGCCTCAAAACTGCGGATGCCTCTTTTTTTCAGGTCATGACTTTAACATAGATGACATATTTAAAATCTACTAAAACTTTTAACTAGCCTCGCTTCTGGGCTGTATTTTTTTTTAACTTTTTTTATAAAAAAAAAACATTAAGTGTCATGATTTTGACACGAAATAAAATTAGTTCTGAACTTGATTGTGAAATCAGAATCGTAAAATCATACCTGAAATTTTACTATATAAAAATCATAAAATTACATTCAAAATCTTAAATCATGGAGATAAAAAAATCATAAAATCATAAATAAAATATTTTTAAATACAATACAATATAATTATGATAATAAAACATTGACTAATTAAGAAAAATGATTTAAAACAAATTAAAAAAACATTTCAAAACCATTACAATAAAACCAAAAGAGAGGGGGGGTTTAGCCTGGGGGTAGCTTGGGGGACTAGCCCAGGGGGCAGATCGAGAGAGAGGGAGGGAGGGAGGAAAATCGGACAGCAAGCTAGGCCTTAGGGGGCAACGGAAGGGATAGCAGGGGGCATGGCCAATTCACAGTTGGTGAGATTTGTTCCATCGTAAAATCAGACCAATTCAGTCTAATTATATGATCCAAACTAATTTTGATGGTTTTTATCTGATTTTTCTACCCGATTCAAATAATTTTGCAATTTTAACTCTCAAAATTATATGATTTTGTGACTAATGATTTTAACAACCATGAGTACTACAAGTATATTGTTTTTAAAGTAAATTATAGTTCAAGTCATAGACCCCATTAGATTGGATATTAAATTCATATATTTTATAGAAAACTTGCATTTGACATGAATTCTGTACAAATTTATTATTTTAACTAAATTTATATTATAATAAAAAATACACAATTAATATTTTTGATATTAAAAAAATATTTTGCCACCCGCGGCGAACCGCGGGGTATTGTCTAGTTGGTTAATGACACCTAGGTAAATCTATTAAATTCCTCTAAATGCATCAAGTCTACATAGGAAGGATGTGCTCTGAAACTCAAAAAAAAATATTTAGTTTGTATTTGATATTGCATTAACTTTTATAGTTGCAGTTCAAAAATATAATTATTAAAAAAATATAAATTAGAGTTTTTTTTTTTAACCAATGTCTCAAGAGATGGTTTGGAGCAATACTGTGATGGTTTGGAGCAATACTGTGATGAATATTTACACAAGAAAAATAAACATAGCCTTGATGCTCGAATAGGAATCTCCGGTTTTTGGCTTTTTTTAGCTTCCATGCCTTATCATTCAGAAGTAGAATTCGAAGTGTTTGGTAATATTGTAAAACTAATATGGTAGCCCTTCCATGCTTCTATGCTAGACTCTACAATTATTTTTAAGCTACAATTAAACCCACAATCACAACCTTCCCAGACAAACGCTTCTTGGTCTTGGTGGATGTAAAAGCTGATAAGAAAACACCCCTTGCCATAAAAATAAAAATAAAAATCTGTTGAAGAGAGAGAATATTATAACATTTCATCATTTTTCAATGTCCCAGGCTTCATGGTAGCCATCCATGCTTTCATCACTCGTGAGCCCGAGCTTTGTTGCATACTATCATTCGGGAAGGGTTTGATATCATGTCTGTCAGCTTTGTAAATAGGATTTGAGTTAATAGACTGGTTCATTTTGCAAGTACCTGAAAGAATCCCTATACAACGACCTTTTGTGACCCCCCCTGCAGCAACTCTTTTTCTTGCCTTTTCCTGCAGTGAAGAAAAGAAATGTGCCTCACATTCGAAGAGTTTAACATTAAATAAAATGGCTGAAAGCATCATCAAGTGTCTAAAATAGAACTACTGACACCATATCCAATATCAACAGGTTATATAAACATAATATCAATGCATTGGAAATTGTAGAGCTGCTCCAGCATTTGTTTCATCGTAGTTTCTCTGTTTCTTCACCTCCACAATTCTTTTACGGTTTCATCTACACCCCAGCATCAGCTAAAGATAATATCACGATTCCTCGAGCAGTTTCAATTCATTAATTTTAACAAGTTGCTTGCATCAAGACCTCAATGCTAAATACCATCTCTCTACAACCAAAATACCAAAACCACACTCACTTGACTCTGCCAGTAGTTTCTTAACACAAACAGGAAGGTAGTCAGGTACGAATCCAATGACGAAGAGGTGAAAATTGGCATTCTTAGAGTCATATATCAAAATTGAAACACTCAAATGAAACCATAAATGTCAGATGGTTCTTATTGATTGAGAGTTCCAAAAGGGAAAATTCAAAGGATGAATTAAAAATAAAGAATCTGTTCTGTCATAAAATAATCCCCTATAGTCACTGATAAAATCACCTCGGTTTTATGCATTTCATGTGTTTAAGAGGATGCATGATCTTAATATACATGGGTTTGTAATTCATCATGTTTCATATAATAAAAATGATACAAGGAAAGTAAAATGGAGTATTAATAGCAAATCAAACAAGTAACAAAGCATAATCAAGGTTGCAACCAAAAGTGAGAAAGCATAAATACAGAACATTGTTAACATTCGTCCATTTGGATGGTCCAGGAAGAAACTTACTTCTCATAATTCTTGACGAGTGAATTAGGCCTCCTGTAACCATCTCCTTTGAGCCTCTCATGACCATCTTCCTTCTGTTGAGGCCTTGGATTTCCTCCCTGCCTTGATTCTGGTTTCCAGCAAGCTTTGATAAGAGATTGACCCAATAAATCAGCGATATCTGTTGCCATTTCTTCAGCCTTTTTCTTATATGGAAAAATTTCTTTTTTGAAGTGCTGGGACAACCATAGATACACGGATAAAACTTGATGTTTAGTCTCGAGATCTTGGAGTTCTGCATCATTCCGAGCGGATCCCTTCGGCATGCCCATTGCTAAACTGACAGGGACCTTTATGCTATACAATGCAGCAAACCTATGAAGATGGTACATTGCTTTTGGGTCTCTGAAATTAACTGGAGCGAAGCAAAAGTTGAAACGGTCTTCCAAAGATAATCCCTGAACTTTCTCCAACATATTTGCCACCTTCTTTATATGATCATGCCGACACAAGAAGTATGAACCATCAAGACGGCAATTTTCACCAAACTTTTCAAGCAAATGAGCAAAAGTAATATTTGGCAGTTGTCCAGCAAACAATTCAACCTGCTCAAAGAAAGGAAAGAGACCCACTTTCTTGACATTCTCGAAAGGTTGCTTCAAACAATCAATCAAGTAATCCAAATCCTCTAATTGCAAGGTGGTTGTGAGTCCATCTGGATATCGACTTCCTCTTCTACCAGCTCTTCCAGCAATCTGCTTCACCTGTGATGGTGGTACTGGAACAATCTTGTCACCATTGTACTTAGAAAGGCTATTAAAAACTACTCTTCTAATGTTGAGATTCAAACCCATCCCCACCGCATCACTTGCAACCAGTACATCATACTCGTTATCCTGATCATTGAACAAGTTAGCTTGCTGCCTACGAGTCTCTGGTGGTAAGGCCCCATAAATAACACAACAGCGATGATTGGTTTGTTTTTCAATTGCCATCTTCAACTCGAATATCTCTCTTCTTGAAAATGCAACAACACAATCCCCAGAACGTACATTTTTAAAATCTCCCAACAGTGTTTTGGCTTCAACCACTAATGGTTTGAATCTCTCATAATGTTGTTCATACAATTCATCTCCAGTTTCTGAACAGATTCTTTTAACAATATCAAGAACACTAGGATCTCCGCACAAATGAATTTCATCTGCCTTCAAACCAAGTAAAGCTCTCGTCCATGCATAGCCTCTGCATGAGTCGGCCATCATCTGGATCTCATCAATAACAGCGACATCATACAGTTCCTCAGTTGAAACCATTTCCACAGTACAGGCAATATGATTGGAAAATGGCACGTGCTTCTTCTCTTGCCCAGTATAGAGACTACAGTAAACCCCAAGAGCATTGACCTTGTCAAAAACTTCCATGGCTAACAACCTGAGTGGACTACAATAAATACCCTTCTTTGCTTCCATAAATTGTTGCAACGCATTATAAGTTTTACCACTGTTTGTTGGACCACAATGATATACTATCCTTCGTTTCATTGCTCGTGCAAAAGGGAACCATGTGTGTGGCTTTGTAAGATCTGCAGAGGAAATCATATTCTGAAACCGCTTGATCTCATCAGGAAACTCTTCTATACAATACTCAACGAATATTGGGAAAAGGAACCTAACAGCCTTATCAGATGCACCTAATGACACCAAGTGCACAGCAAGCTCAGCAGAACATTTCTTAAAGAAAAAGTTCCTGAAATGGTTGACAGCAGTATGGAAAAATGACATGCCAATATAAATGCCAAGAGCCTGATTAGCTGCCCAGCCTGATTTTGAAAAACATGAAAATATCTCTTGTAAGGTATCCCAATCTGATCGCTTCAATTTATCATTCTTTTCAGCAGTAAGAAGCTCCCTATACAGCTCTACCGGGTCACGAAATACCAAATTCTTTTCCCCCACTATATTGTTCCCACCCTCAACATCATCACTTTGTTTCTCTTCGATAACCATAGAATCACACACACGACTCTCGTTAACATCACCCGCACCAACACTATTCCCATCAACACTTTCAAGACCAGCATTCTCTACAAAGCCCAAACTTTTATTCTCATTCAATTTCACTCTATTACCATCCTCATCATTGACAGATGAAGAAAACGGCCTCGCATCAGCAGGATTAAAAATGGTAAATTGTGGGTTCTTTAAGGGTGAGTGAGAATGAATTATGTCTACCAAAGTAGATGAAAATTGCCGGCAAGAAACATCAAAAGAGGGACTAAACTTATGAGTTTCTAAAACCCAGTAGTTAAATTGTCTCATATAATGGAAATTTTGATACGGAAGCAAAACTCTAGCACTATGAACATTGTTTCTTGATGCGTAGATTCTAAACAATGAGGTAAAAGGGCCCCCAGCCATTAGAAACTCACGAATAACACCAAAGAAAAGAGAGAGAGAAGCTAAGCTTCGAGGATTTTGAGGAGCATACCTGAATTAACGTAAGTGAAAAGAGGAAAAGCATATGGTTTAGAGAGAGAGAAAATAGAGGGAAAGTGGTGGACAGTGTTAAGCCACCAAAAACCCTAAACCCATGTTCGGTTGGTTCTCAAGAACAGAGGACGACTTAACTCGGTGAGTTGAAACCCATTTTTCACTTCTCTTCAGACTCCATGCCGTTCAATATTGTTAGGGCCCCTTCAATAGTTTCAGCATTTTATATACAAGAAAAGCCTGCTGGGCCTTAGTTACTTTTCCCTCTTGCAGGTTAGGTTTATTTCACGTAAAATATGGGTATCTAAATTTTTCTTTTTTATTTTTCAGTTTAGAAGAATTTAATAATTGTAAAATATTTTATAATCAAATTCAAAAGAATGGAAATCAACTTACAGTTTCTCGATAAATGAAAATTTAATGGGACTAGCTTTGTCAGAAAAATCCTTGTTAACATATATTTTTCATACACCAAGTAAATTTCTATATTTGAATTAAATTTAGAAGTTTCTTTTCAATTCAATTTTTGCATTTCTTAGTCTGTTTTGCACTACATTTCAGAAGTATTTTTGAAAAAAAAATAAAAATATTTTATTTTTATTTAAGTTTTTTTTGATATTTTTAAATCAATTTTGATGTGTTATATTAAAAATTATTTTACAAAAATAAAAAAATATATCATTTATATTTTCTAAATAAAAAATAACTGCAATCATACTCTTAGCCATTTCTTTGCTCTCTTGTTTCAATTGTTCAGTTCAATTTCTAAATTTCTTTGTATCACAATATTTCCTCCTCTCCTAACTCAATTGTTTGTAATAGCAATCAAAGTTGTCAATTCCATTTCGTATCGTTGAAAAAACCGAGATGAAACGGCGTCGTTTTCATCTTGGTTTTAATTGTGGCTCGTTACATAAATTTCAGCTAAATTCCGGTCAAAAAGTCTCGGTACCGTTTCGGGTGTGCCATTTCGGCCTTAAAATCCTCTTTATTTTGATTAACTTGTGATTTTTTTTTCTAATTTTGAGTTCATTTATCTTGAATTTTAATTATGCTTATTAAATTAATATTTTATTTATATATAGATATAGATATAATTAATTATATATGAACAGTACAACCCCGAAAAGGCACACCGAAATACCCCGAAACCGAAACGTCCCGTTCCAATAGAAAAACCAGAACGACGACAGGAACGGTTGTCGCGACGGTGATTTTGGGATGCACTTCGCAGCCCACCTTCACATCTAGAATTCGGGGGGACAACGACGCGCGGTGAAATGTGGGGTTTAATAGTCGTAAAATTTACAACTATAAATATTGGGAGTCGCCACCTAGTATTAAGCAAGGTTGTAAAATCCGTAACGGGTACCGTTCTAGTTTTTTGTTTGGAACGGAACGTTCCGGTTTCGGTGCATTCCGGCGTTTCGTTCCGGTTTTGTACTGTTCATATATAATTAATTATATATATATATATGGAAAAAAAATATTTTAACAAATATAATTAAATTCAAGATAAATTAACTTTAAATTATACAATACAAACATAAAATCAAACAAACATAATCTCAAAATTAGAAACACCTCTAAAATTCCAACAATAAAATTATTTTTAAAAAATAAAAATAAAAAATGAATTTAATTATAATTAAAAGATCCAAAATATTTGAAATTTAAGCTACTTATTGTATGTTTTTCAAGTAATTCTATGTTTTTTATGGTTGTTGGATTTGAATTTGAATTTTGAAATTAATTAATGTTACTTTTTTTTTTGATGTTAGAAAAACTTAAAAAAACAAAATAAACACATTAAGAAATAATCAATAAGTTCAAACATAATTAATTAAAATACATTCCATTACAAATAATTCAATCAAATTAATTACAAATTAATACCCCTATTTTTTATGTTAACTATTATTATATAATAATTAATAATTAATTATTATATAATAATTAGTATAAAAACCAATAATTAGTATAAAATATTAAAATCCAGCCCACCCATATAAATTATAAAACCCTACCCATCCAACCCTACCCATATAAATTATAAAACCCTACCCATCCTTTCTTCTTCTCTAGCCGCCGCCCAACCCTCATCTTCCTCTTCCTCTTCCTCATCTTCCTCTTCACTTCCATCACTTGTGTCCACATCGTCTTCTTCCTCATCTTCATCAGATTCTTCATCCTCATGGACAATTTCTTCCATGGTAAAATCAGAAGGAGGAGGAGGAGAGGGAGAAGAGGCTCTTTGTCTTTTTGGCCTTGGAAAGCTTGGCCCTTCTCCATCTTCGAGTGAGAATTTTGTCATCTCTCTCTGCAAAGTTAGGTTTAAGAAACGAAATTGATTTGGGAATTTTGGAATCGGGGGTCGATTCTGTGTATTTTGTAAGGGGACATGAAACGGCGTCGTTTTGGCTTGACCGGGAACGGAACTCCCGGTACGGAACCGGGGCATTCCAGCCAGAATTCAGCCGGATTTTCCGAAACTAACCGGGATTTTGACCGGGACAAAAACGTCTTCGTTTTGTCCCGAATTTTGCATTGGAACGGGTTGTTCCGGCTGGAACGGAACGAGATCAATAAGCTTGGTATTAAGGTCACTAGGAACCTATTGGTCTGCGAGAGTATAGGGTAAGGAGACTTATTGTGCAAGGGAAAGACGCATCACCCCCAGTGCACCCTACCTAAGGCAAACTGCATTGTTGTTTGATTGTTTTTTTCCTAAATCATTTTTTAATGGTCTTTCCTAAGGTTCGACGTAGATTTCTCTCGGTGAAAGAATCTCTACCTCGTTAAGTGTTAAAATACTAACGAAAAATGAATTTTTGCACTGCATTTTGAAAATCTTATTTTTAATCATCCACGAGCGTACATTACAGTATAATTTTACCCCGTGATAGATAAGACAAAATAATTGTTAAATTATTTTTGAAATTTTGGCCAAATGCCAATGGATAATCATAAACTGGTTATGATATCCAAATTTTTGTTTTAAAAATATGGAAAAATATGCAATATATTTTTTTACGAAAAATACAATGAGAACAATTTTGGGATCCGGCCGTATGCATGAAAACACATTTTTTGTTTTATTTTTTTTTCTTTTTTTTTAAAAAAATAGTATTTTTATGTTTTTTATTTTATTTTTTTTATACAACTCACATACCCATTCTCTTTTTCATTATTTTTTTTTGGGTACATTGTACAATTACATAACAGTTAAAATAAAGAAATAAACATAACAACAATTTAAAGACAAAAACAAAATTCAAAATAGCCAAAACACTACATCGGGAGCACTGTTGACAGGTGGAACCGGCAGAAGTAGTGGCGGCGCATGGTCCCACGCGAGCAAAACGTCGAGGGGTAGAACAGCCTCTCCCATTTCTTCTCTCGCCGGCGGTGACCTGCAAACATAACACACAACACACAAACGCAACTCAAGCAATGTTTCGGTTTCGGTTTCGGTTTCAGATCTCAGATCTGTTCGTCTCCCCTCAGATCTCAGGTTCTTAGGTGTTTTTCTTTCAAATGGTGGTTGGACTGTCGTGGATAGTGGTGTGGTGGAGTTGGGTTCATATCTGACCGGTCGGTGAGGAGAAAGGAAGTCGTCGGTGTAGAGGAGTTGGCCACCGATGGGGAGAAGAGGAGACAGGCCGTGAGGGTGCTGATGGAAAGGGCTAAGGGCTGGCGGCTTCAACCCTAAAATTGGAAGAGATTAGGGGTTTTTTAGGTTTTTTGATGTTTCTCCCTTTTTTTTGTATTTTCGAGCTCCCCCGTCCCATGTGAATTTCTTTACTTTTATAGGCAAACTCAGCATGGTGAGGCATGGGGATGGTATGGTATGTTCAGTGAAGTGGGTGGTGTGGCATGGGCACGGCATGGCCAAACATGCTGCCAACACATTTTGTTTTTTTTTTTGAAAATTTTAAATAAATATGTTGTAATAAAAAAGAGTTTTTTTACAGGAAAAACAGGAAGAATGATGTTTTTATCTTTAATTTTAGCTTCCGATTTCACCCAAAAAGTTTCGTCATAAAAAATTCTAATCGTCTCAATTTAACCCAAATTAGGTTTCCAAACTTAATTTCTCATCAATTAAGCCCTTAATAAAATTTGACCTATTTAAAGTATAATTAAGCCCTTACGCTTAATTAAATCCTTCAATTGGGCTCTCAATTAATTCCAAAGCATAATCATATTTTAAATTGGCCGACGATTAAATCAAATTGGCCCATAAAAATATGATTATGTATTTTGACTTAACTTTTACGCAGATTTATCTAGTAATAAATTATTTTAGCCTTGAATCTGCATTTTTCTTCAAAAAAAAAAAGATACGATCAGGCTTTCAAAAACGTCAAAAATTCCCACCTTGATTTTTCAGCCGACGCTGGCCCTTTTATTTTATTTTAGTTATTTTTTGGTATATTTTGGGGAGTCGCCCAAAAATTGGGTGATGACAACGGTATTGACAACTTTGATAGCAACTATTGATTTCCCCTCTATTTTTCTTTCATTTTCTTACTAATTGGCGTTTCTTTGTTTTGACGATTAGTCCCATCTTTTACATATATTAAAAATAAATTAACCTCAAATTATACAATACAAATAAAAAAAAGAATTTTGCATACACAACCAAATTAAACTCGCCCCCTATATATATATATATTAATTCAAAATTAAAAATAAACTAACTACTCAATACAAACAAGATTTGCTTTGCATACATAGCGAAATTAGGGATAGGATTTTGAAACCAACAATAGCTGATAACTACAACCACAATAACCAAGCTAGAAATAAATATTACAATCTTTTCATGAAAATAAACGAAAAACACGAACTGTGTTCCATGATTGACGACACAGAGAGACAAGTAATTATAATATGACCATTTATTTTTTTATTGCTAAAGATTTCATGTCTTAGTCATTCAGTGATGTTTTTTATTTGTTTTTTTCCTATACTTTTATTTGGAACCAAACAACCTCGAACAACTTGTTGGAATTTGAGCAAACAATCTACAATAACTTGATATCTTGTGAAAAATTAATTTTTTTTATTTTATATTTTAAAATGATACGATGAATATTTATCATTCTGGATAAGATAAAAATAACAACCTTTATTGCTGTTTTTTGTAGGCTTCAATTGTCACGTGCATATTTATGGAATTGAAGAGTTTCAAGATATGGTAATTATTGATCTCTTCATAGACATTTTATAAGAAAATGGGAAGTTTCGTTTAATTTTGAACCCACAACTCTTTCAGGCTAGGGTTTATCTATCTTAATTCAAATATTAGAATTACAATTTTTTCAAAGTAGTATATAAAATTCAATTTCTCAATAGAAATTGATTTTTTTTGTAATTTTCCTTGGAGATATCTTGTTAATTCATGTAGCAATTTATTTTTTCAAGGTTTTTGTCCTGAGATAAACCTAAGGATCATGATGATTCGAGATCAATTGGCATTTATCCAGAGAGAAAAAAAGAGGAGAGAATGAGTGCTATTCTAAACGAAAAAAACAAAATCTTGACAGATGTTGAGTTTTGTAACCTTTTAGGTTCTATTTCAAATATCTTTATTTTGTTTTACCAAGGTCAATAATTAATAGAAAAAGTTACAACAATAGATAAAAAAAATAAAAATAATCATAGTTTATACATGAAAATAACTACTACATGTACAATAACCATAAGTTACGTACCCACAATATTCTAATTTATTTATGAAAGAAAGATTGTAATATTTAAACTCATGATTATTGTTTGATCATTATTATCATATATTAAATAAAATCAAGAGATTTTATAAATAATTTTATATTGTTTCCTGATTATCGTTAAGACTTTGGATTAAAAAGAAATAAGCAGTCGAGATCTAATGCGTGCCAATGTTGTCTAATAATCTAATGATCGAGGCTATGAATTTGAGGTCTGGAACGTTTCCTTAAGACTTGAGAAATCAAGACCACCGCTGGCTATATATCTTCAAGCATGAATTGCCGTGAAAGAGGAATCTTGAGAAGTACGGGAAATTACTACGTGTTCACGTTGTCGTGGAAATTTTATACTGTTATTGATGTTCACACAACGTGCGTACAAGAGCTTAACGTATCTGATCAGCAATCATCTTTAATAAATTATCAAAATTGTTCATTTCATTTCGGTTAATGTTTTAATTTTTTAATTATATTGAATTTTTAAGTTTTGTAGTGTTTTGGTTTCATTTTAGGATTGTATTGTTTATATATATATATATGTATATATATATATATGTATATATATATATATTAATTCAAAAAAAATAGATCAAATACAAAAAAAAAAATTAAATTGTGCAATTTAATCTAAAACAAATAAAATAAAATGATTTTTCAGAATAAAATTTTGAACATATATAATATTACGAGAATGTCATCATCAATCTTTCAAGATTATTACATTTTTTAATTGCTCTGAAATTTTAACATAATATATATAAATATATCAAGAGACTCCTCGTAAAATTTCATTTCAATCTAACAGTCATATTAAGAGATATGATTGATATGTTTATTTATTTATTTTAACTGTTATGTAATTGTACAATGTACCCAAAAAAAATATAATGAAAAAGAGAATGGGTGTGTGAGTTGCATGAAAATAAAATAAAAAAAAACAAAAAAATTGTATTTCAAGAAAAAAACAAATAAAACAAAAGAACAAAAAAAATGTGTTTTCGTGCATACGCCCGGATTCCAAAATTTTCTCATTCTATTTTTCGTAAAAAAATATTTTGCATATTTTTCCATATTTTTAAAGCGAAAATTTGGATATCGTAACCAGTTTATGATTATCCGTTGGTATTCGGTCAAAATATCAAAAATAATTCAACAATTATTTTGTCTTATCTATCACGGTGTAAAATTATACTGTAATGTACGCTCGTGGATGATTAAAAATAAGATTTTCAAAATGCAGTACAAAAATTCATTTTTCGTTAGTCTTTTAACACTTAACGAGGTAGAGATTCTTTCACGAAGAGAAATCTACGTCGAACCTTAGAAAAAACCAATAAAAATGATTTAGGAAAAAACAATCAAACAACAATGCAGCTTGCCTTAAGTAGGGTGCACTGGAGGTGATGCGTCTTCCTCTTGCACAATAAGTCTCCTTACCCTAAACTCTCGCAGACCAATAGGTTCCTAGTGACCTTAATACTAGGTGGCGACTCCCAATAATTATAGTCGTAATTTTTGAAACTATAAAAACACCCCCACATTTTCACCGCGTGCCGTTGTCCCCCCCGAATCCCGGGGTGAAGGCGGGGCGCGAAGCGCGTCCCAAAATAGCCGTCGCGACAATATGACGAAATACAAGGAACAAAAACAATTAAACTCGAGGCGTGCTTAGCATTGTTTTTAAGGATATTTCCCCAACAATGAGGTACCTCCAGGATTCAACAAGTTCTTCCTCAAACAAAGAGGGGAACACAATAAACAGCTTGGAAATAAGAAGAGTCCAGCAAAAGAGAGGAAGAAGAGAATTAGTTTTTGGGATGCATTTGTTTGAAAAAGTTGCATGGTATTTATAGATAACCATAATGTAACGGTCACATCTAATTTAATTATGAAATTAAATTAGCACTTACAATAATTTAAAATATGTCCGTTATAAAATTAAATTATGGTCCGTTACAAATTAAATTATGGTTTAAAATATATCCGTTACAAAATTAAATTATGGTAACACTTATATTTGTAACTCTTAAAAAATAAATTTTCAATGGTTACAAATTTATCAAGTGTTTTACGATTGTGGAATAGTCTTTTGAAATATCTATTATAATTTTTACAACACCTTACATGCTCACTGGGTTTGCAGGATGTTCAGTGAGCCCGAAAATTAGTTGTGGTGGGCGTAAGCTGGCTCGGATACCCCGGTTATATATATATAGAAAAATAATGTAAGTTTTTCATATTTTGCAGTTTTGAATTTAGCATTATTAAGCTTATATATATATAGAGAGAGAAAAATAATGTAAGCTTTTCATATTTTTTAGTTTTGAATTTAGCATTATTAAGCTCTTATGTTTTCTATATCTCTGAATTAAAGAATACGTATGAATCTCACTTCACAATCTTAAACGATATCACCCGATTCATCTTCCTATTAAATTGTAGATTTTACACAAGCCCCCACCCCTTCTGATCATTGTCAAGCAAAACAAAAAATACAATTTTGAAAATTTAAACAGAAAATTAAAGATTAAAGTGGGATTATTATTAGAATCTATGATGAATTGCCAAATGATTGATGCACAAGAGTATTTATTTGCTTATGACGGATAAAGAGTTTTTCCGGCGAGCTTACGTGGCTCCTACCGAAGCTTGCAACGCAGGCAAGAGGTGATAAAATTTTAAAACTTATATAATATATTAAAGGAATGTTGTTTTCAATGATATTACTCTCAAGCCTTCACTAATAGAAAGGATCCGATGAATCACACACACACATATTATAAGACCGTAAGGTGATGAACATGTTTCTTTATTTATTGTCAGGCAAGTTGATTACGAGACGACTAATTTATTTAGAGAGTTGTGATTAATGACTCCTAGTTTAACGACATTTTTTTCATTTTTCTCTCTTCATTTAGGTCAAGCTAGAAGTTAGTATATTGATTCTTGACTTGTTTGCCATCAAAGATGAGAAATCAATCAAGATTTCTTTATCTAAGTATACCTTCAAAACAGTATTTATGATAAATAAAATTATTATTCATGAATCCTTCATGAATGTGAATAAATAACCGAAGGATTTGCTACTGTTCGAAAGTTGGAAGGGCCATAGTTTCAAAGTTACCACGCAGATCATACCATAACCATGATGGGGTGTTTGTTTCTCACTACATTTTTAAAAACAAATTGAAAAAATTAAAAAAAAGTATTTTTATTTTTTACTATAAATTAAAATATTTTAGTATTTTTAGATTATTTTCATGTGTTGATGTCAAAAATAGTTTAAAAAATAAAAATAACATTAATTTAATACATTTCTGAACAAAAATACTTTTCAAAAAACCTCAACCACACTAATAAACAATAACAGTGAATTTCATGAGATGATAACTGGTTTCAATCAATATGTTAACTAGCAGCAAACCTCAATTATATACGGAAGGTTGACTGCTTGCCTTTGCATTACTTATAAGTTGTGATTCAACGAGGAGGTTGGTGGAAAAGTACAAGTTAATCCCTGAACTATAGGTGATAATCCAATTGGGCTCTTATAAAAATTGTGATGGTTGACAGCAGCCGCCACGGTGTCAGGAGCTACACCAAGAGGGTCTCTAAGAATACAAGTCAGCCCTTAAACTATAGGTGATGCTCCAATTACATCCTTTGCGAAAATGCCACCCCATGGATTTCTATTGTCACATGAGATGCTTCCATTTACTTTAGTCCCTAAACTCTCCTAGAAAAGATTGATTATATCTTAATATTAAGTTATCATACCTTTTTCTGTTTAGTAAAATCCCTTGAGAAAATGCAGTGCTATGGCATCTGAGCTTTTCATGCACATGCAGGCAGAAGTATGATTCAATCTGATAGCATGAAAAAAAAAATACTATTAAAAACTTATATAACTTGGTCCTTATGAAAACGAATTAGGAACAAATTGATACAAAGTTTGTCTCATTTTTTCCTCAGATTTATGGATGTCTCAATTTTACGTTAACAATTAAGTTTTTTTAAAACAATCTCCATGATTTTTATGGAGTTTTACTCCTCACATGAATACTAAAGAAAAATATATCTAAATTTCAATTTTGTTCATGAGTTTTATGAAATATCGCAGTATTAAAACATATAAAAAATAAACGAAATGAGATTTACAAAAATAAAATTAGATATCAATAAAAAATATTTTATAAGAAATAGATATGCACGACTTGAAAAGGTAGGTGGTTGTGTAGAAGGAGTAATGCTTTCATTTTTTGAAAAACAATTAAAGAAAATAGAACTTTCTATTCAAATGCATCATTTCTCCATTCAGAAAACTAGAAAACTGAATTTTCAAATTTCTACTGAGCTTCGAATACATATTTTAGAAGTTCTTTACAGTTTTTCCCATGAGTTTTTCAAATGAGAAAAAGACATGGCCAATATAAATATTTCTTTCATGTACGAATACTTTTTAGCAATGTAAAATACTCAAATATATTGCAAAAGAAAATACAAAATCAATAGAGATTCACTAGTTAGAATCAATTGTCGACTAAGCATTCAAATTCAATTATATATATATAATTAAATTTGAATAAATGGCTTCTAAATTGGCTTTGAGAATGCTTAGTCGACAATTGATATATGCAAAAGTGCTGTTAAGGTTTTATTGAAGCTAAGGAAGTTCCCAAATGTTAACTGAAAATTTGATGTGCTGGTTTTATGAAATTAATCAATAATCATATACACCAATAAATACTATAAAAGAATTATTAATAATAACCAATGATTAAACCAAAAAGTTAAGAGACAAATATAGAAGGAAAAATACATGACCTCATTCCATGTTATGCTATTTAAAGTTTTTTATTTAGTTATATGTTTGTATTTCTTAGAAAAACTAAAAATTGAAATTCAATTGGAAAAAATATTTGATAGCATAGTTTTCTTTTTCGTATTAATTTTCACATTAGCATTTCAATTTTCAAAAGATGTATTTTTTATCTTCTCAGATTAACTCGTTAAACTTGCCATATAGATCATGAATTTGATTGGGTTTAATAAATACTTTTTCATCAAATGTATTATTTAATTACAATAACAAAAATAAACAAGTAAATGAAAGAAAATGAATAAAATGTAAGAAAAGTAAACAAAAATCATGAAGCGTTGTATAAAACAAAAGCTTGTTAATATGTTATAGTATTGTTAAAAAAACAAATATATATTTAAATCTTGCACCTTATGATAAATATGTTATAGAAATTGAAGTTCACTTTATTAAATGATATAATAAATATAGTTTTCGTTAATTGGTCTAAATAAATTTGAATTAAAAAAAATGTAAAGACCTAGTTTAACTTAAAACAAATATATATTTCAAGATGAAGTCGTTTCACCTTATATGAATGACATTCCATAGAATAATATCCTAAATATATATGTAATTAATCCATTTTTATTATTTTTAATTTAAATTAAAGAGAAATAAAGAGACATCACTCTTTACCCTTTTTTTAAAAAAAAAGATCATGTAAGAGGGCCAACAGGTCAAGTTCACGCATTTCATCTTTTCTATTTTCTTTATCTTTTCTCAAAAGGAGGACAAACCCTTTTAAAAAAACAATAATGTGTGTCTAATTACCTCGTTTTCAACTATTGAAGAGATGGTCATAATTTTGGACACCAATATTTTGCACTCAAAAAACTATTTTCAACTTATTTTCACCTAAAAATATAAAACAAATGCCCTTGTAATACTTATAAAATAATTTATCGATTCAAAATACTCCTAAATTAATCTATAAATACAATTAAAACTAAAAAAAGTTTTTTTTAACCCTAATACTTTACCTTTTCCAACAAGTTAAAAGATAAAAAAAAAATCCTCAATAAAACGTCTGTTTTTAGATGGAACTTGTTGACAGGAGATTAATTTTGTTATAAGATTGTGGTCAATCAATAATTTTCACTCTCTTTCATTGTTATTTTTTTTCTTGCAAATGTCTCTCCTCGTTCAAACTTAAAGATCAACATGTAAAACAAATTAAGTTTTTGGCCAACATGTATAATTATCAACTAAAGGGACCAAAATAAAATTTGGCAAAAGTTTAAACAAAAGTTATCTAAACAGCCACTAAACAAACAATTAAAAAAAGAGAGTAAAAGGCTTATTTTTGCCTAACTTTTAATTTTCGTCCTTACATATTTAATTTATTACAAACTGCTAAACCATTTTTTTACCTTCACAAAATCAAGCATACCAATACAATCACAATTTGTTTGACACCGTGAAAATATTTCAAAATTATTTAAACAATTTACTAGATGACATACTTAAATCAAGTAACGGTGGAAATTAGGGCTTAAGAAAGTGGATTCAAAACTTGCCAGCCATCTGATAGGTTTAAACTTGAACGTGGACTTTCTACATCGGGAACATGACTATGCTTAAGAGAGGTTAACAACTTAATGCTCACACAAAAAGAGAAGAGGAAGCTTCGGTTACACGAATTCAACCCTTATTTTCAACCAGGATTGCACGCATGGGTTGCAAAATTTAGGCCAAGGACCAGACAAAAAGGGTTTTAAACGAGGGCTAAATTTTGGGAATTGAATTTCACTCATTTTGGACTTCCCATTTGGCCGGCCATTGACCATTAAGATCTTCATATTTATTACGAGTTTAATTCTATCTTGGAAACATATAGTTAGCAAACTCAAGCAATATTGAGCAAACTCAAGCAATGAACACACTGATTTTTTGGGACCCTAATTTTGTTCTATGTATTTTTTTTCTTAATTTGTTTGAGGGTTCATAAAAAACATTGCTTTGCTTGAAGCACCATTGTCAATGACTAATATGTAAGAGCATCGTAGAGGCGTCAATGGTGTCGTCTAACTCATCGTGGTCCCGTTTGTGAACAAACTGCGGTGAGAAATGCTTTTTTGTTTTTTATTTTTCAGAAGTCGCCATGAGAAAGTAGCATTGAAATCCTTTATAAAATTAACAACATGAAGTCAACGATAATTAATAAGTTGCTTGTTTGGTGGTCACAACTTGAATTTTGATAAAAGGTGGTATCTTTTGCCCGAGAAACTGTAAAAATATAAAATAATAAAAATTACCATCCTCAAAACCAGGGTCCGTTTTTTCAAAAAAAAAAAAAAAAGTTTTGAAACTGAGAAATTTCACGTTTCAATGTTCATGAATATCAAGGCGCAAGATTGACTTTTGCATTCTGTTATGATCTCAGTGCCAAGCACCAGAATCCATATCACAGCAGATCATTTTTCATAAAGTATCAATGGATCTTTATTGAATAAAATTCATTTAATGCTTATTTGTAGAAGATATGCTCGTCCTAGCTGCACCCGATCGCGAGTATGTATCTACTTTTTTTTTAATGACCGGAGTGTCCGGGCCAACTTACGCGCATCTCGACTATTTTTCGAGCTCACTTGAACACCCTGCAAGCTCAAATGAGCATGTAAGGCACCGCGGGAGTGACAGACGTACCCCACTCTCCCTGGGACTCGAACCGTGAATTCGAATGTAGGAGTGCGCTCCACACCAGTGGACCACGACTTGGTGGTGAGAGTATGTATCTACTTAATTTTATATATGCTTGCTAAGAGCTTCTTGACACTGCATAAAATTATTATGTTATAGCATAACTAGTCATACCAGCAAGTGGCTTAGCTAGCTCGATCTGTCGCAGTTTTCAAAAACATATATATTTGTATCAAAGAAGCACTGTGTTAGCTAGCTAGCCCAGCTTTCTACTCGTACTATCATTGGGTGATCACTTCTCCAAGTGCTCTCTAGAAGCGATAGATATATAATAAACCTGACTTTTCTAGCTATTGACATGCACGAGAGTTAACTCGCAATATGCTCTTTAATTTTCTTTGTTCTGATCTATATATTGATTTGCAATACACCACACAATCCAATGATAATAAAGTATTCGATGATTGTTAAATACTCTTGATTGTAGTACTTAAGGTTCTAGGAAGAGGACTGCTGCTAGTACATCTAGCATTTGTTTTACGAGAGAGTGATATGGGAAAATATTTTCTTAGGGATATGAAAATGCTGAGCTCATTGTTATTTATGCCCTACCTTTTTTATTTTAATAGCGTAGCCGTAGAGTTATTTGCTTCACCACAAAATTAAAATGAAGGATTGATCTTGGCCATGGAATGTCCAAAATTAAAATGAAGGATTGATCTTGGCCGTAGAGTTATTTCAAATCACTTATTTTTTTTTTCAATTAGGTTAAGGGTGTACCAGGGAACCCTTCCCATATTATTTTAGTTAATAACCCTAACGAGGAATCTCTATAAAATCCAAAACTGCAATAGATATCACCTGTTCAGATGTGGCAGAGAGAATGGAATGGAAGGTCTAAGAGAATGGAAAGGGAATTTCTTTGATCCAAGGGATGGTAAAATAGATTTTTTTTATCAGGGGAATTGCAGAGAATCTTACAGGTTGAATTGAATATAAGTTTGAACTTTTTTGCACTGTTGGAAATTGATCCTTCCCGAACCCGACCATATAGTTTAAAGGAAAAAACAATTCATCAAGCTATTGCAGTAGTTTTGTCTTTTGACATTGGACGCTTGGTTTGTCATTTTGTCTTTAATTTGATTTGCTGGAGATTAAAGGGAATTTGTATTATTACTACTATTATTATTATCCAAGAAGTGTGAAAACAACTTGGTTTACAGACCTCAAAATGCAGCTATTTCTGTAGTCTCTTGAGATCCATAAATTGGATTTGGGAGAGGGCAAGCCATGACTTGGTTCCATTAAAAAAACACAGTTTCCTTGACTCGGGTTATAGCAGTTTTACCGTGCGAGTTTATTATATATATAATTAGCTGAGCTCAAGTTTTTCATACAAAGTCATCGTGATTTTCGCATAAACACACTCTCCGTTGCAGACACACTCTCCGTTGCAGTCAACCTAAAATGGTGGCCTAAGCTTCGGAAGCAGAACCCCTCTCAGGAAGCATATAGAATTTGGATTTGATTTAAGTGCTCTTCTCTTTACTTAGAACTCTCTTTTTAAGTTTGATGCTCCTCACAGCTTGAGCTACCTCTTCTTGTACTGCTACAATGATTAGTTTTTGAAATTATCACTTTTGGGTTTGGTTTAGTTTCTCTAACATCTTCTTGTGCCACAAGAAACCCCACCTCGATTTCAAGATTTAAGAGCACAAAAAACCCTAGCTACTTCTTCTAGCTAGCTAGGTTCACTTCATATTTAGATCATTCCACTCCACTGCTACGTACATCTTATTTCTCTTCTTCATCTCTCTCTAAATTTAGAGTGAGAGAAAGTGTTCGAGATAAAGAGGAGGAGGAGGAGGAGGAAGATGGAAGATAAGAATGATGTAGATAAGATTGATGATGTGATGTTGCCTGGTTTTCGATTTCATCCAACTGATGAAGAGCTTGTTGGGTTCTACCTCAGAAGAAAGATAGAGCAACGATCTCTTCCTATCGAGCTGATCAAGCAAGTTGATATTTATAAATACGATCCTTGGGATCTTCCAAGTATGAAACTCCATCTTTGTTTTCAGTTTTCCCCATCTTTCTTTCATTGCTTTCCGAGTTTCGTTGAACCTTTCATGCATGTAAAAAAAACAAGAAAATAAAAACTACACCCTGCGTGGTTACCTAGTACGTATATGTCGATCAACACAAGATATTTCCTTCAGAAAGAACGGATAATGAGTTAGTAAATGTTCTTTCATTTGAACGATCCTCTTGTTTGGAAGATCTTTTGTTAAGAACAGTACTAGGAAGCATACAAAACTTTCAACATCGTGATCACAAATTTCAAAGTAGTTAAGAAAATATCACTACTACATTATTGTTAGTGCAAGGCTCAGCATATATATAATTCATTCTAAGTATATATATATGAACTTTATTGAGTACTTTCTTTTTCTCTTATCCCACGAGAAGAGCTGGCGACTACAGGAGAGAAAGAGTGGTACTTTTACTGCCCCAGGGATCGTAAATACAGGAACAGTGCGAGGCCAAATAGAGTCACCGGCGCTGGGTTTTGGAAGGCGACTGGAACAGACCGTCCGATTTACTCTTCCGACTGCACCAGGTGCATAGGCTTGAAGAAGTCCCTGGTGTTCTACAGAGGTAGAGCCGCTAAAGGGATCAAAACTGACTGGATGATGCACGAATTCCGGCTTCCTTCTCTTGCAGAACCATCACCACCAAAGAAGCCCCTGGACAGAACCCTTCCTGCAAACGTAATCACTCTATGCATCCTTAATTAATCACCGTACTTCTAACTTTATGTTCTTTTTCGTCTCCATGATAAAGTAAAAAAATGTTTATGATATGATGAGTGCTAATTTTCGTATACTTTTATTGTAGGATGCATGGGCTATTTGTAGGATATTCAAGAAAACAAACTCCATGGCACAAAGAGCTCTTTCTCACTCCTGGGTCTCTCCAATATTACCAGAGACTACAGCTTCTGATTGGGCACACTGCACTCAGTTCAGCTCAGAAAACATGTCTTGCACAACTGAAATAGGATCAAATTTCCATTTAGGCTCCAATAATGACTTCCAGCAAGCCTCTCCTGCTAGTCTTTCTGTTTTAGACATCCCCTCTTACAAGCCTATGATCAATCCTATAGCCCACACTTCATATCTATTCCCTGTATCAAATGGTGATCTTCCCAACAATTTCCTGTTTTCACCACTCGAAATCTCGGGTCCCATGAAGTCTACAGATGATGCTCCTTCCATGCTATTGAATCCTTCCATGATGGGTGAGGCTGGTAAAACTTCTGGGAGCATAGAATATGAAGGTTCACAACAGCAGTTCAATGGATTCTCGATCAATTTGCTACAAGAAATGCAAGGTAATATAGGTACAGGAGATGAGACAGGATTGAGAAAGGATCCAAGTTCTATTCAAGATAATAACCTTCTGGGGACCCTCCGGTCCATCGGATTCCCCTTCAGCTTGCCTTCAAACCTGCCTGATGCGTGGAAGTCTAACCTGCCATGGGATTCACCATCCTGCCCCAGTGAGATGT
Source organism: Salix exigua (assembly GCA_032356905.1). NCBI lineage: Eukaryota > Viridiplantae > Streptophyta > Magnoliopsida > Malpighiales > Salicaceae > Salix > Salix exigua. Next base: position 11,810,377 of record CM063604.1, read on the forward strand.
CCACCACTTACTCCACAAACAAATGCCATCCTTAAATCCTATTAAAACGCAGAAGAATTAATTACCGGATTTAGGTCTAGCATTTTGAATTTCTCTAGAATAATTTCCAGAAAATATATATTCTGCCTTGAGTGATATTTTAGTGGGAGCTAGCTAGCCTCAGAAATGTATCTTGTTTACTGTACAGTTTCCATATTTTCCAAGCTTACATTTTAGGCTACTAATTTCTCTCATTTTATATTCATCACCTGCATCCCCTTGCTTTTGCTTAGCAGAGAACACTATCACGACGCCATAATAGACAAAATTATTGCACCTTCATCTTTATAAGGCATTCACCACTTTAATTTTTGTGGGTTTTCATACCTAATAATATAATAAATAAACAAAGTTTGAACAATGAAAATTAACAATATCTCCAAATGAACATGAGAAAGCCTCTGGAACCTCTTCATGTAGTCCTAGTCAGTTTGATCTTTGAGATGCATGTTTCTTGGAAGTTCACAGAAATATGGTCCGTTAAAGCTTGAAAAACCTACAGCTTAAGATGCAGCAGAAACATACCTCTTAAAAAACTTTGGCATCCAATGATACAGCATCATGAGCATTATAAATCCCATTTCATCCACAAGAAATTTTTTCCTTCATTTTAGTCCTTGGAAAAGTTTGTTACATCCCCTATTATTGTGCATCTTTTGCAGAAAGACCCTTACGCTTGAATTTATTTAATTTGACCTTAATTGACCTTTCAATTTTGATTTTCATGCAATTTCATCATTGATTTCATCTGATTAAGCTTGTAAAAACAAAATGTGTTGCTTTAAAATTTTATCCTTCTCAATTAAACCATATTAGGCTTCCAAACTTAAGTTTTTACCAATTAAATCCTTAATAAAATTAATATAAGCTATTAAAGTTTAATTAAGTCTTTACACTTAATTAATTATTTTATTTTTTGCTGAAATTAACTTAATTAAAATTTTAATTAGGTCCATAATTAAATCAAATAGCCTGTTAAAAATCCAATTAAGCCTTTAGACTTGATTTTTGTGCAAATTCATCTAAGTTCACTTAAGTTAATCTTGGATTTCATTGACTTTTACTTTTAGGTCCTTCAAGGGTGCAATTGAATTTCCAATGTTCTTAAGATCTAGTTTGGTCCCTTCATCTCTTATGTATGCACTTAGATCCCTTTTCATATTGTTCTTGCTAACTATATCGTTTGTCCTCTGATATTTTTTAGATTTTTAATCTTTTTTATATGAGTTTTTTATTTTTTAATAAAAAATCATAATTTTAGGGATTCTAAAATAGAATGATATTGTATTGTTATCCCATAACAAAATCATGATTGATGGGTTGACAAATTGATAAGTTAAGATATGTATTAAAATTGTATGGGTTGTGCATTTAATAAAATGATCATAGTTTTGTAAGAAGGTGTGTCCTATCCCTAATTGATAAAGAAAACATACAAATCATAACAATTATAGCAATTCAATTTTGTTGACCAAATAAAAGTCAATGCATCATCAAAAGCTAATTTGTTAAAAAAAAAAGCATTCTAATAAATTAGTTAAGGCTTGTAGTTATTTTGAATTATTTGAATTATTATGATTTCCTGAAAATCCCAACTAGATTATAAGTAAAGCTCATGTGTTGGATAATTAGTTAATCTCTTAGTTCTAGCAATATAATTCATTTTCTCTAACCAAGGTGACTGGTAGTTAGGGTGTGTTTAGTATTACTTTTGCTTTTATGGTTAAGGTTTTAAAAAAACAGTTTCATGAAAAAACACTTTAGCTGGAATTCAAAATAATTTTTAAAATGTTTGGTTACTAAGTTTTTCATATTGCTTTCAACTTACGAAATTACTTTAAAATATATATATATATATATATATATTGCTCTTTAAATATTTAATAATTATAATAATAAAATGTAATTAATAATTTAAGTAAATTAAACACTTGTTTTTATTCTCCTATCAAACAACTTGTAATTTCATCATAAACTATAAATCCATACATGAAGGCATTTGCGATCCCGGAACAACATATAGTACAATATCATCTAAAACAAAATTAGAATTGTGAGACAAAAATTATATTGTGATCTTCTTCTAATATATTTATTAATATTTTAATTAATTTTTAGATTATTTTAATATTGAAAATATATTTTTTATAAGAAAATATAATAAATAATTAACCCTCCCTGCATGCAAAATATAATAAATAATAAATAATACTACTCCCAACCCCCCGCCCCAATATATATATATATAGGGTATTATTTATTATTTAGGGGTTTATTATATATATATATATATATAATATTAAATATTAATATTTAATATTATATATATATATAATAAACCCCTAAATAATAAATAATACCCCCGCCTCGAAAAAAAACGCAGCAATTAAAGACGTGTGAAAAGTAGCAAATTGTTGCTTTTTATGAAACTGAGATTGATATTTTTTTAGATGGGCCCACGCCACTTTCTTTAACATTTCAGCTATTACCAAATACCAAAACTATCTATCTTTTCTCAACCTCCAGTGTAACCACATTCCCAAACATCTTCTTAGTATCTAATCTTGTTCTGAAAGCCATCAAAATATCTTTTTGGTAGATATAAGAGACATATGAGTATCATTATAAAAAGAGAAAGTAGAATGATACTTTAGAGAGATAGACTTTTGAAAATACATATATTAAAAATATTGAGAATGAAGAGATTATAAGCCTTGAATTTGGTAGATTCATAGGGTATTTATACCTCATGAGTCTTGCCATTTTATATAAAAGATATATAAGAGTAATTTTACCCCTATAAATTAATATGATATCTTGAGATATATTCCACTGAAAATAATCAATATAAAATATTGATATGACGTGTGCGAGGGTCTTCAAAATTACTAAAAGATCTGCACAAGGTCATGGAGAGATTATAGAGGCGAGTTGGGCTGGGAGCGAGTGCAAAAGCCCATGGGGGTATTAGGGACCATGCTCAACATGGGTGCTGTGCAAGAACCCAGCACTTAAAATTAATTAGATTCAGGCACTAAGCAACCTAGGCGTGTCTCTATTGGGCTCAAGCAATAGCCTATGCCTGCTTCACTTGGCAAAGGCTCTTAAGCCTCTTGAAATTGAGTTTATCATCGAGAAAGCAAGGAAAGAATTTGAAAAAAAAAAAATAAAGTTTAGTTTTTTTTGTGGTAAATATATTTTAAAAGTGCATCATGGATCATCATACAGTTCCGCATGACTTGATTTACTTGTATATCAACGCATGTAATACTAGTTAAGAACTTGAATCACTCGACCATAACACGTTTACAGTAAGATGAAAACAAGAGAACAAATCTCCATTAATTCACAATTCAAAGCCTGCCTACGTACAACCTCGATTAATATTTCAATTCCAGACAAATCAGGCTTTATAATTAAGAGCTGTCCAGAGCATGGGTGATATTTCTCAGGTCACCAAAGATTCAGCCTGGTCAGCTAGATTGACGCCTTGGGCTGTTAATTTGAGTTTCTGATCTGGCACGTCCATGATTGGTTCCAAATATCGTCTAGGAAGGCGTTTCAATTATTTCTCTCTTCTTTTGGATGAAGCTTGACCAGTAGCTTCAGGCTTTCAGGCTCGGTCTGAAGATTTAGTGACCTGTCGAATCATCATTAACAGAGACATATATATATAAAACAAAATTAGAACAGATAGCGTGCGAAGTCAAGATGGCCGAGTTGGTCTAAGGCGCCAGTTTCAGGTACTGGTCCGAAAGGGCATGGGTTCGAATCCCATTCTTGACACCTAATGTTTCTTATCCAGTCTCAGGTCTTGATCTCTTCAGTCTTCACCCCATTACTGGGCATTGAAAAGCAAATCAAAACTAGTTTCGGATTTAAAAAATTATTGTTAACCCCTCATGTTTTTTTTATTTATAAATATATTAAAATAATATATTTTTAAATTTTTAAAATATTTTTATATATTATATTTTAAAAAAATAAATATAAAATAAAATAAATAATTTTTTTAAAAAAAAAATCAATAACTTCGCCCTATCAAATTTGCAGTTCTGTCCCAACCATCAGATGGAAAGAAAAGACCATAGAATTGAGCGTTGTTAAAATGTTTTTCCAGCAGTCTTTCTTCTTTAAAAGACTTATTAGTCAGACGACATTCAGCCCTAAATCCTTTTCTTTCTTTTTTTTTCTTTTCTGTGAGGTATTTGGATTGTGTTTTAAAAGTATTTTTAAAAACATTTAAGAATTAAAATTTTATTTTTTCAATATTTTATTTTAAATTAATTTTTTTGTGTGTATTTAAATCATTTTGATATAGTGATGTCAAAAATAATTATTTAAAAAAAATCATTTACTATATTTATAAACAAAATATACTTTTAAAAATAACCTTATCCACACTTTTAAATGGATAAAGCCGAACAATTAAGGACTATTTGTTTTAACATCAAATTCTAGAAAATATAAGCACCAAGAAAAAACAAAGGGGCAAGGGGAATTCACGGTATATTTAAACTTAAATTACCAAAATTATCATTTTGCTCTTCTAAAAATAATTGAACGCATTGAGATATTTTGCACGGCCATTGGTTATTAAAGGATTATTTAAAAATAAATCATTATTTAAGCACAATAAAATAAAATAAATATCCTCAAAGTTAAGATTTTTTAAATTGACAGAAATATTTCTTTTCTTTTTCACTTTTTAAACCCAATAAAATACCTTCAAATAAAAAAATAAAACATGCATGTAGGAGTCTATTGATCTTTTCACTATTTTTTTTATTATTATTACTAGTTTCTATGAAAAGCAATTTGATCTTTTTATATAAATTAAATATTATTTTAATAAGAAAGGTTATTAGTGCATATAGAGCACTCTCTAGCTCGTTAAGAGCCATACAAATTTTATATATTTAATAGTTATTTACTTGTATTTCGTCGTTAGAACCATATTTTTTTCAACATAAAAAAATATTAATTGTGTGAGATTTGTTTCTTATAATATAAATTTAGACAAAATAATAAATCCATGTAAAATTCTTGTGGAGTGTGAGTTTCCTATAAAATATATGAAAATCGATATAAATTTATTTATTTAGTAGGTTTCAACAAAATCACCAATAAAAAAATTATTATCATCATCATTAAAAAAGCAAGAAGATACGTGAATTATTGAATTCACTGTATGAGGATTAGTTTATTTTATAATCCAATTTAAACTAAACACAACAAACAAAATAAAAACTCTGAAAACACACCTACAATAACCAAATAATAAAAATAAATAGTTCATTTTATATCTACAAAAAGAAAAAAAAAATATCATTGAAAATCCATTTTTACGTTACCATCATTATCATGACAATAACAGTTAAAATTATTATCAACATCACTGCCCAAATAATTAAAAATCATTAAATTGCTCCGAAGAATAAAAAAACATTTTTACCAAAAAAACAATAAAAACTAATCACTAAAATTATAATTATTATTGTGTAAACAATGAAACCATAAAATCATCTAATCCGAAAAACAAAAAACACACACAAAAAAAAAAGAACAAAGGTAAAAAAGAAGAAATATTAATTTTAAAATGATCACAAACATAAATTAAAATTTCAGGACTTAACTAAATAAATAAACCAAAAAAACACAAATTAAAAATAAAAACTAAAAGCATAGATGCATAAATACGAGCAAAACATGAACATTGTCCAAGAAGGATTGAAAAACCAAAACAATTAATATTAAATAAAAAATAAGATGAAAAACAAAATATATATTTAATTCCAATTGAAGGACAAAACTACAACAAATAAAAACCTTGAAACTGAAACAAATGGCTTTTTAGAGAGACAAAATGCAGTGTAATTTTTTAATAATATTAAAAGAATATGGACCAAAATGAAAAGTAACATATATGATCAATTTCAGTTAGAGGACAAAATTAAAAGAATAAGGAATAAAATGAAAAATAACAAATATAATCAATTCCAGTTGAAGGACACAATTAAAAATAGTCAAAATTTTCATTGAAGAAATCTTGAAGAAAAATGAAATCAAGTCGAGGGAATGAAATAAAACAACCGAAAATATGAAGGACTGTCATGTATTTTCTAGCTGTAAAAGAGAGAAAAGAGGAAAAAAAACCCATCCGCCAATGATTCCTTAGCCACCTCATAAGATATGCGTCACAGCGAGAGGAAGAGGACATTGAGACATACCCGGCATGATTGTTAAACTCGCGAGTTGACACCCAAAATTATACGATTTTGCGAGTCAACTCAATAAAACTTGTCAAATCAGATAGAAAAATCAGATCTTGTTAAAATCAGATAAAAAAAACACAAAAAACAGTCTAGATCATAAAATCAGACTGGATTGTACAGATTTTAGGATCCCACGTGAAATACTAAATTTTCATCCCGTTGAAAAATACAGCCCTATGCCATACCATAGTGCCATCTTTGTCAACTTATAGGGCCTGTGACGCCCCCCAACCCCCATTAACATTGATTAAAATATTAAATTAAATGGTGTAATTCGTTTGATTGGTTTGAAAAAGGTTTGAAATCAAAAATTTTAAATGCACCTATAGAACATTTCATAGACAATAATTTTTTTTTTAATTCTCATGTATTGATTTAAATATTAATTTTAAAATTTATACTTCAATTTTTTAAAAAAAATAATTTTTTATTTTATTTTATTTTATTTACTTTAAATTATTTTTTTTTGTTTTCCTATTATTTTTATGTGCTGATGTCAAAATAATTTATTGGAGTTGGAGCTAGTATTAGCAATATCGATGTTCATACTAATAGTAATATTAATAATCCTTTTGATAGTGATGTTATTGATGCATATCTTAGAAATAGCGAGGGATATGAAAATGAGGTTGATTTTAATTTACATTGCATGCCTTTTAAATTTCTTAGTTTTACTTAATAAAATTCTATGAACATAATTGTTTTGTAATGTATTTTTAAGGTATTTTAAATCTTGTATGAATCTTAATTAATGAAGTTTTATGAGCATAATTATGATGTATTGTATTTGAAAATATTTTACTTATGAATTTATGATTTTTCTACTACATGATTTTAGCTGTGATTTTACGATTTCTATAAAGTAAAATATCAGGTACAATTTTATGATTTTACGATTCTAATTTTACGATCCGAGTTTAGAAGTGAATTCCGTGTCATGTTACAATCATGATTTTGACAACCTTGGTCCCTAGTGACACGATGATCTGACATTTTTCATCACATCTGGACACCACACATGTGAAAAAAATGATGAACCATCAGTACGACGCACCTGCAGCAACGTTGAAAAGAAATAATTAAAAAATAATCAAGGATATGAAAGTACCACAATGCCCCAGTGATAGGACTTTATTTTTTTATGAGGGTATTTATGTCGTTTTATTGTGCACAAATATGTGAAAGACCAACAATATCCTCACCTCTAGTCCCCTGTCATGTGTCCCACCCATGTACAGAGCCGATATTTCACTATTTAATATCAAAGGAAAAAAAATGAAAACGCCCCCAAACAACTCTCATCTTTTTGTCAGCTCCTAGGGAAAATAAATAGTTTCATTGTGCAAATTAAAACAAAAAATATCAGAAGACCCCAAACAGCATGCAAATACCACAAGTCCCCTGAAAATATCCAAAATATCCTTGGTACCGAGAGTTAAATTTTGCAACACAAGTACTAAAATAATAATTTTAATGTTAAAATCCATAATAATTTATATCTAGAGAACAATAAAACCGCAAAAGTGTTTTATGTTTTGTAAAAGAATTCTCATTGTGCAACGAAAGTCATCAATGATAGGATAGTTTATTGTTATAGGCGTTTTCCCCTTCATTTCCTTCCCTTAAAAATTACAATTCCATTTTATTACTAGTAATTAAATTGCATTCCATATTCGATCCCTAACTCTACCACAATCCCAAATAGCAATTAGCACCTTAACCATTGACTGAGTTTTATGAATGTGAAATGAGTCATTGATTTTCCATGAAATCAGTTTATACTGTTTTAGATTTGATAATTATATTATATTATTTTCAAAAATATTTTAATTATGATTGTATAATTTTTTATCTACGTAATTTTAACTTTAACTATAATTTTAAGATTTTTATACAAAATTATTTTACATTCGACTTTGACAACTTGACCTTAGCACAACCTACAAACTCTACCTAAAGATAGATCTCAAGCACGATACAACTTAGGACAAGTAAAATGATTGGGCCATAGACGAGGCAGAACAGAAAATAACCTTGCACAAGACAAAATCCAACTGGATCACTACTGTTCAAATGACGTGGCAGCAAGTTCTTCAAAGATCATGGAAACACTGAAAGCAGTTAGAATTTAACGACTTGCTGACTTGACCTCAATTTTCACAGCTTAAAGGGCTACCCTGGGATGCAATTAATTTAGCAAAGCCATCAGCAAGTTTAGTGACTACAGAAGAATGGTACGGGCAAGGTAATCCACATCATTAAAACAAAAGTTATCATAAAACAATAGGTTTACAGCGCTATCTAGTCAAATTGAATAAAAGGCTAGTCCATGCATAAATATCAAACACGCTAAAATCAGCAATACTCGAAAACAGCAAAATTTTGCTAAAACATTGAACCCAGGAAACATTACTTCATGAACCTCTCTTTTAGCTCTTTGAAGCATGTTTTTCCTTCGCCTTTTGAATCTTCAAAACCTTCTTCACGATCTTTTGCTCCTCTACCAAGAAAGCTCGAATAATTCTACATAAAAAATACCAAAACCACTTAAACAAGTTTCCATCACTTGAGGAAAAGTAGACAGCAATTAATCATCATGGCAGTACCTCTCCCTGACAGCACTTCCGGACAAGACACCACCATAGGCACGATTTACAGTCCTGCGATTCCTAGACAATCTTGACCTCTTGTATTCCGCTGGTCTCAAGTGAGGAATCTGCAAAAAGGTTAAAACTCTATCAAAACAAGTACCATCTGATCAAGCTTTGTAGACGATAGCAGAGTTTAAAATGCTGCAGCCAGCAACCACTGATAAATTTGCATGTATAAGCCACTACAAAAGATAACTAGGGCAAAACAACTCTTCACATGACCAATGAAAAGAATCAAAGATACTTTTCTTGGAAATCTCCAATTGGATGCTAAAACCCATCAACAAAATTTAAAGCCCAGTAAAACCCATTAACAAAATTGGAATAAATCACCTTATTAGACAACGAAACAAGGCAGCGTAGATTTCGTGCAAATGAGAAATAGTATAGGGGAGGAATTTAGATGGGCTGACATCGGGGGCAGACTTAAAGGGTGTGGATGCCCGAGTCTACAAAGAAATGGAAAAAAATCATCTCTTAACACTTACACGAATCAAAATGATTGTAACCCAAAACCCCAAATTTCAGGCAGCAACCAATCAACACGTCAAAAAATGCCATCTCTATCCCCTACAACTCAGATAACAACTCATCAGAGTAATTAGCGCACCCATCCCGACTACCATTATAACACGCCAATTGATAAGGTGTAATTGTAATTCGACATGATTTGATTTGACTCAGAGTAGCAAAATAAAATTCCAACTTCTAACAAAAACAACTTGAAGCTTCTTCGACCATGACTATCATAAAATATAAAATACTTTCAAACTATTTGTAAGAAACCAATGTTGCAACAGAAATACAATCCAAAACTAAAATTTGAGAGAAAAGAAATGTACCCCTTGAATCCTCTTGCCAGTGACTGGACACTTAGGTCCACTAGCTCTTTTCTTGGTGGTCTGGTACACCAATTTCCCACCTTCATTTCATAAACAAAAATAACAATTAATCCAAAGAATTTGCTTCTTCTTCTCTCTTTTACACTATGTACAATGGAAGAGCTGTTACCAGGGGTTTTGACGACACGGTGCTGGTTGGATTTTGTGGCGTAGCTATGTCGCTTCCGGTATGTCAGTCGCTGCACCATCTTGTTTGTCCTTGCTGCTTCTCTCTTTCTAGAGTGTAGCGAGGTCGAGGCAGGAGACGGGAAAATGTTATAAATAGGGTTTAATCTTTCAAAACCCTAGATCCGACGGCTGTTAAAACGACGCCACTTGGGAGTCTTTATGGATTATAAGTGTTAACTGTGAAAAAAAAAACAATTTAAAACTTATTGAGCGGCATAGAATAGAACGAGTGAACTTACCCGCGCGATGCGCTGAGCCTTTTTAATATAGAAAATTAATTGATTTTATACATGTTATATTTTATTATTTTAATATTGAAGTACTAAAATTGTGATTGAAGATATTTGTTAGAAACAGGTTTCCTGTCTAAAAGTGACTGGATGGTGTACTATCAAAACTTTTTTGATAATTATTTAATTTGTAGATTATACAATTGAAATTGAAGAAACTCTGTTAAAATGATTGGCGTGCCCCGTGTAATATGTAGATTGATTATTGTGCATGTTTATTTTGTTTCATCAATAATTTCATTAGCAAATAGTTAAATTACAATCGTTGAATTTTAGTACAAATAGTAATTTGTTTTACGTAACAAACAATGTGATTGGTAGTTTCGTTTTAACTACCTTGGTAATAATGTACCTCGTAGATGGTAAAATCACAATTGATAAAATTTACCAAAGATATATTATTTGTTACGTGTAACATATTAATGGTTTGTTGGTAATGTTTGGACTACTTGATGAATAATTTATTTGACAGGTAGCAAAAATAAAACTGCTAAAATCTATAAAAAAAATCATATTTTTTCTTTATATTAAAAGTATTATAGAGAAATGAGATTAAATTAATGTGAGATTTCTAAAAAAAGTCAGTTTATTTTTTTATATACATTTAAAACGTTAACATCAAAACAATATCATAATATATAATAATTATTATTACTCGAAATGTCCTATCTATACTGAAATAAATACATATAAAAACTACATAATCTTCAATTTCAAACAGATTATTTAACTAATATGGATAGCATTTTTTTATTAAAAAAATAGGATCACTAACATCTTTGTTATATATTCAAAAATTTGGTGTTGCCATTGGCGAAACATCAGACAATTTTTATTTTATTATTGTAGATAGTTTGAAACATTTTCTCAACTTGTTTTGTCAACGTGTGGTTTCATATTTTTTTTTCATGTCATTTGAGAGCTGAAATATCATAAATTTAAAAATATGCATAAGTTATTTTTCAAAAAAATAAATTGACCAAAGAATTTATGTTACAATTCTTATAGATGTCATTATAAATATTATATATATAATTAATATTTTAATCATTATTGGTCATACTATCGATGACACCATAAATATTGTTCATTTTTTTTAGTTTATAATATTTATTTGTCATAATTTAACATTAAAAAAAATCTTAATAAAAGTGGAATTAAAAAAAATTGGAAGAAAAACCAAGAGCATGTACTTATAAACATGAACAAAAATAAGAATTATATAAAAATATATAAAAAAGGATTTTTTTTTCCAATTAGCAATGAACAGTGAAAACCACATATGAAATAAATGTTCATTCCTGTTTGAAATTGCGATCTCCTTTAGCTATTCTATAAAATAATAATCGTGGTGCCCGTAAGCTGATCCGGACACCCCGATTATAAAAAAAAATATAAGTGGAAAAAGAAAAAAAATATACAAAAAAGTAGGTCCGAGGATTATTCGTGGCATGCGTAAGATGCCCCGAATACCCCGATGAAAATATTTTTAAAATCATAGTCACGGAACATAATTTTATAAATTATCTATTATGTTATGAGATTAAATATTTTGATTGACGTCAATTATATATATATTTAATTATCGTTAACAATTGTTTTTTGTTTTGATTTACATTTAATATATTTATTTTAAAAAACATGTTACATAGAACTAAGCGGAGTCCTTTCATCCGGATAAGTTCTTTGTAAACCTAAGTATTAAGTATCCTGTAATCCTTACCGAGCTTATCATATCTATTTTCATTCTAAATTTGTTTTTATTTCGTGTTTGCATTGTTAAGTATGCTCAGTGCTTAAACAAGGATCCGACATTCTCTGGTCTTGCCTTGTTCTTGCATAACGAGAAAAACATCCTGTTTTAGTTCGAGTATATCGATCTGAAACCATTGACCCGCGCCTAGCGCATTCTCCAGTAAAACAACGCCACGTCATTGTTCCATAACATATAGCTAGTTTATATTCGCAATCAAGTCTGTAAATTAACTGCTGGTTAAGACTTAGTTGTGTCTCCCAACAGTCCAGATTATTTTTTGTTGAAACTGTGATTTTAAATCTCTATAAATCTTTTCTTATTTCCTAATTCGCTCTTTTAATTTTATTTTTTTTAAACTTATGCAATTTAGATTGTGATTATCTGTGTTTACTTTTAACTATGGATTCTGCATTTTTTAGATCTACATCCATTTCTGCTTCATCTACCTCTGAATCCTCAGAATCTAGGAGGATTATACAAAGTGAAGAAATTACATTTGAAGATTTTACAAAGCATTTAGATAATTGGAAAATTCCAAGTATCTCTCAAAGCCAGATTTACAAAAAATCAAAATATGATATTTTCAAAACGGATTTTACAATAAAAACCGAAGAAAGAGACATCCAACTTACAAAGCCTTTTGAAACCATACAACTCCTTACCCAAAAATCCTTACAAAAACACCTAGACAGAAACTACAAATACATCCATATCGGCTGTGTTCAAGTCGAAATCAAGCCACTTACAAAGGAAGGTTTAAATACCTCTGTTCTTGCTGTTCTTAGAGACGCAAGATTCATCAACTTTGAAGATTCCTTCTCGACTCCATTTAATCAAGTTTGTGCAATGGTCCATTATCATTCGATTATTACCCAAACTCGACGGTTTCTCTCAAAGACAAAAACATACTGAAAAGCATGCAACTACAAATCAAAACTCACAACTATCACATGCTTCAAGATTCAGTACCAGTAGCATTGAGATTCAAAATCCACTACAAAGCAATGCATTCAGCTTTTGCCTCCAAACACCTACAACATTCCAACAAAGGAACAACCCTCCTTTTACAAACAAATCTCTCCAAAGCAAACATTGTAGTTCCCAAAGCCATCCAATGGAAAGAAATAACCCTTCCAGAAGAGTGGATCCTTGAAGAAGCAATACCACCACAACCCATACCACAACCTGAACCGAATGTCCAAATCAAAAACATAACCCAATACAACGACGGAAAAGTTAAACTCTCTTTTCACCGTCATTCTACAAGTTCCAGATATACAGAAGCATCCTCTTCTTCCAGCACAATAGATCTTGGAAGAATATCCAGAATACCTTCTGTCATTAACCTACCATACATGCCTCATACAAATCCACCAAGACATTCTACATCAGACATACCCTATACAAACCTTTATCATGTAGACTACACTACAAATATACCTACCCAAGTCTACATCCCTGAAGAAGAACAATCCTTACCAGGATCTCCAACCAGTATAACCTCCTCAGCCATGCCTAACAATGAGCTGTTGGCCCTTACTTCGGAAATTTTTGTTCTTGATAAATCATTTTTCAAAACAGATTTCTTCAGTAGCCAGAATACTGAGAAAAGAAATTGGTTTTTTAAAACTTTTACTTCCGAAAGGAGTAAAATACAAAAAGAATTTTATGCATACATAACTGCACATCAATCTAACATGTTTTTCTTTGATTGGTTTGAATTGTATTATGCATCTGTTCATAACATTGCATATCCATTCACAACTACAAAGCATGCATGTCCAGTTACTACCAGATCCAAAGCCTCTACATGGAACCTCTTTAGTGGGCAGACGATTGAGTCTGAACATCCACCAATGAGAAACCTCCAAATAGAACACCAACATGGTCCAATAGAAGCATCACCCTACAAATTACCCAATGATGATACCCTTACAAATACCAAAAACATCATCCTACAAAACAACTTCACCAATACAAACCTTGGCACTTTGAGCAGACAACTCACTCGTGTTGAGAAACACCTATCCCGAGCCAGTACTAGCACAGCTGGCACCACCGTTACAAAACCTTCAGTTGAACCCAAACTGAAAAACCCAGTCTTTAAACCTTTCCAGGTCACAAAGACAAGCCTTTTACAAATCAGGGAAAACCGAACAGATTTCCTAAAACAAATCTCCTCCCAATTACAAAACCTTGATGGTCCATCTTTAACCGTACAAGAAACACCTCAAGTATCCACATCTGAAACCAATGTGAATACTTTACAAAATAACCCTGAGCAATCTTCCTCTGACAATGAAGATACCTTCCAAAGTTCCCGGCCTGAAATCAACAAATTAAGCTGGCAACCTCCAAAGACAACCTTGGCCCCAGATATTACCATATCTTCTGAGCCAAATATCCTCAACCAACACAAGTACAACGCGTCATCTCTCTATGAATGGAACATAGATGGAATGTCAGAATACAATATTCTGAACACTCTTCAACAGATGACTATGGCAGCCAATGCTTACAAAACTCAGACAGGTACTCCTGACAGAGCAATTGCTGAACTCCTTATCGCTGGTTTTTCTGGCCAGTTAAAAGGATGGTGGGATTATCATCTCACAGAAGCAGATCATCTTCATATACTCAATGCAATTCAGCAGTTTGAAGATAAAACACCTGTTTTAGACTCATCTGGAAATACAACCCAAGATGCAGTCGCATGTCTCATTTTGACAATCTCCTTACATTTCATTGGAGACCCATCTCACCTGAAAGACAAGAATGCTGAACTTCTGTCCAACCTTCGGTGCAAAAAGTTAAGCGACTTTCAGTGGTACAAAAATACCTTCATGACCCGAGTCATGCTAAGGGAAGACTCCAACCAACCATTCTGGAAAGAAAAGTTCCTTGCAGGTTTGCTTATTCTCCTAGGAGAAAAGGTCAGAAACAAGATCAAGGATACTTACTCTACAAATCTCATTCCATATGACCAACTTACCTACGGTGAACTAGTCAGCTTCACCCAGAAAGAAGGTCTTCAAATCTGTCAAGATTTGAAATTACAAAAGCATTTGAAATGGGAAATGAAGAGAACCAAACAAGAGTTAGGTTCATTTTGTCACCAATTCGACATTTTCACCTCCAATCGATCCTGCAGTGGACATTGTCCAAAATCCAAAACACCATCCAAAATATCATCTCATAAAAACCGCAAACATTACAAATCCAACTACCACTCCAAAGAACCCGAGCAACCCTACTACAAAAAACCCTACAAAAGATTCACCAAACATACCAAAAAGCCTTTTCATTCAAATAAACCATTTGAATGGAAAAATGCCACATGTTTCAAATGTCACCAGAAAGGTCACACTTCAAAGTTCTGTACTGTACAGAAAAAATTACATGAACTCAATATTGATGAAGATACCATCAATATGTTACAAAACCTATATCTTGAAGCCTCGGATACTGGACTCAGTCTTCCTCAGGAATCTCTCAAGAAGAATTCCAAGTTGATGAGTTAGCGATTCCAGATCTGCCAGTAGATACTTCAAAGTCAAATGAAGTCGGTGTCCTCACCCAGGACCAAGAATTCATCCTCGAGGCCATCAAGCGTCTTGATGATCCTCAATTACAAAGAGTTTATTTGGATAACTCATTGAAAAACTTCAACAAAGCGGAACAATCCCCAATAAACCCTCCACCTCACACTATGTTGCCATCAACCGAGTACCAATACTTATGATCTCACCAAGATCTTAAGTAAAAGAAATCCCAACCTTCCATTACAATCCCGAATTACATTCGAAATTAAAACCCTCAAAACTGAGCTACAAAGCCTCAAACAAGCCCAACAAAAAGATTCGGCCATATTACAGGACCTTTTATCCAAAGTTGAAAACCAGCCAGACTCTGATTCTGAACCTGAATCAATAGACCCTGACCTTCATGCATTACATGACACCAATTTGGAACAAATTGATACTGCCTTTTTAGATGTGTTGTCACAAATTTCTTCAAAAAAATACATTGTTAAACTGTCATTAGTTTTTTCTGATGATTTCAAATTAGATACTATTGCCTTATTTGATACTGGTGCAGATTTAAACTGCATTAAAGAAGGCATAGTTCCAAAGCGATTCTTACAAAATACAAATGAAAAATTGTCAGCCGCTAATAGTTCCAAGCTAGACATTGCAGGTAAGACACAGGCCTCTGTGTTAAACAATGGCATTTCTATTACAACATTTTTTGTTGCAACAAAGGACATAAATCATACCATTATTCTAGGTACTCCATTCATTGACTTACTTACTCCATATAAAGTTCGTCATGACTGCATTACATCTAGAATTAATGGCATTAAGCTCAGATTTCCATTCTTAGAACAATCTAAGATTAGGAATTTAAACTTAATCAAAGCATGTTCCATACATACTTACCAACTCAATGCTCTCATACATGGAAAAACATATCATTTACATGACTTACAAAACCATGTTTCATTCTGCCGCATTGATAAACAACTGCAAGATTCTTCCTTGAAGAAAAGGATTGCAGATTTACAAAGTAAGATTGAGCAAGAACTTTGCTCAGACTTACCAACAGCTTTCTGGAAAAGAAAACAACATGTTGTTGATCTTCCTTATGAAGATACTTTTTCAGAAAAACAAATACCTACAAAGGCTAGACCTATACAAATGAATGCTGAATTAGAACAGCATTGCAGACAAGAGATTCAAGATCTCGAGTCTAAAGGTCTAATTACAAAATCCAGATCACCTTGGTCTTGTGTCGCATTTTATGTGAACAAAAACTCAGAAATTGAGAGAGGCACACCTAGGTTAGTAATCAATTACAAACCCCTAAATTCTGCTCTTAAGTGGATCAGGTACCCAATCCCCAACAAAAAAGATTTACTGCAAAAATTACATGCTGCATTCATCTTTTCAAAATTTGACATGAAGTCCGGTTTCTGGCAAATCCAGATTGACCAAAAGGACAGATACAAAACTGCCTTTACTGTTCCCTTCGGCCAGTACGAATGGAATGTCATGCCTTTTGGCCTGAAAAATGCACCATCTGAATTCCAAAGAATTATGAATGACATTTTTAATGCATACTCTACATTCTGTATTGTTTACATTGATGATGTTCTCATATTTTCCCATTCCATTGATCAACATTTCAAACATCTACATATTTTTTTACATGCTCCTAAACAGAATGGTCTAGTAATTTCAAAATCTAAGATTTCTTTATTTCAAACTCGTGTACGTTTCCTAGGACATTACATATCCCAGGGTACAGTAACACCAATTGAGAGATCTTGAGAATTTACTACAAAGTTTCCAGATAGGATTACTGATAAAACCCAATTACAAAGGTTTTTAGGTAGTCTCAACTATGTTCTAGACTTCTACCCAAACCTTATCAGAATTGCAAAGCCCTTGCATGATAGGTTGAGAAAAAGCCCAGAACCTTGGTCTGACCTCCACACATCCATAGTCAGACAGATCAAAATCCAAGTCCAAAGCATCCCATTACTGCACCTAGCAGACCCATCAGCTCCTAAAATTGTCGAGACAAATGCCTCTGACATAGGATACGGTGGAATCTTGAAACAAGTGAATAATTCCAAAGAAAACATCATTGCATATACATCTGCACATTGGAACGATTGCCAAAAGAATTATTCCACTGTCAAGAAAGAAATTCTTTCTATTGTTTTATGCATTACAAAATTCCAAAGCGATTTATTAAATCAAAAATTCCTGTTGCGTGTTGACTGTAAGAGTGCAAAGGAAGTTTTACAAAAAGATGTTCAAAATCTTGCATCAAAACAGATTTTTGCCAGATGGCAAGCAATCCTGTCGATTTTTGATTTTGACATTATCTATATAAAGGGTGATACAAACTCCATTCCAGATTACCTCACCCGAGAATTCTTACGAAACAAACCCTCTGATTATAATGCCTCCCAGACCCCAAAGAGATAAAGGGAAAGCCCCTGCAAAACCTACAAAGACCCAAACACCAAAGAACCCAGTTCTGACTTCTCCAAAACTTTTAGCAGATGCTATTAAAGATATCAAAGATACAAAGTCCTGGTATGACAAAGTTACCCAGGAAGAAGACGACTACTCGTCTTTAAAAAATGCAAAGATTGAAGACATTTCCAATGAAATTGTCATCAGAATTTCAAAGAATCCTGGCCTCCTTGAAGCCATCAACAAAGGTTACAGAGACTTTGCCAGTGACTCCCAGTCACTCTCAAGTAGTACCTCTAAACCTCTTTCAAAAACCCAAGCAGGATCTTCCTCTCCAAAACCCCTGCTTACCTTACAAAATCAAATTCAAGTTTCTACAAATTTTTCCAAAGCAAAATCAAAATATTTTGAAAAACCAAAAATTCAGAATATTTGGACAATTGAAGATGGTTTTCCAGACCATAATGTCCACGCTACAACTGCAAGTATATTTCCAAAGAATTTTCATTTCAAATCATGGGACATTTCCAAGTCTCAAAGTTTTTATGAAAATATTTTACAAGTAACAGGATCGGTTACATTCAAAATCTTCTTCAAACACCCTTCCCATCCAGATCCTGCATACTCAACCTGCACCATCCAAAGAATCATATCCCCTGACAAATGGAGTAGAACCCTTCCTTTTACTCCTATCCTTTTTCCCACAGATATTCAAAAACAGAACCCTCATTTCCCCTCTTATACATATTGGGATTATGAACAGGCCTGGTTTAATGCTTTCCTCATCCAAAACCAGGGAAATAGCCATTCTTGGTTATTTTTCTTCAATACATCAATTGATACATCCTCCCTTCCTCACTGGTTTGAACATTGGTGGGATATGTTTGGATGCATTCCTGAACTTCTTCCTGGACATCCGTCAGTAGAAGAAGGATTTAAATTTTTCAAAGAAGCTTATCGGCCTATTCCTTCAGAAAGATGTTTTAAGCCGATTATAATGTTCTGTGCCAAGTTCTTCCTTCCATGGGTGTGTTCTTGGTATTATGATTACAATTCCATGAATGGTTCAATCATCCTGATCAGGAGATTCAGAGTAAAATGGTGGGATGCCTTCAGAAAAGAATCTCAATGTTCCTCGAAGCGATAGAAGATTGGTTCAAAACCAAAAACTTCTTCCGACCATTTCCCAGAGCTCTCAAAGTCAATTTTTAGCTCGAAAGCCAAAATTGCAGCTCTCCTTGCCTCTGCTCGGACTCGGGAGGATTACGACAAAGTTATCCAAAGCCTAGCTCCTAGCAAAGAAGACGAATCTGTCTCCTCCAACGCCGACTCATCCAGCTCGGCCTCCTCTCCTGTCATTTCCTTGGAAACGACAATGAAGACAATTGTTATGGCATCCGGCCACCAGTCAATCATGCCTCCAAAGATGTCATCAAAAGAAGATAAAGCGTGACCCTTGCCACTATCAAAAGTTGTCTTCCACCATGACAAAACAACAAAGTAACTTTCGGTGCCGATTCCTTCACTCAAAACATGGTCCCCTCCACTCATCGAAAAGTTGTCGCACAACCGGAGTTTTACCAGAAAGAGACAAAAGACCTTTCGGCTCTCATTGCTTTAGTATCCAAAGCTTGTAAAGACCCTCTGCGAACTCTATATAAGCAGAGTTATTTTTCATTTCAAAGCATCTTAAAATTTTAGAGCTTACATAGAACTAAGCGGGAGTCCTTTCATCTGGATAAGTTCTTTGTAAACCTAAGTCTTAAGTTTCCTGTAACCCTTACCGCTTACTGATGAATCCAAAGCTTTTATCTTATCATATCTATTTTCATTCTAAATTTGTTTTTATTTACGTGTTTGCATTGTTAAGTATGCTCTGTGCTTAAACAAGGATCCCGACATTCTCCGGTCTTGCCTTGTTCTTGCATAACAGAAAAACATCCTGTTTTAGTTCAAGTATATCACTGGAAACCATTGACCGCGCTGGCGCATTCTGCAGTAAAACAACGCCACGTCATTGTTCCATATCATATAGCTAGTTTATATTCCGCATACAAGTTGTAAAAAATCCACATGTTTTTTTTTATTAAGAAAAAAAACGCTCACATGTCAAATAACTAATATTGATAGAAAAAGGAGCGGGAGATGTTTACATATTTTAGAGTGAGGTGTTTACATATTTTAAAATGAGAAAAAGAAGTTAAAAATGGAATTTTGATGTGTTATGAATACATAGGATGCTACTTGTCTGGAAAAAAATAATAATAAGTTGTTTGACACTTTGACTTGCAATATAAAATTATAAATTATCGTGGCGTCGTCAATGAAAATATTGGCCACCGCATGCTGTACCAGCCACCATTTTCCACATACCTGGGCACCTAGCAGACGTGCTAGCCCATATTGATTCATGGAGAAAATATTTGCTTTGACCGTGGAGGAGTCACGCATCGTGTCTATGTGGAATTAAGATATGCTTTAGATTGAAAAGAAAAAGAAAAGGAGCACATGCACTCATGAAGTACTGGATCAAATATTCAGTGAATAGTGGGTATGAGTGTATATGTACAAGAATTTACTGATCTACTTTAGTTTCTTTAGTAATATGATTGCTATCATTGTTATTCTTTAAGTTAAATTCGTTTTACAAATATTAATACAATGAAAATGATAAACTTGAGGTAACATTCATATAGAAAACAAGAAGAAAAAATAGATGGTTTAGCAAACTTTCTAGAGCTTACTCAACAATTTTCAAAACTAATTTTTATTTAATTTTACAATACTTAAAATAAGGATTTATAAGAAAATTGAAAGATTTAAATTCTAATATATAAAATATACATATATCTTATATAAAAACTCTTATTGCTTAATTATATTTTTTTAATCGATAAACATGTTTTTTTATAAATAACTTTGCTTATTTAATAAAAACTCTAAGTGATTAAAATAATAATCAAAAGGTTTCAATAATTTATATTCTTGAGAAACAAAAGTATTTATTAAGGAAAGAAAACTGCTTTTTTTATTTTCTATGGTGGCAAAAATGTTTTTTTTTTAACTATAAATATTAAAAAAATATCATAATCTAAATAATTATATGTGGGTATTTTTTATTCAACAACATAACATAAAAAAGATAAAAGGATAATTATTTCTTAATAATAATAAACAGATTATAATATATATATATATATATATATATATATATTATTTTCATTTAATATCCATGAGAAAGGTTAAGCTCATGTATAAACATTAACAATGTAATTTTATATTGTAATAGGAATATCTAAATTTATTTGAAAAAAAAATGGTGTGAATGGATAGCTTTTAAAATATTGTTGTGATCATTAATTTAAAGAGAAGTTTAATTTAAAATCTAAAAATAATCCATATAAATGTGAAGGATCAAGTGAATTAGGTCCACTGGTGTATGGGCTTTAAACAATAGGACAATATATGATTATTATTTTCTTAACCTAAATAGATATTGCATCATCTAGCACAACAAATTTTTGACTAACATAGATGATAGACTTCCAAAACTCAAATTTCAACATTTTTTAATCAAGAAATACATGTACATAACAACTAAAAAACCTTAGTGATCATATTCTCAATGGCAAAACACTTTTTTCATATATGTAAAAACATAAAATCAAATCCTAATAAATTTTTAGAGCTTGATATATTTTTATTTACTTGATTAAAGGGACAAATAACATTTATTGAACTGCTCATATCAGAATAAAATTATTGACACTAAGATTGATGTTTTTTTATGGTCAAAATGACATAAGCAAAAAGTTTTCTCTCATATATTTTTTTTCTTTTGATGACTTTCTCTCTCCTATCTTAGTTTTAAAGGACTAAAATTTAAAAGAAAAGAAGTTCAATTTCTAAACTAAAAAATTTAAAGACCATAGAGACCAAAATATAGAAAGACATGGCTTTTGAATAGAGAAAAAAAACTTTATTTTTTATTGAGTTAATTTTGGTCTCTATTCATTTAATTTTTAAAATTGTAGCTTAAAATTTTATTTCATAATAATAATTTTTATTTTAACTTTAAAATCATCTCCAATATAGCGCAAACATGTGAATATGTAAAGTGAAGCAAATCCTAACACATCATACCATTTCGGCACAACATGCAAGGATAAATAAAATAAAGAAATAAAATTTAATGATTGACCTGCAACATGAAAAAAATTCAAGGTTGGAAAAGGAAAAGATTTTCTATGAATAGTCAAATAATAATGAGTTGATAGTGTTTGCAACAATAAATTACCTATATGTTGTAGTTTATTTTGTAATTATAATTACAGTTATAATATGTCTAATAATATAAAGAGACTTTAATGAATTTTTAAATGATGCTAAATTCCATATATAACTTGAATAAGGTTGTATTTTTTATATATTATATGTAAGTTTATATATTTTCTTACCATGATTATGAATTATTGCTAAGATCATATATAAGAGAAAGTTTAGTTTTAGTTATGCACAAAACACTTTGAAAAAAAAGTCACCATAACAATTTTGGCATGATATCATATATAGTGCATGTTTCCATTCAATTTATTCTTAAAAAGTACTAATTATTTGACTTTTAGTTTTTCATTAAATGATTTGAAAATTTAGAATTAAGTAATCATTCTTCCTTGGAACATTTTTTTTTTATTTTTATGAAAAAAACATCCATTCATTAAAGTTTTTATTTTATCTTTGATACACATAGTTTTGTGATAAAAAAAAATGTGTTTAAAACAATTGTTTTTAACAAAAACTTATTTTTGTTTTGCAAAATTAACAATGATTAAAAAAATATAATAAAAAACTATGTTTATAGACATCTAAGATTTGATTGCAGTTGTCTTTGTCATAAAAAAATAGAATGGTTTCCTTAGGTTAGTTTATATTTAATTTTGATTTGAAATCTCACAATTATATATATTATTACATGAGACATCTCAATGAAGTTATTAATATTGATAAGGGTCACCACCTAATTTTATAGTAACTAAGAATCTTATATGGTTATCAGATATTGTAGATAAAAGGCTAGTTATGCTAAACAAAAAACATTAATCACCCTAAAATATCATATATATGGTGAGTTACCTCTTGTTTGTTTGAAAAAGTAAGAAGTTTTTATATGTTTGGGTTTGCCTAAACTAATATGTTTTATTCTATACTCTAAACCAAGAGAGTGGTTTTGATTTTAGGCTTAAAAATGACTTGATCTCTACTTGAGGAAAAGTTGGCGATTAAACCTTCCAAGATGATGATTTATTGATAGATAATAAACCCTTAATGATTACGTGGATTGGAATAGGCCTCAAAGTCATAACCCAATCTTGATGGGCTTATACGAAATCATGCCAATGCAACGCAAATCACTCATAACATCAAGGAAAATATCTCATATAATAACAAGATAATGAATGTGTATTTACCAGTTAAAACATCTTGTGATAGGAGTTGATGATAGGTCTTCTATTCTTGGGATGGGTTATTGAAATAAAATACAACTTATATAACACATACAAAACAAAAAAAAACAATAAATGAAAATATATGTATTCATAGATTAAAATACTAGATAGTCAACATCCAAATATAAGAGTTAAAAATGAATCATTTGATTCATGATTGATTTCTAAAATAAAAGACAAATTTATTCATCAAATAGTAAACAAAAAACATAAAAATGACATAAAAAATTATATAAACTTATATTAACCAATTTTATTATCTGATAATCAATATCCAAATTTAAGAGTCAATTATTATACAAAAAATAATTGTATATGCATTGAGACTAAGAACTTATGTATTAGGTAAACCAAATTTGAACTTGATCCTCCTAACTCATCACAGGGTATTGATTTCCATCCTTATTTCATATAAAACAAATTCCTAATAGTTTCATATCCCTAAAGTTGTCATGTGATTACACAAACTAATAATATTTGGAATATCATATCATGATATGTATAAATTAATAATACACTAAGAATTATTCTAAACAAGAAATAAAATAGGTTAGAAATACAAATATAAACTTCAATAGTCAATGAATTTCTTTGGATCAATGGTGCCTTATGGAACCACACTCCATATTGATATATGAGGTCATGCACTGTTGTTGTTACAATGAATGGAGTTAGATATCATAAATGTCTACCTTGCCATCAACTATAAGCCTCACCATTTCCTGGAAGAAAAAGAGAAATGCATAAGAAAGCTTTGTTTTTTCTTGTTTCCTCACTCCTCTTGCTACTTTGATAAGCTCGAAATGAGGCGGTAGTAATTAATTTGACAAACAACTTATATGTTTGGGGAAGATTGTGGTAGTTAGCTTTGATGGAAAAGAAGGTGTTAAGATTAGTTTAGTTGTGGTAGTGGGCCTTATTTGCAAGAAAAATTCAATTTAAGAAGGAAATTTCAAAATTGGATGGTTTAGAACTTAACTAGATTTTTCAAGGTTTTCTGAATTTATTAAGGGTTTAATTGCAAGGAAATTTATTTTTTGAAGTCAATTTAGACTTTAGTTCAAAAGAAATTAAAGTATAGGGGTTTGTAGTTTTTAAGAGTTAAAAAGGTCAAATCAACAGTTAATTGTAAAAATTTTAAATTTTGATGAAAAAGTAGGGCCTTGATTGAAGAAATTAAAAACCAATGACAAAATTGAAAAAAATATGTGAGCATATAGCGGCTGAATTTCACAGAAATATAAGAAATCAAGTAATTAATTTTATTTCACAAAAACCAAAGGCGTAAAATGAAAAGGGTGACCGACTTAGGGGGTGGAATTAGAGTTCAACGAGGGATGGAATTGAAAACAAAATGAAAGTTCAAAGACAATTAAAGATGTATTTAAAAGGCGTTAGAAGAGGAGGGAGTCCACTAAGATTTTACAAATCCCAAATTAAAAACCTTAATCTAACCTAGATGACGTGTCATTTAATATTAAAAAACAAAGTGAATGACATGTTATCCGATCGCTATTTTAACAATTTTGGCTAATAGAGTTGACAACTTTAAATGTATTAATATGGAGCTACAAACCTTCAAATTGAACAAGATTGAATCCAAATAAAAAGTATGCATCTTCTTTACCAATATATGGTGTTTTCTGATGACAATGATGTCATAATTGCTTTGAAAAGCCTAAAAAATGGGTCATTCGATCAACTTTGACAATGGAACCACTAGGTAAAAAACATGTTCTTCATTTATGCACTCTCAACGACCCTTTAATTGGCTCCCAACAAGGGTCCATAATATTTTTAGCGAGATTGAGTGGTCAGAAATGGATTTAAAAACGTCCTAAAAACTTAGAAAATCATTATAAATACCCCCCTCAAACATGTAAAAAAGGATCAAGTATAAAAAAGAAAAAAAATAGTTGTTTTAGGTACTACTCTAATCCAGAGGTAGGTTTGATGGCTACTTCTAAGTACATTAATGTTTGTAAGCATTAAAAAGAGATTTATAATGCTTAATAATTGATGTTGCATTCATCTTTTTGATGTTGTGAACTTCATTTAGTGTTGTTATATTAAAGTTTCTTTTATAGTTTGGATATATTTTAGTTTCTTATTGTTTAAGCTTGTTTTGATAGTATATTAATGTTTAATATGTGTTTTCGACCTAACAATTTCATGTTAAGGCAAGGTGTTTACTTTGGCCTTGCTATGTTTGTTTTTTCATGCTAAAAATAGCGATAAAAAATCCAATTTTGAATCCATATTGCATGAACATTAAGACCATGTTAAGTTGTTTTTTATTTTGATACCTCAAGCTTGATTTTGATGTTTTGATGCTATTCTTTAATGTTTTAGAATAAAATATTATGACTTTTTGTGGGTAACAAAAGTATGTTGTTAGAAGCCAAAAAAGTCTATTTTTAGGCTTGGAAGTGGTTACACCTTACGACAATATCTAGGCATTTTTCTAGTTTCAAGGTAGTGTTTTTCATGTTCTTGAAAAGAAAATTGTCTTAGCTCTTTAATTCAAACCATTCTTGCTCTAATTGTTTGTTCATAACCCTTTCTTGTGCATGATTATTAAGTAATTTAGTGTTTGTTTTTATTAATAACACGCTTTCAATGGTTTTTAATCCTAGGATTTTGGTTTTGAATTGAAACTTATTTTGACAAAATCACGACATTTAAGTGCAAATTGTAGTGATTGAATGTTAGATTCCTATTCCTTGCATGATTCTCAACTTTTATGTGCTTTGTTCTGACCAAATATGGTATGGTTTGAAACTCATGTTTTTGGGTTTGGGATAAATCTTGTTGGCGTTTTTCATCTTTTATGTGTATGTGATTAGTTTTGTTCAAGTTTTTTTTTGAGATTTTTATGTTTTTGGTAAGTTTAATCCATTTTTCTTCTTTGATTTATTTTTAGGTTAAACCAAGGTTTATGGTTCGATTTATGATGGAACCAAAACTTTTAGGTTGACTCGGTCGAGACAGGTAAAAACAAAAACTTTGTTTATTCCCTTATGTCATATTTTGATCAAAGGGTATTTTTTGCTTAAAGGTTTGTTTTTCAAACACCATTTTGCCTTTTTTTTTTGTTTTTATAAAAGAAATGGGGTTTTACCAAATAAAGTTGACAAAATAATTTTTTTTTTAATTTCTTGCAAACCAAAAATTCTAAAATTTATTTGAGCATTCATTCCAAAATTAAAATGTGTTAACATGTTAACCCTACCTTTTAATATATTCAACTCAATTTTACTTGCCTTCATCTTCTGGATTTCAACACTAAACAGTTAAAAAGTCAGATGATCAACACTACTAGAGAGGGTACAACATAGTTTTACAACAATTTCATAAAATTCCTAAGAATTTTGGCCTATAATTTTAATTTTTTTGACAAATAAATATTATTCACTTTTAATAAAGGACGAGAAGCTAAAAAGGCTATTATCAAAAATATTATTAGGGATAATAATGTTATTATGACTTCAATTTAAGGATAAAATACTCATATGAGATTAATATCTATAATATTATTTTAAATAATGCAATTAATTCAATTCTAATACAAGGATAAAAAAAATCACAGGGAATTTAAAAGAAAATAGATATCATTAGACTATAGCAAAAATACAAAAAAGAACAATGCAACTTACCTTAAGTAAGATGTAAAAAAAGTCTTAATATTTTTTATTTATGCAATCAATCTGTTATCTATTTTTAATAAGACCAATATATCTAATTTTCTTAATAATCCTGAACCAAAAAAATTAAATAACGACTTCATCAACCTTTAAAGTTACGTGTACACTTGCAATAGTAATAGTGGTGGTACATGTTGTTATGGATATAAAGGTATGGTAGTTGACGATTTGCTTAAGGGGAAGAGACGAAGGATAAACCGTAATAGATTGGTTGCTTTTTTAAAATTTTATTTTTCTCATATATATATATATATATATATATTAGTTTATAGTTATTGTATAGCCTCTTCTTATGTAACGTCTCTTTATGTGGTTTTTTTTGTCCTTCTTCTTCACCCTTTAATTAGATTTTTGTTTTTTTCTCTGTATATTGTTACTGTTTTGTCCAAATAGAAAAAAAATCAAAACAAAATAAATAAATTTATCAATCTTTATATTATTTTCTTCTTAATAGAGGATCTTTAATTTAAGAGGTTAAGGATTATTTTATAGTTATTCATCTTTGCTTGAATCTCTATTTATTTTTTCTTATTTGTATGATTTTTAAAATATATATTTTTTTTATTTGAAAATACATTGAAACAGGGTAAAAAAACTTATGACATATATAGCGGGTGTTTGGCTTTACGGTGTCACTTGTTGTTGCGGCTCATCGCAGAGCCAAACACAATTTAATCAAACGGGACCTCAATTTTTTACTTTGGGTCCCACCTAAAACTATGGTCGATTCGCAGTTAATGAAAAACGTGAGCGAGATGGTTTTCAAAAACCTCAGCCGTGGCATGTACTGTTAACACATGAAGGCAACGAATGCATGGTTAAAGTACTCTCTGTGCCATTAATATGGGATTTTCCCAAAGGGATCAATGTATGGTCGAACCAAGCTTCCTCCTCTCTCTCTTTTATTTCCCCACCTGTCAGCCGACGATCTCTCTCTCTCTACAGTCACCGGCAACACTCTCTCTCTCTCCACAGTCACTGGCAACTCTCGGAGAGCACCACCATCACCCCCCCGGGCACTAGAAGCTTCTCCTCGACACCATAAGCTTTGCCATGACCTCTAATAGCAGTAGCAAGCCTTGGCGTAAGCAACACCAGTGGCAACAACCACAAACCTTATGATGCTCCTCCCGGCCACCACAGACCGCCATTTCTGATGCCATCACCACATGAAGAGCCACCTCGGCCTCCTCTACTATCGGCATCAGGAGGTGAGCCTCCGTCCCCGTGGGCTGACCACTATTGTTCACGTGAATTAATACACGTTCTCTCGCTGCACTATTCACGTTTTAAGTAGACATGAACAGTGCAACACATCGTTTTATTGTTTTCTACTAGACTTGGGCCGGACCTCTTCTCGACCTAGCCCAACTCCGGTAGAAAAGAGTGAAACGGTGAGCTGCACTGTTCAACCAAAGTCCGGCAGAGTTGGGCATTTTGGCCCAACTTGGCTAGGCTGACCCATTTAGTTCAGTTAGACCCAATCTGATTTGTTTTTTTTAAATATATTTTTAAAAATATGTAGATAGAGATCATTCCTCATGAAAGGGAAGGTGCGTGACTTTGTTTTACTCTACAACCCTGTTTTTTTTCCGATTGATTATGAATCAAAAACTTGCAACTGGATTTGATCTTTGAATTATATCTCTACAACTGAATCGTAGATGTTGTTACTAATGATATTGTTACCAGATGATGTTCCTCAATCAAATCAAGGATTCATAGAAGCATTCACATATCGATTTAGTTCGTGATAAAATTGCAAGTAATATGATGGGAGAATAAAAAAAATGTCTAATTTACTTGAATTATTAATTATATTTTATTGATATGATTATTAATTTATAATATTTAAAAACAAATATATATATATATATATATATATATATATATATATTTGTGTGTGTGTCCTTTAAAGTAATTTCACAAGTTAACAGAAATATGAAAAGTATAGTAACCAAATACACGAAACTATTTTTCATTAAATCTTAAACTCAATCACAATTTTAACCAAACACTTCATTTTCAGTTATGAACCAAAAGTAAAAGTGTTTTTCATGAATTTCTTTTTAAACCTCAACCACAACAACAACCGCAATACCAAACACATCCATATTTCGTTTAATATCAATTTATCTAATTATAAAAAATCTTTGTGATACACACACACACACACATATATATATATATATATATATATATATATATATATATATATATATATATATATTAAATCCCTTTGAAATGATTATACTAAAAGTTGCTTTCTCTCTCTATATATGTATATATAAATAAAGACCTATTAGACTTTTAACTTGTAGCCGGATTTTACAGGGTGTTTCTATCTTTTGTTCGATAGATTATAGTATTTTGTTGTAACTAGGTTTAAGGCCCAAGCAATCTTTTGGTCTATTTCTAATAAAGTAACAAAAAAGATGAAATTAAGTATTACATGAAAAAAATTTAATAAAAAAAATACTAGCATTGGATAAAAGCTGGATGTAAAAAGTTGCTTTGCGCAAATATTTCCCAAACTTTTTGAGAAATTCATGAAAGGTAATGATCATAAGTTAAGATTCCTCAGTGCAACCTTTCATGGACAGCACACACACCCTTTATTTTGCAAAAGCATTCCCTTAAACGAAACTGTTACATTAGGTAATCATCAATATATTAAGTTTTTTTGTATGATAATTTTAGTGAAATCTTGCAAAATAAACGGGAGGCGAAGCAGCAAAATTGCAAAATTCGTTTCCTTTTCACTAAGATATCTTCTATACAGTGGTAGAGATTGCATGCATGCAATCATCAACATGGAAAAAGCAAAAATGATGGTTCTACATGTATCTTCCGGCTAACAAAATTTATCTTGCTCAATTTATTGTGACACCACAGTAGCTGCTCTCTTGTTACTCTGGACATGCTCAGAACCCTTGCTACTAACCTCATATCCACTTGAGAGAAGAAGTAAAGAGCTTGATTCGAATTGTCTTCTCGATGTTTCTGGAACTTTCTCAGCATGCAGTTTCCACTTCTCAGAATGTCTTTAAGCCTTCTCTCCTTCTGAATTCCGACAGAGAACAGATTAAACATCGCAAAACAAGATTAAATGTTTAGAACTTGAAGCAATATATAGATGGATATAAATAAAAAGCTGACCTTTTGAAAACTCGTTCGAATCTCTGTCAAGAGCTCTAGTTCAGTGGGATCTTGGGGCTCTATTTGAGCTCCTTTGCGACCCTTTGAAATCACATTTTGTGCATCTTTATCAGATCGAACAAATCGCCAGAAAATTCTTATCGATTCTTCCAATATCTGTACTAGCACATCACTTGTAATTGAATCATCATCCTTCCCTTTTCGTCTCGCCTTTTTATCCTTCATACTGTCCTCTGAAGAACAAATTAAAACAAATTAAGCTTTTATGTAGTCTTGCTTCTTCTAGCTTTTATACAAAGAGCCCTTTGGTAGGGCCATACTGGGTAGCTTCTAATGATTCTTTGAATTGTTTTTGGTAATTATGGCCCCATTTAGCTTAATGTGTTATCCATAGGTGTGAGGAGTTTGAGGGCAAAGAATAGTGATAGTTCAACATCTTACCTCTTATTACCGGGACTTGAAGGAGATTGCGCAACACACATCGATTCTTAATGTAATTTGTCACCCGTGGACCTTCAAAAGGTTCATTCTCTATAAATCTTTGCAATATCACTTGAAACTGTTGAAATTCACCAGCAACTTCATTGTACTGTCGCATCCCATAAGGGTCAGAATCCCATAGCTCTAGTGCCTTTTCGTACTGCCAATGAAGGATTTCCCATGAAAGGCAGAGTTGCCCAACATACACAACTTCCAAATCATTATGATATTCCCTAACAAAGTTCTTCACCGGGTCAGAACTGGACTTTTTGCGCTTGCTTGACAGGAATTTCTGTGGAAGAAGGTATGCCGATGCTGGAGCTGAGGCTTCATGCCCTTCAATCGGTTGAAGGGGGTCCTTTGATTGAAGAAAGTCTATCAATTGTCATGAAACACGAGGAATAAGCTACATCATTTGGAAACCTAATGTAATCAAATAAATAATACAAAGTTGAAGCTGTGATTGACCACCTATGCATATATAATTATAGATTAAAGGTCACTTTAATATAAAATCATGCACGTTGCGTCTTCAACTTGTCTTTCTTACTTCTCCATTAAAAGAAGATTGCTTTAAAAAGAAATCATTCTTCAAAAAACACATTAGGTGGAGCATTGAGGTCTGCGCAAGATTATTTAGATGCAGGTGAGAATTCAGATTTAGGCAAGCCATTCCATCATAAGATATCATGCTTAGTGATATGCACCTTCAGCTAGCTATAAAATTTGGTTGATGACATTAAAGATTATCGATATGCACCTTCAACTAGCTATAAAATTTGGATTCACGCACAGAGGAAAATGGGACGGTTCCAAAGTCATAAAAATATGATCTTTTAGCTTTCATGGACAAAAGAATATGAATAGCTTCAAGGGGGTAAAGCAACAAAAGCGTTCTTGATGGTGCAAAAGAATGGAGATGATTTTTCTATTGCTAACCATGTCAACATGATGTAGTATATTGCGTAGGCAGTAGAGAAGTTGATTAAAATAAGATAAGATTTGGTTCAACCTCCTAGTTTTGTGTAATTACCACTTTAAATTCTTGTGATGAGCAGGTGCACGCTCCTGTCTAACCAAAATAACTAGATTCAGTGGGTCCTTGTCCCTAGATTTCAAAAGGACTGCAAAGGCTGGTTGTGCTATCGATAAAAAATAATTTGATTAGGTTAATATCGATAGGATTTATCAATAACAAAAGGAGTTTGAATAAATTTTTAATTGCAAAAGAGAAATAGAAAATGAAAAATACATCTGCAGAAAGAAAAAAATTGAAGAACAAAAGGGTTTAGTAACAAGGGACTTACTCATTGCATGCATCTTCTGGTAACTCAAGATATCGAGTTTTCGTATCTTTTCTCTGTAACTCTTGTAGAACTTGTGAATCTCACTCATTCTATCTTCATGCTGGAACTTCACATCCATTTTCCATGGCTTCAAATCTTCCATTATTTTTGGTGATTCGTCTTCTTCTAAGATGGTTGGCAGACCTGTTGGTCTGACCTTTTTCAACTCCATCTTGAGCTGTTCTATCAAATCTTGATGCTCCAATAAGGTTTCCATGCCATATGAATCCTCGGAATCTGCAGCCGAGGAATCCTGTGAGCTGGACTCTGGCCCTTCTAGAATATCCTTGGCTTCATTGTCTTTGGAGCCACGTTCTTTTTTAATGGACTTCTGGTTATTGTCTTCAAAATCTTTCTCAGACAGCATTTCTGTGTCTTCTACTAATACTGGTTTTTGAACAGCCTCTTCTATTTCTATAAGCTCTTCCATTATGTCACTATCTTCGTCATCAAAATCATCAGCCTCGTAACCAGAATTCAAATTTTGCAGATTTAAATACTCTGATTCAAAATCTTCATCAGTTGATTCCACCGTCTGCCCATCAATATCCTTCAAAATATCAAGTTCAAATACATCTTCAAAGTTTTTATCCGAC
Source organism: Salix exigua (assembly GCA_032356905.1). Taxonomy (NCBI): domain Eukaryota; kingdom Viridiplantae; phylum Streptophyta; class Magnoliopsida; order Malpighiales; family Salicaceae; genus Salix; species Salix exigua. The sequence goes on from CM063604.1 coordinate 11,843,237, forward strand.
AAGAACCCATCACTGATTGAAGCTATATATCGACTCACGAACTCATGTTTTGAAACAACTGCATCAGAATCAGAATCAGAAACAACGAAGTCCTTGTCTGACAGAAATTGAGCATCATCATCTCTTGAAACGTCTTCATCACTCGACACATTGTTCTCCACATCAACTGCTTTCCCCTTCCTTGAACTAGACTCTTCAATGCAATTTTCTGCCTCAAGCTTCTCTGCCTCCTCTTCTATCAATGTTTCCACCTCGAACTCCATTTTCGCGTCTTTCTTTCGCACACTATGTGCAGAAATCTTTTCTATTTCCTCACGAACAAATTCTGCCTCTGATTCTTTTCTTGCAAAGTCCTTATCAGATAAAACCCCACTCTCCATCTTCTCCTTATTGCCAATAGAATAACCATCAGAACCAGCATATAACTCTTTCACGGTAAGACTGACAACCTCTGGCTCCTCCAAGTAATGACTGAAATTCTTCCCTGACAAGAATTCATACTTGTTGGTGCTCGCAGGAGTCACAGATCTCAAGACAACAGGCTCATCTTCATCTCTATAACTTTGAAACTGAAATTTGAAGAAGAAATTTGGTGTTTCCGTTTTTTCTAATTCATCAACTTCTTTCGTCTCCTTAGATTTGTATATTTCAACTTCTGGTTCCTTAGCTTCACTCGGTGTTTCTTTTTCTTCCAACTCATCAATTTCTTTTATTTCCTTAAACCCAGAAACTTCAACTTTTGGTTCCTTAGCCTCACCTTCTGGCTCCAAATAATTCCTCTTGAATCTAAAAAGAAAAGGGAAAATTAATTAATAAATGCAAAATTAAAAAAGGTGTGTGATCAAAGAAAGAAAATTGAGTACCTGGACATGGTTCTATTGAGGAAACCAAAGAGAGCAAGGAACAGAGTGGAGACAGCGAGCCAGAAAGAGGAGGCAAAGGGAAGCAGTTTTTGATAAAGAAACCCATTAACAGATCCCATTTTCAACAATCTAAATTGGGTTTGGAGCAAATAATTATTCTGGTTACTTATCAATAACTCTATCAATCTGGTTCTTTTCATTCGGAAGGAAAAAACAGGGACGAAACAGAGGACTCTTTCAAACACTGATTTCTAGTTTGAGCTGTTGAAAAAAATGAATGGCTCTTCACATACAGCAAAAATATTTGCATGTAATAACTAAAATCGTAAAATTGAGGGAAGTTGATGTCTGACCTAATAAAAGGGGTTATTCAGTCGAGAGAGTTAAGGGAAGAAAAGCACATGTCAGCAAACTAGGGTTTCCGAGCTAATCTATGGCTGCTTAGAGCCTTGGGATTCTCCAGACCGTTATGTGATTTGGAATTTCGGAGAAGATCTCTGGTTGAAGGGTCTTTGTTTTGTACTTCACTGTTTCCTGAGCGTATAGGTCTGTGAAGTGAGAGGGCGGTGGAGAAAGAAAATGGGTTCAAACGAAAACACGCTTTGTCAGAGAGAGGTCAATGTGAAACAAAAATATATACCAAACTCAAATGGTCAGTTAGTTCGGTCAGAAATATCCAGCCATGGTTGGAACTAGTTGCAAATTTGGATGGTGAAAACAGAAATAAGTAGATGACTAGGATAGCAATGGATGCTTGCACGTTGGGTTTATCCGTGTCTATATTTTATACATTATTATTTATTGAGTAAACAATTGAAATGTCTATACCTTATTTATTTATTATGAATAAAATGATGTATATATATATATATTATAAATATATAAAATATTGAAACGTAAGAAAATTACAAATATGGTTTAAAATTAGGATTTGTTAATTGGAAATGCTAAAAGTCGTGTATATACTTCTTTGTTTTTCCATGCTGACTAGTACTCTTACAAACAATTTTTTTTTCCACGTCTTAAAACAATTTCTTTAAGGCCCTTAACATAGAAAATAAAAATAATCAAAGACTTTTCAATATTATATTTCTTTCCCAAATATTGTTTCAAATAAAAAAAATAAAAAGTGATGTATCATGGTAAGAACTTTTTTTTTTATTAGACGTGGAGTACAACAGTGGAAAAGGAACCAGTTGAACCTTCACGCGTGGATTGATTGAATTTGATTTTAAAAATATATTTTATTTTTTGATATATAAAAATTATTTTAAAATATTAAATAATTTAAATTTAATATAAAAATAAAAAAATAACTTTATTGTGACAATTGTTTGAGGTTTACCCTAATGCATTCCACGTCCGTTTGCAACACAGAGCAAAGACAAAAACCTAATGCAAAGATCATAGTGGCCATTCTAAGACCTTCGAGATTCAAATTGCCATCCACAAAATACTATAATAAAAAAAGTGACTGTATTCTTGTACGTACAAACCAAGTTAATAACCATTTTGGAAGGCAAATCTCTAAAATGATATTTTTAATAGTGTATTTATGGTTTTTTTGTTGATGTGTGCTTCAGTAGTAAAAGTAATTTTGAAAAGTCATTTATTTTTATATTATTTTAAATATAGCGTAATTATTTTGTATGTGGTTTAATTATACAATTAATAAGAGTAAGTTATATAATTAAATAATTTCTTTTAAAAAACCCCTCCAACAATATAATTATTAAATTTATATATATTTTTTTACTCTCTTGTTAAAGTATTTTTAAGTAAAAATAAAAACAAATATTTTTGATATAATTATATTATTTTCTAATATATATATATAAAGAAGGTGGCCCCAAGGTGGGGCCACGATTTTACCTTCCTCTCCTGAGCTGCTACAAATAGCAGCTCATGGAGAGAAAGATATTTTTACCTATCCATATACCTATCCCGTTGGAGCATGAACAAGAACACAAAAATACTAAAAAAATTAATATTTTAATTTTGTCTCTCCATATGCGTTCTCCGCTGGAGATGCTCTAACACCAGCAACCACGATTGGAATGAGGTTCAATTGCGTGCTGGGCAACATTATTTTAACCGGCATAAAATAAAATAGATAAATTTTGAATCTTTTTGGTCTCGCATGAACTAGGGGTGAGCATTTTCAGTTCAGTTAGGTTTTTATCAAAAAAATAACAAAATTGATTTTTTTTTTAAAAATACAAACCAAAACTGAACCAAACCTATTAAAAACTGACCACGTTTGATTCGGTTTTTATGATGGAAAAATTGAAAAAAACCGAATTTGGGTTTTGGGTCATCTGATGGGCTTCATAATGAATTTTCTGATGGGTTTACAATTAATATAAAGAAAAACTGATTTTCTTATATGAACCCAAAATATTTTTAATTTTTTGGCAACTACTAAAAAATATTAATGTATTAATTTGTTAATATAATGTTTATGAAGTTTTTTTTAACCTTTCTAATACTTTTGTTTTGTTTAATTTAGCATGAGATGAAATAATTAAAACTACGCAAGTGAATAACTTTAAATTACAAGAAATGCCTTCAAAGGGCTTCAAAATAAAGAAATAGCAACATTAAGATAAAAAAAAACTTCAAGGAATATATCTGATTTGGAACTAATTATCATCCGTTGATAGATTTAGTTGTCAACCGAATTCTACAAAAAAATAGAAATGTTAGATTGAAAATAAGTTTATTAAATAAATAATAAAATAAAAAGACAAGTGTTTAAGAAAAGTAACATGATTCAAGATTTTTATATTTTTCATCATCAGGATTGATCCATGTTGCAACCGATTTTAACAACAAACAGGTGCTTGAACA
>CM063604.1:11847449-11868953 GCA_032356905.1 Salix exigua
AAACAAAAAACACTTTTATAGTATATCAGCATTGTTTCATTGAATAAAACAAGGGCAATTATTCTGCATTTACATGAGTCTAAAGGTTCTGATCCTAACAATTGGTATCAGAGCTCTTATCATCAAAATACGAATCTGCAGTACTATTGTGCAAGAGAGTGCATAAAGAGAGAGTGAGATTAAACAAAAAAAAGGGAGAAGAGAAAAAGTGAGAGTGCAGTACAGGGAGATCAGTAGCGTGAGATTACAAGATCATACCAAAAGAGTGTAGAGAGCAACCTAGAAGTGAGGCTACAGACAACCCGGAAACTCAATTACAGGCAAAATTATGACATCCGAACGAAATTTCATTCAACCAACCATTCCTAGGTTTGATGGTCATTATGATCATTGGGCCATGCTAATGGAAAATCTACTGCGATCCAAGGATAACTGGAGTTTAATCGAGATAGAAATCTACTGCCAGAGACGTTGTAGAAGAGATGAGGCTGAAGGATTTGAAAGTAAAAAATTATCTCTTTCAAGCCTGTTGCTACCCAAATTTTGACCAACTTATTTTTTTTATGTTTCAAAAAAAAGAAAAAATAGAAAAAAGACAAAAATCCAAAAAAATCTTGTTATAATGGCAAAATTGAACAAAGCGAGAATTTAACAGTCAATGCAGGGTGAAATTCGCATAAATTTAAAATGAAGGACCGAATTGAAACAAGCATGCAAGTTGAAGGTTGATTTTGAATTTTGTCCATAGAAGACTCTATAAATAGAGTGCATGGCCACAAGAATAAGGGACCAAAAAAAATACACTCTCACTCTCACTCTCACTCTCACTCTCACTCTCACTCTCACTCTCACTCATACCCGAAAAACCCTAGAAACTAAAACAAAAACCTAGCAACTCTTTCTCTTCAAAGGGGTCTCCGAACAGCATCGTCCCTCCCTCACCTCTACAACTCTTGACCCCAGCCAAACCACAACAACCTCTATGACATTTCCCCCCAAATTTCCTCACTTCCCTTTCTTCCCATTCCAGCGTGCTTTCTCCGATCAGCTCAGCCGTAGCAGTCCCACGAGCTCCTCTCCTGTCCCCTTCACTGTCTTTCTCCGGCCAGCTGCACCCAACGTCCACCACAACACAGAAGCTCCAACCGTGAGCCACCTGCCAGCCATCTGAAGAACAGATCCGAGAAGACAGAAACCGACGAACAGACCCGAGATTATAAAGAAGAGATGGGTTTTGATTTTGTGCTTTTTGTGTCTCTTCTGTTTGCAGGTCATCGGCGAGCACCCTTGCCATCTAGAGCATAAGCAGAAGAAGAAGAAGGAAGAGAATAGATCGGAGAAGAATGGATCTCCGATCTGGAGAAGAACCCAGCTGGCCTTGATTGTGTTTGTTTGTGTGTTTTCTGTGCTTTGCAGGTCGCGTCGGAGTCGCCACCGGTGAGAGGAGGAAGGGAAGTTACCACTCCGGCCACCCCCTGTTTTTTTTACTGTTCGGTGGTGGCGCTTGGAACCAGTGGTGGCGGCGCGTGGGCCGACGCGCCACCAGTCTTCCTGCTGATGCCACTGTTCTAGCATTGTCCAAAACTGCCCTTGAGATCTTTGATGTATTTTTCTTTTTGTTTATGTGTTTTATTTGAATTTATTATATTTTAATTGTAAATGTAATGGAAAAGATAAAAAAGACAATGTGTGTATGAGTTGTATTTTATTTTTAATTTGATAAAAAGTGAATGAAAAAGAGATTTGTGTGTGTTTGTGTTGTGTTTTATTTATTCAATATTATGTTATTTTGTTCAGAAAAAAGGAATATAAAATGAAATTAAAAAATGTGTTTTCTTTGTAAAAATCCAAGGGGTATCGGTTAAATATTTTAAAAAATGTCAAAATCTTATTTTTTTAGAAATTTCTTATTCACCGTCGGTATTTGGATAAATAAATCTTAAGGGATCAAAAAATCCAAAATATTTGGAGTAACAGTATGCTATATTATGCACTGTTCGATGTTTGGATAAATAAATCTTATCCAAAATATTCGGCAGGGATAATATGCTATTATTCAGTTTTTGGTGTTTGGATAAATAAATCTTAAAGGTTTATACCCAAAATATTCGGGGAAATAGTATGCTGTTATTCACTGTTCGGTGTTTGGATAAATAAATCTTATCCAAAATATTGGGCAGGAATAATATGCTATTATTTACTTTTCGGTGTTTGGATAAATAAATTCTAAGGGGTTTATCCAAAATATTCGGCGGGAATGATAATCATCAATAAAATTCACAAGATTTTTTTTTAAGCGGTGATCGATTTTTTTTTTCATCTTAACATTTTTGTAAATAAATATGACTTATTGAAGCATTTTAAATCACATCGAAATAGACAATGCAGCTTACCTCAGGAAAGGCGTATTAGGGGTGCTAATACCTTCCCTTTACACAACCAGGCCCTTACCCTTGAATCTTTGAGCAAACCAGTACAAATCGGGTGTTCCTAGCGACCCTCAACGGCCAGTGGCGACTCCCTCATCAACTCCACTATGAGAGCCAGGATCCCTCCCGGGACGCTGCGCGGGGATGTGAGGATATTAAACCAACAACTATATCAAATTGGTCCATAAAAAATATAATTATATTTTATGACTTATTTTATGCGCGGATTTATCTTATAATAAATTACTTTAGCTTTGGATCCGTGTTTTTTTCATTTCTGGGCACAAAAAGGGTACAATCGATTTTTCAAAAATATTCAAAATTTTAACTTGATTTTCTTATCGACACCATCCTCCATTTATTTATTTATTTATTATCATTTATTTTTTATTTTCTAATAGCTTTGGGGCATGACCCAAAATTGGGTTACAACAGTTCCCCCTTTCTTTACAATGCTTATGACTAAAGTCTCTGTAAAAGACTTTAGCTTAGTAAGTATTGTAAAGAAAAAAATGGAGTTTGTCTTATTGCGACGCTTGGCTTACCAGGACCTTATTATGATGGGTGACCTGCCCGAGTTAACAGTGTTAGGAGGGTCTCATTTTTCTAGGTGACCTACCCGGGTTAGAAGTTAGAAGGGTCTCATTTTTTGGGTGACCTACCCGTGTTAGAAGCTAGAAGGGTCTCATTTTTCTGGGTGACCTGCCCGGGTTAGAAGCTAGAAGGGTCTCATTTTTCTGGGTGACCTGCCCGGGTTAGAAGCTAGAAGTGTCTCATTTTTCTGGGTGACCTGCCCAGGTTAGAAATTAGAAGGGTCTCATTTTTCTGGGTGACCTACCCGGGTTAGAAGATGGAAAGGTCTCATTTTTCCCGTGTTAGAAGTTAGAAGGGTCTCATTTTTCTGGGTGACCTATTCTTGTTATCATGGTCTCATTTTATGGGTGACCGACCCAACTATCATGATCTCATTTTTATGGGTGACCGACCCGGCTATCATGGTCTCATTTTTCTTGGTGACCTACCCGTGTTAGAAGTTAGAAGGGTCTCATTTTTCTAGGTGACCTGCCCGTGTTAGAAGTTAGAAGGGTCTCATTTTTCTGGGTGACCTGCCCGGGTTAGAAGTTAGAAGGGTCTCATTTTTCTGGGTGACCTACCCAAGTTAGAAGATGGAAGGGTCTAATTTTTACGGGTGACCTACCCGTGTTAGAAGTTAGAAGGATCTCATTTTTCTGGGTGACCTACCCGTGGTATCATGGTCTCATTTTATGGGTGACCGACCCAGCTATCATGGTCTTAATTTTATGGGTGACCGACCCGGCTATCATAGTCTCATTTTTATGGGTGACCGACCCGGCTATCATGGTCTCATTTTTATGGGTGACCGACCCGGCTATCATGGTCTTATTTTTATGGGTGGCCGACCCGGTTCGAGTAACGAAACAACACCGATTCTCAATTCATCTTCCGTGGTTTTGTCGACCTGAGATTTTGTTTCTCCGTATCTTTCACGACTCAAAATTACCAGCTTTCACCACACCTTTCCTGTCAGGTTAGTGTTATGACAATAATATGCATGTTTCATTACCTCTTTTAGAAACATAGGTCCCCCTCCCTCTTCGTGGTAGCCTTCCTTCATGGGTTGTGTTCCCCACGCCATATCTTTACGCTTCGCGATGAGACTTTTTGTTCCATACAGGACCCTTTCTAGCTCCATTGTAGTTTCTTCAAAGACTCAAAACGATACATTCTTGAAAGAATTTTAAAACATGATTTTGTTTGCAAATTGACACTTAAAAGCAAATCGCTATTTTATGATTTTGCCTCCAGTGTGGTGCAAAAAAAAATAAATGATAGAACGTAAATAAATATTATAAGATCATGTGCTTTGGAAAAGATTTCTCGCAATGAGAATTCATGGCCGAATTTTATCTATTGAGGAAGGTTACAACATATCAGGCATAATATTTCTTTACAGAGTCAGAATTCACAGGCCTAGCTAGATCTTCTCCATCCATTCTAGATAATAGCAAAGCTCCTCCTGAAAATGACTTCTTCACCACATAAGGGCCTTAATAGTTCGGGGCCCATTTACTCTGATCTTGCCCTGGTACAAACAATATCTTCTTCAATACCAAATCGCCTTCTTAGAATTTTCGAGGTCGAACTTTCTTATCATATGCTTTGCCCATCCTTCTTTGGTATAATTGATGATGACAGATTGCGGCTAACCTCTTTTCAGTGATCAAATTCAATTGCTCATATCTGACCTTTGCCCATTCTACTTCATCTAGTTCGGAGTCTATCAATACTCTTAGTGATGGGATTTCTACCTCTAAAGGCATTACCGCCTCCATCCCATATACTAACATGTACGGAGTGGCTCCTGTTGAGGTCCGAACCGTGGTATGGTATGCATGAAGAGCAAATGGCAACATTTCGTGCCAATCCTTATAGGTGACTACCATTTTCTGAACAATCTTCTTGACATTCTTTTTAGCAGCTTCTACGGCAACATTCATCTTGGGCCTATAAGGAGAGGAATTTAAATGCTTGATCTTCCATTTAGCATAGAGTTTTGTTATCATCTTCCCATTGAAGTTTTGTACATTATCAGTTATAATCTTTTCTGGTGGCCCGTACCGACATATCAAATCTCTCTCAATGAACTTCTTTACCGCCTTTTGTGTTACATGAGCAAATGACTCGACCTCTACCCATTTTGTAAAGTAGTCGATTACCACGAGAATGAACCTGTGACCATTGCTGGCTTTTGGGTTGATAGGTCCAATCACGTCGATCCCCCACATCGCAAAAGGCCATGGAGATAACAAATTAAATAGAGGGATCGGAGGGGCACTCATTTTGTCCCCGTAGATCTGACACTTATGACATTTGCGGACATAGTCAATGCAATCTTTCTCTAATGTCATCCAAAAGTAACCAACTCTTTGTATTTTCCTAGCCATCATATGTCCACTAGCATGGGTCGAGCAGATCCCTTCATGAACTTCTCGCAATGCGTTTCTAGCTTCAACTTCATCTAGGCATCTCAGCAAAGTCCCGTCAGATGACCTCTTATATAAAGCTTATCCATCAAGGTAAAAATCCATTGCCAGCCTTCTCAAAGTCTTCTTTTCGATGTTGGATGCCCCCATGGGATAACTCTGATTTTGGATGAAGTTCTTGATATTGTAGTACCAAGGGTTTCCATCTATTTCTTCTTCAACTAAGCAACAATGAGACGGGTTATTTCTGATGTCGATGTGTATCGGCTGTAAGTTTCGCCCGAAGTCTATTCTAGCCAAGGCATCTGCAAACTGATTTCCTTCCCTTCCTAGATGTGCGAACTCTTTAGCCAGTTTAGATAGGTACTCTTGGTAGGGTATTAGTTATTCTTCTTTGGTTTGCCATTCCCCTTTTACCTGACAAATAATTAGCATCGAATCTCCATATACATCAATCTTCTTTACCTTCAACTCCAACGCAGTCTCTATACCAAGAATACAGGCCTCATACTCAGCTGTGTTATTAGTGCACCCGAATTGCAATTTAGTTGAAACTGGGTATTGTTTCTTGTCAGGAGATATTATTACTGCCCCGGCTCCGTTATCACATACATTCACAGCACCATCAAAGTACATAGTCCACCATCCGGGTTTTACTTCCTCCACTGAAAACACATCCTCATCAGGAAGATCAAAGTTTGATGGCTCATAGTCCTCCATAGCATGGTCTGCCAGGTGATCAGCAATAACACTCCCTTTTATCGCTTTCCTTGTCATGTACACTATATCATACTTGGATAGCAGAACTTGCCACCTAGCAATTCGACTGGATAAGTAGGGCTTTTCACAAATGTACTTCAACGGGTCTAATTTAGAAATTAGCCATGTGGTATGATACAACATATACTGTCGCAACCTTTTTGCAGCCCATGCTAGTGTGCAACACAACTTCTCAATCATAGTGTACCTAGACTCACACTCTACGAACTTCTTGCTTAAATAATAAATGGCCTTTTCCTTCCTCCCAGACTCATCTTGTTGCCCAAGCACACATCCCATTGCTGTTTCAGTCACTGTTAAGTATAAAATCAATGGCCTTCTTGGTACAGGGGGGACCAGTAGAGGTGGTTTCAGCAAGTACTGCTTGATTTTCTCAAAAGCTTATTCACATTATGTGTTCCAAATGCCAGGATTCTTCTTTCTTAACAAACGAAAAATTGGGTCACAGGTTGTGGTTAATTGGGATATGAATCGAGCAATGTAATTTAACCTTCCTAAAAATCCTCTTACTTCCTTCTCAGTCTTCGGAGCTGGCATATCCTGAATAACCTTTACTTTTTCAGGATCTACTTCTATTCCTTTGTCACTCACCACAAATCCTAACAACTTCCCAGACTTCACCCCAAATGAACACTTTGCAGGGTTAAGCCTCAATTTATATTTCCTTAACCTTTCAAATAATTTCTTCAATATTTGGACATGATTATCTCCTTTTCCTGATTTAGCGATCATGTCATCCACGTATACTTCAATCTCCTTGTGCATCATGTCGTGAAATAAAGTCACCATAGCTCTTTGATAAGTGGCACCAGCATTCTTTAACCCAAATGGCATGACTTTATAGTAGAAAGTCTCCCATGGTGTAATAAATGTCGTCTTCTCCTTATCTTCCTACGCCATTTTTATTTGATTATAACCTGAGAAACCATCCATAAAGGAATACACGGAGCTATGAGCTGCATTATCAACTAACATATCTATATGTGGTAGAGGAAAATTATCTTTAGGGCTAGCACGATTTAAATCCCTAAAGTCCACATAGACTCGAATCTTGCCTTCCTTTTTGGGTACCACTACTATGTTGGACACCCATTGTGGATATTTGATCACCTCTAAGAAACCAGTGTTCCATTGTTTCTCAATCTTCGCCTTTACTTTGATCAAAACTTCTGGGTGCGTTCTTCTTAGCTTTTGCTTAATCGGTTTTCACCCCTCCTCCAATGGTAACCTATGGACTACGATATTTGTATCTAGACCGGGCATATCCTCATAAGACCTAGCAAAAACATCCGCATAATCTCGAAGTAGTGCAATCAAGTCTTCACTTTCCTTTTGCGTGATCAAAGTTCCTACCTTGAGTTCTCTTTGGCTTTCTTCAGTGCCCACATTTATGGTTGCAAGTTCCTCTTTAGCGGGTTTCCAAACTTGTTCGTGTTGCTCTAATAATTTTGCGAATTCCTTAATGCTATTTCCATCCCCTTCTTCCTCTTCTACAGCTATTATGTGTTATTTATAATTCGGCCATTCATTCTCAGTGTAAAGTGCAAGTGGTGTTGTGGAAGTTCCACTTTCAGGGTTCCTGAAAGCGGAAAATGAGTGTAAACACACCAAATAAAAATAAGAAGAGAGATGAACAAAAATGCATGATCTTCTAAAAATTTGGTTCACAACAAACAAAGATAAAATTTGATTGGCCTGTTAGGCCTTAAAACAAAACAAACAAAAAACAAATGTAGAAAACATTGTTCATTACATTCTGAAAACCAATGGAGCTTCTTGGGTTTCCCAATTCTGGAACTTCTCTCCCTTGGCTAACTTCCGAATGCATGCATGGGCAGTGACTTCCTCTACGGCATAGATGGTCAACTATGGTAGCTCTTCATCCCTTTTCCCTGATTGAGTCTTCTTGACGATACCCTGGACTTCCTCTTTTTCCACAATATTTATGCTCATAGATGACATTTTCTGAAGAAAGTTCTCGTGTCCTGGATCAGGTTGTACGACATATGCTGTCTTTGGGAATGAGACTTTGATCGGAGGAATGACTAAATTCTCTTCTTCAGGCTTCCTTCCTTCGATCCTTGCCATTCTTTTCTTGCTATGGCAGCCGACTGGTAATCCTCCTTTTTAGGTTTATATCCCAGCCCAAACCTTTGTTTTACAACCTTCAGTTTCGTTACCCCAATCCATTCGAATTTCTTTTTTGTTGCTCCAAATCGGGCAAGAACCTTGTGTTTTAAGAGGCTTTTAGTGGGCATTTTAGTGGCCCTCGAGATCCTGGGTTTCCTTCTTACGGTATTCTCTGGCACCCACTCGGTATTCACAACCTCAAATACATGCAGGTTTCCATCCGTACAATCTTCAGCTTCAATAAATGGGACCGCCACATTTTTCATCACGGATATAGCTTCTTCGGCCTTAACGGTAACGAGGACACCATTGGCGATGTACTTCAAATGTTGATGCAGTGAAGAAGTAACAGCTCCGGCAGCGTGTATCCATTGTCTTCCTAACAACATGCTATAGGAAGGGTGGATGTCCATCACTTGAAGGGTGACCAAGAAAGCTTGGGGACCTATGGCTAGTTCAACTTCAATTGCCCCCAACACCTGCCTCGGCGCACTATCATATGCCCTAGCCATAATCCCACTTGGCTGCATGTGAGAAGGATCTACTGACATCTCTTCCAGCATGTGTCTTGGTAACACATTTAGGGCTGAGCCATTATCAATAAGAACTTTGCCAATTAGACAATACTTACAGGGTTTTGTTGTGTCCTGTTCCTTCAGCGTCGAGTTCATCCTCAGTGAAATATAAGTAGTTAGAAGCATGAATTCTCCCAACCAGATGCTCCATAGTTTTCTGTTTGATATCTTGGGGCACATAAGCCTCATTTAATACCTTCTGCAAGGCATTACGATGTGGTTCAGAACTAAGTATTAAAGACATAATAGAAATCTTGGCAGGGATCTTTTTTAATTGGTCCACCATATAGTATTCGCTATGCTTCATCAACTTCAAGAACTCGTTCGCCTCTTCCTCTGTCACCGGTTTGCTTAACTCTTTTCCAAAGCTCATTACTTTTTTACCCTTATTCTTCATTTGATTTCCCAACTCCTCGGGCGTGAAACAACGATCGCTTGGAGTCAAGCCACCGATCTCAGCCTGGAAGGAAGGAGCTTCACTATTTGAAGTGACAACATAATTTCCGGGTGTTGCTTTATAGTCTACCTTCTTTGCATATGAGGGTTTATACAAAACCAACCTCGTTAGCCCACTAGTTGTGGATTGGACTCTACATTTCTCCATTCTTGCTACCTCCCCACTACTTTCCTTACTCTCTATCCTCAGCTCCCCCAAAGTCAACATCCTTGTGACTTTTTGATGGAATTCGGTACACTCATCAATGTGATGCCCTTTTTCATTATGGAATGGGCAAAAGTCATTTCCACCCATGTCATGCTTGGTTGATCCCATCAAATGTCCAGATTGCACTAACATGTCGTATAATCTAGTCATAGTCACCTTGAGAGCCCTTACTTTGTTATCAGTTTCTATTGCATTCATCCCACTACTTCCCGCAGCATGTTTGGGCAAAGGATTTAGATTCACATTGGGTGGATCCTCAATGGTGATCCATCCTATCTTGATTAATTGTAATACTTTTCTTTTAAACGCTGCACAAGTCTCGACGCTATGACCTGCATTACCAGCATGGTATTCGCAAGTCAGGTTAGGATTGTGCCAGGCAGGGAAAGGTGGCTTCAAAGGGGGTAGTGGTAGGGGAGCAATATGTCCGATGTTTAACAACTATGCATATAACTCTTTTAAAATCATGGGCAAAGGTGGTAGTTGTTCTTCCGGTTGTTGGTACTCTCTCCTTTGGAAGTTACCTTGATTATGCATGGGGAATTTTGGATAAAAAGGTGGGTTTGGAGTGGTGGGTTTGGAAAAGTTGATGTTGGTGGTTTGGGGGTAGGTGTTTGGTAGCTTTTGTAATTTTTCTCTTTTTCCTTGTACCTTTCTTCCACATTATTCACCTTAACTTCTTTTCTCTTCCCGATGAAACCTCTATTCTCTACGGGTTCCATAATTCTTCCGCTTCGGATTCCTTGCTCAATCCTCTCAGCAATCCGTACCGCATCAAAAAAGTGTTGGGCTGAGCTTCCCATCAGATGTTCATAATAGGGGGCTCTAAAGGTATTGGCAAATAGATTCACCATTTCCGTTTCTATCAATGGTGGTTGTACATTAACAGCCTGGTCTTGCCACCTTTGTGCATAAGCCCTTACGGACTCTTGGGCCCCTTTTTCCATGGTAATCAGACTAGTTCTATCAGGAGCAATCTCCAAATTAAACTTGTATTGTTTTAAGAAAGCGTTCGCCAAGTCTGCCCACTTTCTAATCCTGATGTTATCTAACCTCATGTACCAGCTAAGGGCCGACCCTGTCAAGCTGTCCTGAAAAAAGTAGATTAACAATTTATCATCGTGTATTACCTCCGCCATCTTATTATAGTAAGAACGAAGATGGGTTTTGGGGCATTCTGTCCCACTATACTTAATAAACTCTGGAACCCTGAACTTTCATGGTATCATAATATTCGGCACCAAGCATGCTTCAGCTGCCCTGATTGGGTCGGATAGATTGTTCCCTTCAATTACTCTTAACCTTTCCTCTAATGCGGACCACTTGTCATATCCTGCATGGCTGAACAATCTAGAATCTTGTGGTTCCTCATCCGTTAAATCCAATGTAATAGGGATTGGAATGGGCCAAGTGGGTTCGGGTTGTTTCTTTAATGATCTTAACCCTAAAATATGAGGTGCCTCGGGGCATTGAACTGTCGGTGGTGCTTCCTCTGTCTGAGCTGACATTCCCTCTCCATCTCTTATTTTCAATACCCTTTCAAGCTTGCTGGTTAAATGCGCCACATCGTTTCGAACAGCCTCGAGGTCCTTTTGGTATGGAGATTCTGGCTCGACCCTTTCTTCATTTTCCATTCTTCTTCTTAAACGAGTGTTGTGGACCTTCGCAGGGGGACCTATGTTTCGTGGTTGAGCTGTTTACATGAATGCATAAAAGAATGTAAAATGTATGTGATATGATGAATATGCTTGTATTAATGTATATGTAATGCAATGGGTTTCTCTTATGAATAATTAATGGCCAAAAACTTCATAGAATAGGGGTTTCTTGTCACATTGCCATTAGGAATACTGCATTTCGGGTCATTTGCTTAAGTCATATTTACCAAAAGATGGAATGCATAAGAGATGAGTAGCACCCTTTTTATTGATATTGGATAAGCTTGCTACATTTTGAAAAACACAAACAGGAAAAGCAAATTAAAATCCTTCTTCCGTCGCATCTTTCATCAAAGGTAGGAAAGCAAATCCACGGTTCTCAATTGACTCCAAGAAAGCATCGGTTTCAGCTAGACTTCGTCGATAACGGAAAAAAGACAAAAATCCAAAAAAATCTTGTTACAGGGGCAAAATTGAACAAAGCGAGAATTTAACAGTCAATGCAGGGTGAAATTCACATAAATTGGAAATGAAGGACCGAATTGAAACAAGCATGCAAGTTGAAGGCTGATTTTGAATTTTGTCCATAGAAGACTCTATAAATAGAGTGCATGGCCACAAGAATAAGGGACCAAAAAAATACACTCTCACTCTCACTCTCACTCTCACTCATACCCAAAAAACCCTAGAAACTAAAAAAAAACATAGCTACTCTTTTTCTTCAAAAGGGGCTGCAGCCGCCGGCCCCTTTGGGGGGCTGCTGCAGCCCCGCCTCTCCATCTTGAACCCCAGTCTCCCTCCCCTTTTCCATTCCTCTCCCCCTTCTCTCTCTTCTCAATCTTCCTCAAACAAGTGGCCCGAGCCAGCCTTCATTTTCCTTTCATGTTTTTTTGTTTCCCTCTCACAGCCTCACAAACGGTCGACCAACCCCAAAACACAGCCCCACTCTCATCCCTTTCCCTTGCCTCTAATGGTTACAGCCACCGTTCCCTCTCCTACACAACCGTTCCTTTCTTCACAACACAACCACCATCCTCCACTAAAATCACACTCACAGCAGCCCCTTACGAGGAAGCCCCATTCCAGCTCTACTCTCCTTCTCCGAACAGCATCGTCCCTCTCTCACCTCTGCAAGTCTTGACCCCAGCCAAACCACAACAACCCCCATGACATATTCCCCCAAATTTCCTTCACTTTCCTTTCTTCCCATTCCAACGTGCTTTCTCCGATCAGCTCAACCGCAGCAGTCCCACGAGCTCCTCTCCTATCCCCTTCACCGTCTTTCTCCGGCCAGCTGCACCCAATGGCCACCACAAGACAAAATCCCCAACCATGAGCCACCTACAAGCCATCTGAAGAACAGATCCGAGAAGACAGAAACCGATGAACAGACCCGAGATTTTAAAGAAGAGATGGGTTTTGATTTTATGCGTTTTGTGTCTCTTCTGTTTGCAGGTCATCGGCGAGCACCCTTGCCAGCTAGAGCATAAGCAGAAGAAGAAGAAGAAGAAGAAGGAAGAGAACAGATCGGAGAAGAACGGATCTCCGATCTGGAGAAGAACCCAGATCGGTTTTCTTTGTAAAAATCAAAGGGGTATCGGTTAAATATTTAAAAAAAATTGTAAAAATCTTATTTTTTAGAAATTTATTATTCACCGTCGGTATTTGGATAAATAAATCTTAAAGGATTAAAAATCCAAAATATTCGGAGGAACAATATGCTATTATTCACTGTTTGATGTTTGGATAAATAAATCTTATCCAAAATATTCGGCGGGGATAATATGCTATTATTCACTTTTTGGTGTTTGGATAAATAAATCTTAAAGGTTTATACCCAAAATATTCGGGGAAATAGTATGCTATTATTCACTGTTCGGTGTTTGGATAAATAAATCTTATCCAAAATATTCGGCGGGAATAGTATGCTATTATTTACTTTTCGGTGTTTGGATAAATAAATTCTAAGGGGTTTATCCAAAATATTCGGCGGGAATGATAATCATCAATAAAATTCACAAGATTTTTTTTTAAGCGGTGATCGATTTCTTTTTTTTCATCTTAACATTTTTGTGAATAAATATGACTTATTGAAGCATTTTAAATCACATCGAAATAGACAATGCAGCTTACCTCAGGTAAGGCGTATTAGGGGTGCTAATACCTTCCCTTTACGCAACCAGTCCCTTACCCTTGAATCTCTGAGCAGACCAGTACAAATCGGGTGTTCCTAGCGACCCTCAACAGCCAGGTGGCGACTCCTCATCAACTCCACTGCAAGAGCCAGGATCCCTCCCGGTACGCCGCGCGGGGACGTGCGACAGAATGGCGACTCCACTGGGGAAGGTATTTTTTTCTTAAAAAATATTGGACTAAGCTTTGAATATTTTGATGTGATTTATTTGTTTCAATTTGTTTGAATTCTATGTGTGTTTATTTTTAGCAAGTTTTCTTGGCATTTTTAATTCATGCATATGTACATATGTCCATGCATTGTTAATCTACTCGAGTTACATCATTGTGGTTTGCAACTTTAAGTTAGGTGGGGGAGTAGCAGCTTACCTATGACTTGAGTCAAGGTTGAAGTTTGTGTAAACCCCAACTCTTCGTTGAGAGCTTAGATGGTAGTGATTGGTATACGTGTCATCCCATTATCTGCTAAGACCCCATATTGCCTTTACGAGGGTGATCACTCGGACAGCAAGAGACCTTGTTTAGAGCCCAAATTAGCAAACTCATCATTTGTTGTGTAAAGATTAGAACCGATTATTAGGGTGTGTGCTACCTTCATTCTGTTTTGCATTAAGGCAAACTCTTCTCGAGGCGATTTAAATTCAAGAGTTTTTGAGTGACACAGTAATCATCACTTATGAAATTTGCATTGTTGGGTTTAAGCAAAAATCCAATTTTTGTGTATCATACAGTTGTTACAAGCATGTGTCACTCCTCGAAGGATGAGTTTGTCAAAAAAAATTGCATATGCATTTTTACATGCATTCCTAAGGTTTTTGTGTATCCTATAGTTGTTACAAGCATGTGTCACTCCTCGAAGGACGAGTTTGTCAAAAAAAAATGGCATATGCATTTTTACATGCATTCCTAAGGTTTTTGTGTATCATACAGTTGTTACAAGCATGTGTCACTCCTCGAAGGACGAGTTTGTCAAAAAAAATATTGCATATGCATTTTTACATGCATTCCTAAGGTTTTGTGTATCGTACTGTTGTTACAAGCATGTGTCACTACTTGAAGGACGAGTTTGTCAAAAAAAAATTGCATATGCATTTTTATATGCATTCCCATAGTTTGTGTACCATACAATTGTTACAAGCATGTGTCACTTCTTGAAAAACGAGTTTGTAAAAAATTTGCATATGTATTTTAACATGCATTCCCATAGTTTGTGTATCATGTAATTGTTACAATCACGTTTCACTCCTAAAAGGGTGAGCAAAAAAAAAAACAAAAAAACATGCATATGCATTTCAACATGCATTTCTATAGTTTTGAAATAGGGGTCCCTCAATTTGTCATCACCCGAAGAGTCAAAAGCCATTGAACATTTGACATTGCTGAGAGAAACCGATTCCGATACAGAGGCATCATTCATGTTTCTTCTACAAGTCAACAACAAAGTTCTTTGCTCTCTAGTGAAATCAGGTGGGACATATGCCCAGATATTATTTGGAGAGAGTTAGTGCAATCATCAATGGGGATTGTGGAAACTCAGGTTTTCTTTTGAGGGAGTGCGAGTAATCCATTTTCGGAAGCAAGCATCAGTCGGAGATGTTGTCAGTCTATTTAAGTATCAATTGATTTTTCTCCTGATCATGTGGAGTTATTGCGGCACTATCAAATCAGAAAGTTTTATGCCGCCATGCACAGAAGACCATGTCATTTTGAGCACAATTTTATCTATTAAAGTGAAGACGAATATCTTGAGAGAGAAGACATAACATGATACTGTTGAATTTGATCCGGTGTCTGGGAAGTCAAAGTATGTGCACTGCAAGATTACACTGCTCGAAGAAGCGAATTTTCTGCCAAAAGAGTCTTTTCGTCGTAGGATGAATTGTTTTTATGATTTGTGCACTTTGGTGTTTTGACAAGAGTGCTTCCGAGCTTGATTCACTTTTTATGTCCAATGAGGGGCGCGGTAAAAAATCAGTGACATAATCCAGATGAGAGAGATGAACATTTGCAAGAATATCAGTGATCAAGTGTGAAAGTTAACCAGCAAAAGGCAAGTCAAGTTTTGTAGAGAATGTTATCGTCAGCAGTGTCAGCAATAAATCATCGCGAGCATAAGCAAGATCAATGAGTAGAGGCAATACAGAAATGTTTGTTTGGAAAGCCTCAGAAAAGTGTCGCATTGTCAGTAATTTTCTCATGAAATCTCGTCGGCTATCACTTTGTTTTGGGGTTAAATCATCATTTTCATTGAAGCATGTGTTTTTCTTGTCTGTTTGTTGTTTTGAAATCAAGAGATGTTTGACATTCTTATTTTTGACAAAATATTTTTGATCAAACTCCAACATGCAAAATTTAAAGTTTATCATTTTTTGAAAATTAAAGGTATTTTGATTACAAAATTGACCCAACTTTTGTTAAAAGACATGATGACCAATACCAGGTGACCGAACAATTTTTGAGCCCATACACCGATTTTTTGAACCACATCATAGTACTAAGCTTTATTAGTATGCATATTGACATGTAATGGATTTGGTACTTATGGACCCGTGAATCATGACTCTTGCATGTCCAAATCATTACATTGGACGAGGTCAAAATTTACTAGTTAAAACCAATTTTGCTTGAAATGACAAAAGGCCATCCTTGTTTATTTCCTTCACTATTCTTGAAATATGTATCCCTTGTTAATCCCAATTTGAGCCTGATATTATAATTTTTTGAAACACCCGACACGGATCACACCCTCACACTAGGGGGCAAATACACCGGGGGCAAATACAGTAGGGGACAATAGGAAATATATAGTTTGAGGATACAGTGACAACATGAGAATCAATAAAAGGGAGGATGTTTAATGATGAAAACCCAACATTGGGAGTAATCAAATTGAGATAGGACATGACAAAAACAAAGAGTCAATGTTAAGGACAAGTTCAAAAAAAAAGAAGAAAAAATGAGAAAAAATAAAAAGAAGAGAATATTGAACTATGCTATGTCCGTTTAGTATTTGTGGTCAATCCTCATGTGGGAAGAGATGTTATTAAGATTTTTTAGTCTTCAAGATAGTTTATCCATCAAATGAAGATCTTGCAGAATTGTTGTGTTAGACTATATTGAGTGCAACAAGAGATGAAATAACATCATATGACAAATGATGATTCAAGTTTTAGAATTTCCCTTTTAAGTTTGAAATTGTCAAATGAAAGGAATGACATGATTGTAGAGATTCCTAGAGCATTGACTGATTGATAAAAATCACGTTAAGATAATTGACATATTTTGATGTGGTCTCTTCTACTAAGACAACAAGAGAAAAGAGTTGACTAGATGACGGTGATCCTAGGTCTTTGAAACCCTTAAATACTTTTTTGAGCATATGAATATCCCTTTCTTTTATAGCCATGAACCATAGCCTCATTACATGCTTGTAAAAGTCCTTCTTGATCAAGCGAACAATTTTAACTGATAAGTGACGCTCTCAAAATTTGTTAGAGTTTTTCCATAAGGGTTATAATTTCATGAAAAAGTTGCAAGTTGTTATGCATGTTGATAAGGTAAGTACTGAAAGATGAGATAAATTTTTCAACTGAACCTCAAGTTTTTACTCAGCTCTAATTGTTTGAAAGCCACAAATCATCACTTCATCATGTACCATCAAAGGACATACCCCAAAATCTGAGATTAGAATTGAAACCCGAAAACCATAAAAAGACAATTTCAATCTCACGATGAGTCAATTACTGTTTGCAAAATACAAAATATTTACAAGTCTGCATTTATTGAATATCGTGTGTTGGGTATTTGACCAAATGAATTTGATTTTCAACAAATGTCATCTCTTTGATTTTATTGCAATAATTAGACTTTGGAGGCACATGATCTTTGAAATCAGTGACTTAATTCTAGAACAAGAAAGACTTAGAGAAAATATTGACTGGATTCGAAGAATCCTTGACATTGACAATTCTCGGTTATCATCGGAATGCTCAGCAGTTAGAGGCCAGAATGTGGATCTTGATAGGAATGCAAATAATTTCACATCATCTTGGGGGCAGAGAAGCATAAGCAAATAATTGATTTAGTGAAATTCATCAATGAGCACCAACAGATTCAACTCAGGGCAACATGGCTTAATAGAGAGTGATGGTGTGATAAGTTTCAACAATGATTGAGAATAAGATTGCATTTGAAGGGCACCTTCAGATTTCAGAAATATCATCTTACTCGCAGATTTGTTTGTCTCCAACTATTTGTTGCATGGTTGTATTTTTGTAAATATTGAAGAGTGCACACCATAAAGGTTGATCATGAGATAATTGTTGCGAAGCTAGTTGACTCAAGGTTCAGTTCACCGCATGAATATGGGAGACAGAAAAAACCTCGTTAATGACAATATCATATCCCTTTGAAGACAAAAACAAGTTGCTGAGAAGAAATTGAGTCTATGACGAAGAGTTTAAGATTGCATGGCCGAACAGTTGCATCAGTTCAAGGCAAGATTCATCGCATGAATGTGGGTGATAGTAGCATTACATCTCCTCTCACAAGCTAAGAGAAATTTATTGATGATGGCATGGAGCATGCACCGATGAGTTTTGGATGCATTTATGGATAACTTGAAAATTCCATGAAGGTTGATGATGACATAATACAACAGAAACATGATTCAATTGATGAAGAAAATTGATTAACTGATCGACAACCGAAGATGAGGTCGGCATTAGCAAGCTTTGCAATGATTGTTAGCAAACACATGCAAACCCAAGAGCTGATATTGAGAGATTCCAAGAAAGTTGATGACTTGTTACTCTCCTTCACGAGGAATCAAGCAACACCACCACACTTGGGGGTAATGTTAAACTTGATAAGCACTGAGAGCAGAGACCATCGCAGACACGCCAGAAGAAGCAATGCGCTTGAGACTTGATGAATGAATGACAACAAAGCTTTGGAGACTAGGCAAAGACATCCTGCGAGAATGGAGCATCAGAGGAAGGGTACCTATATTTCTCAGGTAAGTATACATGCATCATCATGCATTGCATCTCGATCTTCATCATCTTTCATCTAGGTAGGTCACCCACAATAATGAGACCTCATATTTCACTATCATCCAGCCAGGCCGGTCACCTAGAAAAATGAGACCAAGCTAGCCGGGTAGGTCACCCAGAAGAATGAGACCATGCTAGCTGGGTGGGTCGCCCAGAAAAATGAGACCATGCTAGCCGGGCCGGTCGCCCGGAAAAATGAGACCAAGCTAGCAGGGTCGGTCGCCCAGAAAAATGAGGCCAAGCTAGTCGGGTAGGTCACCCAGAAAAATGAGACCACGCACGCTAGCCGGGTAGGTCACCCAGAAAAATGAGACCACGCTAGCCGGGTCGGTCACCCAGAAAAATGAGACCAAGCTAGTCGGGTAGGTCACCCAAAAGAATGAGACCACGCTAGCCGGGTAGGTCACCTAGAAGAATGAGACAATGCTAGCCGGGTAGGTCACCCAGAAAAATGAGACTACGCTAGCCGGGTAGGTCACACAGAAAATGAGACCCCTCCATCTTCCATCCGGGTAGGTCACCCGTAAAAATGAGACCCCTCCATCTTCCATCCGGGTAGGTCACCCATAAAAATGAAACCCAATCTTCCATCCGGGTAGGTCACCCGTAAAAATGAGACCCTTCCATCTTCCATCCAGGTAGGTCACCCGTAAAAATGAGACCCTTCCATCTTCCATCCAGGTAGATCACCCGTAAAAATGAGACCCCTCCATTTTCTATTCGGGTAGGTCATCCGTAAAAATGAGACCCCTCAATCTTCCAGCCGGGTAGGTCACCCAGAAAAATGAGACCCTTCCATCTTCCATCAGGGTAGGTCACCCAGAAAAATGAGACCCAATCTTCCATCCGGGTAGGTCACCCGTAAAAATGAGACCCCTCCATCTTCCATCCGGGTAGGTCACCCAGAAAAATGAGACCCCTCTAACATTCTAACCCGGGTAGGTCACCCAGAAAAATGAGACCTTTCTAACTTCTAACCCAGGTAAGTCACCCAGAAAAATGAGACCCTCCTAACACTGCTAATACGGGTAGGTCACCCGTCATAATGAGACGCATTTCATCTTTTTTCATTTAAGAGGTCACCCATCACAATGAGACTATCTCCACCATTCTATTTTTCTTTACAAAGCTTACTATTTAAAGTCTTTTGCAAGACTTTAGTCGTAAGAATTGTAAAGAGGGGGCATCTGTTGCTACCCAAATTTTGACCAACTTATTTTTTTTAAGATTCGAAAAAAAGAAAAAAGACAAAAATCCAAAAAAATCTTGTTACAGGGGAAAAATTGAACAAAGCGAGAATTAACATTCAATCCAGGGTGAAATTCACATAAATTAGAAATGAAGGACGGAATTGAAACAAGCATGCAAGTTGAAGGCTGATTTTGAATTTTGTCCATAGAAGACTCTATAAATAGAGTGCATGGCCACAAGAATAACGACCAAAAAAAATACACTCTCACTCTCACTCTCACTCATACCCGAAAAACCCTAGAAACTAAAAAAAAAACCTAGCAACTCTTTCTCTTCAAAAGGGGTTGCAGCCGCCGGCCCCTTTAGGGGGCTGCTGCAACCCGCCTCTCCATCTTGAACCCCAGTCTCTCTCTCCTTTTCCATTCCTCTCCCCCTTCTCTCTCTTCTCAATCTTCCTCAGACGAGTGGCCCGAGCCAGCCCTCATTTTCCTTTCATGTTTTTTTTGTTTCCCTCTCACAGCCTCACAATCGGCCGACCAGCCCCAAAACACAGCCCCACTCTCATCCCTTTCCCTTGCCTCCAGCCATTATAGCCACCGTTCCCTCTACTACACATCCGTTCCTTTCTTCACAACACAGCCACCATCCTCCACTAAAATCACACTCACAGCAACCCCCCTACTAGGCAACCCCATTCCAGCTCTAGTCTCCGTCTCCGAACAGCATCGTCCCTCCCTCACCTCTACAACTCTTGACCCCAGCCAAAGCACAACAGCCCCCATGACATTTTCCCCCAAATTTCCTTCACTTCCCTTTCTTCCCATTTCAACGTGCTTTCTCCGATCAGCTCAGCCGCAGCAGTCCCACGAGCTCCTCTCCTATCCCCTTCACTGTCTTTCTCTGGCCAGCTGCACCCAACGGATACCACAAGACAGAAGCCCCAACCGTGAACCACCTGCCAGCCATCTGAAGAACAGATCCGAGAAGACAGAAACCGACGAACAGACCCGAGATTTTAAAAAAGAGATGGGTTTTGATTTTGTGCTTTTTGTGTCTCTTCTGTTTGCAGGTCATCGGCGAGCACCCTTGCCAGCTAGAGCATAAGCAGAAGAAGAAGAAGAAGAAGAAGAAGAAGAAGAAGAAGGAAGAGAACAGATCGGAGAAGAACGGATCTCCGATCTGGAGAAGAACCCAGCTGGCCTTGATTGTGTTTGCTTGTGTGTTTTCTGTGCTTTGCAGGTCGCGTCGGAGTCGCCACTGATGAGAGGAGGAAGGGAAGTTACCGCTCCAGCCACCCCCTGTTTTTTTTACTGTTCGGTGGTGGCGCGTGGGCCGACGTGCCACCAGTCTTCCTGCTGATGCCACTGTTCTTGCATTGTCCAAAACTGCCCTTGAGATCTTTGATGTATTTTTCTTTTTGTTTATGTGTTTTATTTGAATTTATTATATTTTAATTATAAATGTAATGGAAAAGATAAAAAAGACAATGTGTGTATGAGTTGTATTTTATTTTTAATTTGATAAAAAGTGAATGAAAAAGAGATTTGTGTGTGTTTGTGTTGTGTTTTATTTATTCAATATTATGTTATTTTGTTAAGAAAAAAGGAATATAAAATGAAATTAAAAAATGTGTTTTCTTTGTAAAAATCAAAGGGGTATCAGTTAAATATTTCAAAAAAAAATGTAAAAATCTTATTTTTTAGAAATTTATTATTCACTGTCGGTATTTGGATAAATAAATTTGTGTTAATGAAGCATGGAGCTGTGTTAAACCTTCAGTAGCATACTTTCGAGTATTTGGATGCATCGATCATGTTCATATTAC
>CM063604.1:11869453-11931393 GCA_032356905.1 Salix exigua
TGCTCTAGATAAATTATTTTTATTTTATTTTTATAAATATTTTAAATTTCCAATTTCCAATTATATAAATTTATGTTTAATCAGCTTTTATAAATATTTTAAATGTAATTTTACACCATGACTACATACTTTTTTATCTATGAATATACTTTACAATGTAATTTTACACCGTGATAAAAATCCTTTTTTATCTATGGTGTACTTTACAGTGTAGATTTACACCCTAATAGATAAAAAAATATTTAAAATTAGTTTTGATATTTTGGCCAAATTCCAACGGATAATCATAAACCGGTTATGATATCCAATTTTTGCTTCAAAAATATGGAAAGATATGCAACATATTTTTTTACGAAAAATGCAATGAGAAAAGCTTTGGAATTCGGCCATATGCATGAAAACAACACATTTTTATGTTTTGAAATTTTTTATTTTTTTAAAAAATTATATCTTCGAGTCGCTAGCCCGCTTCATGGGGTGGGCTGCAAGCCCATCAATATGGATCGAGCTACCAGACCCACCATCGTGGTCGGGCTGCAGTTCCCAATGTGAGTCGAGCCCACTATAAATCGGCCGGACACGACCTTGCGAGGAGTGAATCAATTCATTCCCCGCGCATGCATGCGGAAGGGAAGATGAACAGTAAAATGGTCGACCACGACGAGAGGCTTACTCACTAGCATCGTTGGGTAGAGGAGCTCGAGGTGATGATTCCTGTCATGGTGGCGTTGAAAATGGTGGCCCGTGGTGGCCGAGTGGGCGTCGAAGCAGTGACAGGTGCTCTACTGTTGTGTCTGTTGCCTCTCGGAGAAGATGAATGGGCTGAGGGGTTGAGGAGGAGCTCACGGTGGCGATGAGGGTAGCTCTTGATGGCTGAAACCGATGGTCCGAGTGGTGTTTTTAGAGAGAGACATGATCGGGGAGAGAGAAGAGCTGCAAGGGGACTGTCTTTTTTCTTCTTTCTTCCCTTTCTTTTTGTTGTTCTCAGTTTTTACCTCACTTTTGCTTCAAAACCCGTTTTCTCTCCTCTGTTTCCAGCCTTTGTTTTCCAAGTTTTCTGCCCAATTTTTCTCCTCTGTTTTTCTTCTCCTCACGTCCCCAGTTTTTCTTCCCAGTCCCCCCATTCACATGCATTTCAAGCATGAATTTATAAGCAAGAGGCAACCTTTCGGTTGCACATTGCGTCTACCGATGGGTTGCCTCTTCACTGAAGGAGAAGAGGCGAGGCAGCGGCGTGTCCAGACTGTTCAGTGATCGAACAATGCGATCCTACGTGATAATTTGGAGAGAGTGTAAAATCAATTTGGTCCCTTGATCTTTAATTTGTTCAATCGCACCCCTAATTGGTTTTAAGCTTTTAATTTCGTGTTATTGCATCCCCATGAAAAATTCAATGTTAGCCTTAAAGTTGCGTGCTTTTTTTTATTTTGGTCCTTGACTTCCAATTTATGTTATTTGACCCTCAATTAGCCATTAAACTCTCAATTGTTTCCAATTAGACCCCCGATTTCACACACATGGCTTGGAAAAAAAATCCAATTCAGCCTCCGAAAATTCCCAACTTCTCAATTGAACCCGAATAAAATTTAAGAACTTGATTTTTCACTGATTAAGCCCTTAATAAAATTAATTTGACCAACTTAAAGTATAATTAAGTCCTTGCACTTAATTAAATTCTTTAACTGGACCCTAAATTAATTCCCAAACATAATTATACTTTTAAATTGGCCGACGATTAAATCAAATTGGCCCATAAAAATATAATTATAAATCTTGACTTAATTTTTACACAGATTTATCCAATGATAAATTATTTTTGCCTTAAATCTGTATTTTCCTCTATTTTTGGGGACAAAAGAGACACAATTAGACTCTCGAAAACAACTAAAATTTGCACATTGAACAACGCCTACCTCTTTTTTTTTGTTATTTTTTGGTATATTTTGGGGAGTCACCCAACAATTGGGTGATGACAATCATCATCATCATTATTATCGTGAAAGAATAAATAAATGAATGAAAGATTAAAAAAATTGTAAATACTACAAAAAAAGATCAAACAAAAAAATACAATAAAAACTAAAAATTATCATTGTTCTCACTGTCAATACAATAAAAACTATCAAATTGTTCTCAGGAGAAAAAACCTCTAAAAAACATTAATAAAAGAGTAAGTAAGAAAAACAATTAAATTATTATTATTATTATTATTATTATTATTATTATTATTATTATTATTATTATTATTTGTTTGTTTCATTTTTCTTAATAATGAAAGGAAAAAATGGAAGAAAAAACTATCGTTGCTATCACAATAAAAATTATCAAATTATCCCGAGAAAAAAAACCCTAAAAAACATTAACAAAAGAGTAAGCAAGAAAAACAATTAAATTATTATTATTATTTTCATTTATTTATTTATTTTATTTTGGTGTTAATAATGAAAGGGAAAAATTGAAGGAAAAAAAAATCCTAAAACCTTCAATAGAAGATCAAACAAAAAAATAAAAAAACAAAAACTATCGTTGCTATCATTGCCAAAACAATAAAAATTATCAGATTATTCTGAGAAAGAATAACTAAAAAACATTAACAAAAGAGTAAACGAGAAAAACAATTAAATTATTATTATTATTATTAATTAAAAAATAAAATAAATGAAAGAATAAAAAAACCATAAAAACTTTAAGAAAATTTAAATCATAAAAAGAAATCAAGGGATTAAAAAAAAACATTAAAAGTATAAGGTCCAAAAGGAAAATCAAATATTAAGGGATTAAAATCCAAAATTAAAAGTATAAGGACTGAAATGAAAATCAAATTTACTATCAATTTCAATTAAAGGACAACATTGCAAAAATTGAAACTGTTGTACCGAGTTTATTGAGTTATTTAAACCCAATCCGAGAAATTAAAAGGAGGATCGAAGTGAATAGTAAACATTCAACTAATTTTAGTTGAAGGACCCAATCGAACTAAATCAAAACTTATATAATAAAATCAGGACTCTCCTGCACTTTGATGTGCAGAGAGAGAAAGCGGTTGCATCGGCTTTAACCACCACCGCCGCTCGACAGACGTTGGAGGACAAAACACGCCGTACTGGGAGGAAGACCAAACGGAGGGGCATTGCCTGAGATGCCGGTAGACCATCTCCGATGACTCCATCACCACGCACGCGCCGCTTAAAGAGGGTGTAAGGCGGAATCATCGTCGACCGTGTGTGACACACGCGCCAAAAGTAAAAAGAAAAATGAAATAAAAGAATAGTTAATTATCGATGTAGCCCTGTGCGTAAGTCAAAAATATATCTTATTAGGGGCTATATCGATAATTAGCCATTTCAAAAAACTATTAAATATTGAAAAGGTAGGCGAACCTGAATGGTACGGTCTGAAATTGTGCAATTACCGCGGAGCCCCACCTATAACCGTTTTTAGGGCTAAAAGCGCTATTTTATTGTGCAAAAATGATAAAAAAGGAAAAACCGGCAAACCAACCGAACCGGACGAACCGAGAACCGAACCGACCTAAAAATACACCATTGCAATTCCACAGTGCATACACTCACATGCTACAGATCTGAGACTACAGATAAAACGCATACAGGAATTATATATATATATATATATATATATATATATATATATAGAGAGAGAGAGAGAGAGAGAGAATTGATATAATTTAATATTGATATAAAAAATATGAACACACACACGCACACACATTAAATATTTTTTAAATAATAAATAATATATTCAAAATCGAATTTTTTTATAAATGTTTAAATTTTTATTAAATAAATAACTAATATGATATAAATATTAAAAAAACCAAACCATAAAAACCCGTTACTCGCTTCTCGTTCTTGTTTGTCTTGTCATGCAAAACAAGCCCTATCTATTATGAATAGGCACATATTGATACAACCATATTATTACTGATAAAATTTATGTTTTATATAAAAATACTTTGATATTATTTGTTTTATTTTTAAACGTATTTTTGGATGAAAGATTTTAAAATGAGGAAATTGACATATTAGACCATTAGTCGATTTTATGTATAGAGCTTGAGCTATAAAGGTCAAAATAAAGTGATTTCAATGATATTAGAAAACTAACATCCATACCTTTAAGGAAATATATGGAATGAAAAATAAATAAATAAATAAAAGCATGAAAAACATAGTCTTTAAAGTAAAATCTTACATTCTACCGATGTTGAGGATCAACCATTCCAACTTGAATGTCATGCTACAAAATTACGTGTGATGTAAACTCAATTTTTTTGGATTTTTGATTCAAAGACCCATAATATCACTAAATGGCATTAGAAAACAAAATCATATTAGAGAGATGATTTTTCTAAGATACATTCTGCTAGGAGACAAGTTTTGTGAAAAACAAGTCCAAAATACGTCATATAGCATCCAAGCCGACATCCAAGTCTTATTTTAGCAATTTAGCTCCTCTAAGTCAAATACTGAAGATTTCATGCAAAGAAATTTCTCTTTTTTAGGAAAATAGTTATTGAAGTATTTAAATGTAACACTATCTACTTAAAAGAGTACTATTTTGTAAAATAGGGATAAACCTTTATTAGGCTATAAAAAGAAAGAGAGAAAGGAAAGAATGAGAGAGGAGGCGGCTAGGATAGCGAAACACTAATACGCTCCCAAAATCATAAATTTAAGCATTTTTTCATCTTTTGTAGTAGTTGTTCCATACATATGCAAGGCTAGACTATTTTTCTTGGTTGTAAGGATACAAAAACCTTCAAAACTATAAGATTTATTCTTTCATTTATTTTTAATTTATATAATAAATGAATAAGTTTGTTTTCCTATGTATATTTCCTATGATTGCTTATATCCATTGCTAAAACAGTCTCTAAGTTATTATTATGAACAATTTATTATTAAGTTTAATTTATTGTTAAGTTTGCTATCAAAATCAAAGTTATGATATATTAACTTGTGAATCAACTGAGCTTAATAATTTTAGAATATCTACATTATTATCTTATAGAGAACATTCAAACAAATCAACATGAATAACAAATAATTATGTTGTATACGTTAATCAGTTTATCTAGTTCTTAAGGCTATCATTAAACTAAATCATTTATGCGGACAATGTGATTGTTTGTTGGTTAGATTTAGTTATAGAACATATCTATTAACAAAATAATATTAATAAAAGATGAAAATTTAGAATATAAATTGAAGTTTCATTTCAAGAATCAATTCTGATTTCTGTAAATAGATGTTTACTTGCGATCAAGGTTTGTTTACTTGATACATTTCAGTTTTATTTATTTATTCTTTATTGTTTCATTCTTACTTTTTCTAGATAATCATCAACCAAACTCCCAAATTACATGAAAATTTTGAATTAAGTTTCCCTTGTGAAATGAATCATTTGTTTACTCTATACTATCTTATGTATTTTAAGTCAGGATAGTTAATTTATGTGACCGCAACATCGCATCACATATTCATGATGCTCAAATAAGTACTGATCACTTATAAAAAAAAATGCTCCACTTTTTTATATGTTAATACTCCTAGTTGAGTTGAGTAATTAGAATTAATTTATCTCATATCTATCAATTGATTAATTAGATAGCCTTAATTCATATTTGGGACAAATAAAGTTTATCTTGTATTACTATCCAATAAATTAAATTTATTAATGTTATTCCTTTTTTCAGTTGTGGAATTTTAAAATTTGATCAAATACAATTCTTTTAAAATAATTTAATGATATCATTTTTTTAATTAAATAGTCAAAATGATGTTATGTATATCATTTGTTTTCAATATGGCTTGCATTGAAAAGAAAAAAAAACAATGAGAATTTCAAAATTTAGGAAAACCATACAAAATAAAATGATATGAAAACTATCGTATTATATATGAATTACATTGAACAGAAAGAAAAAGAATTATGAAATTTTAAAAATTAAAAAAACCATAAAAGATTAAAATTTCTAAACTTAATTAAAAGCCTAGTACCAAAAGGAAAGAAAACCTCAAAACTTAATTAGAGTATAGTCTTCGATTAATAAACAAATAAAAATATATTAATAATACCAATTAATGTAGTTATTGTGGACATGATGCATAACTTGAATGGCAAATTACAAGCATATACTAAAAAAAATTATAAAACTATAATATGCATGACATTAAATGATAAATCTAATTATGGAAATTCTAATTCATCATCGAATAACAAATTCAAATTTGTTTTTGTCACTCTTTTTGGTAAAAGATAAAGATCATGTCTAAAGCCTTCACTTTATAGGCATCAACAAATATAGCCTTAGTTGAACTCAAGCATCAAAGCATATCAAGGAGGAAGGCTTTCAAAGATCTTTAGTTTAACATTACTACTTGGAAGAGGTTTAGAATTAGGCTATAAGAAAATATGTCTTAATTGTTGTTTTGTAATGATGTTATGAAATCAATTGTAAATTTTGCCTATATTTATTTCCCAATTTATTTGTTCATCATCTATTACTTCTACTTGAAAGAAACTATTATTTTTTTCATATAATAAATTCCCAAGTATTAACAACAAGAACTTAGAATTCTCTAACCTATTGTTAAGCTTGTGATAAAAACAAAGTTTTGTTGACGTAACCTACACTTGGAATTTCAAATTTTATTGCATCCTATATGTAAGAGTAATATGTTTTAGATATCAACCATTGATTGATCGAAAATACAATTCTCCATCCTAGTTTTCTCATAATGATTTTAACAAAGACTTATAGGACTTCCTATTAACATAATCACTTGCCAAATTTTAAATCGTCATGGGCAATTAAAAATACAATTTTTCTCTACAAATATGTTTCTTTTTATTGAACAAGTTTGTTGTGTATTTTCTTATGAGTTAGCAAATAATATAATACATTAACTTTTATTTCATCCAAGTATAACTATTTTTACCCCATACTTAAATTTAATTTTAATTTGATTAAAATGAATGAAAATGATGAGATTTTAATTTATGATTGTTTGGTTATTAAAGCTTTCAAGCATGTTAAAAAAACGTTTTTAATTCAAAATTTATATCATGGAATGATGATGATTTTATATTATTTTGTGGTACTGACCGTTGCATAAAGACAATATGTTAATTTATAATAATATCTTATATATTAAAAACAATGCCTATATTTCAATGACAAATCACTTCAAAACAAATGTCTCGTTTGAAACCACAACTTTTTTTTGTCATTAAGAGATTGTACCTTGTGGTCCGGTGGACCAGTCCGTGGACCAGTGAGAGAAACAGCCTCCTAGAGGGTTATTTTGGGCCACGTCGAGTGCCAAGATTTATCTAACCGAGCCGACCCATGCATTTTACGTTTCAATTTGTAATGCTGGCCTGGGCCGTTTACGGGCCACCATCAGTCCATTTTCCAGCTCTCCATCACTGAAATAGGCTCGACTTTAACACAAAACTGCTCCCATGGCAGTTTATATATAAAAATAATTGTCTGGAAAATAAATATTTTAATTACAAAATTTAAGTTAAAATTATTTAATTTTTAAAATTAAATCATGTTAATAAAAAGAAAATCTTTTATAGAATGATATTTATTGAAAATTTAGTTGTTTTACATTTTCTGAGAAGAAGAAAAGTTTTTCTCATGAATGAATACTATAATTTTACATAGACACTAAATCTAGAAAATTAAATTTCCCAATTACATGTTTTCTCTTAATAAAAATTCATTTATATTTGATGTTATGTTCAAGATGATAATTTCTTTCTTCCCGTTTATCTTATAGACTCTATACCTAGATTTGATCTCAGTTTTTCTAGCCTTGAAAATTTATAGTAAGAAATAAATATTACATTTAATATAATCAAAGATAAATTGAGGATAACTGTGAAAATTCAAGAGTATATTTCTTCTTTAAATTCAATGCATTTTTATGTTACAGTGCGGAAATATATATATAGTCTATTCCTGCTATAAAAAAAACTCTGTTATAACAGATTCATTCTCTCTTTACAGCTTGCTTTCAACTTAGTTATAAAAAATATGTTATAACAGCTCAATTCTCTTTTTACAGCTGGCTTTCAACACTCCCCCTCAAGTTGGAGCGTAAATATCTATCATGCCCAACTTGTTAATTGCACCGTGAAAAATTCTTCCTGAAACTGCTTTTGTGAGAACATCAGCCAACTGATCTTCTGACCTTACAAACAGAAATTGTATGATTTTTCGATCAAGGTTTTCTTTAATAAAATGTTGGTCGACTTCAACATGTTTGGTATGATCATGTTGTACAGGGTTGTG
The DNA here is from genome assembly GCA_032356905.1 of Salix exigua. NCBI lineage: Eukaryota > Viridiplantae > Streptophyta > Magnoliopsida > Malpighiales > Salicaceae > Salix > Salix exigua. Next base: position 11,877,780 of record CM063604.1, read on the forward strand.
TGCAATTTCGATGGTTGCTTTATTATCGCAGTATAAACTCATGGATGACTCGTAATTAACTCCTGTCATAACCCAATTTTGGGTTACTCCCAAAATCTACCAAAAATACCAAAAATAAAATAAAAGGAGTCGGCATGGGTAAAAAAATCAATGTGCAAATTTTGGTTCTTTTCAAGAGTCTAATTGTATATCTTTTGTTCCAAAAATGAGAGAAAATACAAATTCGAGGTAAAAATTAAGTCAAAAATCATAATTATATTTTTATAGGCCAATTTGATTTAATCATGGGCTAATTCAAAATATTATTATATTTGAGAATTAATTTAGGGTCCAATTGAAGAATTTAATTAAGTGCAAGGACTTAATTATGTCATAAATTGATCAAATTAATTTTATTAAGGGCTTAATTGATGAAAAATGAGATTCTTGAATTTTATTCGGGTTTAATTGACAATTTTAGAATTTTTGGAGACCCGATTGAATTTTTCCAAGCTAATTGTGCAAATTAAGGGTCAAATTGAAGTTTAATTGTCAATTGAGGGTCAAAATGCACAAATCAAAGAGAAGGACTAAAATGAAAAAGCCCATAAAGATAAGGGTAAGTTGAAATTTGGCCAGGGTATAATTGCACAAAATTACAAATTTAACTTCAATTAAGGATGCAAATAATACAATTACAAATTGAAGGACCAAAGTGTAATTGTCCATTAACTATTTTCAACAACGCCGCTTGAGCCGACCACCAACAAGTCGCAACGACTTGACTTATTTTTTTTCCTGCCATTATTTATTCACCGAAAGCAAGTCTCTGTATCCTATAAAAAGAAGAAGCAAACCGAGCATAAGGCCAGACAGAAAAGAGGGGAGAAAAACCTGCAAAATTAAAAAACACTCATCTCTCTCTCTGGCCACTTTCACGCCGAGTGTCCCTCTCCCTCTCCACCTTCGCAGTCGACTACCGTCGGACTCTCCCTCTCTGTCTTCATTTTCCTTTCATTCTCCCTCCTCGCCATTTTTTTCCCTTTTCTTCTACTCCTCCCTCTCGGTCGACGGACCTCTGCCTCTCCTCTTTCTCTAAAAACACTCGTCTTCTCCTTCTCTCTCCACGTGCAAGGACAGAAGAGAAACAAAAAAAAGGAAATTGAAAGGAGATGAGAAAAATAGAGAGAAGACAGACAGAGTAAGAACGAAACAAAGATATACACAGACAGAGTAAAATTGCGGAACTTGCATGCGAGCTTAAGAAAAACCAACGACAATAATTCTCCATCTTCCTCGTCTCCGGTAGAGTGACCGTCGAAGCTCTCTCTCCTTTGCAGCGTGGTCTCTCTCTCCTCCAGCGGTTAGCAGCTCTCTCTCTCTTCCTCACCACCGCCACCTTCCCTCTCCACGGTCGAGCCAAAGCGCGACCACCGACCTCGACCAACGACCCATCATCTTCCCAAGTCTGTCCAACACCAAGCTCGACCTTCTTCCACAGCAGCGACAACGAGAGACAACCCGAGCAGAGCACAAACCGGCGACTTCGAGCGTCCATTCCGGCCGCCACGGACCTCCGTTTCGAAGCGGCGGCGACATGAAAGACCACCACGAGCTCCTCTACAAGTCGCATGTAATCAGGTAACCATATAGTTGATGTTGGACATTTCGTATGAACGAGTGCACATGCATCGTTCTTCTTCTTCGTTTCGGTTTTGATTTTTTTCTCGGCGGGTTGATCCGACCCGACCCAAAGATATACGGGCTTCCAGCCCACGATGGCTGGAAGCCCGGTCCGCTACAAAATGGGCTGCCAGCCCACTATGGCTGACAGCCCAGTCCACCTACACGTGGGCTTCCGACTCACGATGGTCGGAAGCCAGCCCAATGATGCGGGCTTCGACCGCTTCAGTCAGGTCGACGACTCATAATAGCTACTGACCAATCAATAAAAGTAAAAAATAATAAAAATAATAAAATAATAAAAAAATAAAAATTAATAAAAACAGTAAAAATAAAAACAATAAAAAAAAATACATATATTTTTTAATACTTTTGAAAGACATGTTTATATATATCTATTTTTGTTATTATTAAAAATCAAAATACAAATGTTTTCGCGCATACGGCCGAATCCCAAAACTTTTCTCATTGTATTTTTCGTAAAAAAAAATATGCATATTTTTCCATATTTTTAAAACGAAATTTTGGATATCGTAACCGGTTTGCGATTATCCATTGGTATTCGACCAAAATGTCAAAAATAATTCAGCAACCTTTCGGTCTTAGCTTTCGTGGTGTAAATTTACATAGTAAAATACACCCGAAATAAAATATTTTTACAGATGTAAAATTACATTGTATAATACATCCAGTAGATTAAAATAATTTTAACTACGGTGTAAAATTGCATTGTAAAATATATTCAGTAGATAAAATAAAACTCATAACTGCGGTGTAAAATTACATTGTAAAGTACACCCGCAGACAAAAAAAAATGTTTTTCTTTGAAAATACAGTGTAAAAATTCTAACCTAGAAAAAACAATCAAACAACAATGCAGCTTACCTTAGGTAAGGTGCACTGGGGGTGATGCGTCTTCCCCTTGCACAATAAGTCTCCTTACCCTAGACTCTCGCAGACCAATAGGTTCCTAGTAACCTTAATACTAGGTGGCGACTCCCAATATTTATAGTTGTAAATTTTACGACTAATAAACCACACATTTTCACCGCGCGCCGTTGTCCCCTGAATCCAGGGGTGAACACGGGGCGTGAAGCGCGTCCCAAAATCGCCGTCGCGACAGATGGCGACTCCACTGGGGACTTAGAGACTGAGCTTTGATTGTTTGATTGTTTACTTCTCAATTTGATTTTTACACTCCTTCTAATTGCTTTAACATGCATTTTAACTGCTTTAGCATGCATTTTATTTTCAATTCATGCATAACATTCAATTTAAATTAATGTCAGCATGCATTTTAATTTCCAGTGTAAACCCAATTTTAAGTTAGGTGGGGAGTAGCGGTCTGCCCTATGACTTTTGGTCGGGGTTCAGATTCGTGAAACATCCAACTATGAACTGAGTGTTTACTTGTTAATGGCGGTCACACTGTGCCCCAACCATTTCTTGTAAACCCCCATACTACCTTCACGTGAGGTAGTCACTGGGCGATTCATAGACCCTTTGAGACCGATTAGAAGACCTACCCTTCATGTGATAACTTAAGTACAAACTCTAATCATTCATGTCATTTTTCCATCGAAATTACCAAACCAAGACCATGGCTTCCTTGACCTTTTCGAATATGGGGAAAGATCTGAAATGATGCAATTGATTGAGGAGATTGTCCAAAGAATAGTGAGTTGCCGCATGTGACCAAGATTCATTGCTCTATAGAGAATATAAAGGGCTTTTGCCCCTCCCGGGATTTGTAGATGAAGCGTTGTTTGAGGAAAAATATGGAAGAATTATTCATCTTTTGAAAATTCGATCCAAACATCGACCATCAAAGCTCGACACACTTTTGGGATCCTAATTACCGATGCTTCACTTTCGGAACATTGACATGACTCCTACCATAGAAGAATATGCTCAAATCTTGAGTTTCCCTTATAGTCCTCACAAAGTTTACTTGAGTGAGAAAATTGAGAATACTGATTCAAGAGGTCATCAAGCTTCTACATTTGGATCCAATGGGCGATGATATGACTTCTTCCGGAGATTTCAAATGGAAAGTGATCAAGAACAAGTCGAAAGTCGATACTGAGATAAAAGGAAACTTCGAGAAGAGGAAAACCGGTTAATAGCCTTTGCTATTTTTGGTTTGATTTTATTTCCTTCAGAGGTCGTGGGGATAATTAGTATAGAAGCGACCAGTGCTTTTGTTGAATACTGAACAAGAGAGAAACAACCACGCTTCAGCAATACTAGCCGAGACTTTCCTGTCTCTAAATCACTGCAGGACACACGGTAAAGGAGCAATGCGGTGTTGTATCCCTTTGTTGTTCATATGGATCATCGAGTCATCTAGAAACCCCAAAAGAAGTTTTTAATAATTTTTGGTGGTTTAATATGAGGCCTCTTAGTTTGGTTTTAAGCGAAGAATGGAAAGGCCTGGATGAGAAGGCTCGGGTGGAAAAATACCAAGCGATTCCGAAAGCAAATTCGGATGGAAAGCCCCTGGATAAGAAAGTCACTTACCGATGAGTTGCGGCAATAAAGCATGGGTCCCATTGATTGGTCTAACCGGATATATTAGCTATTGTCCCTCCCTAGTGACCAGGCAGTTTGGAGAAATGCAATATACGCCAAGAACTAAAGGTTTGGCTGAGTATACAGGTTCCTTCAAAGAAGTTAATTCAATGGCCGAACTTGAGATAATTAAAAAAGACTGGGGACACCCCGTTTCAGTTAACATAGATCCTCATTCCCAGAAAGTTTCCGTCAGCACCAATTACTTGGCTTGGAGGAATCATAAGACACCTCAGGATGTTGCAAGGCAAAGCTTGGTACAAGTAAAGGAAATCATCCTCCCTGGAATTAAAAAAAGGAAGATTGACGAAGGAGAATTACAAGAGGATTTGGATAGGCTAAGGATTGAGCTTAGTAATAGCAAGAGCAATCAGAAGTTCCTCGAGGAACAATTATTAGAAGAAGAACAAATGAGGCTCTCTTTGGACCGTCAACTACAACAGAAAGCAGAGCAGATTAGTCAATTGATCCAAGAAAAAAATCAGTTAGAAAAATTAGGTCTTCAGCATGATGATCAACATGAAAAGATGAAAAAAGAATTGGTCATTTTGAAACAGACATTTGAAGACAAGGAACATGCAGATAAAGAATTGTTAGCCTCAGTGATGAAAGAAAGAGATCATTATAAGGGTAAATGGGAAACCGAGAAAGAAAAAGGAAGAGTGGCTGGCCTTATCATTGAAGAAGAAAAGAAGTTGAAGGCCCAGTATAAAGCTCATGCAGAAAATGAGTTCGAAGCAAGAAGGGCAGCTGAGTCTGATATGAAAAGATATTTGACCTTGGCCAATAGCTTAAGAGACCGCATCTCTACCTTGCAAGAGGAACTAGAAACTCAAGAAGAAGAGTTAAAAGCGGTACAAGAGCAGCGCAATGAATGGCAAGAACACATCACCGAATTTAGAACCCAGTTGAACTCTGAAACAACAAGGTTTGATGCAGAGCTACGAAAGGCTAAAGAGCACACCCGACAGCTCAAGAAGATGGTGTTGATGCTAGAGCGAAATAATGACTCCTTAACCGCCAGTAATGAAGCATTACTTCAAGACAATACGGTTTTCCAGCATAAAATGGGGCAAACAGATAAGCTAATCAACATGGCAGCTAGGAAAGCTGATGAGTTACGGGTAAAGGCTACCAGGATCTGTGGAAGTGCTCGTAGGTTTGAAGTATACCTAGATGAACTTTCAAGTTTTGTTGGGTTCATAGCCAATAGGGGGGTAGCATTTGAGTAAATGCTCTTGTATAATTCAATATGAATGAATGAAGTGGACAAGATCCACCGCTTGTTTCTGTCAAAATGTGTGTGACTCAACTAATTCGAACAAAACTTTTCTCAAGCATCAGACCACACATCTTACCCGGCAAGGAAGTTATGGATTGGTTTTTCAAGATAAATTAAAACAAATCACCATGCATACATTCATTTCTCATAATTAACATGCATAGTATAATCAGGTCAAATATAGGTCCCGGAAAATCTCGCCTCCCGAATTTACAATACCGGCCCGACAAAGAAACATGGAGAATGAAGAGCGTGCACACCAAGATGCCCATTTTCAAGGAGAGCTTAATGCCCTAAAGGAAAGTGTAGCCCGTCTCACGAGTCTACTTGAGCAAGCATTAAGAAATGCTTGAGAGAAGGTCCCTCAAATAGGCCCCTGCAAGCAGCAGGCAACCACGATGAAGTAATTCAAGATCCTCCACGACCTCAGGCTTTTGTGCAATCGAGCACCTCCAGCTCTGCTCCTATACCATCCAGTCAAGTATTTGCCAATGAATCTCATAAGACACAATTATCCGTGTCTGCAGATCAAGACAAGATGGCAACACTAGAGGCTAGGATCGAGCCATCGAAGGAGCAGACTTATATGACCTAGAGAGAGCGATAGAAGCGTGTTTAGTCCCAAATGTTGTGGTCCCAAAGAAATTTCGTGTCCCAAACTTCATTAAGTATACGAGGAACACAATGTCACTGTTACTCATTTGAAGTCATCTTTGCAATAAGATGGCTGAAGTAGTGCATGATGAGAAACTACTTATGCACTTTTTCCAAGATAGTCTGAATGACCCCGCTCTGAGTTGGTATATGAGGCTCGACAACACAAAGATTCGCACTTGGAAAGAATTAGTGGATGCTTTTGTTAAACAATACAAGTACAACATGGATATCGCCCCTGATAGGACTAGCTTGTCGAGTTTAGAAAAGGCTGAAAGGGAGAGCATGCGAGAATATGCCTAGAGATGGAGAGATTTAGCCGCTCAAGTGCACCCTCCTCTTCTAGATAGAGAAATGGTTACTCTGTTCGCCAACACACTCAAGGCACCCTTTTATGAGCATGTGATGGGCAGTTCAGCTCAGCAATTTACCGATCGTTGTAGTGTAGCAGAACGAATAGAGCAAAGAATTAAGAATGGAAGAATCTCTGTGTCTGCAGAAAAAAGAGGGTTCGTTGGAAAAAAGAGAGAAATAGATCACATTGAGACTGGTTATAGAAGAAGGGATACCCAGTTACAAAAACATAGTACTTCCTCATCTCAAATTGCCAATATCAACTTCAAACCTCCATATCTCACCAAGAGACACAGGAATGAGGTCGAGAATGCTTGAAAAACCAAACCGACCGTTTTCCGAAAAGAGATCGTCCTAGAGTTCAAGAACGATTACCCCGCTACCTCGCCTTTGGATGAAATATATCGAAGTTGTTAAGTATTGGGCTAATAGCCCCGATGCCCTTGATACCCTGCAACCACCTTACCCTAGTTGGTATAAGCCACATCTCACATGTGAGTATCATGCAGTAATTGCAGGGCACGACATCCATACATGTAATGCATTGAGAAGGAAACTCCTGCAGTGGATGGATGACATTTGAAGATCCCTCAAATGTAAGCACTAACTCGTTACCTAGCCATGCTTCGGGTAGCGGATTAGTGAACATGCTGGATGTAGAACATCAAAAGAAACTAAAGGTGCCAATAGAAAGGATTTATTAGATGTTGACTAAAGCAAGACACAGTGGCATAAAGTGTTGCCGGCATTTTGATCAAAAGAATCACTTTGTTAGCGAGTGCCAGGCTTCTATAAAAATGTAATGCAAGCTGATGAATACTGAGTTTACTTCGGATTGAGACGATGACGAATAGACGAGATAGTCTGTGACGAAATATCAAATCAAGAAGTTTGCGAGTCCAAATCACTCCAGGAGGGCTTCCTAAACTAATATTGACCAAGCCTCGCATTACACCTAAAGAAGACTATAATGTCATCCCTTACAACTATGGGAATTCATCTCAAGGTGTAAAACAACCATTTGTCATTTCATTAGAGATTGGAGGTTTGACTCGGAGTGGCAGATGCTTTACTCCAGAGGAGTTGAGGAAAATGAAAGGGAAAGAAGTGATTGATGTGTCTGAAGAGACCAATAAACCGATTACGGAAGAGGAAACCAATGAGGTCTCAAAGTTAATGAAGCACAACGAGTATGATATTGTGGAACAACTCAAAAGAACTCCTAAAATATCATTACTTTCACTTGTTTTAAATTCTGAATCTCATCGGAAGGCTTTGCAAAAAGTGTTGAACGAGGCCTACGTACCCCAAGACATTAATCCAGATGCCATGGGACATCTAGTGGGGCGGATCTGAGCTTCAAATTATGTGTATTTCTCGGCGATGAAATAGACCCCGAGGGCACGAGGGCATAACAAGCCGTTATACATCACGGTGCGATGTAAAGATATCTTGATAGGAAAAGTGTTAGTCGACAATGGCTCTGCTCTCGAGCGTGTTACCAAAGCATATGCTTGAAAGAAATGCCCATTGATGAGTCACATATGAAACCAAGCACCATGACGGCAAGAGCATATGACGGGTCACCAAGACAGGTAGTAGGAACTATTGAAGTAGAACTATACATAGGACCCCAATTGTTTTTGGTAACGCTGCAAGTAATGGATATCCATCCATCCTATAGCATGCTACTTGGAAGACCATGGATCCATGCAGCAGGAGCGATACCCTCCTCGCTACACCAATGTTTAAAATATATTGCAAATGGGATCGTTGGTCACTTGTGAAGGTTGAAGAAACCATATCAATGGTTAAGAATGCGGTCGTGCCTTTCATTGAGACAAAAACTTGTGAAGATGAGAATATCCATGCATTTGAGGTAGTAAATGCTTGAATGGATTCTTGAAGGTGCTCCATTGAGAAAGCCAAAAATCCCGAAGCGACAAAGATGGTTGCTAAATGTTTCTTGCGAAACAAGATCCCTTTCGGTTTGATCCTGTTAGTGGAATGCCGGAGCGAGTCAACTTGATAAAGCTAAAGTGCGCTGATCAATGGTTCGGGTTGGGATATAAGCCACGAAAAGAAGACTTCAAACGGGTTGCTCATTTTAAAAGGGAATCCAGGATGGCAAAGATCGAGGGAGGGAATCGAAAGATGAAGACCTCATCATCCCACCACTCCACGAGTCATTCGCGACTCAACAAAGATGATTAAGGATGGCATGAGAGATCTACATGTCGGCACCCTCGAATACCATGAAAAAGAAACAGATCTCCGCAACTCTCCATCCATAACATTGGCGCTCCCTCCGCAAAAACCTTTGTGCGAAAATTGGCTAAAGGAGAAGTGTTTGAAGTGGAAGATGGAGCCCATTCATGTCATCTTTAAAAAGTAATTGCTCTCTTGTTGTGTCATGAGCGTGTGTTTTTATTTTATTTGTCACGGTAATCTAGCTCACGATGCCGCGATTTTTTGCTTTGTCAAATGAGCATCTATTTTTTAATGAGATCATGCATTTCTATCCCTGACATGTCATTCGCAAATAAGCATTCTTACACAAGCACACTTTACACTTTCGAGGATTTTGAAATTGCCAACCGATCACAAAATCATTGCACTAAGAATAATTGGCCAAATTTCAATAATGTCACCACACTCGATGATGAAGAATGGGCAGAGGAAGACATAAAAGAATTTACTAAATTGATGGAAAATTCTGAAAAATCCTGGAAGCTTGTCGGTGAGGAGCTTGAGACCATTAATCTAGGAAGCTGAGCAAGAAGAAAAGGAGCTAAAAATTGGCACCCTCATAACAAATGAGGAAAGAGAAAATTTGATTTCCCTTTTGCGTGAATATAGTGATGTTTTCGCTTGGACTTATGCAGAAATGCCTGGTTTAGATACTGATATAGTTGTACACAAAATCCCTTTAATAGAAGGGAGTGTACCAATTAAGCAAAAGACCAGAAGGATGCGGCGGATATGCTCCTAAAGGTAAAAGCGGAAATACAAAAGCAATGGGATGCGGGGTTTCTAGATGTAGTCCATTACCCCGGTGGGTAGCCAATATGGTTGTAGTCCCAAAAGGGCGGGAAAATTAGTGTGTGTGTGGATTACAGAGATTTAAACAAAGCAAGCCCAAAAGATGATTTTCCGTTACCTCACATAGATATCCTGGTAGATACATGCTGCTAAAAATGCTACATATTCATTCATGGACGGTTTTTCGGATACAACCAAATTAAGATGGCAAAGGAAGATAAAGAAAAACCACCTTTGTAACACCTTGGGAACTTTTTGTTATAAAGTAATGCCATTCGGTTTAAAGAATCTTGGGGCCACCTATCAAAGAGCGATGGTCGCTTTATTCCACGATATGATGCATCGGAAATTGAGGTCTATGTTGATGATATCTTGGCTAAATCCAAGATTGGGAAAACCATGTGCAAATATTAAGAAAACTATTTGAGAGATTGCGGAAATACCGGTTGAAATTGAATCCGGCTAAATGCTCCTTTGGAGTCAAGGCAGGAAGTTACTAGGTTTCATTGTAAGCAACCGAGGAATAGAAGTTGACCGAGATAAAGCCAAAGCCATACAAGAAATGCCAGCACCTAAGACCGAGAAAGAAGTACGGAGTTTTCTCGGGCGTTTGAACTACATAGCTCGTTTCATATCCCAGTTAACAGTAACCTGTGAACCGATCTTTCGTTTACTGAGAAAGAAAAATCACGGGAATTGGGATAATGATTGTCAAGAAGCTTTTGATAAAATAAAGAGGTACTTACAAAGTCCACCATCGTTAATACCCCAGGTCTGGGAGACCACTGATTTTATACCTAATGATCCACGAGAGACAGCCATGGGTTGTGTGTTGGGACAACATGATAAATCTGGAAGAAGGGAACAAACCATATATTACCTGAGTAAGAAGTTTAACGATTGCGAATCCAGATACACCAAGATTGAGAAATTATGTTGTGCCTTGGTATGGAGCGCAAAAGACTCGAGACGAGTACATGTTATACTACACAACGTGGTTAATCTCCACATTAGATCCGCTTAAATACATATGTGAAAAACCATATCTATCAAGTAGGATAGCAAGGTGGCGAGTGCTATTGGCGAGAATACGACATTGTTTTTACGACGAGGAAAGCCATAAAAGGTAGTATAGTTGCCGACCATCTTGCGAGATCATGCCATAGAAGATTATGAGCCTCTGGATTTTGATTTTCCCGATGAAGATATATTAATGATTAGGGATGATATGGAGATAAGTGAGTGGTGGGCGCTCTATTTCGACGGAGCGATAAATGTATCGGGAAATGGGGTTGGAGTCGTAATAATCTTCCCGGATGGAAAACAATACCCTTTCTCGAGTAAGGTTGCAATTTGAATGTACTAACAATACAATTGAATATGAAGCATGTATTATTGGTTTAGAAAGCTGCCTTAGAGCTCAAAGTTAAGAAACTTGAAGTCTTGGAGATTCCATGTTGATTATTTGCCAAGTGAAGGGAGAGTGGCAAACCAAAGATGAAAAGTTAAAACCATACCAAAGCTACCTTGTAAAGTTAGCCAGTGAGTTTGAGGAGGTCAAATTCACTCATATGAGTAGGGACAAAAATCAGTTTGCTGATGCTTTGGCAACTTTGGCTTCAATGGTACGACTTGTTGCTAGAGAGAAGATCCACCCTATTGACATCAAGGTTCGAAACTATCAAGCCCATTGTTGCACGCTTGAAGAGTCACTAGAGGAAAAACCTTGGTATAGTGATATCAAAAGATTCATTCGAGCACCAAGAATACCCCAAGAGGCTTCTAAAGCGGATAAAGAAACCTTAAGGAGGATGGCGCGAATTTTTACCTGGATGGCGAAATCCTATACAAGAGGTCATTTGATGGGACTTTACTCGGATGTCTAGACGAAGAAGAAATTGGGCAAGCTCGAAAGAAGTTCATGAAGGAATTTGTGCCACCCATGCCAATGGTCATACAATGGCAAGACAAATGCGAGAGATCCGGATATTTTTGGTGACCATGGAAAGAGACTGCGTGACATATGTTAGAAAATGTCATAAGTGTCGATTTATGGTGATAAAATAAATGCACCTCCAAAACCCCTATTTAACATGACCTCGCTGGTGGCCGTTTGACATGTGGGGATTAGATGTCATAGGACCAATTAACCCGAAGGCAAGCAATGGGCATAGATTCATTTTGGTGGCAATTGATTACTTTACTAAATGGGTAGAAGCTAATTCCTACGCCCATGTGACTCAAAAAGTTGTCAAGAAGTTCATCGAAAGGGACTTGATCTATCGTTATGGTTTACTGCGAGAATGGTGACGAGATAATGCTCAGAACTTTAATGGAAAAATGATTGTCGAACTTTGTACCAAGTGGAAAATTAAGCATCTCAATTCCTCTCCTTATAGACCAAAGATGAATGGAGTTGTTGAAGCGACCAATAAGAATCTTAAGAAAATCATTCAAAAGATGGTCGTTACTTATAAAGATTGGCATGAAATGCTCCCATGTGCTTTACACGCATATCGCACTCTTGTTCGAACTTCCATAGGGGCAACCCCTATGCTTTAGTATATGGGATGGAGGCGGTCACACCTTTAGAAATGGAAATTCCATCACTAAGAATCTTGAAAGAAGCGAGTTAGATGAATCGAGAATGGGCAAGGGTAAGGTTTGAGCGAGTTAAATTTGGTTGATGAGAAGAGATTGGCGGCTATTTGCCATCACCGATTATACCAAGGCGAGGATAGCGAAAGCTTACAACAAGAAAGTCAAACCAAGGGTGTTCAGAGAAGGAGATTTGGTATTGAAAAAGATATCAATAGCGAAGACCAGAGCAAATGGGCACCAAACTATGAGGACCATATGTAGTGAAGAAGGCTTTTTCAGGAGGAGCTCTAATTCTGACTAGTATGGATGAAGAAGATCTGCCTAGGCTGGTGAACTCTGATGTAGTGAAGAAATATTATGCCTAATGTACTTCTCCCAACATCTAATGGAATTGAAATTTGGCTACAAATTCTTAAGTGCACTTCCTTTTTCTTTCCTATTCTGCGTGATCTCGTACTTTTATAAAAATTGGCAAATCAAAGTCTAGTACGAGAATGAATGCCAATTTGATGTTTGTTTAGCAAATGTGTTACGAGAATTCAAAGGATTTCATTTAAAGGTGATCTCATACCATCAAAACCCACATAATAAAGCTAACCTCTTAGCCAAACAAATAATCAAAAAATCAAAAACTTGTTTCGCATGGAAAAGCAAAGCTTATTGATTCAGATTGCATGTTTTTGAAATGACGAGAGGCCATCTTTTATATGCCTTCACAAAGACTCAAATATCATTTGCAGTCCCTATTTGAGCCTTATAATTTTATTTTCTTGATAATTACCCTGACAAGGATCACACCCTACACTGGGGGCAAGTGCGAAAAAAAAGGTCCTCAATAACAAGTGACACCCGAAGAAAGCTGGGGGGCATAAACACAAAAAAGGGGTTTTAGTATACTATAGCAAATTAATTCAATATTTTGGTAGTACTAAAAACTTAACGTAGAAAGCCCAAACAAAATGCTGGGGGGCATGTCAAGTCGGCACAACATTAATGCCCAATAGTAGTGGAAAAAAAACAAGCAAATACTAGGGGGGCATGACAACATAGAAAGTCCAAATAAATATTTGGGGGCATGTCAAGTCAGCATGACGTCAGTGCCAAATTCCAATGAAAAACCCAAACAAAATACTTGGAGGACATGCCAAGTCGGCACAACGTTAGTGCCAAATACTAGTGAAAAGGCCCAAACAAATACCGGGGGGCACATCAAGGTCAAAGCCCAAAGCAATACTGGGGGGCATGCTAGGTCACTATGCAAATCAACCATGAGGGATAAATAAAGTTCTAAGAGTAAGCACTAAGTGATCCTTAGTCCAAAAAACCCTTAAACACTTTTTGAGCCTATAAATATCATTTTTTCGTAGTCAGTAACCTAAGCCTACGTTACAAGCCTAATAAAGTCCTTTCTGAACAAAAACGAGTTATCTGGATCAATAAGCAGTGCTTTTCCATTTCAAACAATCCTTGCAAATGTTTTACAAAACCTGATTGAAGCCTTCTTGACATAAGAGACTTGCAAATATCATTTCACATTCTTGTCAAAGTCAACATAAAACCTGGCAATGAGATCACTTGAATTCTTTCGAGAACAAGTTTGTTAAACAAACATCAAAACTTTTGGAATGACTTTGAAATTCCGAAAGTTTTGCGTGAAAATATTTTTTTCAAATAACCATCTCTTTCTTGCCAACACTCATAACCTAAAACACTGGTGTGACATGACCCGACTAGGCGGTCAAATGACATTTTGCTTGACATTTTGCTTGGAAAGACTTTGAAGCTCCAAAATCCCACATGAAAACGTCATCTTTGCAAATAACCAACCTTTTCCTACGAGCACTCGAAGCCAAAAACACCATTAGGGCATGACCAAGCAGGGGAAATCTAAGATGCAATTGAAGCCGGCTCCATCGTCTCTTTTCGGAGAATCGGATCAATATCAAGAAGATCTATCATCTCTAGTGGTCAAAATAAGTTGCGACTTAAGTATCGCGAAGCAAGAAGCCGTCAAATCACGAAGTTGACCCCATAACTCATTTTCAAAGAATCCGGACCAAACTCGGGGCATGTTGATATGGAAAATCTATCATCTCCGAGTGGTCAAAATCACAAGTTGCGGCTTGAGCAAGGAAGCGAGCCATCAAATCCAGAGGTCCAAATCTTGAAAAGAAGGCCTAGAGGAAGAAAGGGGACCTATATCTCTCGAGTAAGTATACATGCATCATCATGCATTGCATCCCTATTGAAAATCTAAAAATATTCTGGAGGGATCGTAATTTACGAACTTTCATTCATCATTTACGTACATGTTTTTAAGCTCCCACATTTTACATGTCCTTGAACATGCTTTTCAGCTTTATCCTGTTGAGAATCTTAGGCATCGTCATCCATTTCATCTCTGTGGAGAATCTAGAAAATGTTTTGGAAGGGTCGTGATTTACGAACTTTCACTCATCATTTTTGTGTACGCCTTTGGGCTCTTAACTCTTTAACGCGCTTTTTAGCCTCGTTTTCTTTCCTGAACTTGATCGCCATCACGCGTGGCATCTCCCCACTAATAATCTAAGAAATGTTTTGGAGGAATTGTAATTTACAAACCTTCACTCATTATCTTATGTGTGCCTTCGAGCCACGACCACTTTCACTTTCAGAGTGCCTAGAGAGTCTTTCATCGGCATGGATAGAATGTTTTTCAACACTATCTCTGCTACCTTTTAGTGTGCTTTCTAGCCGTCAAAAATTGAAATAGTGTGCTTTCCAGCCCTATTCTCCATTCATCTTTGAGTGAGTTTCCTAGCCCTCGTCATCAATTGAAATAGTATGCTTTCTAGCTCTTTTTTTCCCTTCATCTTCGAGTGAGTTTTTCCAACCCTCAATCATCAATTAGGTTCGTGCATGTTGCTTAGCCATTCCTTTCCCATCTTGAGCTAGTTTTTCGGTCCTCAATAGTTAATTAGGATCGTGCGCTTCTTAGCCATTCCTTTCCTCTCATTTGAGTGAGTTTTCCAACTAAACTATAAATTGGGATCGTATGTTGCTTAGCCATTCCTTCCCTCTCTTGAGCGAGTTTGTCAACCGTCAACCATCAATTAGAGTCGATGCGCTTCTTAGCCATCATTATCCTTCCTGTTTTAAGTGTGTTTTCCAACCCTTAACCATAAGCCAAAATAGCGTATTTTTCAAACCTATTTTTCTTCTTTCTCGTGCGTTTTCAAACCACCAATTAATATAGTGCGTTTCGTCCCTATCCTCATCTTTCTCGTTTGAGTGCGTTTTGGTAGTAAATAACCAACTCAAACAATGCGCTTTCTAGCCCTCAACCATAGATCCTATATAGCACTGCTTTCTAGCCCTATTTTCCATTCCATCATCTCCACCATTCTCATTTTTAGATGAATCAACCATTTCTTGATGCGATAAATCCATTTTCTTTTTCTTTACAACGTTTACTATCTAAGTCTTTTACAAGACTTGATCGTAAACATTGTAAAGAGAGAGCAACTATCATAACCCAATTTTGGGGTACTCCCCAAAATCCACCAAAAATACCAAAAATAAAATACAAGGGGGCTGCATGGGTAGAAAAAAATCAATGTGCAAATTTTGGTTCTTTTCAAGAGTCTAATTGTATATCTTTTGTTCCAAAAATGAGAGAAAATACAAATTCGAGGTAAAAATTAAGTCAAAAATCATAATTATATTTTTATAGGCCAATTTGATTTAATCAATGGCTAATTCAAAATATTATTATATTTGAGAATTAATTTAGGGTCCAATTGAAGAATTTAATTAAGTGCAAGGACTTAATTATGTCTTAAATTGATCAAATTAATTTTATTAAGGGCTTAATTGATGAAAAATGAGATTCTTGAATTTTATTCGGGTTTAATTGACAATTTTAGAATTTTTGGAGACCCGATTGAATTTTTTCCAAGCTAATTGTGCAAATTAAGGGTCAAATTGAAGTTTAATTGTCAATTGAGGGTCAAAATGCACAAATCAAAGAGAAGGACTAAAATGAAAAAGCCATAAAAGATAAGGGTAAGTTGAAATTTGGCCAGGGGTACAATTGCACAAAATTACAAATTTAACTTCAATTAAGGATGCAAATAATACAATTACAAATTGAAGGACCAAAGTGTAATTGTCCATTAACTATTTTCAACAACGCCGCTTGAGCCGACCACCAACAAGTCGCAACGACTTGACTTATTTTTTTCCTGCCATTATTTATTCACCGAAAGCAAGTCTCTGTATCCTATAAATAGAAGAAGCAAACCGAGCACAAGGGACAGAAAAGAGGGGAGAAAAAACCTGCAAAAATAAAAAACAATCATCCCTCTCTCTCGGCCACTTTCACGCCAGTGTCCCTCTCCCTATCCACCTTCGCCGTCGACTACCGTCGGACTCTCCCTCTCTGCCTTCATTTTCCCTTCACTCTCCCTCCCTGCCATTTTTTTTCCTTTTCTTCTTCTCCTCCCTCTCGGTCGACAGACCTCTGCCTCTCCTCTCTCTCTAAAAGCACCAGTCTTCTCCTTCTCTCTCCACAGTGCAAGGACGGAAGAGAAACAAAAAAAGGAAATTGAAAGAAGACGAGAAAAACAGAGAGAAGACAGACAGAGTAAGAACGAAACAAAGATATACACAGACAGAGTAAAAATTGCAAAACTTGCATGTGGGCTTAAAAAAAACCAACGACATTCACTCTCCATCTCCCTCGTCTCCGGTAGAGTGACCGTCGGCAATTCTCTCTCCTTTTACAGTGTGGTCTCTCTCCTCCAACTGTTAGAAACTCTCTCTCTCTTCCTCAGCACCGGCCACCTTTCCCTCTCCACAGTCGAGCCAAAGCATAGCCACCAGCCTCAGCCAACAGCCTCATCCAACAACCCATCATCTTCCCCAGCTCTCCAACACCAAGCTCAGCCTTCTTCCACAGCAGACAGACGAGAGACAGCCCGAACAGAGCACAAACCGGCGACTTCCGGCGTCCATTCCGGCCGCCACAGACCTCCGTTTCAAAGCGACGACGGCAGGGAAAGACCACCACGAGCTCCTCTACAAGTCGTGTAATCAGGTAACCATATAGTTGATGTTGGACATTTCGCATGAACGAGTGCACATGCACTCGTTCTTCTTCTTCGTTTCGGTTTTAATTTTTTTCTCGGTCGGGTTGATCCGACCGACCCAAAGATATCGCGGGCTTCCGACCCACGATGGTCGGAAGCCTGGTCCATCTAAACCGGGCTGCCGACCCACTATGGTCGACGACCAGTCCACCTACACGTGGGCTTCCGACTCACGATGGTCGAAGCTCGACCCAATGATGCGGGCTTCGGCCGCTCAGTCGAAGCCCGACCGCTTCGAGCTAGGTCGACGACCCATAATGGTCTGCGACTCACTCAATAAAAGTAAAAAATAATAAAAAATAATAAAAATAATAAAATAATAAAAAAATAAAAAATAATAAAAACAGTAAAAATAAAAACAATAAAAAATAAAAAAATAAATAAAAAAATACATATATTTTTTTTAATACTTTTGAAAGACATGTTTATATATATCTATTTTTGTTATTATTAAAAATCAAAATACAAATGTTTTCGCGCATACGGCCGAATCCCAAAACTTTTCTCATTGTATTTTTCGTAAAAAAAATATGTGCATATTTTTCCATATTTTTAAAACGAAATTTCGGATATCGTAACCGGTTTACGATTATCCATTGGTATTCGGCCAAAATGTCAAAAATAATTCAACAACCTTTCGGTCTTAGCTTTCGTGGTGTAAATTTACATAGTAAAATACACCCGCAAATAAAATATTTTTACAGTGTAAAATTACATTGTATAATACATCCGTAGATTAAAATAATTTTAACTACGGTGTAAAATTGCATTGTAAAATATATTCGTAGATAAAATAAAACTCATAACTGCGGTGTAAAATTACATTGTAAAGTACACCATGAGACAAAAAAATGTTTTTTTCTTTGAAAATACAGATGTAAAAATTCTAACCTAGAAAAACAATCAAACAACAATGCAACTTACCTTAGGTAAGGTGCACTGAAGTGATGCGTCTTCCCCTTGCACAATAAGTCTCCTTACCCTAGACTCGCGAGACCAATAGGTTCCTAGTAACCTTAATACTAGGTGGCGACTCCCAATATTTATAGTTGTAAATTTTACGACTAATAAACCACACATTTTCACCGCGCGCCGTTGTCCCCTGAATCCAGGGGTGAACACGGGGCGTGAAGCGCGTCCCAAAATCGCCGTCGCGACACTCCCAATTCCTGTAACACATGCTTTATCCATAACAACTCGCACACACCATGAGCCATACCTCGGTATTCTGCCTTCGCACTTGATCTGGCGACCACTTTCTGTTTCTTGATTCTCCACGTCACAAGGTTACCTTCTACAAAGGTAAAGTATCCTAACGTCGATCTTCTATTTGTCTGATCTCCTGCCCAGTCTGAGCCTGTGTACCTCTAATTTCACGAACTTTATTTTTTGAAAATAGTAGTCCTTTTCCTGATGCACTCTTCAAATATCTTAAGATATTCGATATACTGCTTCCATATGCTTATCTCCTGGTGAGTGCATGAATTGGCTCACCACACTGACTGCATATGCTATGTCTGGTCTTGTATGTGATAAGTATATCAGTTTCCCGACTAACCGTTGGTAACGTCTTTTATTTGCTGACACTTGATTCTCTGACTCTCTCAGCTTGTGGTTCATCTCCATCGATGTATCAGCTGGTTTACATGTCAGCATTCCGGTTTCTGTTAATAAATCTAACATATACTTTCATTGTGATAGACATATCCCAGTTCTTGACCTTGAAACTTCAATCTCCAAAAAATACTTTAGTTGTCCCAAATCTTTCATTTCAAATTTCGAAGCAAGAAATCGTTGTAGCGATTTTCTTTCTTCTAGATCATCTCCTATTAGGACCATGTCATCCACATATACTATCAATGTTGTAGTCTTCCCTTCCCTGTGTTTTATAAACAAAGTATGATCGGAGTTACTTTGTTTATAGCCAAATTCCTTCATTGCGGAGGAGAATCTTCCAAACCAAGCACTGGGTAATTGTTTTAGACCATATAACGTCTTCTTCAACTTGCATACCTTGCTTATACTTGAGAATTTACCTTTAGCTCCAGATGGTAAATCCATGTAGACTTCTTCTTCAAGGTCTCCATTAAGAAAGGCGTTCTTGACATCAAATTGTTGTAATGCCCAATCTCGGTTTACTGCTAGAGCTACGAGGATGCGGATGGTGTTGATTTTTGCAACTGGGGCAAAGGTCTCTTGATAGTCTATTCCATATTTCTGTGTATATCCCTTTGCCACTAACCTTGCTTTGTACCTGTCTATACTGCCATCCGCATTGAGTTTAACAGTGAAGACCCATTTGCATCCAACGGTCTTCTTCCCCTTGGATAGTGGACACAACTCCCAAGTGTTATTCTTTTGGAGTGCTTTCAGTTCTTCATTTATTGTCACCGTCCACTTTGGATCTACTAATGCATCCTGTACATTACTAGGAATAGATACAGTAGATAATTGATTAACAGTAAATGCATGCGAACATGACAACCTATGGGAAGAGACATAATTATTGATTTGGGTATTTAGTCTTATTTTTCGGATCAGGTTCATATTGTTTTTTCGGGACTCCTCTATTTGACCTCAGGGGGTATTTATTTACTCTATTTTCAACAATAACAGGAATTTCGTTATCAAAAATAGGGAGGATAGGATTTTGATTTACTTGAGGAAGGACATTCTGGGTTGATTCTTCGGTTAATGGTGTAGACATTTGCAACTCTGATGATAAAGGGGGGTTATTGCTCGGGAGATTCTGATCAATGCAAGATTCCAAATCCTCACTGTTGCAAGGAGCTACATTATTTTCCCTTGTTTTGTCAGAACAATTCTCAATCATTCTTCCATTTTCCTCTACTTCAAATAGATCGTCATTCTCTTCATTGTTTCTCTCCCCCTGAAGAGATGACCCAGAAGCTCCCCCTGAGTAATAGGGTTCCATTTCATGAAAGGAGGTATCCAAGGTCACATGTAACTTTGGGTGTAGAGGATCATAACACCGGTACCCTTTCTAAAATTCAGAGTATCCAACAAAAACACACTTCTTCACACACGGGTCCAGTTTATTCAGCAGAACCTTAGGAATGTACACATAGACTGTACATCGAAAAATTCTCGGTTCTAGGTTTGGTAAATGAGGGATGGATAGCAATGATTCCATTTTTTGTTGAGGAGTCTGAAAATGGATAACGATGGATGGTGTGCGATTGATCAAGTAGGCTGCCGATTTTACTGTTTCACCCCAATAAAACTTGGGCATATTCATGTCGAAAAGTGAGGCGCGGACAACTTCCATAATCTGTCTATTTTTCCGCTCGGCTAGACCATTTTGCTGTGGAGTGTAGGTGCATGAAGTTTGGTGTCGAATTCCATGATTGCCCAAGAATGTACTTAAAATTTTATCCATAAACTCCGTACCATTATCTGATTGCAGTGTACGAATCGACCTCTGGTATTGGTTTATCACCATTTTATGAAATTCCTGAAAAGCTGTACTTACATCACTCTTATTCTGAATGAGAGAAATCCAAGTCATCCGAGTACACTCATCAATAAATGTAACAAAATAACGAGCATGTGAAAATGACGGGACCTTTGCAGGACCCCAAACATCAGAATGAATAACTGCAAACGGCTCTGAGCTTTTATTCAAACTTGGTAAATAAGGGATACGGTGGCTTTTGGTCAGTTCACAAATTTCACATTTGAACTCTAAATTACTGATATTTGAGAACAGAAGTGGTTTTAGTTTCTTAAGATACCCAAAAGATAGATGTCAGAGCCTTCGATGCCATAACCATACGAGTGCTTCAGCTTTGTCCTTACAGTTTACTTGATGTGTCTGACTGAGTTTCCCCCCTCCCCCTTTCGGTTAACTCTAGATAATAAAGATTATCTCGTCTAACACCATAACCAAGAATCCAGTAATTGGAGAAGTACTACCATTAGCGGTACAAATAATTGACTGGGAGGAAGGTTTTGAGGAATTTAAGTTACCAGGGTTTTTAGTCATATGTTCGGATGCACTTGTATCAATAATTCAAGAACTATTCATAATTATAACAGAGAGTGCAGAAGTTTTACCAATTATACCTGGATGTGCCACAGTCGCCGTGAGTGTGTGCGGATCCGATTCCGCTGAGATGGACCGAGGTTTTCGGATAATTTTTCGTGGTTTTTCAGTAAAATCCCACCAGTCAGGGTAGCCAATAACTTCAAAACACCTCTGTTTTGAATGACCTGATGCGATGTGGCAGTCGTACAAATTAATTACCCTAGCTTAAAACACACAAGATAGTATAGAGCAAGCAAGGGGTCGATCCCACGAGGAAGTTTCAAGTCAGATTTTTATGTTGTACGTTATGTGATTGGGGGCATTTGGTTTGTGATTATCTAAACTATGGCAGCAATTAAACTAGCAAACAAAATCAATTAAAACCGAAACTTATCAAGAAAACAAACCTTGGTCACAAGCATACATTCACCTACGGAATTAGAACCGATCCTTGAAACAAAGAAATACAGTTTATGTTATGAAATTTTATCTTTTCTTAACTTGATTAATTAACGGATCCGCCGTATAACTAATCCTAACCAAAAAACAATCAAAGTGTCCGCACTAATGATACAATTTAATGGTAGCTTTAAGAACTAGATAATTTCATCACGATTAACATACAAGTTGTCCGCAACTTGTGTCAATTTATTCATATGTTCTCCCTAAGTTCAATAATGTAGTTCCGCCACAATTATCAAGCTTAGTTGCTTCACAAGTTCATATATCACAACTCCGGTTTTGATATTAAACTTAGCAATAGATTGTTCACAACAATATCTCGAGTCCGCTCTAGCAATCATCAACAACAATCATAGGAAATATGCATAGGAAAACAAATATATTCATTCATAACATAAACTCAAAATAGAAGGAAGAATAAATTTCACGGTTCTTGAAATCCGAAGGTGTTTGTGTCCTTGCAACCAAGAAAAGAGTCTAGCCTTGCATGTTTATTGAACAACTAAATAAAAGATGCAAGAACACATGATTTTAGGTTTGGAGGATGAAGATTTTGTGTTTTTCTCTTGTGGTGGCCGCCACTTCCTTGCTTCTCTTCTCCTTTATATAAGCTTAGAAACCCTAATGTCTATTTTATCAAATAGTCCTTCCTTAAGTTAGCGGAATTTAGTTGTCCCTTGTAAAATTCATATCTCCTTCATTCGACATCTTTTGAGCTGAAATTTGGATAGTTTATATGTATTTGAGTCTTGAATCCACTCCAATTGAGTTTGCATTAATTGGACTTTGCTAGCTCGAGATATTGAATTTTGAATGGACAAAGGTCAACAGATGGCAGAATCGCGAGATTTGACTTTGCACGATGCGATTTCCATGATCTTTCTCCTTTTATTTTTCTTGCATTACCTTTCCAGAAAGGTATGGATGTTAGCTCTTGAATTTCACTAGAATCACTTCATTTCGATCTCTAGAACTCACGCTCTGCACAAAACATCGATTGAACGTCAAATCGCCAATTACCTCCAATATACTTCTTTTGCATCTTTCATCCAAAAATACCTTCAAAACATAAAATAAAGAATATCAAAGCATTTTATACACAAAACATATGCAAAACACTACATAAATATGGATGAACTTATCAAATAATATGGTCGCATCGGACCCTTTTCACCGTAATGAGAATAAATCAGTCCACCAGTATTTTTGTATTTTTGGTCAACCCGGTCAGCCCAAACTCGGTCAACTATAAAAGGAAAAAAAAATTACCCTAATTTCTCTAATTTCTCCTCTCTCTCTCTCCCCGCGCAGCCCCCTTTCCCTGTCTTTCCTTCTCGAGCTCTCCTCCAATCAGCCGATGGTACCTCGTCACCATCGCCAATCGCTCGAGAAAACCAGGGGGCTGCCATTTCCGGCCATGATCGTCTTTTGGGAGTGTTCTCTCCAAACACAAGCATATGCTCCTTCAAGATCGAGCTGTGGGTCCTTCAAAGGATCTCCCCACGGATTTGCTCGAACTCAGGGTCAAGACCACTGAGAAAGATGTGGACCCTAAGTTGAGCCATGGCTGAGTGGTGGTGAAGGACGCCGTTGACTGTCCTCGCCTGAGGTGCAGTCCAGCTGTCGATTTCTTGGAATATAGTGACGAGCTCGGTGTAATAACTGGACAGTGGTCGTCCATTCTGACGAGTATTGAACAAGCGTTGATTAAGCTTAAAGAGGCGAGTTGCATCGGAGCCATCGTAGAAGGTTCACCCGACGGCGTCCCAAATCTCCTTGGCCGTCGGGAGGCAGATGAACCTCTCCATCAAGGACGGGGTCATTGAGTCAATTAGCCAACATTTGACCTGATGATTCTCGGTAACGCAAGATTCCAGTCGTGGGTCGCCTGATTCCGGCTTCGCAGTGTCTCCGGTAAGGTATCCCGATTTGTTTCGAGCTCCGATTCTCATTTCGATGACTTTTGACCATAACCTAAAATTTGTTTCATTTAGGATGATGTTCGAGGTAAATGCCGAGTTGTCTGAGGATGGGTTCATTGAGGTTAGTTCCATTTTGTTGTGTTTTTTTTTGTCTGTGAAATCTGGGTTTGAAAGTTGAAGGTTGATTGTTGTTGGGGTTGATTGTTGTTTGGGCTAGGGTTCTTGGGAAGAAAGAAGAAACAGTAGAGGTTTCAAATTTCTGGGTTTCTTTCGAAATTCTGGGTTTTTTCGAATTTCTGGGTTTCTGGAGAATGGTGTTTGGTTGCTGGGAAAATCTGGGTTTTTGGGAAAATTCTGGGGAAAATTTCGGGTGTTTGGTTGTTGGGAAAAAAATCTTGTAAAAAAAAGAACTTCGGATTGTAATACTTCGAAAGAGAGAAAAAAAATCGAATTCGGATGAAGATCAAATAATTCACTCTGATACCATGTTAGAATTCAAGAGTATATTTCTTCTTTAAATTCAATGCATTTTTATGTTACAGTGCTGAAATATATATATATATAGGCTACTCCTACTATAAAAAACTCAGTTATAATGACTCCATTTTCAACTTAGTTATAAAAACTCTGTTATAACGACTCAATTCTCTCTTTACAGTTGGTTTTCAACAATAACACATATGTTAAATTACAATAATATGTTTAAGAGATTATGAAATTTAAAAGATTTCGATTTTTGAAGATATTATGAACACCTACTTCAGCGTCCAAAATGTTTTAATGGCTCTTAACAAAAACCCCAAGTGTCAGCAGAGAATGTTAATTTTTATAATATTTACAACATATTTATATTTCATTAATTTGAGAAGTTAATACCTGAAAGTAAGCACACAGTAATTCAACTGAACAAGTACAAAGACACCACAGAAACGACCACCTGCGGTACATACAATTATTCAACTGAACAAGTACAAGAGACTCTTTTTAATTTAGATTTAATTTGTTGTGTATAGAAGTAAATCTCATTTTTATTCCTTCATTTTGCCAGAGCCTGGACGCAATCTGAATTATTCCAAGTATCAAGTCAATGGAGTGGGAATATCAAGTCCTTAGTTGATCTAGAAGGTTTGACCTGAGAGGGCGGTTTATTCTGCACCGATGAGGAAAGTCACAATTAGTGGTTGGTGGGTCAGACAAGTCCTCCTTCTCCTCCACTAAAAAAAAAAAGAAGCGTGATTGACTACTACCAAATCTCAATCTTGGGCTCTGATGAAGGGGTCTTTAGAATTTTAAAAGTGTTTTTATTTTTAAAAAATAGTTTTAATTTAAGATTATATATATATAAATATTTTTATTTGTAATTTTAAATTAAAAATGATATAAAAAATAAAAATATATAATTTTAATATATTCTTAAATAAAAATTACTTTCTAAAAAATCCTCAACTAGCATCTAAATTAAAAAGCTACCATCTAGATTAAAAGAGTCTCTTTTTTGGACTCCCACGGTATGTAGTTTTGACTTCTGACTGGCTGCGATAGAAGCTTCGTAAGTGCATGGTGGACGGACGACACGGTTTACTGAAACGTGGTCCCTAAACTTTAAATTTAAGGTCATTTTAGCTCTTTTATGATAATTTTGGGCAAAATAACCCTCCATTTCTCAATTTATAGCCACGCATAGTCGCTTCATGCTTGTGTGCTGACGTGTCCAAATTGCTGAAATTCTACCACATCAACAAGATGCTCTTGCACGTGTGCACATCAACAATATTCTTTTAAAAAATTATTTTTGTTATTAGCATATAAAAATAATTTAAAAATATTATTTTTTAATTTAAAATAAAAAAAATATAATTTTTTTAAAATACAATATAAAACATAAAATGTATGACACAAGTGTGTCGAAGTAGTTAAATCTCATAAACTTATCACAACATCATTCACTAAACTTTTGTGATTTCATTGTGTATTTTTTTTAATAAAACTGCGATTATATTAGAATGTTATTTTTTCTTTTTATATCATATTTTTTTGCTTCATCTTATTGTCTATCAACAAATATATGGTTACTGGTACTACCATGAACTTAAACTTGCACAGTAAAAATATGTTTGAAATTGTACCGATTATGTTATATTTTGAAATATCTTTTATTTAAAAATATATTAAAATTAATTTTTATTTTATTTTTAATTTTTTTTTTAAACATGACTTTAAATTAAATATTTTTATATTTTTAGATCTTCATATGTTGATATTAAAAATTATATTTTAAAAAATAAAAAAATATATTATTTTTATATATCTTTAAACAAAAATCATTTTAAAAATCAATATCACTTATATTTAAAAACAAATCTTAATAGTACCGCAGGTGGTCGTTTCTGTGGTGTCTTTGTACTTGTTCAGTTGAAGTGCTAAGTGCTAACTTTCAGGTATTCAAATGGGGAATGACAAAAATCTAATATATTCCATGAAATTTATTTCTTGGTCTATAAATTCTTCGAATCCATTGTCTTCGTCATATTGTGCGTGTTGTTCTCTACCGGCATAAGAATATAATCTTTCTAAAATCATTAACCACAGGAACTAGGAATTCCACAGAAAATTATTAAAAAAAACAAATCATTTGAACATTACGGTGACTGAACATGATATTGTTGTTTTTACTGGTATATATTTTGATTGATAAATATGAGATAATTATAGGAGAAAAATAATTAATAAAAATAAATAAAAATGTTTTTTTTTCATTATTTTCATTGAAAGATATGATATGCCAATAATACAAATATATTATCAATTAAAAATAATTATCATTAATTTATGTTGGTCAATTCATCGTTAATATTTAAGTTATAACATGTCAAACAACCCTCTCTCTTCTCTTTCCCATGTATTTATTTATTTATTTATTTATAAAACAATACCCTTCCCTCTATAAATTTATCAATTCAAGTAAACACACCTATCTATTTTTCTTTTAACTCATATTTTATATTAAGTTTTTCGTATTTATATGTGGTATATATAGTTTATTTGTGTGTTTACTTGTTTTATAACCTTTTGCTATAGAAATTTGTTGAATGAATTTATGGTTTATATATGTTAGGATTTGTTTAATATTTTAAGAAAATATTTTTTTTCATTATTTGATGAAATTAAATTTAATAGGTATGTTTCATATTTTATAATAAAATAAATAAATAATTATTTAATAGGTATGTTTCATATTTTATCAATTTCATTGTTAAGCTAGGAATTTAGGTCAATGTAAAGGAATTTGAATTTTTCTTGGAGGAAATTGATAATTATCAAGAGTACTATTAAAATAAACTAAATAGTTTTGAATTCAACCAATGATAGCTAATTAAGCTGATATCAATCATTTGTTGGTTCATATTATTAATTATTACATGTTGGCATTAATATTTTATATAATCAATGAATGATTGTTTTTAATGCATTGAGTTTCATCTGTAGGGTTGCGTGTGATGGCTTATTGCAATGAGATCAAGGGTTTTATTAAATATGTGCTATCAAATACAAAAAAATATTAGTGGAGATAATATTAGATATCTGTGTAAAAGGTATAAAAATAAAAAAAAATTATGGATTCAAATGTTATTATGATACATCTTCCAAAAATACGTTTACGAAAATAATTTGTGTTGGTTTGCACATGGAAAAAATGGATATTAGATACTCTCATAGAGGTTTAGAAATATATGTTTGAACAAGTTGAATACCTAACACATGGAGAAGCTTGAAATGAATATTGTCCACATGAAGAAGATTGTAACGAATATTGTCCAAACAATCTATAAATTTGAGATAATATTTCTTTTATTTGTTTTTAACTTAATGAAGTCGTTGACATATAATGTCATACTTTGTATGCTTTATATATTTTGATGATAACAATAAAAAGAAAATGGGCTAATAATATGCTTGGATGAGATTAAGCTATAAACAGGTTTTATTCAAAGAATACATCAACAAGCATAATGGAGTTCAAGAAGAAATCACTCCAAGAAGTCCAAGATGCAAGCAAGTGAAGACTTAGAATAAGTGTTCATTTTAGTGCTTTGTGTAAATCTCAATTTCTATCTTGATAGCACAAATTAAAATGAACTCACACACTTCACATTGCATGCAAAGGATTTGATGATTAAACGGCTAGTTTCTAACGGCTATAAACGGCTAGTTTCTAACGGCTAGTTTCAAACGGCTATAAACGGCTAGTTTCAAACGGCTATAAACGGCTAGTTTCTCTTTGAAACTTATAAATAGGCCTCTTAATTGCAAAACGAAATTGACATAACTTTCATATCTTATATTGAGGCAATTAGAGTGCAAAAACACCTTCATATCATCAATCCTCATTAATACTCATATTTGTGTTTGAATCTTCATATCTTAACACAAAGAGTATTTCTCATTCTCACTACACTTAAACACCTTCAAATATCCTAAGTGCTATTAAGTGAGAGAAAGAGATCATAGATCTTCATTTGTAATATCCACACTATTAAGAGTGTATTGTTGTTTTACAAAAACAACCATTGTGAAACTCTTGAGAGTTGAGTATAAAACTCTTGGTATTGGTGAGGAACATCACCAGGAAAAATCTTGAAGAGGGACATCTTCAAGTGGAAAGGAAAATCTTGAAGAGGGACATCTTCAAGTAGACAAGGAAAATCTTGAAGAGGGCATATCTTCAAGTGGTGTAAAGTCTTGGTGTGGATTCATCAAGCGGAAATTGTAATCTTGTTACTTGGATTAGTAAAAGAGTACAATACTCAAGTACGGGTTGGTACTTGAGTCGTGGACGTAGGCTTGCCGAACCACGTTAAAAATCGAGTTAGCAATCTCTTTCCCTTATCTCTTTACTTTAAAGTAATTAATTTTTAAGATTGCATTATTTATTGTATTTGCATCAATTCCGCCTTTAGGTGCATAGTTGCCTTAATCCGTGAATTTCAACGAAGCATGTACCCATACATATATCATTTGATGTAAAAGTCAAAGGTCTTATTTAGTATAAATAGATGTATTCATATAAGAGGTTAAGGATTACACAAGAATCCTAATTAAATTGTTATTTTATTTACATACAAAAAAATTCATTTAAATCCATGTATTTTTTTTAACCTTAAGAAAAAAATTAAAAATAATGTACATGTTCAATTGTATTAAAGGTCAATTTTTTTAACCCAATGAATCTTTTGAATGTTAATTGTGATGGATTGATAATTGTTATGGTGTGGGTTAAATTTTGATAGAAACTTGTGGTTTATGAGTTTTGGATGTGTTTGGAACTTTGGATGAAACAAGACTATAAAAATAAATTTCTTATTTTTCTAATTTCATGCATTTTTTTTATTTAAGGTTCACATTCCTCAGTAATTAGTTTTATTTTTAAATTAGTTTTAGCAATTTGAGAGGGGGTTTGATGTATTAGTTATGAAATTATTGATGTTATTGTTGTTACTATGATATTGTAAAATTGATTTGTGGGAATTTGTAGGTTTAGGTCAAATGAGAGTAAATTTTGAGTTTTCTATTATTTTTATGGGCACCCGAGATTCCAAGCCCGTTACCAAAATCTGAGTAGGGTAGATATTTTAAAATTCTTAATGCCAACTCTATAGTTAAATTAAATTGATTTTTACACCTTCTAAATTTATGCTATGCTTGTGACCCCGTAGCCCTTATTGGGTTTGACAGTTATTTTTTATCTTATTTTCTAAAACTCTTCCAGATATTATGGTTTGTTTGTTGCAACATATATGAAGATGTTAATTTAATCTCCTAGGTTCTTGTTTAATTTTTTGCATTTTAAATATTTATGCTACATGGAAAAACAATTTGGATTTTTTTATTTGCAAGTTACAATTGTCCAAATAAATTTCAAAACAAATAAATAAAATAATACTCATAAATAAAACCAACTTGTTTATAACTTTATTTATTCATGCATATTTTCATGTAATGAGATTTTAGGTAGTCTTCCATTTAGGGAAGGTTTTGCTAAACTTTTTTAATAATAGGATATAGTGATATAATTATTACGTTGTCATTATTAAATTTGTTTAGATTACAAAGAGAATATAATTAATTAGTACTATGAACAAGAGTGGTGTGACAATGTTTTTTTGCACTTCACGTTTTGCCATCCCTGAAGAGGATACGACACATGGTAAAAGAAGGAATTTATAGTCGTAAAATTACAAATATACTTCTTAGGAGTCACCACCTAGTATTAAGATCATTAGAAAACCTAATGTTTTGCAAAAGTTTGGGTAAAAGGACTTCTTATGTAAGGGAAAGACGCATCACCCCTAGTGTACCCTACCTAAGGTAAGTTGTATTGATGTTTGATTGTTTTTTTTTCTAGGTTATATTTTTTATTTGTTGGTCTTTTCTAAGTTTCAACATACATCTCTCTTCGTGAGGGAGTTTCTACCTCGTTGGAAATCAAAAACCTAACCGTTCTAAAGTTTGAAAATTCTTCACACTGCATTTTACATCCTAACAACTAAAATAAAATAATTATTAATTTTTTTTGATATTATAGCTAAATTCCAACAAATAATCATAAATTGTTTATGATATTCAATTTTCATTTAAAACATGTGAAAGATGCAAAATATTTTCTTATGAAAAATATGCTTGGAAAAGAAACATGGAATTCAACTGTATGCACAAAAACAACATTTTTTTTCTTCTTAAAACACGATTTTTATATTATATATATTTTTTAATAAATAAATAAATAAATAAAATTTACACAAAAGGCCAACTCTGCTAGACTTGGCTGGACTTGGACTAACCAACTCGGTTGGGCCGAGAACAGGTGTGACCAATTTAAAGTATAATTAAGTCATTGTCATGATTGTCAAAATCGTAATTTTGACACGACATAGAAGGGGCTTCAAAAACTCGGATTGTAAGATCATAACATCGTACCTGAATTTTTTCATACAAAAATCGTAAAATCACAACTAAAATCGTGTAGGTAGAAAAATTGTAAAATCGTAAATAAAATATTTTCAAATATAATATAACATAATCATGTCCATAAAACTTCATTAGTTAAGGTTCATGCATGATTCAAAATAATTGAAAAATACATTACAAAACAATTATGTCCATAGAATTTCATTAGGTAAAAAGTCACAAACTAAAAATAAATATTTTGTTGATGTGATATATAAATCACAATCAATCTCATGACCATCATTTTTCTTGTTATTTTTAATACATTCATCAAAAACATTATTATTGAAATGATTATCAGTACTAATACTGGTACCAACACCGATATTGTTAGTACTAGCTCTAACTCCAACATATTATTTCGACATCAGGACATGAAAATGATTTAAAAACATCAAAAAAATTAAATAGTGTATATATGACTTTTTTATTGATGTGTAATCCAATGATAGAAACTATTTTGGAGAATCATTTTTTATCTTATTTTAAATAAAGTTCAATTATTTTATATATAGTTTAATTATACAATTAATTATATAATTAATAGTAGTAAGTTATATAAGTAAATAATTTCTTTTGAAAAACCCTCCAACAATAAAATTATTCTTTTTAATTATATTTAAATTAAAAAAATGAATTTAAATATAATTAAAAGACCACATTTTTTGAGATTTGAAATTTAAACTACTTATTTTATGTTTTTCAAGTAATTGTATATTTTTTTATGGTTGTTGTATCTGAAATTAATTAATGTTATTTATTATCTTAAATTAATAGGATTTTTAAAAAAAAAATTGTGCTAATTACTACTACTACTACTACTACTACTATAACCCCTCCCCCCGTAGAAACTTACTTTATTATTATTATTATGAATCGTATAAAAGCCCTCCCAATAACGTAACAGTAAATCCCTAATTCCCTTCTCCCACGTCGCCACCCATCCTCATCTCCTCATCCTCTTCTCCATTTTTTCTTCTCATCCTCTTCTCATTTACTCTCTTCCTCCTCGTCTCCTCATCTAGATGATGTGGAGGACAACAAGGGCTAGGTGTGCAGGTGGTGCGTAAGTGTATTTTTGGGTAAGATTTTGGGGGTGAGAGCTGATGATTCGGGTTTTTTTGCCAAGAAGAGAAGAGAAGATTTTGATTTAAGCTGCTCCTAATGTAATTTGTAAATGAAAGAATGAAAAATTGAAAATGAAAGCCCCAAAGTTCGAACACCTTAAACTCGTAAAATCGGACCGATGCGGTCCGATTTTACGATCCGACCCGATTTTAAACGAGTTTGACCAAGTTTGACCGGTTTCGAGTTTTCTTCCCGAATTAACCAGTTTTCTTTAGTTGACTCGCAAAATCGTATGATTTTGCAAGTCAAGTCGTGTTTTTTTATAACATTGGTCATTGCACTTAATTAAATCTTTCAATTGGACCCTAAATTAATTTATAAACATAATTATACTTTAAATTGGTCCATAATTAAATCAAATTGGCCTATAAAAATATAATTATTCCTTTCAACTTATTTTTTACCTAGATTTATCCAACAATAAATTATTTTAGAGTTGAATCTGCATTTTTAGGTAGAAAAAAAAGTACGATTGGGCTCTCAAAAATATTCAAAATTTCCATTTTAATTTTTCTGCTGGCACCAACCCCTTTTATTTTATTTTATTTTGTTTTGAGTAAATTTGGGGGAATAATCTAGAAATGGGTTAGACAGTTGCCCCCTATTTATAATGCTTATGACTAAAATCTTGTAAAAGACTTTAGATAGTAAACGTTGTAAAGGAAAAAAGACGAGATTTACCAAACCAAGAAATGGTTGATTTATTCAGAAGTGAAAATGAGGGCTACGAAACATACTAGAAGGGAATAATAGAATACAGCTAGAATGTGCACTACCTAAGAATTGAGGCCTAAATAGGACACTCAAAGGATGAAAAGATGATGATGTTTGTGAAACACAAGAAAATAGTTCATTGTAATGGGTGACCTACCAAACCAAAGACATAGATATTTTAAAAGACACAAGGATGGTATTATAATACCTTCCACGATGAAAGTGTGAGGACAAAGGTTATGAAAATATCGAAGTTGGTCTTATTATAATAGGTGATGTACCTATGAAAAACCAAATAAATGGTGATGAAGATTTTCATTGAATGAAAGATAAGGCTAGAAAGCACGCTTTCTAGGATTTATGGTTGAGTACTAGAAAACAAACTATCTGAGTTGATGGTTAAAGCTGGAAAGCGATTCAAATTTCAAACTAGGAGGGAAAATAGGACTGGAAAACGCAGTATCTTGATTGATGGTTGAGGGTTGGAAAACAAACTCAAACAATGAGGAGGAGGGATAAAGCTATAAAATTTGCTATCCGATTTGATTGATGGCTAATAATGCCTTTGAATAAGGATGAGTGAGATAGGGTTGAGAACACGCTATCTGAATTAATAGTTGATGGCTGAAAAGCGCATTCCGATGAGAAAAAAGGATGATAATGCTAACAAACACACTATTAGGGTTGACGTTGACTAGGACATGCACCAAAATAAGGAAAGAAATAAGGTTGAAAAACACACTATATATGTTGATGAAGAGCTCGCAAACACACCAGGGAAAGTGAAAGTGGTGAGGGCTCGAAGACGTATACAAAATTGATGAAAAGTGCATCCAGGCAAGGAAAAGGATGATAATGTTAACAATCACACTATTTGGGTTGATTGATGAAACACACCCAAATAAGGAAGGAGATATGGTTGAAAAACACACTATTTGTATTGATGAAGGGCTCGTAAGTTCACTTTGGGAAGTGAATTGCCCCCAGTTTGGTCATGCCCAATAATTGCACTTAGGGAAGTGAATTGACCCATGTCTGGTCATGCCCCACAAGTGTTTTATGATTAAAGTGTTTGCAACACAAGGTTAATTGTTTACAAAGATTATTTTCATGTAGGATTTTTGGAATTTCAAAGTCATTCCAAGCATAAAAACTATTTGATGTTTATTTAAACAAACTTGTTCTCGAAAGAATTCAAGTGATTTCTTTGCCAGTTTTTGTGTTGCTTTTGATGAGAATATGAAATGATGTTTGTATGTCAGAAGTCTTTGATCAAGTCTTGTGAAGCATATGTAAGTCTTGTTTTGAATGGAAAAGCATTGCATATCGATCCACGTTGCTTGTATTTGATCAAAAAGGGTTTTATTAGGCTTGTAACGTAAGCTTGGGTTATTGGGTATGAAAAAAAATATTTAAAGGCTCAAAGGTGTTTAAGGGTTTTCTAGACTAAGGATCACTAATGCTTACTCTTAAAGCTCTTTTTGATCCTCATAATTAATTTGCATAATGACTTGACATGCCCTCTCGTATTTTGTTTGGGCTTTTATCATGGTTTTTTAACACCATCATTCGTGTTGAATTAACATAACCCCTAGTATTTTATTTGGGATTTTTATCATGAGTTTTTAGCATTATCATCATACTTATTAGTTTGATTTGTTATAGTGCACTAGAACCCTTTATTTATGTTTATGCTCCTATGCTTTGTTTGAGCATCTCTTGTCATTGAGCACCATGTTTAGATTAAAGTGCTTTTTGATCCTCGCACTTACCTCCTAGTGTAGGGTTTGATCATTACAGGGTTAATTATGGTAAAATTTATTAGACTCAAATAGGGACTGTAAGGAATATCAATTATGGTCTTCCTTCATTTCAAAACATGCATCCAAGATCAGTAAGCCTTACTTTTCCATGCGAAATGATTTTTTGATTATTTGTTTAACTAAAAACTTTATTTCATTATGTGAGTGTTTGGAGGAATGAGATCACTTTTCAATTAAATCTCTTGAATTCCCATAACTCATTTGCTAAGCAACATCAAATTGAATTTTATTTTATACTAGACTTTGATTTGCCAATTTGTTTTTTATGAAATCATGAGATCATGCAACATTTAGATGAAAGGGTATAAGGTGTGCTTGTGTTATTTAAAGAAAAAACAAGAGCACATCATAAACACAAAAAAATACATAATCTTATGGAGAAAAACAACTTGTATAACAAAAAAAGGTCTTTAGTTACTACGAGCCAAATAGCAGACAAGACTAAAACAAGTTTAAACCAAAACACAATGTGTGGATATGATCAAACAAAGAACAATTATGGAAGTATGCTTCATTTTGCAGCTTCGGTGCATTTCGCTTTCAAAAGCTCTTTTAGGGGTCATTTTAATGGCATGGACACTTGGCACACCTCCTAATTCATCATTTCCATGAAGCAACCATTCTATTTCCTAAAGTTTAATTAGGCATGGGGTTTGGAATTTCCTCAAGTGTTATCCACCCAGCTTTTATGAGATTTTTCTTGAAGGCATTGCAAGTATGAATGTTATGTCCTACGGCACCAATATGGTATTCATAGGTGAGATTGAGTTTGTACCAGTTGGAATAAGGTGACTACAAAGGTGTCTAAGGTTTATGACCTATTTGCCTAATTTTAGCAACTTTTGATACATCTCATTTTAGGGCAGTTGTATCGGAGGTAGTTGTTCCTGAGGTTTTTCTGGTAATTTTTTTCAAGAAATTTTAGATGGGTCTTTGGCTTAAAGATTGATGTTGTCAACTTGAGATGAAAGGTTGTGGTGGTTCTGGAATTTTTTTTTCCAGTTCTTGCTCGAGTAAATTGGCAAGTGAGTCGTGGTAGCTTTTAGAGAATCCAGTTTTTTCTTGGAAGTCAACATGGCGATGATCACATTCTTCATTGTCCATCTTTCTTTTTCAAGATCAAGTGTTATGGATAGATGCTCTTCGGGGACCTATGTTTCAGCCTATTGATGATATGTTAGAGCATCTCCAGTGGGAGTAACTATTTTGAAGAGTCAAATCTTTAAAATGGCTCTTTGAATAGTGCATATATGTCTTTTTTATTGATGTGCACTCCAATGGCAAGAGACATTTTGGAGAGTCATTTTTTTATATTATTTTAAATGTAATGCAATTATTTTGTATATAATTTAATTATACAATTAATTATACAATTAATAGTAGTAAGTTATATAATTAAATAATTACTTTTAAAAAATCCTCCAACAATATAATTATTAATTTTATGTTTTTCAATTATTGAGAAACAAACTATTCAGACTCACTTATGAGAAAGTTGGTGAATGAGGCCGACATATTTGAGTCCATCTACATTAAAAATAAATTGTGTGATTGCCCTATGTTACATTCTATCTAAATCAAATTCTATCAAACTTATAGTATTAATAAACTTATAGAAACATATATTTAATACTCGATTTAAGCTACTTATTGTATGTTTTTCAATTATTTGTATGTTTTTTTAAGGTTGTTGTATTTGAAGTTATTTAATGCTACTTATTGTCGTTAAGTGTTATAAGAACTTTAAGAAACAAAATGAATTGCTATCAATTTCATAACACGATACAAAATATTTAAAGCAAATTAAAAATAATTAATTAAACATACATTCCATTATAAACAATTTAATGAAATCAATTACAAATGTAAACCTCTATTTGCCATAATTCCCTGTTTTCTATTTTCAAAATAGATTGCAAATATTGGATCCATACAAGAAGTATCCGTCTTCGATTTCATCCTTTTGTTTCTCTTCATTTTGTTTAATTATTATAGCTTGTTGCTCTAGCATTGTTACTCTATATTGATTTTTTTTATCCTCAATTTTCTCGATACTATCCATGAATTTTTCTAAGAGATTTGCTACATATGTCTCGCCAACCTTTTCTTTTCCTTGTCTGCGTGTAAGTCGTTCCTTTGAAGCTTTCTGACGAATTGGTCTATTTTGGTAAACAAATGCGTCACCGTCTTCTCCTAAATTAACAGAATCAGCGATTGATGGATTTGAAGAAGCTGGACTTGCATTTCCATGATTTTTTTGTTTCTTGTTTGATTTATGATGAATACTTGCACGTTCAAATTGCCACTTGGGTTCTTTTTTAAGATAACCTAACAATGTTCTAGTTGAAATCGTTTGCCAAGGACTGAAGCATACATTTGCCGAGCATCATTAATAAATCAAATTCAATAAACAAAACTATGATATATAATAAATATGTTATACAAGTAATTTAATATGGAAATGATTAAAAAAACATTACCCTTGATTTTTCAGTCGTTCCACTTTGTTGACGGTTTTCAATTTGGGTAACAAAGCCAACAAATTTTCCAATTTCTCTATTTGTTTCTTGCCATCTATTTGAGATGCTTATCTGGGAACGATTATTCAGGTTTCCTCCATTCTCGACAAAGTAAGCATTTACTCGAGCCCAAAATTGTCTTGTTTGTTGATCAACTCCCGTGATTGGATCTTTGCTAGTATCTAACCATGCAAATACAAGTAAACAATCTTCCTCCGGCGAGAAGTTTTTAGTTCTTTGTGATTTTTTAGTTCTATGAAAATTTAAATTAGAGTCCATGGAGTCATAAGAAAGTTCATTAGGATCACTTTGTTGAGGAACAAACTGTTTAGACTCACTTATGAGAAAGTTGGTGAATAAGGCCGGCGAATTTGACTCCATCTACATTAAAAATAAAAAGTGTGATTGCCCTATGTTACATTCTATCTAAATCAAATTCTCTCAAAATTATAGTGTTAATAAACTTATAAGAACATGCATTTAATACAAGGAAAAAAACATCATTAACAACATACAACTTATGAATAAATTCACAACAGCTCTAAAAACAAAATTTAAACAGTTTATAAATCTAATAGTAAATTTATAGTATGTAATTAAGTTAAATGACAAAAAAAATCCTAATTAATGAATTTGACATAATTATTTTTCTGTGCTAACTACTTTTTTATGCTAACTATTTTAATTGACAAAAAATCCTAATTAACAAATTTCACATATTAATTTTTTTGTGGTAACTATTATTTTATGTTAACTATTATAATTATTATAATTATTATTATTAATAATAATATATAAACCCCCCACCCATCCGTCCCCCCCCCCCCATTTTTTCCAAACCCTAAATTCCTTTTGCTCTAACAGCGCCGCTCTCCCTCTCCCTCTACACTCTTCGGCCACCATCCAGCCACCCTCCCTCTGAACTCTCCAACCACCCTTACTCTCCATCTGTAGCCTCCAGCCCCCTCCCCCTCCCCGTTTACTCTACACTCCCTACCTTCCTTCCACACAACAATGCCGCCCCCTCCTTCTCCCTCTGCATTCTCCAACCACCCTCCCTCTCCCTCTGCAGCCTCCAGCCCCCCTCCCTCTGCACCCTCCAGCACCCCCTGTTACTCGATTTTAAATCAAAGAACCCTCCCTCCGCAGCCTCCAGCCTCCTCCCCCTCCCTCTCCCTCTGCACTCTCCAGACACCCTCCCTCTCCCTCTGCAGCCTCCAGCACCCCTGTTACTCGATTTTAAATCAAAGAACCCTCCCTCCATGACCTCCAGCCTCCTCCCCTCCCTCTCCCTCTCCCCCTGTTTTGTCGTCCTCTGACCAACAATCTAGGGGCAAAACCATTGTCTCTGATCCCCCCCCGTTTACTCCCCTCCCTCTCCCTCTATAGTATTGTTGAAAAAGTAGAATAAGTTTGGAGAACATACCTTGAATGTGTGTTGATCGAAGTGCAGATGTTGCTGCGTGTTTGACTGCCAAGTGATTTTTGATTATCTGTGAGTTTTATTAATTGTTGTTGTTGTGATTTTGTTGTGAATTTGTAGGTTGTTGCTGTTGTGATTTGTAGATTTCTGTAACGTAATATTATGCCAACATTCCAACGATTATTTTCATTTTTTGCCTCTTGGATCAATATATGTAGGAATGCCTTCAGCTGAGAAGAAGAGGCAAAATGGTTCCTGGGATGGCTCTCCCGCTAGAGAGCAGAAATTGACAAAAAGAGATATTTTTAACTATTTGGCTTTGGCTCCCAGGATAGCTCCTCCCGCTGGAGATACCCATATTATAGATAGTGATTGATACATGAGGATGCAAATGTAAGTAACACATCAGGTGTGAATTAATAGAGAGTTTGTACCCAAAGACAATTTTCAGGCTATTACATGAGAGGTAAGCTTTCTATCTAGTCTCAATGGTCTATGAATTGCCTAGTTACTACCTTACATGAAGGTTGTATAAGGGTTTACAAGAAATGGTAGGGTGCACTGGGGATGATGTGTCTTTTCTTTACACAACAAGTCCCTTTACCCAGACTCACGCATACAATTAGATTTTGTAGTGACTTTAATATTAGGTGGCGACTTCTAATTACCCCACGTCATCTCCCCCTCCAGGGATGGCAGAGCACGAAGTACGAAAAAAACCTCATCGCAACAAAGAACACTACTTTTTTTTTTTATAATGCTTATGATGATAATCATTTTCTAGATATCGACCATGACCAAAAACATTAAGCATAAGCACCCTCTTTCAACATAGGCTCATTGAGTGGAAGGAAATTCATAGAGGGGGTGTTTGTTTCTTGTAGGAAGTATACGTTTAGAAATATATTTCTAAGTAAAATCTCGACCATAACATATAAAATTCCTACACGATAAAGAATAAACAACAATAGATTTTTTTTAATAAATGAATGGAGTTTTTTATAAATGTTAAGGTCGCTTGCATAATAACATCGTTGATGAAATCGTCAATGAAATTATCTCTGTTTCACATGGAGTCGGGTTTTCAAAAATCCTGAATGGAAAAAACCTATGGTTGATGTTTAGTTTGAAACGTTCATGGTTAATATATATATATAAACAATTTTCATTTAATATTTAATTAATTTAGTTTTTAATTATAATAAACTAATTATTTTATAAAATTAACGTGTAGAAAGTTATTGAGAAGAGGCTGACAACACCATTATCAAGAGTGGGAGAATCACAATGCCATTAGAAGATTGAGTTAAAATTATGATATTTTTTTAAAATATGAAAATTTTATTTTTCATAATATTAACCAATAATGTTTTCTACAAACTATATTGCATGATTTTTTATATAAGGTTTAAATAAATCAAAGAAATATGCAAAAGATAAAGGTCTTTCATCTCAGAAGATGTGGTCGTATAGAGTAATTTCATGGTTTCATTACCACACATACTAATGAATCTATCCCTTTCATTTCACATGCAACTCATATGATAAAGGTCTTTCATTTTGTTTTATATGATAATTTTGTTAATTTGATGTATTATATGAAAATATCTAATTATTAGTAGCTTTCTTTTGTAGGCTATATTGCTCGGGAACAATCCAAGACAAATGGAGCAATCTCTTGTCATCCAGGTAGTTGTATGAGAATATGTTCAAGTTTAGATGATGTAATTTAGGGATGAGACTACCAACTGAAAGTTAAAGTGAATGTCCTTGAACATCTATCGACAATCCTCATTAGTATCCGTTATTAAATTAATAATAATAAAAATATTTTTATTTATATATTTTGATTCTTTCTTTTTGTATTGTTTATTTTAGCAATGAAGTTAATTAAAAGTGATAATCTCTTTTACAAGATCCCAAAATTGATTCTTTTAATCGTGAATATATATATATATATATTGATTTTTATATAAATTGATTTTTTTCCAAGAAAACTTACTTAGTATTTATCAAATCAAACTTCAGAGCCAAGAACACGAGCTTCATCATATATAAGCAAGTGAACACAAATATTTTTGAACTTTCCAATTACGATCTGGAACGGTCTAGCATGTATGAATATGATGAATAGGTGAGCAACAATCACATGAACTACCAGAGATGAGTCTGGCTTGCTCGTACAGCAAAATAAACGAGGTGCCAATTGTGGCAGAACTCATGAGCTATTGGGATCGCGGTGGCACCCGACCAGGCGTCGAAAAAACAGGAGAATCATAAGCCGTGATAATCAGCCTATCCCGTTATCCGGTGGATTTTGAGTGCTCTAATCACATAATGATTCAAAATATCTACCAGCCGACAGCTGCACCATCACTTTACCGCCAAATAAGACATCTTTTCCAGTTTTTCTACTTGAAGCACTTGTCATCAGTCAGTTGTATGACAATATATTCAAGTTTAGAATTTAGATGACGTGATTTAGGGTTGAGACTCTTATAGAATAATATAAATCAGATTATTGAGTCTCACCTATAAATTTAAACTTTCAAGTGAGATGGTTCTTTAACATGGTATCAGAGCCTTGTTGATCCAGGGGTCACGAGTTCAAATCTCACCACCCCCATTCTATTTGATAAAAATTAAGCACAAGGTAATATTGGCTTTTGCAAGTTTCAAGCCCAATGAACTTGAGGAGGTGTGTTAGAGAATAATATAAATCATATTATGGGGTCTCACCTACCAGCTTAACCTTTTAGATGAGATGGTTCCTTAACAGAGACTATCAATTAAGAGTTATAGCGGCAATTCTCATTGGTATTGTTAATTATATCACCCTTTTGTTTGGTAAAGATCCACGTATGCCTTCTCATAATCCAACTTGTATCCACCAGATAAATTATATTTAATAATATTTTTTAAATTAACAATAATAATAAAAAAAAATTATTCGATTCTCTCTTTTTTTTGTATTCTAAATCTATTGACGATTATATTACCAATGCAAGATAATAGAAATCATGATAATATGTATTCCAATACTTTTTTCATTCATGATTCAAACGATAAATTTATTTTTAAATCAATAAATATTCATATATTAAAAGAATATGTCATAGTAGTGTCCAATTTTCAAGACCGGCCTTATAAATTTATACTGCTAGTTGGCAATTCGTTTTGTAATTTTTTCCTAAGCTAACTATTGCAGCTCCAATCTTGAGGATTTATAGCTGACCATCAAAGAATAAAGGCGATTGAGTCTTTAACAGTTCCTGCTTGCCACCTCACAATACCTCTCGGTGGTGGGGCTGTCTTTAACAGTTCCTTCCCTGTTCATTACAAATTGATGTCTAATCTTTATTTATGAATTTTTCTAGTTTTAGTTAATTCGGATAATTTTTAAAGTTTCTGGGTTTTATTTTTTCACATCAAATTAATTAAATTTCTCTACTAAAAAAATTCATTCATGGTAATTTCATTTTTTTCACTCGGGATTTATATCATCTTGATATCCAAAAAGAAATTTTACTTTCGAGTTGTTTAGTAGTATGTTTTAAAAATATTTTGAAAGAAAATAATTTTATTTTATTTTTAAATTAAAAAATAATGTTTTTTTGTTGAAACTCTCTTTTCGTAGATCCAAATTTGTTTATTCATTATCAAGGTGATTATATTTATAGTCACTCTGAAGATTACAGAAAAAGGATGCAACATGGTTCACATGTTATTATCAAAATAACAAAAATAACAAAAATCTAACTGACAAGCAACTGATAACATTCCCTCCCTTGAACTGAAGCTACTGTCTTCAGTTCATATTTGAATCCTCACAAACACCCATCAACATACACAGCTTTTCAAAAGCAACTTGTGTCAATGGTTTCATGTATCTGCTAATTGCTCTTGAGAATGACAGTGCAGTGGAGTTACTACTCCATCTATAGTTAGATCACGAAGGGAGTGGAAAAAAAAATCAATATGTTTGCTTCTACCATGCATGACAGGATTTTTGAAGAATTTGATAGTGGAACTATTATCACAATACATCATCGTAGTTCTAGCTGAGACATGATCAAGTGTTTCCAACATCCTTCTCAACCATATAGTCTGACAAGCACATAAGGCAGCTGCAATAAACTTTGCTTCAGTGGTGGAGAGTATGACGACAGGTTGCTTCTTTGATGAACAAGATACAGCTCCTGAACTTATCATAAACAAGAAACTCGATGTACTCTTTTTATCCTCCAAATCTCCTGCATAGTTGCTATCAGTGTATGCATGAAGCTCTTTATTGCCATTTTGTTTATAAAGAATACCATATGAAAGAGTTCCTTTGCTATAGCGAAGAACCCTCTTAACAACTTGAAGATGTAGTTATGTGGGATGAGACAAGTATCTACTGAGCAAACTAACCACAAACATAATGTCAGGCTTGGTAGATGTCAAATACATTAAACTGCCTAACATTTGCATGT
The DNA here is from genome assembly GCA_032356905.1 of Salix exigua. Taxonomy (NCBI): domain Eukaryota; kingdom Viridiplantae; phylum Streptophyta; class Magnoliopsida; order Malpighiales; family Salicaceae; genus Salix; species Salix exigua. Next base: position 11,920,594 of record CM063604.1, read on the forward strand.
ATTGGGTGTTGTTGACTGCCATGCCAGAAGAGTCTGTGACTAACTTGAAACTTGGAACAATAGGATTGTATACAACATCACATTCAGCCATACTAAAATGTTCCAACACCTTCTGACCATATTTCCTTTGGGGGAAAAATGCCATCAATTCGTTGCACTACTTCTAAGCCCTGAAAATATCTCATTCTTCTCAGATCTGTCATGTCAAATTCCTTCATCATGGAGTATTTAAAAGAGCTTAACAATGTCCCATCATTTCCAATAAAGATGAGATCATCGACATAAAAGCATATGAGCAATAATGAGGTGCCCTGTGATTTCTTGATGAATAAGGTGTGTTTATAAAGACATTTCTCATATCCTTGTTTCAGAAAATAAGCTTCAATGTGACTGTACCATGCCCGTAGGGCTTGATTCAACCCATAAAGCTTTTCGCAAGCGATACACCTTATTTTTTGCTCCTTTCACAATATAACTAGAGGGTTTCTCAACATACACTTCCTCATTTAATTCACTATGAAGAAACGCAGACTTGACGTCTAGCTGAAATAGAGACCACCCCTTCTGAGTAGCTAAAGAAAGAACCATTCTAATAGTATCCATGCGAGCCACAAGGGCAAATACCTCTGTGTAATCCACCCCATGTTTTTGTATGTATCCTTTAGCAACAAGATGTGCTTTGTATTTGTTGACTTTTCCATGTTCATTTAACTTTGTCTTGTATATCCATCTCACCACAACCATTGTTGCACCTTTAGGAAAATCAGTGAGGTCCCATGTTTTGTTTTTCTTAATTGCTGCAATTTTAGACTCCATAGCACATCTCCATTTGTTGCTGCAAACTGCATCGTTATATGATAAAGGATTTGCATCAACAAGTAAAGCAAGATTACCTTGATGACCTTCATCAAAGAATCTTTCCCCACTGTCAAAATCACGAAGCCAGACTGATGGTTGTCAAGAACTTCTCTGAGCAGAACTGGAAATCTCAACTGCATGTGGATGATCAATATTAGCAGTTTCAAGCTGGTCTAAATTTCTTGTTTCAAGCTGGTTTAAATCTCTTGCTGTATCAATCCCATTCCCATTTGAATTGTTGATGTTCTCTGCATTTTGAACATCTTGAATACTATTGGTGTTGTCATCATCTATATCCCCGCCCATTCAATAGATGCTTGAATGGCTTCAGCATAATCTTCACTCCAAGGCCAATTATCCTCTTCTTTAAAGATAACATCATGACTAATAATAATTTTTTAAGAAACTAGGTCATATAAGTGATAAGCTTTAGACCCTTCACTGATTCCCAACAAAACACATTTCAAACTTTTATTATCCAACTTGGTGTGTTTGTTGTCTAGAACATGAGGATACAAGACACACCCAAATATTCTAAAATGAGCAACTGATGGTTTAGTGCCACTTCATGCCTCCTTTGGTGTCTCATTTTGTACTCCAAGTGTAGGACTTTTGTTAAGAACATGCATTGCCCAATTAACAGCCTCAGGCCAAAAGGTTTCGGGGACCTTTCTACTAGTGAGAAGGCTGCGAGCCATGTTTATGATTGTGTGATTTTTCCTCTTTGCCACCCCATTCTGCTAGGGAGTGTAGGGTGCAATAAGTTGACGCTAAATGCCATTGATTGCACAAAACTCAGAGAACTCATTTGATGTGAATTCCATGCCTCTATTAGTACATAAGCCCTTAATACTAATGCCAATTTCTTTCTCAATCCTTGTTTTGAAAAGTCAAAATTGCTTGAAGGCATTTGACTTATCTATCAAGAAAAAGACCCAAAGCTTCCTTCTAAAATCATCAATGAGAGTAAAAAGATACCGTTGATGACTGTTGGAGATAGGAGAAATTAGGCCATATAAGTCTGCATGAAGGAGTTGAAGTGGTTGTGATGCTCGCCATGCATTTACTCGTGGAAATGTGTTTCGATGTTGTTTTCCCAGTACATAATCTTCACATACCATACTAGATAACAACAGTGCCAGAGATAGTCTAAGTTCTGTGCTGGAGTTATAAAACAATTCTATTCATGAAGTTGGATCTTGAGAAGAATAATAAACATTCTATTAATAGTCATATCAGTATCAATAATGAGATCTCTCTTAGGATGATAGACTTTGCATTTGTTGTTTTGAACGAAATTGCTAGGCCTCTTTCCTGCAATCGACCAGTGCTTAAGAGATTGTTCTTCAAGTCAGGAATATAAAACACTTTTGAGATTACTTGTGAAATATTATTGACTTGAAGATGAATACGACCCTTTCCTATTATATCAATACTGGAGTTGTCTCTGAGCTTGACTGACCTGTGAAAGTTCTCATATAGTTCTTAGAAGAAATCCTTGTGCCCTGACATGTGGTTACTACATCTATAATCCAAAAACCATGTTGTCTCATTAGGTGCTTTCTCAATATGAGCCATTAATAGTAGGTTGCATTGTGTGTTCATCCATTTTGAGAGTATTAAGTTTTGTAATAGAGACAAAGTCCTTTGATTCCATCTCTTCTGCAACATCCACATATGTCATGTGTGGCCATCATATTCTTGGCATTCATCCACTTCAATAAGCTTAGATTTTGCATGCATGCATTATGTAGGTTCTATAAAAGAGTCATTTAATTGCATCTCTTATGCGTTGTCAACATATGCCATGAGTAGCAATAGTTCATCTGTTTCAACATAATAGGCTTATGATTGTGATCCCCTTGTTCTGCTCTTCTTTGGGCATTCATACTGAAAATGACCAAGGTTATGACAATAAAAGCATTCAACAAGAGATTTCTTAAAACCTTGCCTTCCACCACCACGTCCCCTACCTCGAGAATAGCTGCTGCTATGACCAAATTTGCCACCATTGTTGTCATAAGTGGTTTTCAATGTTTGTTTTTCCATAACATGACTATGCGTTGCTCATGAACCAATAAACTACTTTGTAGTTCATCAATGGACATGGTGTACAAATCCTTGGACTCCTCAATGGAGCACACATTATAGTCAAATTTTGAAATCATGGAGCGCAAGATTTTTTCAATAACAGTGATTACTTTCATTACTTCTCCAAGAAACCTCAGTTTATTAGTGATAGTAAGTGTACGTGCAAAGTAATCAAAGACATTCTCACCGTCCTTCATGTGTAAAATTTCAAACTCTTTGCGAAAAGCCTACAACTATGCACGTTTGACCCTTGCATTTTCTTGAAATTTTTTCTTCATAGAATCCCAGATTCCATTTGAAGTTTCTTTTTATAATATAGTTTCAAGAATTGAACGATCAATGTCCTGAAATAGGTAATTCTTCACTTGTAAATCTTTCAGTCGTTGATCTGCTATGGCCTTATGTTGCTCATCCGTGAGGTTACTATCTTCTGCTGCTGCAGAAATTCCAGTTTCAACTACTTGCCAATATTCCTTGGAGCGAAGAAAATTCTCTATCAACATGCTCCATGATCATAATGTCTCACATATCGAGGAATTTTTGGCTGAACAAAGTTGCTCTCATTTGTCATTTTGAGCTACAACTATACAAGAAAAGAAAAATATTACAGCTCTGATACCAAATATTGAAATTTTGTTATCGTAGATCCAAATATGTTTATTCATTATCAAGGTGACTATATATAAATATATATATATATATATATATATATATATAGTCACCTTGATAATGAATAAACAAAAATGTTAATAGAGATGCAATGTGATTCACATGCGAATCACATGTTATTAACCAAAAACAAAAATGTTAATAGAGCAATAGAAGAGAAACAGAAATACAATTGATAACAGAAATAACAGTAATGTAACCAATAACAGTTTTTATATAATTTTGATATGCTAATGTCAAAAATATTTTTTAAAAAAATAAAAAATTTATAATTTTTATACATTTCTAAATGAAAATCTTTAAAAAAAACAGAATTAACAAAAACTTTATCATGTATGACAATTTTTCAGAGTTTTAGTTTTATATTTTATTATCCGCGTGGAAGATGGGTTGATAAAATATCGTGATCTTGGCCTTAAAGCATCATGGATGTCTCTTCAAAGTGATGCCTCCGCACTTATGCGTGGAACATGAAGCATTATTGAAGTCGGTCCTTCCATTATGATGCTTGCGTGGTTCAGGTTGTCGTGTGTGGAATTGCGGCAGACTTTTGCCCGAAAATTTTGTTTGAAAATGACATCACCTCTTGTCTGATATTTAAATAATAATTGATTTTTCTACTGTAATGTGTATGTACAAAACTACCGCTCTCAAGCATGTCTGCCATTATTATCTTAATAAATATGACCGCCCATTACGCCTTCTAATAATTAGCGGAGAATAGTCGGCGTACTTTTTCTCGCTGCTGGATTATATGCTAAGATAACGCGATGCGACCAAAATCAAGGAAAAACTCACTGAATTTGGATCTTTCCATGAGACTAGTAGACACCTGTTTTGTTATAATTATTTATTTTAATATTTAATAAATAAAATCGTAATAGATAAATTATATTAGAAATGATTTTTTTTCCCGGCTAAAAAGAATAGTATGATCGAAATAAAAAATGATTCGTATATTTTTTTTTTGAGTTTGTTTTCGCTCTGGTAATATTAGATCTGAAATATTATAAAAACATTTTGTTAAGAAATAAACCTAACTATTTTGTGTGCTGTAATTAGTTATTTTAATATTCAATTAATAAAAATATGATAGATAAAATATGTTAGAAATGAGTTTTTTTCTCTATATATATATTTTTTTTTCAGGCAATAATATTAAATAAATATTAAAAAAATATAATTAGTCTCACATATTTATAAGAAAAAAAACCTAATAATAATCATTATCATTATTTTTAATAATTTATCTAGGCTTTTTTTTATGTAGAAAATTGAATGATTTTATATGTATTGTAATTGGTTATTTGTATATTTTATATTAGTAAACTTTAATACCAAAAATATTAAGGATTTTTAATAAATTTGAATGGAAGGATAAAATTGAAATAATTCAAAACTTTGATACTGAAAATATTAAGGAGTTCAAACCAATTCGAAAATTCCAAGAATTGAGAACTAAATGAAACTACAATATACAATCAATTTCAATTATAGAACCCAATTAAAACAAATTAAAATCTATATAATGACAATAAGGACTAGAAAACACAATTGAAAGTGAGGGACTAAACAAAAATATCATAATAAAGAGTCGCACTGCCATGACCGGTGAACCGAGCAAACTAAATGAATCGAATCGATCCGAACTGACCCAAAAATTGAGCATTATTGTTGTTGTCCATAGTGATTTGTGTCACGATGAACATGGATAAAAATAGAGACTATTTAGAAATATATTTAAAAATAAAAGGAATTAAAATAAAGAATTAAAAGTATATGGGTCGAAATAAAAACAAAATATGTTAATAATTTAAATGGAAGGATTATATTTAAAAAATCAAAAGTACGATAAGGAAAAAATAAGTAATTATTTTATTTCTTGATTTATTTTCGATGTCTTTATTTTTTTTAGTAATTTTAGTATAATTTTAAATAATTTATTTGTATTTATGTATCTATACTCTTAGTTTTGACTTTTAATTTTTATTAGAATTTGTATTTATTTAGTAGGCTGATTGTTTTGCTAAGATATATAGCATTATAAAAAAAATCTAATATCATTAATATTTTGATGCATGTCAAAAAATTTGTTTATGGGTACGGTAGGTGGAGGGAAATTGGCGTGTATATTTTTTCACTGTAGATAAACTGCCCTAATTATTTACCTGTTTCGTCTACGTATCACTTCATATACTTTAGAAATCCACAGAAGTCAACCTTAAAGAAAAATAATATCAATTGATGAATTATTTTGATTATAATTGTCATTATTATTATCATGATTGTTAAATTGTCATAATTATTGTAGTTGTCATTGTAAATATTATTATAAATAATTCATATTATAATTATTATTGTTCATACTATCGATGACATGAATTTCAGAATACTGATATTAATTATACTCAAGAAAAAAACCTAGGGAATTTATGTATTTATATATATTATATATTTTAAGATGATAATATTAAATAAATATCAAAATACATAATTAGTCTAACATATTTATAACAAAAACAAACTTACAAATAATTATTATCATTAATTCAAATGCCTTATCTATAATAATTATAAATTCTCCACCTAAAAATATTAAGAAAAAAGCAATTAAAAAACAAAATAAATGAAAAAAAATAATTATTAGATTTAAGAAAATTATTTCACTTGAAGAATAAATAAACATAAAAAACAAAGGGAAAAAATAATAAATTTAAAAAAAGTGTAAAAAAAGTGAGTACGAAGATTATTCGTAGCGCGTGTAACCTACCCTGGCTATAAAAAAAAATGTCATGGTGCGTGTAAATTGACATAGACATCGCGATTATAAAAAAAAAAACAAAAAAAAAACCCGAAAAAAAAGAGGGGGAAACACATTTTCAAAAAATAATGAACTGTGAAAATTGTAAAAAAAAATTAAGTTCAAAGATTTATCATTATGGGTGTAAGTTGACCTGAACACCCGTTTATAAAAAAAAAAGACAAGTTAAAAAGCCATGTCAAATAGTAATGAACACTGAAAAGGACTATTCATTACTCTAAAATCATTTTGCTTGCAGGGAGATTCAAACTCTCTTGGCCCGCATGGACATGCCACCATCACCACTCGGCCAAGCGTCTTGTTTTGTCATTTGTAGGACACCAATATTAATAATATAATGTTATTTTTAACTATTTCAAAAGATAGTTGCTACAGAGATTCGAACAACGGTCTTACCACTCGGTCAAACGACTTCTTTAGTCAGTTAAAGGATAAAAATAATAATAATACTATGTTCAAATTTAACTATTCCAAAACTTCATTGTTTCAAAGATTCAAACCGTCAAATTTAACTATGTTCAAAATAGTGCACTCATTGTATTGCATTGGATTTAAAAGCATGAGCTTTGTCTAGAATGACGTGTGATTAGTCCACTAAGAAGAAATATAATCATATCTTTCGACTTAATTTTTACGCAGATTTATCCGATAATAAATTACTTTAGCCTTGAATTTGCGCTCCCCTTCATTTATTGGCATAAAAGAGATACGATCGAGCTCTCAAAAATAATTAACATTGCACCCTGATTTTCCTACCGATACCAGCTTCTTTTATTTATTTATTTTATTATTATTATTATTATTATTATTATTATTATTATTTACAGGTAATTTTGAGGAATGACCCAAAATTGGGTTATGACAAACACAAAATAAACAACTTGAAGAATAAAACATGTCAACCTCGAATAATTATAATTAGATTACTGCAAAACAAAATTAATATTCTTATAAACTTAAATTGTGTACCACACAATTACACAATTTAAGTTTACTTGGCAATGGATTCGACAACATCAACAAGTTCCCATATCCACAAAATTAATTCTGTGATCGTTGAAATACATTAAAGAAATTGTGAATGCCTGAAAAATCACATGCTTTGTGTTTTAACTCGTAGAAACAAAGAAAAAACATTCTCAGTTTCCTCTTATATAACTATGCATAGCAAAATAATTGCAATAATAACTCCAATCTTTGGGCAAGCATAATAATCAATTCCACTGATCCTATTTGCTTACATTTCCCATTAAAAATTCTCTATAAGCATATATTAGCTACAAAATCCCATTAGCAACAAAGAGGTATACATACCATGGTTGCTAGTAACAATCATAACTTGAGAAACACCGTGATAGTCATGACAACAATATAAGAACAATAAATTTTTTGGAGAAACTCTATGAAAATTATAGTTTGCAACCTACAAAAAAATAACAAACATAAAACAATGATATAATGAAGGATTAAGAAACAGAAGAAATCCCCACCAAGACAATTAGAACAATTTCAAGACTTAAAGCTTGATACAAATTACCTACTCTAAAGTTCCCAAACCCAACAGGAAAGCTCCTTCCCTCAAGTTAATTAACTAGGGACTGATGATTATCTATTTTAAAGATTGTGTCTTGGTTTAAATGATGGCTGCAGAATGCAGATTATAGAGTAATAGAGGGAAGGGGGTGGGTAGGGTTAGGCATTTAGGAAAGAATAGAGTTTTCGAAGTATAGTAAATTGATTAATTGTGAACCAGTTTGGTTCTTTCGGTTTATTCAGTTTTTGTCTTACAAAACCCATACCTAACCGAACCGGATATTTTTTAAAATTTTATAATCAGATTTTTTATCATTTCAGTTTTTTTTTTTTTTGGTTTTCTCGGTTTAATCAGTTGACCGGTATTTTTACTCACTTCTAAATAGTACATATTCTTCATCAATAGACCAATACTCCATTTCTAGTAATAAATTTTCTGATTTTTTAAAAATATTTTTTAAATACAGTGTTAAACAGACATCTATGATAAAAAGAAAAAAGAGATTGTTCAAGATAGATATTGGGTATATATCGAATCAATCCTAGACGTTGCTCTCCATGATATAACACATGCAAGAGAGATTCTAATTTTATCACCAAGCCCTTTCCGGTGAGATCTGGCAGCAAAAGAATATTTTTTCTATTCAATACAAACATTGAAGCTTTTTAAAGTGAGAGAAGAATGAGAGGTTAGCAATTACTCTTTCAAAGACTCTTAAATATGACAGCTGAAAAGTCTTGGTTACAATTAAGAAGAGTTTCTATTCTGGAGGAAATTCTCCCATCAACAGGTTACAACTTCTTTTATAGCTTTTCTTTTATTTTCTTTTTGACTTGGTGATTGTCGAGAATATATAATTTGGTTATTTAATGCTTCCCAATTATTCTAGAACGTCCATGTGGTATAACCACAACCTTTGATTTCACGAGCTTGATGGCATTAACCTTCTTCTCGCATCATTAGTGATGAACATGCAAAGATGGAGAGGCCATTTATGATAAATAATTGAAAGATAAGATCTCACATAACCATGCCAAATTGAAGGGTTAGTATGACCGATTTTCTAAACTATAGGGACTATTAATTGAATTTACTTGATTGATAGCTTTCAGTTATTGTCTCATAATAAAAGAGATTGAGATAAAATTATATTCGATATAAAATAAAATAATTGGTTCTGCCACATAATAAAAATATATAAAAAGTCTATTTTATAATTAATATATATTATTGTCAGTACATATTGTATTTGATAGTGATACATAAAACAAAGTAATTCTCTCTATACATAATATATATATATATATAATATTTATTTTATTATTAATATACATTGTTGTCGAAGTGTGTTTTTATATTGTTAGAATTAATAATGCTATAATAACCTTAATTATAAAACTAAGATTAATTTGATAGGTTAATTCGAGACCTAAACTTATTTGAGTTTAAGATAAAATAGAGGAGGTATTGACTTGATCTGTCTCGGTTAAAAACTCAAGTCACCTCGGGATGAAACACGACATAAAAACTCGTTAAAATTTTTCAAAAGAAAGTTTAATCAAAATAATAAGCTAAGATAATAAATATTTTTATTCATGTTCTGAATCAGTTTAACTTAGGTTAATCTTCTTGACTCGTGAGCTGAGTCTTACCCTAATCGATCTTCAAGTTAAATTTTAAGACTATAATGATAATAATAATTTTTATTCATAGATTGATCCAGGTCAACTCGGATTGACCCTCCAAATTCGTGATTCAAGTCTTGTTATTGGTTGATTCTGAATTAAATTTTAAAAATGATAATAACCACTTTTAATTATGTTGCCTCGGGTAAACCTAGATTGACCCTCCTGACACATGAGTCGAGCTTTACTGTCACGTTAAATAATTATTTTTACTCTAGTCAATCTTCGAGTCATGTTTTAAATAATTGTTTTTACTCTTACATTAACCTAGGTCAACGATCAACCTTATTCATAACTTAAATCTTGTCCTTGATCAACACTTAAATCGAGTTTTAAAACTATGATATCATTATATTCAATCTAAAATTATATATTTTAGAAGTACAAAAAATTGCTTCAAATTTTTTTTACAAATATATATTTTTTCTAAATCTGATTTTTAAAACCAAGCATATTTGTATCTTTATTTTTCATGTTTGAGGAAAATATTCAAATACTACCCGGTAGATTACACATGAGACGCACAAACATAAATATTACCAGACTCACTGAATTGAAAGTAAAATGATGTATACCAATTTTGTTTTTCAATTGATTTAATATTTTGAAGGCGTGCAGTTAAATAATAAGCTAAGGACATTTTAAAATAACATTTTATAATTAATCCTTGTCTTAAGTTCCATTTAAGTTCTTAATATCCTGGAGAGTGTGGTTGCAGTTGTTTTTTAAAGTATTTTTTATTTAAAAATATAATAAAATGATTTTTTTATGTTTTGAAAATCATTTTTGACATAAAAATATAAAAATAATCTGAAAATATCAAAAAAAAATAATTGAAAATAAAAAAAATACTTTTAAAACATAACATGAAACACCCCGAGATCGCATTCAATAATGTCACACATAAGCTAGAAGGAATGAATTCTCTCTCTTTGGCTTCCTTGTAAAGAATTGAAGAGGACTTCGGAGAAAACAATGTTCACGGTTGGGGTGAGCAAAAAATTATAATTAACCTTTGTTTTATTTCTTGTTATCTCTTATAGATCATCTATAGACTAAAATTAATTTTTTTTAATATACTTTTAAAACATAACATGAAACACTTGTTATGAAAAATTATGAAGTTCTTTATCTCTAGCAAG
>CM063604.1:11931893-11988172 GCA_032356905.1 Salix exigua
GTTGTTGAAGATAAAAACTTCGAATTGGTCGAGTATACGATCGCTCGTGCTAAAAGTCGATTCAAAACCACTTTGAATATAGGAATAGCTAAAACATGTTGAGCAAATTAACTTTCCACCAACCTAAATTATCTAATTTATCATCATTATGATCCTTATAACCATCATTCAAATACCTCTCAATCTCATTTTTAGTTTTTTACACTATCTTTCTCTTGTAAATGTCTTTTTAGTGGAGCAAAAGTATTAACACCAATCTCAATGTCATTGCAATCCATATCATTAACATCATGAATATGTCTATTAACATCCTCCACTTCATCAGCTCTTAAATAAAACTCATATAGGCTTACCAAATGATCTTTCACCTTTTATTTTTGTTAAAGATTGGGCTGTGTGATAATCATATAACCCACCAAAAATGAAATTTAACATATTTCAACTTAAAACGTGGATTTAAAACATTAGCCACATACAATATAAATTTTTAATTTGCACCATAACCCCAATACTTCTCAAACTTCATCATCATTTGCATTGCCATATCACTTAAAATATTATCTCTACTTATACACAACTGCAACAAGTTTGTATGCATGTAAATCAATTCATTGAAGAAAGAATTTGATATCATATGTAATGAGCCAGAAAATTTTAATATAACTGTGTAAAAGATTTTTAAGAACTTGACCAAGATTCTATAATTTTTTCAATCCTCCAAACCAGGTGGCCCTATGTTTTTTTATTCCCTTTTTGATCAACCTCTAAAAGTTAACCCATATACTTAGGTTCACTCCCACCTAACCTCACAAACACCTTTTCAATTTTTTTAGTAGCATCCAACATAAGATAAGTTGAATTTCATCGGATTGCAACATCCAAACATAATGACTTCTTACACTCTATACACAATTTTTCTGCACACTTTTTAAATGCAAGCTGCCTCGCAGGTGAAGATCTTACAAACCTTATAGCATTTCTAATCTTAACAACTGAAGCATTAATCTCTTTCAAACCATCACTAACAATAAGGTTTACAATATGTGCACAATATCTTACATGCAAATGATCATTTAACAATATATTAGATGACCAATCTATCATCACATTTTTCAAGTATGAAATAGTCACATTATTAGAGCTTGCATTGTCTATTGTAACAATTAAAAGTTTATTAATACCCCACTCCAACAAACAATTCTCAATCACTTGACCAATTATCTCACCTGTATGATTTGAAACTTGATAGAAATTGAGAATTCTTTTATGCAATTTCCACTCACTATTAATCCAATGAGCCGTTAAGGACATATAATTAATGTTTTGGATTGATGTCAATGTATCTGTTGTCAAACATAATCGTTGACCCCTAAGTGCTATCTTCAGTTTTTCCTTCTCGTCAACCTAAATTTTCAAACAATCTTTCATAATAGCAAAACGAGAAGGACTCTCAAATCTAGATGTATTGTCCTAAAAACAATCTAAATCCCCTACCCTTGACAACATTAAAAGGCAACTCCTCAATTATAATCATTATTGGTAATGCTAGTCTACTTTCTTTATAATTATAGGCTATAGCCTTAAGAGTGCCCATATTTTTGTCTTCCAATTCATCACTCTCTTTCTTAGGTTCTAATACCAAAAGTTTTCGCTTCTTATCAACCACAAAAGGGAATTTTTTGCATACTTTCAAATGACACAACATATTACTTGTTCCATTTAGAACAGTATGACATGCATAAGTCTTTTTACAATAATTATATTCAGCTTTAGGACTTTTAGGGTCACCATCAAGTCTTGTAAAATGATCCCAAATTTGTGACTTTTTTCTATCATCAACATTTTTTTTCTTAATGTAAGGGTTCATGTTGTTTACATTTATCATTTGTGACAGATCATGTAGTGGTTGATGTAGGTTGGGTGTTTGAACTGAGGGCATTAAACGTTGATGTGGGGGTAGTGTCGGTGGATGAAACATTTTGGTTTTGATGGTTCTTCATCTATAATTACCAAATGAAAAAGATCAAAACATGTTAATATATATTTTTATAATTACCGATATATTTGCTGCATATGTTCATAATAATATATTTGCTGCATATATAATAATTATATATTTTTATAATTCATAAAAGATTCAGTCTTTCACTCTCAACTTCTCTATCCTCTTGAACCATGAATCTAAGTCCTATTTGATTATTTATATTCTGTAAAGAAAAAGCATGCAAGCTAATATTCTGCGAAGGCAATTGTTAATGATAACAATAAAAATTAATGTACATTATAAGGAAAAAAAACATATGACAAAAGAATAACACTGACATTTTTTCTAAGCACATTATAATAACACAAACATTTTTTCTAAAGTCCACACAAACCCCAGAATCATCTATCAAGTTATCAATGACCAGAAACGAAACAAGAATAGCAAAAGAAACAGAAACTCATACCAACATCATGATATGAACATATAATCTCAAATACCAGCAACATCAATTAATTACTACTTAAACACATCAACATATAATCATAAACAGAACCAAATATGAACTATTAAAAACCATTAGCAATTAAATTTCCATAGAGCTCAAGTAACCATGAATTACCAATGATCAATTTCAACACTATCCCGTGCTTTGTGCCCAGAAACAAATACTTAAGGTCCAATTTAATATATGATTCAATTAGAAAAGGAAGCATAGATGATCTATAAGAGATAACAAGAAATAAAACAAAGGTTAATTTTAATTACCTTTTGTAAACTGCAACTGTGCGAATGTGTGACATCATTGAATGCGACCTGGGGGTGTTTCATGTTATGTTTTAAAAGTATATTAAAAAAAATTAATTTTAGTCTATAGATGATCTATAAGAGATAACAAGAAATAAAACAAAGGTTAATTTTAATTTTTTGCTCACCCCAACCGTGAACATTGTTTTCTCCGAAGTCCTCTTCAATTCATTACAAGGAAGCCAAAGAGAGAGAATTCATTCCTTCTAGCTTATGTGTGACATCATTGAATGCGACCTCGGGGTGTTTCATGTTATGTTTTAAAAGTATTTTTTATTTTAAATTAATGTTTTTTGATATTTTCAGATTATTTTTATATTTTGATGGAAAAAATGATTTTCAAAACATAAAAAAATTATTTTATTATATTTTTAAATAAAAAATACTTTAAAAAACAACGGCAACCACACTCTCCAGGACATTAAGAAATCAAATAGAACTTAAGACAAGGATTAATTATAAAATGTTATTTTAAAATGTCCTTAGCTTATTATTTAACTGCACGCCTTCAAAATATTAAATCAATTGAAAAAAATTGTTATACATCATTTTACTTTCAATTCAGTGAGTTTGGTAATATTTATGTTTGTGCATCTCATGTGTAATCTACCGGGTAGTATTTGAATATTTTCCTCAAACATGAAAAATAAACATACAAATATGCTTGGTTTCAAAAATCAGATTTAGAAAAAAAATATATTTGTAAAAACAATTAGAAGCAATTTTTTGTACTTCTAAAATATATAATTTTAGATTGAATATAATGATATCATAGTTTTAAAACACGTTTAAAGTGTTGACCAAGGACAAGATTTAAGTTATGAATAAGGTTGATCGTTGACCTGGGTTAATGTAAGAGTAAAAATAATTATTTAAAACATGACTCGAGGATTGACTAAAGTAAAAATAATTATTTAACGTAGAGTAAAGCTCGACTCATGTGTCAGGAGGGTCAATCTGGGTTTACCCGAGGCAACATAATTAAAAGTGCTTATTATCATTTTTAAAATTTACTTCCGGATCAACTAATAACAAGACCTGAATCACAAATTTAGAGGGTTAATCCGAGTTGACCTGGATCAATCTATGAATAACAATTATTATTATCATCATAGTCTTAAAATTCAACTTGGAGATTGATTAGGGTAAGACTCAGCTCACGAGTCAAGAAGATTAACACAAGTTAACCTGAGTCAAAACATGAATAAACATATTTATTATCTTAACTTATTATTTTGATTAAACTTTCTTTTGAAAAATTTTAACGAGTTTTTAAGTCGTATTTTATCCCAAGGTGACATGAGTTTTTGACCGAGACAGATCAAGTCAATACCTCCTCTATTTTGTCTTAAACTCAGATAAGTTTAGGTCTCGAATTAACCTATCAAATTAATCTTAGTTTTACAATTAAGGTTATTATATCATTATTAATTCTAACAATATATATAAACACACTTCGACAACAATATATATTAGTAATAAAAAAATATTACATATATATATATATATATATATTATGTATAGAGAGAATTACTTTGTTTTATGTATCACTATCAAATACAATATGTATTGACAATAATATATATTAATAATAATATAGACTTTTTATATATTTTTATTATGTGTAGAACCAATTATTTTATTTTATATATCGTTATCGAATATAATTTTATCTCCATATATATATGTATATCCATTCTCAATCTCTTTTATTATGAGACAATAACTAAAAGCTACCAATCAAGTAAATTCAATTAATAGTCCCTATAGTTTAGAAAATGGGTCATACTAACCCTTCAATTTGGCATGGTTATGTGAGATCTTATCTTTCAATTATTTATCATAAATGGTCTCTCCATCTTTGCATGTTCATCACTAATGATGCGAGAAGAAGGTTAGTGCTATCAAGCTCGTGAAATCAAAGGTTGTGGTTATACCATATGGACGTTCTAGAATAATTGGGAAGCATTAAATAACCAAATTATATATTCTCGACAATCACCAAGTCAAAAAGAAAATAAAAGAAAAGCTATAAAAGAAGTTATAACGTGTTGATGGGAGAATTTCCTCCAGAATAGAAACTCTTCTTAATTGTAACCAAGACTTTTCAGCTGTCATATTTAAGAGTCTTTGAAAGAGTAATTGCTAACCTCTCATTCTTCTCTCACTTTAAAAAGCTTCAATGTTTGTATTGAATAGAAACAATATTCTTTTGCTGCCAGATCTCACCGGAAAGGGCTTGGTGATAAAATTAGAATCTCTCTTGCATGTGTTATATCATGGAGAGCAACGTCTAGGATTGATTCGATATATACCCAATATCTATCTTGAACAATCTCCTTTTTTTATTATTATTATAGATGTCTATTTAACACTTTATTTTAAAAAATCAGAAAATTTATTACTAGAAATGGAGTATTGGTCTATTGATGAAGAATATGTACTATTTAGGGATGAGAAAAACCGGTCAACCGATTCAACCGAAAAACCAGAAAAAAATTGAAATGATAAAAACCTGATTATAAAATTTTTATAAATGTCTGGTCCGGTTCGGTATCGGTTTTGTAAGATAAAAATTGAATAAACCGAAAGAACCAAACCGGTTCACAATTAATAAATCTACTATACATCGAAAACTTTATTCTTTCCTAAATGCCTAACCCTACCCACCCCCTTCCCTCTATTACTCTATAATCTGCATTCTGCAGCCATCATTTAAACCAAGACACAATCTTTCAAATAGATAATCATCATAGTCCCTGGTTAATTAACTTGAGGGAAGGAGCTTTCCTGTTGGGGTTTGGGAACTTTAGAGTAGGTAATTTGTATCAAGCTTCAAGTCTTGAAATTGTTCTAATTGGCTTGGTGGGGATTTTTTTTGTTTCTTCTTGACTAAATCCTTCATTATATCATTGTTTTATGTTTGTTATTTTTTGTAGGTTGCAAACTATAATTTTAATAGTTTCTCCAGAAAATTTATTGTTCTTATATTGTTGTCGTGACTCTCACAATATTTCTTAAACTAGGACTGTTACTAGAAACCATGGTATGTATATCTCTTTGTTGCTAATAGGATTTTGTAGCTAATATGTGTGTGTAGAGAATTTTTAATGTGAAATGTAAGAAAATAGGATCAGTGGAATTGATTATTATGCTTTCCCAAAGATTGAAGTTATTATTGCAATTATTTTGTTATGCATAGTTATATAAGAGGAAACTGAGAATGTTATTTCTTTGTTTCTACGACTTAAAACACAAAGCATGTGATTTTTCAGGCATTTTGTTTAATGTATTTCAACGATCACATAATTATGTTGTCGAATCCATTGCCAAGTAAACTTAAATTGTGTGATACACAATTTAAGTTTATAAAAATATTAATTTTGCTTTGCAGTAATCTAGTTATAATTATTCGAGGTTGACATGTTTATTCTTCAAGTTGTTTATTTTGTGTTTGTCATAACCCAATTTTGGGTTGTTCCTAAAAACTACCTGTAATAATAATAATAATAATAAATAAATAAATAAATAAATAAATAAAAGGGGCTGGTGTCAGTAGGAAAATTAGGGTGCAATGTTGATTATTTTTGAGAGCTCGACCGTATCTCTTTTGTGCCAATAAATGAAGGGGAGCATAGATTCAAGGCTAAAGTAATTTATTATCGAATAAATCTGTGTAAAAATTAAATTGAAAGATATGATTATATTTCTTCTTAGTGGACTAATCACGCGTCATTCTAGACAAAGCATATGCTTTTAAATCCTATGCACTACAATAAGTGCACTACCCTAATTATTTTGTTTACTCAACCAATTATGAAAACAAAATATACGGGATTAATAATTCATATGTCATTTTTTAATATTTAGACCAACATAATAGTAAGTTGTCGTGTTGAGCTTAATTGAGCTTAGTTAGATGTTGTCAAGGTTTTTTTTTAACTAGAATAAAACACCAATATTCATAAAGCGTTATTATCCATCATGACTTTCTCTAGATTAGGTCATAAAATGCTTTACCATCGATACCCCTCTCCATGCAACTTCTATGTTTCGTGGGTATAAAAGTCTTTATAAAACTTCAAGGGGTTATAATTGATTTACACTCATAGACATTTGTGTTTTCATAACATGATCAACATTTATCATTTTCTTTGTTTCTCATAACAAAAAATAATAAATAATCTTTTAAAGCTATTTTTAAATTTCATTATTAATTTAAGCATTTAAAAGTCTTCTAAAAATAATAACAAAAATTTTATAGGTATTCATGAAATCCATATCCAACTATTTTAATCTCTCAATTTATTATCTTAAAAGCTAAAAGAACTCATGAATTTCTATAGTGTTTTTCACTGTTCATCAAGACTTAAATCACTATGGACGAGAATAGTTAAATTACTTGATCATATTATTATTATTTTTACACTAGAACTAAACGAAGAAGTCGTTTGGCCTGGTGGTTAGAGCACGCTCAAGTGAGGCAGTGTGTGACGGTTTAAATCTCTGAAACAACGAAGTTTTGGAATAGTTAAATTTGAACATAGTATTATTATTATTTTTATCCTTTAACTGACTAAAGAAGTCACTTGACCGAGTGGTAAGACCGTTGTTCGAATCTCTGTAGCAACTATTTTTTGAAATAGTTAAAAATAACATTATATTATTAATATTGGTGTCCTACAAATGACAAAACAAGACGCTTGGCCGAGTGGTGATGGTGGCATGTCCATGCGGGCCAAGGGAGTTCGAATCTCCCTGTAAGCGAAATGATTTTTGAGTAATGAATAGTGCTTTTCAGTGTTCATTACTATTTGACATGTTTTTTTTCCCGTCTTTTTTTATAAACAGGTGTTCGGGTTAGCTTACACCCATAATGATAATTTTTTTTTTTACAATTTTCACTCTTCATTATTGTTTGAAAATGTTTCCTCTTTTTTTTCGGGCTTCCTTTTTTGTTTGTTTTTCTTATAATTGCGATGTCTACATCAATTTACGTGCACCATGATATTTTGTTCACGTATACATTTTTTTATAACCAGGGTAGGTTACACGCACCATGAATAATCCTCGTATCCACTTTTTTACATTTTTTACATTTATTATTTTTCTGTTTATTTATTCTTCAAGTCAAATAATTTTTTTAAATCTAATAATAATTTTTTTTTCATTTATTTTGTTTTTTAATTGCTTTTTTCTTAATATTTTAGGTGTTAGAATTTCTAATTATTATAGATAAGGCGTTTAAATTAATGATAATAATTATTTGTAAGTTGGTTTTTGTTATAACTATGTTAGACTAATTATGTATTTTGATATTTATTTAATATTAGCATCTTAATATATATATAATATATATAAATAAATAAATTCGCTAGGTTTTTTTCTTAAATATAATTAATATCAGTATTATGAAATTCATGTCATCGATAATGTGGACAATAATAATTATAATATGAATTATTTATAATAATATTTATAATGACAACTACAATAATTGTGACAATTTAACAATCATGATAATGATAATGACAATTATAATTATAATCAATATAATTCATCAGTTGATATTATTTTTCTTTAAGGTTGATTTCTGCGGATTTCTTATGTATGCCATTTCATATTTAATATCACATAAATAAAAAATATATGAAGTAATGTGTAGATGAAACAAGTAAATAATTAGGACAATTTATCTACAGTGAAAAAATATACACGCCAATTTCTCTCCACCTGCCGTACCCATAAACAATTTTTTTGACATGTATAAAAATGTTAATGGTATTAGATTTTTTTTATAATGCTATATATCTGAGCAAAACAATCAGCCTACTAATACAAATAAAAATTCTAATAAAAATTAAAAATCAAAACTAAGAGTATAGATACATAAATAAAAATAAATTATTTAAAATTATATGAAAATTACAAAAAAATAAAGACATTGAAAATAAATCAAGAAATAAAATAATTATTTATTTTTTCCTTATCGCACTTTTGATTTTTTAAATTTAATCCTTCCATTTAAATTATTAATATTTTTTTTATTTCGACCAATATACTTTTAATTCTTTATTTTAATTCCTTTTATTTTTAAATATATTTCTAAATAGTCTCTATTTTTATCCATGTTCATCGTGACACAAATCACTATGGACAACAACAATAATGCTCAATTTTTGGGTTAGTTCGGATCGATTTGATTTCATTTGGTTTGCTCGGTTCACTGGGTCATGTCAGTGCAACTCTTTATTATGATATTTTTGTTTAGTCCCTGAACTTTCAATTGTGTTTTCTGGGTTTATTGTCATTATATATGTTTTGATTTGTTTTAATGGGGTCCTACAATTGAAATTGATTGTATATTGTAGTTTCATTTAGTTCTTCATTCTTGGAATTTTCGAATTGGTTTGAAATCCTTAATATTTTCAGTATCAAAGTTTTAAATTATTTTAATTTTATCATTCCATGCAAATTTATTAAAAATCCTTAATATTTTTGGTATTAAAGTTTACCAATTTAAAATATAAAAATAACCAGTTACAAAACGTATAAAATCATTCAATTTCCTACATAAAAAAGCCTAGATAAAGCATTCAAAATAATGATAATGATTATTATTAGGTTTTTTATTATAAATATGTGAGACTAATTATATGTTTTAATATTTATTTATTATTATTGCCTAAAAAAATAAATAGAGAAAAAAAATTCATTTCTAACATATTTTATCTATTATATTTTTACTAATTGAATATTAAAATAACTAATTACATCACACACAAAACTTAGGTTTATTTCATAACAATTTTTTTTTATAATATTTCAGATCTAATATTATAAGAGCGAAAAGAAAACTCATAAAAAATATACGGACCACTTTCCATTTCAATTACACTATTTTTTTTAACTAGGAAAAAAATCATTTCTAACCTATTTTATCTATTATGATTTTACTTATTAAATATTAATATAACTAATTAGATGTACAGCACGCTGGCAAGTAAACTGGTGTCTACTAGTCTCTTGGAAAGATCCAAATTCAGTGAGTTTTTCCTTGATTTTGGTCGCATCGCGTTATCTTAGCATATAAACCAGCAGCGAGAAAAAGTACGCCGACTATTTTCCGCTAATTATTAGAAGGCGTAATTTGCGGTCATATTTATTAAGATAATAATGGCAGACATGCTTGAGAGCGGTAGTTTTGTACATACACATTACAGTAGAAAAATCAATTATTATTTAAATATCAGGCAAGGGTGGTGTCATTTTCAAACAAAATTTTCGGGCAAAAGTCTGCCGCAATTCCACACACGACAACCTGAACCACGCAAGCATCATAATGGAAGGACCGACTTCAATAATGCTTCATGTTCCACGCATAAGTGCGGAGGCATCACTTTGAAGAGACATCCATGATGCTTTAAGGCCAAGATCACGATATTTTATCAACCCATCTTCCACGCGGATAATAAAATATAAAACTAAAACTCTGAAAAATTATCATAGATGATAAAGTTTTCGTTAATTCTGTTTTCTTTAAAGGTTTTCATTTAGAAATGTATAAAAATTATATATTTTTTATTTTTTAAAAAATATTTTTGACATTAACATATCAAAATGATCTAAAAACTATTATCAGTTACATTTTTGTTATTTTTGTTATCAGTTGTATTTCTGTTTCTCTTCTGTTACTCTATTAACATTATTGTTATTTGGTTAATAACATGTGATTCACATGTGAATCACGTTGCATCTTTTTTTTGTAATCTTCAGAGTGACTATATATATATATATAGTCATTGTTATTTGGTTAATAACATGTGATTCACATGTGAATCACGTTGCATCTTTTTTTTGTAATCTTCAGAGTGACTATATATATATATATAGTCACCTTGATAATGAATAAACATATTTGGATCTACGATAACAAAATTTCAACATTTGGTATCAAAGTTGTAATATTTTTCTTTTCTTGTATAGTCATAGCTCAAAATGACAAATGAGAGCAACTTTGTTCGGCCAAAAATTCCTCGATTTGTGGGACATTAAGATCATTGGAGCATGTTAATAGAGAATTTTCTTCGCTCTAAGGAATATTGGCAAGTAGTTGAAACTGGAATTTCTGCAGTAGCAGAAGATAGTAACCTCACGGTTGAGCAATATAAGGCCATAGCAGACCAATGACTGAAAGATTTGCGAGCGAAGAATTACATATTTCAAGCCATTGATCGTTCAATTCTTGAAACTATATTGGAAAAAGAAATTTCAAATGGAATCTGGGATTCTATAAAGACAAAATTTCAAGAAAATGCAAGGGTTAAACATGCACAGTTGCAAGCTCTTCGTAAAGAGTTTGAAATTTTGCACATGAAGGACGGTGAGAATGTCTTTGATTATTTTGCTCGTACACTTACTATCACTAATAAACTGAGGTTTCTTGGAGAAGTAATGAAAGAAATCACTATTATTGAAAAAATCTTACGCTCTATGATTTCAAAATTTGACTATATTATGTGCTCTATTGAGAGTCCAAGATCTGTACACCATGTCCATTGATGAACTACAGAGTAGTTTATTGGTTCATGAGAAGCGCATGCATAGTCATGTTATGGAAGAACAAACATTAGAAACCACTTATGACAACAATGGTGGCAAATTTGGTCATAGCAGCAGCTATTCTCGAGGAAGGGGAAGTGGTGGTGGAAGGCAAGGTTTTAACAAGTCTCTTGTTGAATGCTTTTATTGTCATAACCTTGGTCATTTTTAATACGAATGCCCAAAGAAGAGCAGAACAAAGGGATCACAATCACAAGCCTATTATGTTGAAACAGATGAACTATTGCTACTCATGGCATATGTTGACAACGCATAAGAGATGGAATTAAATAGAACCTACAGAATGCATGCATGCAGAATCTGAGCTTGTTGAAGTGGATGAATGCTCAAAATATGATGAATCATGGCCACACATGACATATGTGGATGTTGCAGAAGAGATGGAATCAAAGGACTTTTTCTCTATTACAGAACTTAATACTCTCAAAATGGATGAACACACAATGCAACCTACTATTAATGGCTCATGTTGAGAAAGCACCTAATGAGACAACATGGTTTTTGGATTCTGGATGTAGTAACCACATGTCAGGGCACAAGGATTTCTTCTCAGAACTATATGAGAACTTTCACAGGTCAGTCAAGCTTAGAGACAACTCCAGTATTGATATAATAGGAAAGGGTCGTATTCATCTTCAAGTCAATAATATTTCACAAGTAATCTCAAAAGTGTTTTATATTCCTGACTTGAAGAACAATCTCTTAAGCACTGGTCGATTGCAGGAAAGAGGCCTATCAATTTCGTTCAAAACAACAAATGCAAAGTCTATCATCCTATGTCGGATCTTATTATTGATGCTTGATAAGACTTTTAATAGAATGTTTATTATTCTTCTCAAGATCCAACTTCATGAATAGAATTGTTTTATAACTCTAGCACAAAACTTAGATTATCTTTGGCAATGTTGTTATCCAATATGGTATGTGAAGATTATGTACTGGGAAAACAACATCGAAACACATTTCCACGAGTAAATGCATGGCGAGCATCACAACCACTTCAACTCCTTCATGCAGACTTATATGGCCTAATTTCTCCTATCTCCAACAGTCATCAAAGGTATCTTTTTACTCTCATTGATGATTTTAGAAGGAAGCTTTGGGTCTTTTTCTTGATAGATAAGTCAAATGCCTTCAAGCAATTTTGACTTTTCAAAACAAGGATTGAGAAAGAAATTAGCATTAGTATCAAGGGCTTACATACTAATAGAGGCATGGAATTCACATCAAATGAGTTCTCTGAGTTTTGTGCAATTAATGGCATTTAACGTCAACTTATTGCAGCCTACACTCCCTAGCAGAATGGGGTGGCAAAGAGAAAAAATCACACAATCATAAACATGGCTCGCAACCTTCTCACTAGTAGAAAGGTCCCCGAAACCTTTTGGCCTGAGACTGTTAATTGGGCAGTGCATGTTCTTAACAAAAGTCCTACACTTGCAGTACAAAATGAGACACCAAAGGAGGCATGAAGTGCCACTAAACCATCAGTTTCTCATTTTAAAATATTTGGGTGTGTCTCGTATCCTCATGTTATAGACAACAAACACACCAAGTTGGATAATAAAAGTTTGAAATGTGTTTTGTTGGGAATCAGTGAAGGGTCTAAAGCTTATCACTTATATGACCCAGTTTCTCAAAAGATTATTATTAGTCATGATGTTATCTTTAAAGAAGAGGATAATTGGCCTTGGAGTGAAGATTATGCTGAATCCATTCAAGCATCTATTGAATGGGGGGATATAGATGATGACAACACCAATAGTATTCAGGATGTTCAAAATGCAGAGAACATCAAGAATTCAAATGGGAATGGGATTGATACAACAAGAGATTTAGACCAGCTTGAAACAAGAAATTTAAAGCAGCTTGAAACTGCTAATATTGATCATCCACATGCAGTTGAGATTTCCAGTTCTGCTTAGAGATGTTCTTGACAACCATCAGTCTGGCTTCGTGATTTTGACAGTGGGGAATGATTCTTTGATGAAGGTCACCAAGGTAATCTTGCTTTACTTGTTGATGCAAATCCTTTATCATATAACGATGCAGTCTGCAACAACAAATGGAGATTTGCTATGGAGTCTAAAATTGCAGTAATTAAGAAAAACAAAACATGGGACCTCATTGATTTTCCTAAAGGTGCAACAATGGTTGGGGTGAAATGGATATACAAGACAAAGTTAAATGAACATGGAAAAGTCAACAAATACAAAGCACATCTTGTTGCTAAAGGATACATACAAAAAACATGGGGTGGATTACACAAAGGTATTTGCCCCTGTGACTCGCATGGATACTATTATAATGGTTTTTTCTTTAGCTACTCAGAAGGGGTGGTCTTTATTTCAGCTAGACGTCAAGTTTGCGTTTCTTCATAGTGAATTAAATGAGGAAGTGTATGTTGAGAAACCCCCTAGTTATATTGTGAAAGGAGCAAAAAATAAGGTGTATCACTTGCGAAAAGCTTTATGGGTTGAATCAAGCCCTACGGGCATGGTACAGTCACATTGAAGCTTATTTTCTAAAAGAAGGATATGAGAAATGTCCTTATGAACACACCTTGTTCATAAAGAAATCACAGGGCACCTCATTATTGCTCGAATGCTTTTATATCGATGATCTCATCTTTATTGGAAGTATCTGCAACGAATCGATGGCATTTTTGTTTGCCAAAGGAAATATGCTCAAGAGGTGTTGGAATGTTTTAGCATGGTTCAATGTGATGTTGTATACAATCCTATTGTTCCGAGTTTCAAGTTAGTCACGGACTCTTCCGGCATGGAAGCAACCTGTAACAATCTTCACTTAATGAAAATTTAAGCCTCTTTTTGGTGAGAGAAAAGTTCTCTCGAGTTTTTTATTGAAATTTCTTAAAAAAAGAAATAAGAATATTTTTGTGTTTTTTTGGGGTTTAATCTGACTAAAGAAACAACTGCGAGAATAAAAGGAACTAACTGCGGGAATTAAAAAAAGCTTAAACTAAAAATTTGTGTGGGAACTTTCTGGACAGATTCGAGGTAGCCCGGGCCTCCTTGGAACAATTGATTTGCTATAAAGCAATTTCACCGTGCCCTCAGATCTGTTCCTTCCAGCTTATTTATTAATGCTTCCACCGATTTATAGTAACTAGAATTGGAATTGGACTTTATTTCTTGTAATTCTGGTTTCCTTCTAACGATTGCCTTCTGTTTTGCCACCTAAACACCTTGTCCTGAAAACGACGCCGCTTCCTTCTTATTACCTTGCTTATGCCAGCTGTCGCCTTGGGGCGCCTTTGAATCACGACCGTCCACGTAAGTGTACTCTCTCTTCATCTCAGCCGTACACGCTAACTTCTTCTTTTGCTTTTGGCATGGTGACTTGCTCTGGAACCTTCCTTTCCTCTGGGTCTGTGCCTTGGGAGCCTTCTAGAGAAGACTCCTTCTTTTCTTCTCCCTGTAGCTCGGGGGTTGTCTGTGGCTTTGGGGAGCACTCTTCGTCGTCTCCTCCTTCTGCAAGCTATCGTCGAAGAACACGGCATGATCCTGTGATGAGACCTTCGGGACTGTTACACAACAACACCCAATATATGCAAATGTTAAGCAATTTAATGTATTTGACATCTACCAAGCCTGACATTATATTTGTGGTTAGTTTGCTCAGTAGATACTTGTCTTATCCTACAGTAACTATATCTTCAAGTTGTTAAGAGGGTTCTTCGCTATATCAAAGGAACTCTTTCATATGGTATTCTTTATAAACAAAATGGCAATAAAGAGTTTCTTGCATACACTAACAAGCAACTATGTAGATAAAAAGAGTACATCGGGTTTCTTGTTTATGCTAAGTTCAGGAGTTGTATCTTGTTCATCAAAGAAGCAACTTGTCGTCATACTCTCCACCACTAAAGCAAAGTATATTGCAATCGCCTCATGTGCCTGTCAGGCTATGTGGTTGAGAAAGATGTTGGAAAAACTTGATCATGTCTCGGCAAGAACTACGATGATGTATTGTGATAATAGTTCCAATATCAAACTCTTCAAAAATCCTGTCATGCATGGTAGAATCAAACATATTGATGTTCCTTTCTACTTCCTTCGTGATCTAACTAGAGACCACTACACTCGTCATTCTCAAGAGCAAATAGCGGATATCATGACCAAGTCATTGACACAAGTTGCTTTTGAAAAGCTGTGTATGTTGATGGGTGTTTGTGAGGATTCAAATATGAACCGAAGACAGTAGCTTCAGTTCAAGGAGGGAATGTTATCGATTGCTTATCGGTTATATTTTTGTTATTTTGATAATAACATGTGAACCATGTTGCATCTTTTTTCTGTAATCTTCAGAGTGACTATATATATAATCACCTTGATAATGAATAAACAAATTTGGATATATGAAAACAGAGTTTCAACAAAAAAACATTATTTTTTAATTAAAAAATAAAATAAAATTATTTTCTTTCAAAATATTTTTAAAATATACTACTAAACAACCCGAAAGTAAAATTTCTTTTTGGATATCAAGTGAAAAAAATGAAATTACCATGAATGAATTTTTAGTAGAGAAATTTAATTAATTTGATGTGAAAAAATAAAACCCAGAAACTTTAAAAATTATCCGAATTAACTAAAACTAGAAAAATTGATAAATAAAGATTAAACATCAATTTGTAATGAACAGGGAAGGAACTGTTAAAGACAGCCCCACCACCGAGAGGTATTGTGAGTGGCAAGCAGGAACTGTTAAAGACTCAATCGCCTTTATTTCAATCGCCTTTATTCTTTGATGGTCAGCTATAAATCCTCAAGATTGGAGCTGCAACATTTAGCTTAGGAAAAAATTACAAAACAAATTGCCAACTAGCAGTATAAATTTACTAGCTAATGGCACCCGCTTCTTGTTGTGGTCGGAATCATATTTTTATCATAAAAAATATTATTATTTGTCATTTTTTAAATGGATATAATTTTTTTGTTTAATAGGTTTCAATGAAATAACCGAGTATAAAATTATCATTATAAAAAACAAGAAGATTCAGATATCTGAATTATTGAATACATTGTATTAAGATTAATTTATTATACAATTCAATTTAAATTAAACACAACAAATAAAATATATACTGTAAAAGAACCTATATTAATGAAATAACAAAAATAAGTACTTAATTTTCTATATCCAAAAAGAAAAAAACATATACATTGAAAATTCAACCCCACATTATTGTTATTATCATTGCTATAACAATTAAAATTATTAAATTGACCTGAATAATTAAAAATATTTTTAAAAAATATAAAAAATCAATATTATTGTGCAAACAATAAAGTCATAGAATCATTTAATATGAAAATTAGATAAAAATAATAGATAAAAAAAATAGAAAAAAAATATAGCAATATTAATTTTAAAATGATCACGAACATAAATTAAATTTTCAGAATTGAACTGAATAAAAATAAAATCTCAATAAAAAATAAAATGACAAAAATTCAAAATAAAAACCAAAAGTTTAAATGAATGAATATGAACAAAAAATAAACATTGTCCAAGAAAGATAAAAAAAAATAGAAAAGAAAAGAATCAATACTAAATAAAAAATTAAAAGAATAAGTGTCAAAATAATATATATAATTAATTTCAATTGAATGACAAAACTGCAACAAATCAAAATCTTAGAACAGAAAAACAATAAAGGAATTTTTAAAAATAAAATACAGTGTAACCAATATAAATTAAAATTTCAAAATGGAAAGTAATAAAAATAAAATCCTGACCAAAAATAAAATGATAAAAAATAAAATAAAATCTAAATATATAAATATGGACAAAATATAAATATTGTCCAAAAAAACCAAAAAAATTAATACAAAAAACCAAGAATTATATATATATATATATATATATATATATATAATGGCGTGGGCAATACAGTGCATAGTGTTTTGCCTACCCTGCTTATATTATAGGTAATATGGCCGGTCTTGAAAAGTGGACACTACTATGACATATTCTTTTAATATATGAATATTAATTGATTTAAAAATAAATTTATCGTTTGAATCATGAATGAAAAAAGTATTGGAATACATGTTATCATGATTTCTATTATCTTGCATTGGTAATATAATCATCAATAAATTTAGAATACAAAAAAAAGAAGAGAATCGAATAAAAAAAATGTTTTTATTATTGTTAATTTAAAAAATATTATTAAATATAATTTACCTAGTGGATACAAATTGGATTATGAGAAGGCATAGGTGGATCTTTACCAAAACAAAAGGGTGATATAATTAACAGTACCAATAAGAATTACCGCTTTAACTCTTAATTGATAGTCTCATCCAAAAGCTTAAACTTGTAGGTGAGATCCCATAATATGATTTATATTATTTTTTAACACACCGCCTCAAGTGAAAGTCCTCTGGACTTGAAACTTGCACAGACCAACATCACCTTGTGCTTAATTTTTATCAAATAGAATGGGGGTGGTGTGATTTGAACTCGTGACCATTAGATCAACAAGGCTCTGATACCATATTAAAGAACCATCTCATCTAAAAGTTTAAGAGTATAAGTAAGACCCCATAATCTAATTTATATTATTATGTATCAGTCTCTACCATCACGAATCAATTGATTTAATGTAGGCATCGCTCTTGACCCTAAATCACGTCATCTAAATTCTAAACTTGAATATATTCTCATACAACTGACTGATGACAAGTGCTTCAACTAGAAAAACTGGAAAAGATGTCTTATTTGGCGGTAAAGTGATGGTGCAGCTGTCGGCTGGTAGATATTTTGAATCATTATGTGATTAGAGCACTCAAAATCCACCGGATAACGGGATAGGTTGATTATCACGGCTTATGATTCTCCTGTTTTTTCGACGCCTGGTCGGGTGCCACCGCGATCCCAATAGCTCACGAGTTCTGCCACACTTGGCACCTCGTTTATTTTGCTGTACGAGCAAGCCAGACTCATCTCTGGCAGTTCATGTGATTGTTGCTCACCTATTCATCATATTCATACATGCTAGACCGTTCCAGATCGGGAATTGGAAAGTTCAAAAATATTTGTGTTCACTTGCTTATATATGATGAAGCTCGTGTTCTTGGCTCTGAAGTTTGATTTGATAAATACTAAGTAAGTTGTCTTGGAATTGTTGATTTTTTATTTTATATATATATATATTCACGATTAAAAGAATCAATTTTGGGATCTTGTAAAAGAGATGATCACTTTTAGTTAACTTCATTGCTAAAATAAACAATACAAAAAGAAAGAATCAAAATATATAAATTAAAATATTTTTATTATTACTAATTTAAAAAATATTGCTGAATATAATGTATCTAATGTATATAAGAGATTGAAGGCAAAGGTGGATCTTTACCAAAACCAAAAGAGTGATAAAGTTAACCACGGATACTAATGAGGATTGTCGATAAATGTTCAAGGACATTCACTTTAACCTTCAGTTGGTAGTCTCATCCCTAAATTACATCATCTAAACTTGAACATATTCTCATACAACTACCTGGATGACAAGAGATTGCTCCATTTGTCTTGGATTGTTCCCGAGCAATATAGCCTACAAAAGAAAGCTACTACTAATTAGATATTTTCATATAATACATCCAGTTAACAAAATTATCATATAAAACAAAATCAAAGACCTTTATCATATGATTTGCATGTGAAATGAAAGGGATGGATTCATTAGTGTGTGTGGTAATGAAACCATGAAATTACTCTATACGACCACATCTTCTGAGATGAAAGACCTTTATCTTTTGCATATTTCTTTGATTTATTTAAACCTTATATAAACAATCATGCAATATAGTTTGTAGAAAACATTATTGGTTAATATTATGAAAAATAAAATTTTCATATTTTTAAAAATATCATAATTTGAACTCAATCTTCTAATGACATTGTGATTCTCCCACTCTTGATAATGGCGTTGTCAGCCTCTTATCAATAACTTTCTACACGTTAATTTTATAAAATAATTAGTTTATTATAATTAAAAAGTAAATTAATTAAATATTAAATGAAAATTGTTTATATATATATATATTAACCATGAACGTTTCAAATTAAACATCAACCATAGGCTTTTCCATTCAGGATTTTTGAAACAGAGATAATTTCATTGACGATTTCATCAACGATGTTATTATGCAAGCGACCTTAACATTTATAAAAACTCCATTCATTTATTAAAAAAATCTATTGTTATTTATTCTTTATCGTGTAAGAATTTTATATGTTATGGTCGAGATTTTACTTAGAAATATATTTCTAAATGCATACTTCCTACAAGAAACAAACACCCCCTCTGTTGAAAGATGGTGCTTATGCTTGATGTTTTTGGTCATGGTCAATATCTAGAAAATGATTATCATCATAAGCATTATAAAAAAAAAATAGTGTTCTTTGTTGCGATGAGGTTTTTTCCGTGCTTCGTGCTTTGCCATTCCTGGAGGGGGAGATGACGTGGGGTAATTAGAAGTTGCCACCTAGTATTAAAGTCACTACAAAATCTAATGATATGTGTGAGTTTGGGTAAAAGGACTTGTTGTGTAAGGAAAAGACACATCACCTCGAATGTACCCTACCATTTCTTGTAAACCCTTATACTACCTTCATGTAAGGCAGTAACTAGGCAATTCATAGACCATTGAGACTAGATAGAAAGCTTACCTTTCATGTAATAGCCAGAAAATTGTCTTTGGGTACAAACTCCCTGATAATTCACACCTGATGTGTTACATACATTTGCATCCTCATGTATCAATCACTATCTATAATATAGGTATCTCTAGTGGGAGTAGCTATCCTGGGAGCCAAAGCTAAATATTTAAAAATATGGCTCTTTTTGTCAATTTCTGCTCTCTAGCAGGAGAGCCATCCCAAGAGCCATTTTGCCTCTTTTTCTCAGTTGAAGGCATTTCTACATATATTGATCCAAGAGGCAAAAAATGAAAATAGCCATTGGAATGTTGGCATAATATTACGTTACAGAAATCTACAAATCACAACAGCAACAACCTATAAATTCACAACAAAATCACAACAACAACAATTAATAAAACTCACAGATAATCGAAAATCACTTGGCAGCCAAACACACAACAACATCTGCACTTCGATCAACACACGTTCAAGGTAAGTTCTCCAAACTTATTCTACTTTTTCAACAACACTATAGAGGGAGAGGGAGGGGAGTAAACGGGGGGATCACAGACAATGGTTTTGCCCCTGGATTATCGGTCAGAGGACGACAAAACAGGGGGAGAGGGAGAAGAAGAGAGGGGGGGTTGAAGGCTGCGGAGGGAGGGTTCTTTGATTTAAAATCGAGTAACAGGGGGTGCTGGAGGGTGCAGAGGGAGGGGGGCTGGAGGCTGCAGAGGGAGAGGGAGGGTGGTTAGAGAGTGCAGAGGGAGAGGAAGGGGGTGACGTTGTTGTGTGGAAGGAAGGTAGGGAGTGTGGAGTAAACGGGGGAGTGGGAGGGGGGCTGGAGGCTACAGATGGAGAGTAAGGGTGGTTGGAGAGTGCAGAGGGAGAGGGAGGGCGACGCTGTTAGAGCAAAAGGAATTTAGGGTTTGGAAAAATTGGGGGGGGGGATGGGTGGGGGGTTATATATTATTATTATTAATAATTATAATAGTTAACATAAAATAATAGTTACCACAAAAAAATTAATATGTGAAATTTGTTAATTAAGATTTTTTGTCGATTAAAATAGTTAGCACAGAAAAATAATGATGTGAAATTCATTGATTAGGATTTTTTTGTTAGTTAACTTAATTACATACTATAAATTTACTATTAGATTTATAAACTGTTTAAATTCAGTTTTAGTTAGTCTTTTAACTCTTAACCTTAGGAAAGACCAATAAAAAATGATTTAGGAAAAACAATCAAACAACAATGCAACCTACTTTAAGTAGGGTGCAATGGGGGTGATGCGTCTTCCCCTTGCACAACAAGTCTCCTTACCCTAGGCTCTCGCAGACCACTAGGTTCCTAGTAACCTTAATACTAGGTGGCGACTCCCGATAATTATAGTCGTAATTTCACGACTATAAAACAAACCCCTTATTTTCACCGCGCGCTGTATTCTCCCCAATCACTGGGGAAGGCAGGGCATGAAGCGCGTCCTAAAAATCGACGTCGTGATCAAATAAGAAACAAAAATCATAGACCAATTGGTCAGAAAGCTTCAAAGGAACGACTTATAGGCAGACAAGGAAAAGAAAAGGTTGGTGAGACATATGTAGCAAATCTCTTAGAAAAATTCACGGATAGTATCGAGAGAATTGAGGATAAAAAAATCAACATAGAGTAACAATGTTAGAGCAACAAGCTATAATAATTAAACAAAATGAAGAGAAACAAAAGGATGAAATCACGAAGACGGATACTTCTTGTATGGGTCCAATATTTGCAGTCTATTTTGAAAATAGAAAACGGGGAATTATGGCAAATAGAGGTTTACATTTATAATTGATTTCATTAAATTGTTTGTAATGGAATGTATGTTTAATTAATTATTTTTAGTTTGCTTTAAATATTTTGTATCGTGTTATGAAATTGATAGCAATTCATTTTGTTTCTTAAAGTTCTTATAACACTTAATGACAATAAGTAGTATTAAATAACTTCAAATACAACAACCTTAAAAAAACATACAAATAATTGAAAAACATACAATAAGTAGCTTAAATCGAGTATTAAATATATGTTTTTATAAGTTTATTAATACTATAAGTTTGATAGAATTTGATTTAGATAGAATGTAACATAGGGCAATCACACAATTTATTTTTAATGCAGATGGACTCAAATTTGTCGGCCTCATTCACCAACTTTCTCATAAGTGAGTCTGAACAGTTTGTTTCTCAATAATTCAAAAACATAAAATTAATAATTATATTATTGGAGGGTTTTTTAAAGTAATTATTTAATTATATAACTTACTAGTATTAATTGTATAATTAAATTATATACAAAATAATTGCATTACATATAAAATAATATAAAAAAATAACTCTCCAAAATGTCTCTTGTCATTAGAGTGCACATCAACAAAAAAAACATATATGCACTATTCAAAGAGTCATTTTAAAGATTTGACTCTTCAAAATAGCTACACCCACTGGAGATGCTCTAACATATCATCAATAGGCTGAAACATAGGTCCCCGAAGAGCATATATCCATAACACTTGATCTTGACAAAGAAAGATGGACAATGAAGAATGTGATCATCGCCCTGTTGACTTCCAAGAAAAAACTGTATTCTCTAAAAGCTACCACGACTCACTTGCCAATTTATTCGAGCAAGAACTGAAAAAAAAATCCAGAACCACCACAACCTTTCATCTCAAGTTGACAACATCAATCTTTAAGCCAAAGACCCATCTAAAATTTCTTGAAAAAAATTACCAGAAAAACCTCAGGAACAACTACCTCCGATACAACTGCCCTAAAATGAGATGTATCAAAAGTTGCTAAAATTAGGCAAATAGGTCCTAAACCTTAGACACCTTATTCCGACTGGTACAAACCCAATCTCACCTATGAATACCATACTGGTGCCGTAGGACATAACATTCATACTTGCAATGCCTTCAAGAAAAATCTCATAAAAGCTGGGTGGATAACACTTAAGGAAATTCCAAACCCCATTCCTAATTAAACTTTAGGAAATAAAATGGTTGCTTCATGGAAATGATGAATTAGGAGGTGTGCCAAGTGTCCATGCCATTAAAATGACCCCTAAAAGAGCTTTTGAAAGGGAAATGCATCGAAGCTGCAAAATGAAGCATACTTCCATAATTGCTCTTTGTTTGATCATATCCACACATTGAGTTTTGGTTTAAACTTGTTTTAATCTTGTCTGCCATTTGGCTCGTAGTAACTAAAAACCTTTTTTTGGTATACAAGTTGTTTTTCTCCATAAGATAATGCATTTCTTTTTGTATGCATGAACCTTAACTAATTAAGTTTTATGATCATAATTATGTTATATTGTCTTCAGAAATATTTTATTTACGATTTTACAATTTTCATGATTTTAGCTGTGATTTTACGATTTTTATATGGAAAAATTCAGTACGATGTTATGATCTTACGATTCGAGTTTTGAAGCCCTTCGTGATCGTGGTCAAAATCACGATTTTGACAATCATGACAATGACTTAATTATACTTTAAATTGGTTAAACTCTGTTCTCGACCCAACCGAGTTGGTTAGGCCAAGTCCAACCAAGACTAGCAGAGTTTGGCCTTTTGTGTAAATTTTATTTATTTATTTAAAAATAAATATAATATAAAAATCATGTTGTAAGAAGGAAAAAAATGTTGTTTTTGTGCATACAGTTGAATTCCATGTTTCTTTTCCAAACATATTTTTCATAAGAAAATATTTTGCATCTTTCACATGTTTTAGATGAAAATTAAATATCATAATTAATTTATGATAATTCGTTGGAATTTAGCTATAATATCAAAAAAATCATTATTTTATTTTAGTTGTTAGGATGTAAAATGCAAGTGTGAAGAATTTTGTAACTTTAGAACGGTCAAGTTTTTGATTTCCAACGAGGTAGAAACTCCTTACGAAGAGAGATCTACGTTGAAACTTAGAAAAGACCAACAAATAAAAAAATATAACTTAGAAAAAATAATCAAACAAGCAATACAACTTACCTTAGGTAGGGTACACTAAGGGTGATGCATCTTTCAGCTACATAAGAAGTACTCTTACCTAGACTTTCACAAAACATTAGGTTTTCTAATGACCTTAATAGTAGGTGGTGACTCCTAAGAAGTATATTTGTAATTTTACGACTATAAATCCCTTCTTTTACCATGTGTCGTATCCTCTTCAGGGATGGCAAAACGCGAAGTGCAAAAAACATTGTCACAACACTCTTGTTCATATTACTAATTAATTATATTCTCTTTGTCATCTAAACAAATTTAATAATGACAACGTAATAAATATATCACTATATCCTATTATTAAAAAAAGCAAAACCTTCCCTAAATGGAAGACTACCTAAAATCTCATTACATGAAAATAAATATAAATAAATAAAGTTATAAACAAGTTGATTTTATTTATGACTATTATTTTATTTATTTGTTTTGAAATTTATTTGGACAATTGAAACTTGCAAATAAGAAAATCCAAATTGTTTTTCCATGTAGCATAAATATTTAAAATGCAAAAATTAAATAAGAAGGAGAATAAACTAGCATCTTCATATATGTTGCAACAAACAAACCAAAATATCTTGAAGAGTTTTAGAAAATATGATAAGATATCAAACTGCCAAACCCAATAAGGGCTACGAGGTCACAAGCATAGCATAAATTTAGAAGGTGTAAAAATTAATTTAATTTAACTATAGAGTTGACATTAAGAATTTTAAAATATATACCCTACTCAGATTCATTGGGTTAAAAAATTGACCTTTAATACAATTGAACATGTACATTATTTTTAATTTTTTTCTTACGTGTAAAAAATACATGGATTTAAACAAGGTTGTCAAAATCGAGATTTTTACACGAATAGGAAAGGGCTCTGAAAAATCGGATCGGATCGTAAAATCGTACCTGAATTTGTCCGTACAAAAATCGTAAAATCACAGCTAAAATCGTGTGAGCAGAAAAATCGTAAAATCGTAAGTAAAATATTTTCGAATACAATACAATATAATTATGACCATAAAACTTCATTAGTTAAGGTTCATACATGATTCAGAATAACTTTAAAATAATTACAACAATTATGTCCTAAAATTTAATTAGGTAAAAACTAACAAATTCAAAATAATTTTTTAAGTATTAATTTAAAGTAAATAAAAAAATTTAAGTATAAATTTTAAAGTAAATATTACTAATTTTCAATAGTAATTCCATACTATATACAAGAGACCTAGAGAGAAAGATAATTATATATATATATATATAAATATTTATCTCTATCTCACATATAAATATATGTATATATATGTATGTGTGTGTGTGCAGATAGAGATAATATTATATATATTATGGTTTTTAATAATACCCACTCGTCCTTTCTTACTCTCTGCTCTCTCTTTTTGTGAAGATATTTATTTTTTCTATATCTTCTGGACTCTCTCTTCGTCTTTTCCGATTCCAGTGAGCACACCTTCAATCTTGATGGTTACAACCATAGTTATAAAATCCGCTCGGGTACTGCTCGGTTTTTGTTTGGAACGGAACGTTCCGGTTTCAGTGCATTCCGGTATTCCGTTCCAGTTTTGTACTGTTCATATTTATTTAATTATATATATGAAAAAAAATCAAATATTAATTTAACAAGTATAATTTAAATTCAAGATAAATGAACTTTAAATTAGACAATACAAACATAATCTCAAAATTAGAAACATCTTTAAAATTCCAAAATATTACGAAAGTAAAATGTTCCGACATAATTCATCAACATACAATCCATTACAAATACAAGTAAACAATCTTCTTCTGGCGAGAAGTTTTTACTTCTTTGTGATTTTTTAGTTGTATGAACATTAGGATCACTTTGTTGAGAAACAATCCGTCCAGTCTCACTTATAAAGTCAGTGAATGAATTTGACAAATTTGAGTCCATCTGCATAAAAAATATATTGTGTTAATTACGCTAATTGATCAAAAAAATTGTAATTTTTAAATTTCGCATATTTTTTTTCACTAAATATTATTATTACTTACCTTCTTTTTTTCCTAATTATTATTATTAAATACCTCTACAACAGTTCAATACACAAAATTTATACAGTTTTTATATCTAACAATAAATTTAAAACATGTAATTAAACTAATTGATAAAAAAATTCAACATATTTCAATTTCACGTAATTATTTTTTTCACTAAATATTATTAATATTCGAAATTTCTCAATATTACTAATTATTATTTTTACTAAAACTAATTATTAATTATTAATTTTTTTCCTATACATTATTTAATACCCACCCGAAACCCTACTTCCACATAACCTTAATTCCATCCGCCCCCCTCTTCATTTTTTTTCAATCTCCAGCTCTCGGCCTGTGGTGGCTAAAGATCCCGCAGTCCTCAAGATGTCCTCCATTCCTCCTCGATCCTCCTCATCCAATCACCAACCTAGCCTCAAGTAAAAAAATAATAATGAAATCTCTTGTTTAGTATTTATTACTTTTAAAAAATCAGTATCAAAATCCCTTTGTTGTTTACTGGCAGGAAAATCACAGTAGGACTAGGAGGTTCCACCCAAGCAAAAACAAACACGAATACTGATGGTGTGAATGATAATGGTGAAAATGGGTCAGAAAGAGAGCACAAGTTGGAATTGTTTTCTCTTCGCTTCGAGTTCGATCTCGCCTCCGTGACTCACCTCTCAGGCTCTCAGCAACCTCTCGTCGTTGTCCCTCTCCCCTGGGCATCTTGTCTCCGTCACTTTCTTCAATCGTTCCCTCTCTGCTCCCTCTCCCCTTCTCCTCTTATTTTTGCCTCCGTCACTCTGCTATTTCTCCTCTAAGTTTTGGCTGGATCCGGACCGAACGCCGTGCACGGAACCAGGCGTCCGACTGAATTGGGCCGAATTTCGGATCCGACCGAATTCAAACCGGACAAAACGTCGCCGCTTTGTCCCGGATTTTGAAGTGGAACGAGTCGCTTGGCCGCTCCGCCGAACGGAACGGATTCATAACTCTAGTTACAACCCTCATTTCCATACCTTTTTCTCCTTTACGAGGTTGTCTACAAGAGCCATTGTTGCTATTACGATACAAGTATGCTATCTTTGATTACCCAGGTCAATTACTATACATGTTTTTTAGGAGTTGATCGAGAGCTGATTGAGCCAACGTTTTCCCGGTTAACAAACAAGAGCAGTCTAGATAGATGACCAATGCCAGTAACACGAGCACATTCTCAAATAACCAGCGACCTCGAGAAGATTTTGGGTTTTTTTCTGCTGAGAAGAGACGAGAAGATTTTGGGGTTTAGGGCTGATGATTTGGGGTTTTTCTGTTGACAAGAGAAGAGAAATTCGAGCGTAAAATCAGAAATTGTGCAGAGGACAGAGAGGAATTGAAATCGTGGAGAACACACAGAACAGAGAAATGAAGAAATAAAGCTTAAAACGGGACGGTAGAACGAAGAACAGTTAAACTCGTAAAATCGGACCGGACCGGTCCAATTTTACGAGTCAACCCGAGTTTGACCGGTTCGATTTTTCTTTCCGGTTCAACCCGTTTTGCTAGGACAACTCGCAAACTCATCCGAGTTTGCGAGTTGACTCGCGATTTTAACTACCATGGATTTAAATGAATGTTTTTTTGTAAATAAAATAACAATTTAATTAGGATGCTTGTGTAATCCTTAACCTCTTATATGAATACATCTATTTATACTAAATAAGACCTTTGACTTTTACATCAAATGATATATGTATGGGTACATGCTTCATTAAGTTAAAAACAAATAAAAGAAATATTATCTCAAATTTATAGATTGTTTGGACAATATTCGTTACAATCTTCTTCATGTGGACAATATTCATTTCAAGCTTCTCCATGTGTTAGGTATGCAACTTGTTCAAACATATATTTCTAAACCTCTATGAGTGTATCTCATATCCCTTTTTTCCATGTGCAAACCAACACAAATTATTTTCAGTAACGTATTTTTGGAAGATGTATCATAATAACATTTGAATCCATAAACTTTTTATTTTTACACCTTTTACACAGTATATCTAATATTATCTCTACTGATATTTTTTTGTATTTGATAGTGCATATTTAATAAAACCCTTGATCTCATTGCAATAATCCATCACACGCAACCCTACCGATAAAACTCAATGCATTAAAAACAATCATTCATTGATTATATAAAATCTATATAAAATATTAATGCCAACATGTAATAATTAATAATATGAACCAACAAATTATTGATATCAACTTAATTAGCTATCATTGGTTGAATTCAAAACTATTTAGTTTATTTTAATAGTACTCTTGATAATTATCAATTTTCTCCAAGAAAAATTCAAATTCCTTTACATTGACCTAAAATCCTAGCTTAACAATGAAATTGATAAAATATGAAACATACCTATTAAATAATTTTTATTTTTTATTATAAAAACCTAATGTTCAAATGATTATAAAACAAATTTCTATAGCAAAAGGTTATAAAACAAGTAAACACACAAATAAACTATATATACCACATAAAAATACCAAAAACTTAATATAAAATATGAGTTAAAAGAAAAATAGATAGGTTTGTTTACTTGAATTGATAAATTTTTAGAGGGAAGGGTATTGTTTTATAAATAAATAAATAAATACATGGGAAAGAGAAGAGAGAGGGTTGTTTGACATGTTATAACTTAAATACTAACGATGAATTGACCAACATAAATTAGTGATAATTATTTTTATTGATAATATATAAGTGTTATTGGCATGTCATATCTTTCAATGAAAATAATGAAAAAAATTATTTATTTTTATTCATTATTTTTCTCCTTAATTATCTCATATTTATCAATAAAAATATATACCAGTAAAAACAACAATATCATGTTCAGTCACCGTAATGTTCAAATGATTTGTTTTTTAATAATTTTCTGTGGAATTCCTAGTTCCTGTGGTTAATGATTTTAGAAAAATTATATTCTTATGCCGGTAGAGAACAACATGCACAATATGACAAAGACAATGGATTCGAAGAGCTTATAGACCAAGAAATAAATTTCATGGAATATGTTGGATTTTTGTCATTCCCCATGTGAATACCTTAAAGTTAGCACTTAGCACTTCAACTGAACAAGTACAAAGACACCACAGAAACGACCACCTGCGGTACTATTAAGATTTGTTTTTAAATATAAGTGATATTGATTTTTAAAATGATTTTTATTTAAAAATATATAAAAATAATATTTTTTATTTTTAAAAAATATCAACATATGAAAATAATCTAAAATTATATAAAAAAACATTTAATTTAAGGTCATGTTTTAAAAATAATTTTTTAAGAAATAAAAATAATTTAATTTTAATATATTTTTAAATAAAATATATTTCAAAATATAACATCATCGGTACAATTTCAAACATATTTTTACTGTGCAAGTTTAAGTTCATGGTAATACCAGTAACCATATATTTGTTGATAGACAATAAGATGAAGCAAAAAAATATGATATAAAAAGAAAATATAACATTCTAATATAATCGCAGTTTTATTAAGAAAAAATACACAATGAAATCACAAAAGTTTAGTGAATGATGTTGTGATAAGTTTATGAGATTTAACTACTTCGACACACTTGTGTCATACATTTTATGTTTTATATTGTATTTTTAATTTTTAAAAGAATATTGTTGATGTGCACACGTGCAAGATCATCTTGTTGATGTGGTAGAATTTCAGCAATTTGGACACGTCAGCACACAAGCATGAAGCGACTATGCGTGGCTATAAATTGAGAAATGGAGGGTTATTTTGCCCAAAATTATCATAAAAGAGCTAAAATGACCTTAAATTTAAAGTTTAGGGACCACGTTTCAGTAAACCGTGTCGTCCGTCCACCATGCACTTACGAAGCTTCTATCGCAGCCAGTCAGAAGTCAAAACTACATACCGTGGGAGTCCAAAAAAGAGACTCTTTTTAATTTAGATGGTAGCCTTTTAATTTAGATGTTAGTTGAGGATTTTTTTAAAAAACTAATTTTTATTTAAGAATATATTAAAATTATATATTTTTATTTTTTTAAATCATTTTTTAATTTACAATTACAAATAAAAATAAAAATAAAATATTTTTTTATTT
Organism: Salix exigua; assembly: GCA_032356905.1. Taxonomy (NCBI): domain Eukaryota; kingdom Viridiplantae; phylum Streptophyta; class Magnoliopsida; order Malpighiales; family Salicaceae; genus Salix; species Salix exigua. Next base: position 11,962,189 of record CM063604.1, read on the forward strand.
ATAATTTTAAAAAATAAAAACACTTTGAAAATTCTCAAGACCCCTTCATCAGAGCCCAAGATTGAGATTTGGTAGTAGTCAATCACGCTTCTTTTGTTTTAGTGGAAGAAGAAGAGGACTTGTCTGACCCACCAACCACTAATTGTGACTTTTGTATTCGGTACAGAATAAACCGCCCTCTCAGGTCAAATTACACACCTTCTACATCAACTAAGGACTTGATATTCCCACTCAATTGACTTGATATTTGGAATAATTCAGATTGCGTCCGGGCTCTGGCAAAATGAAGGAATAAAAATGAGATTTACTTCTATACTCTCTCTTCGACAAACTACAAATTAAATAAATAAAAAAAACTTAGATATATTATGATTAAACACACTTAGTTTAGAAGCATGGTTTACTGTACCCTTTTACTTGATTTTTTTATATACTTAATTGGTTGATATGAAAATTAAAGGATAAATTACAACCCTTGCGTATTATAAAATAAAATAAATAAGTAAATTGACTTTAAAATATTTTATTATTGAATTAAATCTATTTTATTTACTATATTACTTTTATTTTCTTCGTCTTATTGAAATCATTCCGGGAAAAAGACCATCTTCAACAATCACAAACCCTTCTTAAATAACTCACAAAACCAAACCCGGACACCTCGTCTTGAGCCTTGTTTTTCAGGCAATACAAGCCATAAAATTCAGGACAACAACATAAAATGATAAGAGAAGAGTATTTTGATGGTGGGGGTAACTGAGATTTTAATGATTATCATGCTTACTTTTGACAGGAAAATAAAAGTAAATGTTGTCAAAATCGTGAGTTGACTCGTAAAATAGTAGGTAAAACATCTCAAATTAATGAAATATTAATATGTTATAAATATTATAAAAATTAACCATCTCTGCTGACACTTGGGATTTTTGTTAAGAGCCATTAAAACATTTTGGACGCTGAAGTAGGTGTTCATAATATCTTCAAAAAATCGAAATCTTTTTAAAATTTCATAATCTCTTAAATATATTTTTGTAATTTAGCATATGTTTTATCCTCAATTTATCTTTGATTATATTAAATGTAATATTTATTTCTTACTATAAATTTTCAAGGCTAGAAAAACAGAGATCAAATCTAGGTATAGAGTCTATAAGATAAACGGGAAGAAAGAAATTATCATATTGAACATAACATCAAATATAAATGAGTTTATTATTAAGAGAAAAACATGTAATTGGGAAAGTTGATTTTCTAGATTTAGTGTCTATGTCCAGTTTTATTTCGTATTATAGTATTTATTCATGAGAAAAACTTTTCTTCTTCTCAGAAAATGTAGAACAGCTAAATTTTCAATAATATCATTCTATAAAAGATTTTCTTTTCTATTAACATGATATAATTGTTAAAAATTAAATAATTTTAACTTAAATTTTCTTTAATTAAAATATTTATTTTCCAGACAATTATTTTTATATATAAAAAATTGTGATGGGAGATTTAACAAATTGATGTAACAAGTGACATATAAACTGCCATGGGAGCAGTTTTGTGTTGAAGTCGAGCCTATTTCAGTGATGGAGAGCTGGAAAATGGACTGATGGTGGCCCGTAAACGGCCCAGGCCAGCATTACAAATTGAAACGTAACATGCATGGCTCGGCTAGATCAATCTTGGCACTCGGCGTGGCCCAAAATAACCCTCTAAAGGAGGCTGTATCTCTCACTGGTCCACCGGACCACAAGGTACAATCTCTTAATGACAAAAAAAAGTTGTGGTTTCAAACGAGACATTTGTTTTGAAGTGATTTGTCATTGAAATATAGGCATTGTTTTTAATATATAAGATATTATTATAAATTAACACATTGTCTTTATGCAACGGTCAGTACCACAAAATAATATAAAATCATCATCATTCCATGATATAAATTTTGAATTAAAAACGTTTTTTTAACATGCTTGAAAGCTTTAATAACCAAACAATCATAAATTAAAATTTCATCATTTTAATCAAATTAAAATTAAATTTAAGTATGGGGTACAAATAGTTATACTTGGATGAAATAAAAGTTAATGTATTATATTATTTGCTAACTCATAAGAAAATACACAACAAACTTGTTCAATAAAAAAAAACATATTTGTAGAGAAAAGTTGTATTTTTAATTGCCCATGACGATTTAAAATTTGGCAAGTGATTATGTTAATAGGAAGTCCTATAAGTCTTTGTTAAAATCATTATGAGAAAACTAGGATGGAGAATTGTATTTTCGATCAATCAATGGTTGATATCTAAAACATATTACTCGTACATATAGGATGCAATAAAATTTGAAATTCCAAGTGTAGGTTACGTCAACAAAACTTTGTTTTTATCACAAGCTTAACAATAGGTTAGAGAATTCTATGTTCTTGTGGTTAATACTTGGGAATTTATTATATGAAAAAATAATAGTTTCTTTCAAGTAGAAGTAATAGATGATGAACAAATAAATTGGGAAATAAATATAGGCAAAATTTACAATTGATTTCATAACATCATTACAAAACAACAATTAAGACATGTTTTCTTATAGCCTAATTCTAAACCTCTTCCAAGTAGTAATGTTAAACTAAAGATCTTTGAAAGCCTTCCTCCTTGATATGCTTTGATGCTTGAGTTCAACTAAGGCTATATTTGTTGATGCCTATAAAGTGAAGGCTTTAGACATGATCTTTATCTTTTACCAAAAAGAGTGAAAAAAACAAATTTGAATTTGTTATTCAATGATGAATTAGAATTTCCATAATTAGATTTATCATTTAATGTCATGCATATTATAGTTTTATAATTTTTTTTAGTATATGCTTGTAATTTGCCATTCAAGTTATGCATCATGTCCACAATAACTACATTAATTGATATTATTAATATATTTTTATTTGTTTATTAATCGAAGACTATACTCTAATTAAGTTTTGAGGTTTTCTTTCCTTTTGGTACTAGGCTTTTAATTAAGTTTAGAAATTTTAATCTTTTATGGTTTTTTTAATTTTTAAAATTTCATAATTCTTTTTCTTTCTGTTCAATGTAATTCATATATAATACGATAGTTTTCATATCATTTTATTTTGTATGGTTTTCCTAAATTTTGAAATTCTCATTGTTTTTTTTTTCTTTTCAATGCAAACCATATTGAAAACAAATGATATACATAACATCATTTTGACTATTTAATTAAAAAATGATATCATTAAATTATTTTAAAAGAATTGTATTTGATCAAATTTTAAAATTCCACAACTGAAAAAAGGAATAACATTAATAAATTTAATTTATTGGATAGTAATACAAGATAAACTCATGCCAAAATTGCAATGTATGATCTCATGCCAAAATTGTCTCAATGTCGATCATCATGGTGTAAGAGCCCCGATCCACCCCTTGCAGCAGACAGATTTGTTCTCAAACTAAATATATCATTGAAGTAGTTATGGATTACATGATATCTGCAGATTGTTTGGTTGAACATTTATCTATTGTATTTGAAAGAATACATGGAAAAAGTGTCAAGGACCCAGAACCTAGGTTTCAAACATGTAACAAGGCTATGAACCATCAGGCCATCTCACTTCTTTGCATGTAATAAGACTTGGATGTCGGATTGGATGTTATATGACATAGTTTGGACTTGTTTTTTTGACAAAAATTGTCTCCTAGCATAATGTATCTTAGAAAAATCATCTCTCTAATATGATCTTGTTTTATAATGTCATTTAGTGATATTATGGGTCTTTGAATCAAAAATCCAAAAAAAATGAGTTTACATCACACAGAATTTTGTATCTCATGACATTCAAGTTGGAATGGTTGATTCTCAACATCGATAGAATGCAAGATTTTACTTTAAAGACTATGTTTTTCATGCTTTTTATTTATTTATTTATTTATTTTTCATTCCATATATTTCCTTAAAGGTATGGATGTTAGTTTTCTAATATCATTGAAATCACTTTATTTTGACCTTTATAGCTCAAGCTCTACACATAACATCGACCAATGGTCTAATATGTCAATTTCCTCATTTTAAAATATTTCATCCAAAAATACGTTTAAAAAATAAAACAAAGAATATCAATGTATTTTATATATAAAACATAAGTTTTATCGGAATAATATGGTTGTATCAATATGTGCCTATTCATAATAGATAGGGCTTCTTTTGCATGACAAGACAAACAAGAACGAGAAGCAGAGTAACGAGTATTTGTGGTTTGGATTTTTTTAATATTTATATCATATTAGTTATAAAAATTTAAACATTTATAAATTGTTTTTCGGTTTTGAATATATTATTTATTATTTAAAAAATATTTAAAGTATGTGTGTGCGTGTGTGTTCATATTATATATATATATATATATATATATATATATATATATTACCTAATATATAATTCCCATAGTATTTTTACTGTAGCTCCGACACTGTAGCATGTGAGTGTATCCATTGTGGATTGAAATAGTGTATTTTTAGGTCGGTTCGGTTACCGGTTCGTTCGGTTCGGTTGGTTTGCTGGTTTTCCCATTTTTTTTTATCATTTTTGCATAGTGAAATAACGCTTTTAGCCCTCGAAAAAGACAAAAAACCAGTTATGGGTGGAGGGGCTCCGTGGTAATTGCACAATTTCGGAACGAATCAGTTCGGTCCGGTCCACCTACCTTTTCAATATTTAATAGTTTTTCCGAAATGGCTAATTACCGGTATAGCCCCTTATAAGATAAAATTATTGACTTACGCAGAGGGCTACACTGGCAATTGACCATTCTTTTTTTTCTTTTTACTGTCGGCGCTTGTGTCACACGCGGCCGACAGTATTCCGCCTCAAGTTCTCTTTAAGTGGCACGTGCGTGGTGATGGAGTCGCCGGAGATGGTCTACCGGCGTCTCAGTTGACGCGCCTACGCTTGGTTTTCCTCCCGGCGTGACGCATTTTGTCCTCCAAAATAAAAATAAAAATAACAAAAATAAAATAAAAAGTGTTTTGGCATCGGCAAAAAATCACGGTGAAAATATTGAATATTTCTTGAGCTGAATCGTATCTCTTTCGTGCCCAAAAATGAGAGAAAATACAAATTCAAAGCAAAAATTAAGTCAACAATCATAATTATATTTTAAATAAGCCAATTTGATATAATCATGGAATTAATTTATGGTCCAATTGGAGAATTTAATTAAGTGCAAGGACTTAATTATGCTTTAAATTGGTCAAATTAATTTTATTTAGGTCTTAATTGATGAAAAATTGAATTCTCAAGTTTTATTTGGGTCCAATTGAGAAAATTAGAATTTTTGGAGGTCAAATTGAATTTTTTTCAAGCTAATTGTGCAAATTAAGGGCCATATTGAAAACAATTAAGAGTTTAATTGCCAATTAAGGGCCAAATTGCATAAATCAAAGGTAAGGGACCAAAGTGAAAAAGGCATTCAAAGTCAAGGGTGTCGTAACCCAATTTTTGGGTTACTCCCCAATATAAAATAAAAATGACAAAAATAAAATAAAAGTGGTTTGGTGTTGTTAGAAAAATTGTGGTGAAAATTTTGAATAATTTCTGAGCTTAATCATATCCCTGTTGCGCCCAAAAATGAAAAAAATACAAATTCGAGGTAATCATTAAGTCAAAAATCATAATTATATTTTTTATAAGCCAAGTTGATTTAATCATGGGCTAATTCAAAATATTATTATGGTTGAGAATTAATTTAGGGTTCAATTGAAGAATTTAATTAAGTGCAAGGACTTAATTATACTTTAAATTGATCAAATTAATTTTATTACGGGCTTAATTGATAAAAAGTCAAATTCTTGAATTTAATTCGGGTTCAATTTAGAAGATTGGAATTTTTGGAGACCAAATTGAATTTTTTTTCAAGCTAATTGTGCAAAATTAGGGGCCAAATTGAAGACAATTGAGAATTTAATACTCAATTGAGGGTGAAATTGCACAAAACAAAAGGCAGGGACCAGAATAAAAGAGGAACACAAATTGAAGGACCAAAGTGTATTTATACTTACAACAATTAGGTGGGGATTAGCGGTCTGCCCCATGACTTTCAGTCGAGGTTCAGATTCGTGAAACATCCAATTATGAACTGAGCGTTTACTTGATAATAGCGGTCACACTGTGCCCCAACCATTTCTTGTAAACCCCCATACCACCTTCACGTAAGGTAGTCACTGGGTAGTTCATAGACCCTTTGAGACCTGGTAGAAAGCTTACCCCTCATGTAGTGGCTTAGAGTTTGCTTTTGGGTACACCATTCGTGATAATTCACTTGTTATGTATGTACATACATTTGCATTCCCATGCATTCATCACCACATAACATACCATCATCAGGAGGTTTGTAACACCTCCTAGGATTTACAACACTCGTCTCCGTCAAAGAAATATGGAAGACGAAGAACATGCACATCAAGATACTCACTTCCAAGAGGAGTTGAATGCTTTAAAAGACAGCGTAGCTCACATCGCTAGTCTACTTGAGCAGACACTAAGAAATGCCTCTGGAGAGGGTCCTTTAACTAGACCTCCGACAACTACTCAAACACAAGCGGTAAACAATCCTGATGAAATAATCGGAGAAGGGTTCAGAATCCTCAACAAAATCCCGATTTTGGACATGCAACCGCACCGGCACCCTTACCAACACCGATTGGTGGAATATCTATAAATGAGTCCCATAAAACACAGTCATCTGTCTGTGTTGATCAAGATAAAATGGCGACACTGGAAGCCAGGATAAGGGCCATTGAGGGGGTAAACTTATATGACCCAGTACGAGCTGTAGAAATGTGTCTAGTCCCGAACGTTGTAATACCAAAGAAGTTTTGTGTCCCTGAATTTATCAAATACACTAGGATACAATGCCCTGTCACTCACCTAAAATCATATTGTAACAAAATGGCAGAAGTAGTTCATGATGAAAAACTGCTGATGCATTTTTTTCCAAGACAGTTTGAGTGGGGCAGCCTTGAATTGGTACATGAGATTAGACAACACCAGGATCCGTAGTTGGAAAAATCTGGTAGATGGTTTTATACAGCAATATAAGTACAACATGGGCATCGCTCCCGACAGACCAATTTTGTCCAATCTGGAGAAGAAAGACAAAGAAAACATAAGGGAATATGCTCAAAGATGGAGAGATCTCGCTGCACAGGTACATCCTTCACATCTAGATAAAGAAATGGTGACATTATTTGCCAACACGCTAAGAGCACCATATTACGAACATGTGATGGGAAGTTCAGGGCAGCAATTCACGGATGTTGTAGCTGTGGCAAAGCGAATAGAGCAGGGAATTCAAAGTGGAAGAATCCTAGATGATTATAAGGGTAGGAGCAACCAATTCCAAAACTCTCATCACCCCTCTTCTCAAATCTCCAACATCAATCTTCAAGCCAAAGATCCATCTAAAAATTTCCCGAAAAGAAATTACCAGAAAACCCAAGAGTAGTTACCTCCGCTACATTTGCCTCTGAATGAAATTTATCAGAAGTTGATAAGCATGGGGAAAATAGCTCCTGAACCCCAGATACCTTTACAACCACCTTATCCTGATTGGTACAAACCTGATCTCACCTGTGAATACCATGCTGGAGCTGTAGGGCATAACATCCACATTTGTGGTGCTTTCAAGAAGAGACTCATGCATTTGATCAAAGCAGGGTGGATAACATTTGATTAAAGCAGGGTAGAGGGAATCCAGATCCTGCATCCAATTAAGCTTCACAGAGATGGGGTACCAAGTGTCCGCACGATGGAAAGTGAAATCAACAATAGCTTTTGTGTTGATAAAGTACTTCCATGATTTCCTCTTGTTTTGGTCATGTTTGGACATGGAACTTTTATTGTCAAGCAAACCTTACTTTTCAATGATTATGTATTTTCTTGTGTTTATGATATGTCCTTGCTTTTTTGTCCAAATAACACAAGCACTCCATATACCCTTTTCATCCAAAGTACACATGATCCCATGATTTCATAAAGATTTTTGGCAAATCAAAGTTTAATACGAAAATGAATGCCAATTTGATTTTTGTTTAACAAATGTGTTCTGGGAATTCAAAGGATTTCATTGAAGGGTGATCTCATACCACCAAAATCCACATAATAAAGTTAACCTCTTAGCCAAACAAATAATAAAAAAAATAAAAAAAAAACTTGTTTCGCATGGAAAAGCAAGGCTTATTGATTCAGATTGCATGTTTTTGAAATGAGGAAAGGCCATCTTTGATATGCCGTCACAAAGTCTCAAACATCCTTTGTAGTCCCTCTTTGAGCCTAATACAATTATTTCTTGATAATTAACCCTCACAAGGATCACATCCTACACTGGGTGGCAAGTGCAAAAAAATCTACAAAACAGTCCCTAATGACAAGTGCGCGAAGAAAGCTGGGGCATAAACATAAAAAGGGTTTTAGTACACCATAACAAATTAGTTCAACATTTTGGTAGTACTAAAAACCTAATATAGAAAGCCCAAACAAAATGCTGGGGGCATGTCGTGAAAAAAAACCAAACAAATATACTTGGGGGGCATGTCAAGTCGGCACAACGTTAATGCCAAATAGCAGTGAAAAAAAAACCAAGCAAATATTGGGGGCATGACAACATAGAAAGTCCAAATAAATACTTGGAGGCATGTCAAGTTAGCACGACGACAGTGCCAAATTCCAATGAAAAAACCCAAACAAAATACTTGGGGGGCATGTCAAGTCAGCACGATGTCAGTGCCAAATTCCAATGAAAAAACCGAATAAAATACTTGGGGGGCATGTCAATCAGCATAATGTTAGTGCCAAATATCGATGAAAAAGCCCAAACAAATATCGGGGGGCACATCAAGGTCAAAGCCCAAACCAATACTGGGGGGCATGCTAGGTCACTATGAAAATCAATCATGAGGGCTACGTGAAGTTTTAAGAGTAATCACTAAGTGATCCTTAGTCTAAAAAACCCTTAAACACTTTTTGAGTCTACAAATATCATTTTTTCGTAGCAGTATCCTAAGCCTACGTTGCAAGCCTAATAAAGCCCTTTCTGATCAAATACGAGTTATCTGGATCGATAAGCAGTGCTTTTTCCATTTGAAACAATCCTTACAAATGTTTCACAACCTGATCGAAACCTTCCTGACATACAAGATTTACAAATATCATTTTGCATTCTTGTCAAAGTCAACATAATACTTGACAATGAAATCACTTGAATTCTTTCGAGAACAAGCTTGTTAAACAAATATCAAAATGGTTTTTGTGCTTGGAATGACTTTGAAATTCCAAAAGTTTTACTTGAAAATAATTTTTGCAAATAACCATCCCTTTCCTGTAAATACTCAAACCTAAAACACTGGTGTGACATGGCCCAATTAGGGAAATCAAAATGGTTTTGTGCTTGGAATGACTTCGAAATTCCAAAAATTCCCGCATGAAAATATTCTTTGCAAATAACCAACCCCTTCCTGCAAACACCTGAAGCCCAAAACACTTTTAGGGCATGACCAAACAGGGGGGCAATCTAAAATGCAATTGAAGTTGGCTCCATCGTTTCCTTTTCAAAGAATCTGGATCAAACTCAGGGGGGCATATCATCTTCAGCGATCAACATCAACAAGTTGCGGCTTAAGTATGCAGAAGCAAGAAGCCGTCAAATCACGAAGTTGACTCCATGATTCCTTTTCAAAGAATCTGGATCAAACTCGGGGGGGCATGTTGATATGGGAAATCTATCATCTCCAGTGGTCAAAATCATAAGTTGCTGCTTGAGTATGCAGAAGCGAGAAGCCGTCAAATCCAGAGGTCCAAATCCCGGAAAAGAAGGTCTGGAGGAAGATAGGGGACCTATATCTCTCAGGTAAGTATACATGCATCATCATGTATTGCATCCCCATTGAAAATCTAAAAATATTCTGGAGGGATCGTAATTTACGAACCTTCATTCATTTTGTGCATGCCTCCGAGCTCTCACCCTTTTCACTTCCTTAAGCATGCTTTTCGACTTTATCTCTTTCCTAATGGGAATGCCATCATGCATTACATCTCCCTGCTGATAATCTAGAAAATGTTTAGAAGGGATTGTAATTTAAAAACCTTCATCATTTTTCTGTGCACCTTTGAGCCCTCAACATTTTCACTTCCCTAAGTGCACTTACGAGCCTTTCATTCAGCAAATAGAGCGTTTTTCAACCCTATCTCTTTCCTTATTTGAATGCGCTTTCTAGCCATCAACCAACTCAGATAGTGCACTTTTAAGTCCTATCTCTTTCCAGAACTTGGTGAGCTTTCCAACCCTTGGTCCATCAATTAAATAATGCGCTTACCAGTCCTATTTCCCCCCATTTTCGAGTGTGTTTTCATACCCTCGACCATTGATTAAAATAGTGCGCTTTCAAGCCCTATTTCCCCTCATCTTCGAGTGCGTTTTCATACCCTCGACCATCAATCAAAATAGTGCGCTTTCAAGCCCTATTTCCCCCCATCTTCGAGTGCATTTTCATACCCTCGACCATCAATTAAAATAGTGAGCTTTCAAGCCCTATTTCCCCCCATGTTCGAGTGCGTTTTCATACCCTCGACCATCGATCAAAATAGTGCGCTTTCAAGCCCTATTTCCCCCCATGTTCGAGTGCGTTTTCATACCCTCGACCATCGATCAAAATAGTGCGCTTTCAAGCCCTATTTCCCCCCATGTTCGAGTGCGTTTTCATACCCTCGACCATCAATTAAAATAGTGCGTTTTCAAGCCCTATTTCCCCCCATCTTCGAGTGTGTTTTCATACCCTCAACCATCAATCAAAATAGTGCGCTTTCAAGCCCTATTTTCCCCCATCTTCGAGTGTGTTTTCATACCCTCTACCATCAATCAAAATAGTGCGCTTTCAAGCCCTATTTCCCCCCATTTTAGAGTGCGTTTTCATACCCTCGACCGTCATTCAAAATAGTGCGCTTTCAAGCCCTATTTCCCCTCATCTTCGAGTGCGTTTTCATACCCTCGACCATCAATTAAAATAGTGCGCTTTCAAGCCCTATTTCCCTCATCTTCGAGTGTGTTTTCATACCCTCGACCATCGATTAAAATAGTGCGCTTTCAAGCCCTATTTCCCCTCATCTTCAAGTGCATTTTCATACCCTTGACCATCATTTTCACCTGGGTAGGTCACCCATAACAATGAGACCATGTTCACCATTTTCACCTGGGTAGGTCACTCATAACAATGAGACCACCTCCACCATTTTCACCTGGGTAGGTCACCCATAATAACGAGACCACCGTTACCATTTTTCACCCTAGGTAGGTCACCCATAACAATGAGATCATCTTCACCATTTTTCATCTGGGTAGATCACCCATTACAATGAGGCCATTTTCCTGTATCATTCACAAACATCACAATCTTCCATCCTTTTTGAGTGTCCTTCTTAGGCCCCAATTCTTAGGTAGTGTTGTAACCCAATTTTGGGTCATGCCCAAAACTATCAGAAAATAACAAAAAATAAAATAAAATGGGGGATGGTGTCGGTAAAAAATCAAGTTAAAATTTTGAACATTTTTGAAAAATCGATTGTACCCTTTTTGTGCCTAGAAATGAAAAAACGCGGATCCAAAGCTAAAGTAATTTATTATGAGATAAATCCGCGTATAAATTAAGTCATAAAATATAATTATATTTTTTTATGGACCGATTTGATACAGTCATTGGTTAATATAAAAGCGTAATTGTATTCAGGAATTAATTTAGGTGCAGTTGAAGGGTTTAATTAAGCTTGACGACTTAATTATACTTTAAATGGATCAAATTAATTTTATTAAAGGCTTAGTCAATAAGAAATCAAGTGCTTAAATTTAATTCGGGCTCAATTGATGATATTTGAATTTTCGTTGATCAATTTGAATTTTTTTAAGCCAATTAAGCGAAATCGGGGACCTAATTGAACAAATTAAGAGTTTTATGGTCGAGTGGGGAACTATATTGCACAGATAAAAATCAAGGACCAAAGGTGCGCAAAAATAAAGTTAACTTTGAATTTTTCACAAGGACATAATTGCACAAGATCATAAATTTAAGTTCAATTAAGGGTGCAATTGGAGGAGTAACAAATGGAGGGACCAAACTGTATTTTATACCCAAAAACAACAAAACTTGAGCCACCCGAAAAAACCCCACTTTGAAGACAAAACTCTCCACCATCCACATGGGACTTTGGAATTGAAAGACAAAGACATAGAGCAACCCACATGCAACCTATTTTGCAGACATAACCTTGAGCCACCACCCCCCGGTTTTTGAACCTGTCTCCATACAAGGGAAGGGGGGAGGAGAAAACGAACAGGGGGAAAAAGGGCAGACAGGGGGAAAAACGGGAGGAAAAGCTGAGAAGCAAAGAAGATAGTTACGTGAAAATTGTTTTGAAATTTTTCGTTTCGTTTTCCCCCATTCCTGGAGCATTCGGTTTCGTTTTTCTCCTTTCTTTTTCTTCTCCTCCATCTTCCTACTCGGTTTTCCTCTCTCTCTCTCTCCTAAAACCAGCTCGTCTGGTTCTCTCTCTGTTTCCCTCTCGGCGTCGAAAGGAGGGAACATCACCATCGACCACCCTCCATCCCACCTCAGACCACCTCAGACCATCGCCAACAACCTCCACGCCACGCCAGACACTCCCCCATCGTCTCCAGCGAAGAACAGCAGCAGCAGCCCCGACAGACGCCACCAGCCCGCGACTTCCAGCCCTCTTTCCAGCAACCTCAGGCCACCATTTCCGACACCACGACGACTGAAAGAACCACCTCGGCATCCTCTACACGAAGGTATTAACAGAATCTCCATTCGTTATACTTGAAAAATCCATATTTTACTGTTGATCTTCTTCGGTTTTCTGCAAAAAATCCCGATTACTGTAGCTAACCAGGTCGGGTCGGGCTCTGGGCCCGACCCGGATCCAGAATCGTATGCAGGCCACGGCCGGACTGTTCATAAATTCGGGTTGTCACCAACCCGAGACCACTGGTCGGTGACTACGATTGTTAAAGGTGAATTGGCGATCCAATCACCCAAAATAAATAATAATATAATAATAATATAATAAAATAATAATATAAATAATAAAAAAATATAAAAAAAATATAAAAACTACTTTTTTGTTTTTTTATACAAAAAAATCTAAAAATATGTTATTTTTCTTGCATAAGGCCAATACACTAGCATATTTTAAAATTGTTTTCTTAAAAAAAAATATATATTATCTTGGGTTTTGAAGAAAAAATGGGTTTTAGCATGGACTTTGCAAAAGGAAAAATCATTTCTTGTATTTTGAGATTTTACAACATGTTTGTAAAATCCAAAGGGTATTGGCCAATATTCAAAAAAATATAAAAAAACTTTTCGGTGATTCATATCATTTTTTTCGAAGTTTGGATAAATTCTATCCAAAATATTCGGCGTGAATGATATATCGTCAACATGTAAATATTTTTTAATATTTTAGCAATCATAGGACAAACAAAAACACCAAGCAGCTTACCTTAGGTAGGGCATACTAGGGGTGCTAAAACCTTCCCTTTACGCAACCAGTCTCTTACCCTAGAATCTCTGAAAGACCAGTACTAGGTTTCCTAGTAACCGTAATACTAGGTGGCGACTCCCTTTGTTATAAAAAAATAAATAATTCCCCGACATTTAATCTCCCCCACTCATGGGGACAAGTTGCCACGACGCCGCTCGCCAACCATTTTTGGGGTGCGACAGGTAGTGTGCTTTCTAGCCCTATCTTACCATTTCTTTTTTAGCGCGCTTTATAGCCTTCATTCTTATTTTTGGATGAATCAACTATTTCTTGGTTTGGTACATCCACCATTCTTTTTCTTTACAACGCTTACTATCTAAAGTCTTTTCCAAAACTTTAGTCATTAGCATTGTAAAGAGGGGGGCAACTATCATAACCAAATTTTTGGGTTACTCCCTAAAATAAAATAAAAATGACAAAAATAAAATAAAAGTGGTTTGGTGTTGTTAGAAAAATTGTGGTGAAAAATTTGAATAATTTCTGAGCTTAATCATATCCATGTTGGGCCCAAAAATGAAAAAAAAATACAAATTCGAGGTAAACATTAAGTCAAAAATCATAATTATATTTTTTATAAGCCAAGTTGATTTAATCATGGGCTAATTCAAAATATTATTATGTTTGAGAATTAATTTAGGGTTCAATTGAAGAATTTAATTAAGTGCAAAGACTTAATTATGCTGTAAATTGATCAAATTAATTTTATTACGGTCTTAATTGATAAAAAGTCAAATTCTTGAATTTAATTCGGGTTCAATTTAGAAGATTGGAATTTTTGGAGACCAAATTGAATTTTTTTTCAAGCTAATTGTGCAAAATTAGGGGCCAAATTGAAGACAATTGAGAATTTAATGCTCAATTGAGGGTCAAATTGCACAAAACAAAAGGCAGGGACCAGAATAAAAAAGGCATACAAATTGAAGGACCAAAGTGTATTTATACTTACAACCATTTTCAACAACCCACCACAGCCGAAAGCAAGCATTGTTGCACATGGCAGCCATAGTGTTTGAAACACTGTGGCATACCAGTTTGGCTATAAATAGCCATGCGAACGAAGCAGAAGAGGCAACAGAGGGAGGAGGAGAAGAGAGCTGGAGGCAGAGAAGGAGACGAGGAGAAAAGAAGAGAGCTGGAGGCAGAGGAGGAGACGAGGAGAAAAGAAGAGAGCTGGAGGCAGAGAGGAGACAGGGGGAAAATGAGAGACTCGGAAGAAAACTGGAGGAGACAAAAAAAGAAAAAAATATGGGGGACAGGGAGGAAGAAAAATAGAGAGGGACAGGGAAATTTTCACTGTGATGAGGGGCTGAAAACTGAGGAAAAAATTTGAAAAGAAAACTGAGAAAACATGCAGGGGAAACGAGAGTTTTTATAGTCTTCATCTTCTTCTCCAACGCCGGCAGGGCAACTCCGGCAGCCCTCTCTCTCTTCGGGTGGAAGTGTGGCAGCTTAGCCTTCTCTTTTTTTTCTTTCTCCCGTTTCCAGCCACCACAAGCTCAACATCTCCTTCTCCATGCAACAATCCTCTTCTTCTTCCTCTCGTTCTACAGAGCCCTGTCTCTTCTCTCTCTCTCTAAAAAATTAATAACAAACCAGAGGCCTCTCTCTTTCTCACTCGGTGCAGCAGCTCACCGACCAGCCCTCACCACCATTTCATCACCATCATCTCTGCCATCAGCCCCACGACAGAGTCACCAGAAGCATCCCATCCATCTCCCTTCTTCTCCGGCAACGTGCAACGAAGAATAGAGGATCAAGCCATCACAAACCGGCGACTTCCAGCCCTCCTCCCGGCCGCCACAAACCTCCGTTTCCAAAACCACGATGACAACCAAATCACTGTTCATGTTCTTCTTCATTTCTGTTTTCCGTTTTTTTTTGGGTTTGGGCCAGGTTGACCCGACCCAGACTAGTAGAAACGGGCTGTCAACCCACTTGACTAACAGCCCAGCCTAATATCCCCTAGGTTTCAGCTCAAACGAGGTCGAAGCTCAATTCAATCGAGTGAGCGATTAGTCCATCAGGCTCACGACCAACCAAAAAAAATAAAAAAGGAAAAAAAATAAAAAATAAAAAATAAAAAATATATAAAAATAAAAAATAAAAAAATAAAAAATAAAAAAAACAAAAAAATATTTTTTCTTTTAAAAAACAATTTCAAAAAAATATATTTTGTTTTCTTGCATACGACCGGATTCCAAAGCTTTTCTCATTGTATTTTTCAAAAAAAAATATGTTGTATATATATATTTTTTTTCTTTCATATTTTAAAATGAAAAATTTGGATATTGTAACCGGTTTACAATTATCCATTGGAAGTTAGCCAATACATCAAAAATGATTTAATAATTGAACTATGGCATGTCCGTTGGTATCTGTGGTGAAACCTCATGTGGGAAGAAATGTTATTAAGATTATTGAGTCTTCAAGATAATTTATTGCATCAAATGGAGATCATGCGGAATTGTTTTGTTATACTATGTTGAGTGCAACGAGAGATGAAATAACATTAGATGACAACTGATGGTTCGAGTTTTAGAATTCCCCTTTTAAGTTTGAGATTGTCAATGAAAGGAATGACATGGTTGTAAAGATTCTTAGAGCATTGGTTGATTGATAGAGAATCATGTTGAGATAATTAACGTATTTTGATGTGTTCTCTTCTACTAAGACAATAAGAGAAAAGGAGTTAATGACTAGATGATGGTGATCCTAGGTCTTTGGAACCCTTAAATACTTTTTTTGAGCCTATGAATATCCCTTTCTTTTATAGCCATGAACCATAGCCTCATTACATGCTTGTAAAAGTCCTTCTTGATCAAGCAAGCAATTTTAGCTGATAAGTGGCGCTCTCAAAATTTGCTAGAGTTTTTCTATAAGGGTTATAATTTCATGAAAAAATTGCAAGTTGTTATGCATATTGATAAGGTAAGTACTGAAAGATGAGACAAAATTTTCAACTGAACCTCAAGTTTTTACTCAGCTCTAATTGTTTGAAAGCCACAAATCAGCACTTCATAGGACATACCCCAAAATCTGAGATTAGAATTGAAACCCAAAAACCATAAAAGACAATTTCAATCTCACAATGAGTCAATTACTGTTTGCAAAATACAAAATATTTTCAGGTCTGCATTTATTGAATATCGTGTGTTGGGTATTTGACCAAATGAATTTGATTTTCAACAGATGACATCTCTTTGATTTTATTGCAATAATTAGACTTTGGAGGCATATGATCTTTGAAATCAGTGACTTAATTCTAGAACAAGAAAGACTTAGAGAAAATATTGACCGGATTTTAAGAATCCTTGACATTGACAATTCTCGGTTATCATCGGAATGCTCAGTAGTTAGAGGCCAGAATGTGGATCTTGATAGGAATGCAAATAATTTCACATCATCTTGGGGACAGAGAAGCATAAGCAAATGATTGATTTAGTGAAATTCATCAATGAGCACCAACGGATTCAACTCAGGGCAACATGGCTTAATAAAGAGTGATGGTGTGATAAGCCCCAACAGTGATTGGGAATAAGATTGCGTTTGAAAGGCACCTTCAGATTTCAGAAATATCATCTTACTCGCAAATATTGAAGAGTGCACGCCATAAAGGTTGATCATGAGATAATTGTTGCGAAGCTAGTCGACTCAAGATTCAGTTCACCACATTAATATGGGAGACAGAAAAAACCTCGTTAATGACAATATCATATCTCTTTGCAGACAAAAAGAAGTTGCTTAGAAGAAATTGAGTCTATGACGAAAAGTTTAAGATTGCATGGCCGAATAGTTGCATCAGTTCAAGGCAAGATTCATCGCAAGCTAAGAGAAATTTATTGATGATAGCATGGAGCATGCACCGATGAATTTTGGATGCATTTATGGATGACTTGAAAATTCCATGAAGGTTGATGATGACATACTACAAGAGAAACATGATTCAATTGATGAAGAAAATTGATTAACTGATCGACAACCGAAGATGAGGTCGGCATTAGCAAGCTTTGCAATGATTGTTAGCAAACACACGCAAATCCAAGAGCTGTTATTGAGAGATTCCAAGAAAGTTGATGGCTTGTTACACTCCTTCACGAGGAATCAAGCAACACCACACTTGGGGGCAATATTAAACTTGATAGGCACTAAGAGCAGAAATCATTGCAGATACGCCAGAAGAAGCAATGCGCTTGAGACTTGATGAATGAATGACAATAAAGCTTTGGAGACTCGGCAAAGACATCCTACGACAATGGAACGTCAAATGAAGGGGACCTATATTTCTCAGGTAAATATACATGCATCATCATGCATTGCATCCCCATCTTCATCATCTTTCATCCGGGTAGGTCACCTAGAAAATGAGACCATGCTAGCCGGGTAGGTCACCCAGAAAATGAGACCATGCTAGCCCGGTAGGTCATCCAGAAAAATGAGGCCACGCTAGCCGAGTAGGTCACCCAGAACAATGAGACCACGCTAGTCGGGTAGGTCACCCAGAACAATGAGACCCTTCCATCTTCCATGCGGGTAGGTCACCCAGAAAAATGAGACCCTTCCATCTTCCATCCGGGTAGGTCACCCAGAAAAATGAGACCATTCCATCTTCCATCCGGGTAGGTCACCCGTAAAAATGAGACCCTTCCATCTTTCATCCGGGCAGGTCACCCGTAAAAATGAGACCCTTCCATCTTTCATCCGGGCAGGTCACCCGTCATAATCAGACCCGGCTAAGTCATCCGTCACTATCGAGACTCTTTCAAGTCGGGCAGGTCACCCGTCATAATCAGACCCGGGTAAGTCATCCGTCACTATCGAGACTTTTCTAACTCGGGCAGGTCACCCATCATAGTCAAACCCGGGTAAGTCATCCGTCACTATCGAGACTCTTCTAACTCGGGCAGGTCACCCGTCATAATCAGACCCGGGTAAGTCATTCGTCACTATCGAGACTCTTCTATCTAATTTTTTTATTTGTGTAGGTCACCCATCGTAATGAGATCATCTCCACCATTCTAATTTATTTTATTTTATTTTTTGTTTTGTTATTTTATTTTATTTTATTTTCTTTATTCTTCTTTACAACGCTTACTATTTAAAGCCTTTTACAAGACTTTAGTCGTAAGCATTGTAAAGAGGAGGCATCTGTTGCTACCCAATTTTTGACCCACTTATTTTCATGTTTCGGAAAAAATAAAAAAACAATAATAAAAAAGACAAAAATCCAAAAAATCTTGTTACAGGGGCAAAATTGAATAAATTGAGAATTTAACAATCAATGCAGGTCAAAATCGCGTCAATTAGAAATGAAGGACCAAATTGGAAGAAGCGTACAAGCTAAAGGCTAACTTTGAATTTTTGCCCTTTAAAACCTCTATAAATAGAGTTGTCCACCCACAAATAAGGGGACCAAAAATCTTACACACCCAAAAAACCCTAAGCAAGAAAAAAACCCTAAAAATTTTTGAAGAAGGGCTACAGCCGCCAGCCCTCTCCTGGGGCGCTGCAGCCCTTCCTCATCTCCCCATTCTTCCCCCCCCCCTTTCTTTCTTCCCTCTTTTCCTCGAAGCCACCAGAGAGGCAACCCCGTCCTCTCCATTTTCCCTAGCCACCATCGCAGCTGCCCTTTTCCCTTCTCCGAACAGCCCAGTCTTCACTTTCCTCTCCACTTGCAGCCCGCCTCTCTCAGTCATCGAGCTCACTAGCGATCTCTCCTTATTTTCCCGATCTCCAGCCCTTTTCCCCATTAACTGTCATCTTCATTTTTTTTCTCAAGCAAACGGCCCCTCATCACAGCAGAAGAAGAACAGAAGCAAGAAGAAGAAGAAACAAATTCGAGATCTGAGGGAAACCGAGAACAAATCTGGAAAAATTTGAATCTTGATCCTTGTTTGCCATTTGGGTGCTTTGTTTGTGTTTTCAGGTCGCCGATGAAGACCACCTCCGGCAAGAGATTGAAGAGAAGAAGTAGATCCAGCCCCCACCCCCTGTTTCACTGTTCACCTGTGGCGGCGCGTGAAACCACGCGCCGTCAGTGATGGTGGCGCGTGGACAGACGCGCCACCAAGACCACTGCACTGCCTCTGCCATTGTTCCTGCTTGGGGCACTGTTCCCGAGTAGTTTTGTTTTGTAATTTTGTTTATGTGTTTATTTGATGTTGATTAAATGTTATTTATGAAATGTAATGAAAAGTAAATGAAAAAGACAATATGTGTGTGAGTTGTATTTTTTTTAGTTATAAAAAGCGAGAAAAAGAATAAAAAAGATTGTGTGGGTGCGTGTTGTGTTTTATTTATTTCGTATTATGTTGTTTTGTTAAAAAAGAATATAAAATAAAATAAAAAATGTGTTTTCTTTGTAAAAATCCAAAACCAATATTTCAAAAGTATAAAAATCTTTTTTGGGAATTTATTATTCACTGCTAATATTCGGATAAATAAATCTTAAAGGTTTATACCCAAAATATTCGGGGAAATAGTATGCTATTATTCACTGTTCGGTGTTTGGATAAATAAATCTTATCCAAAATATTCGGCGGAAATAATATGCTATTATTACTTTTCGGTGTTTGGATAAATAAATTCCAAAAGATTATTATTTAAAATATTCAGCGGGAATGATAATGATCAATAAAATTCACTGGATATTTTCTAAGAAGTGATGATTTTTTTTTATCGTAACATTTTTGTGAATAAATATGATTTATTGAAGCATTTAACATCACATCGAAATAGACAATGCAACTTACTTCAGGTAAGGCGTATTAGGGGTGCTAATACCTTCCCTCTACGCAACCAGTCCCTTACCCTTAAATCTCTGAGCAGACCAGTACAAATCGGGTGTTCCTAGCGACCCTCAACAGCCAGGTGGCGACTCCTCCTCAAAACTCCACATGCGAGAGCCAGGATCCCTCCCGGGACGCCGCGCGGGGATGTGCGACAACCTTAATACTAGGTGGCGACTCCTGATATTTATTGTCGTGATTTTTACGACCATAAACAACCCCATTTTCACCGCGCGCCGTTGTCCCCCGAAATTGGGGAATGGCGGGGCGTGAAGCGCGTCAAAAATCGTCGTCGCGACAAAGGGTAATGTTGAAATTCGGACACGGGCACAATTGCATAAAATTATAAAATTAAATCCAATTGAGGATGCAATTGAAACAATCATAAATTGAAGGACCAACGTGCAACTTTGACTTCCCAAAGCTGCAATGCATGCACGCCCGACCTTCCCTGCAGTTTCCTTTTCCTGCAATCGCCGACCAACCTCCTGCACCGCCCACCGACCAGCCCAGCGCCGCCAACAGCCACCATGCCGCCGACAGCTGGCCACCGTGGCAGGCCAATCTTCTATAAATGCAGCCATTAACGCTGTAGAAAAGGAGGAGAAATCGGAGGAGGCGGATTCTGGGAGAGAGGAAGAAGAAAACCTGAGGAGAAAAATCTGGGGAGAAAAGAAACAGAGAGAAAAGGAGAAAGAAAAGAAAGGAAAATAGGGAGAAAAAAAGAAGAAGAGTAAACCTGCAACATCTATCTCTTTCTCTAAAACAACCCTGTCTCCTTTCTCTCTCCACCATTTCTGGCAAACCAACCAACCGTGAACATCCCCTCTTCACCAGGAATAAAAACACATCTTCAGGCGAGTCTCCGGCGACCTTTTCCAGCCACCACAAGCCACCGTTGACGACACCACCACGACAAAAATCATCACCTCGATCTCCTCTACCCAAAGGTACTAACAGGTACACTTTTCGCCACACTCGAAAATCTACTGTTTAATCATCTTCTTCCTCTCGCCCGGTCTGCATGCAATGGGACACCACTGTTCATGCAGGCGGGGCCAACATTTTGTTGGGTTCAGTTCTGTTCTCAGCCCAGAGTAAAAAAAGGGGGCTTTCAACCCACATTTTTCTGGGCTTCCAACCCATTAGGCTGCAAAGCCCAACCCATGGAAGCTTGGGCTTCCAGCCCACGATGGCTGGAAGCACAACCCACAACTCTGGTGGGTCTCCAACCCATGAGGACTAGAAGCCTAGCCCATTAAAACTAGGTGTCAGTCCATTGAGGCTGACAGCCCAGCCCAAATAAAATGTGGGCTTCCAGCCATGACCCAAAATTGACTAGGCTCCCGGCCCATCCAGGCCAGAAGCCCAATCCTCCCTTCAAGCTGGGCTATCAGCCCACAGTGGCGACAGCCCAGCCCATGAAATAAAAAATAAAAAAATAATTTTGAAAGATATATATACATATATATTTTTATTATTATTATTACAAAAAAAAAGCAAAAAATACTTTGTTTTCGCACATACTGCCGAATTCCAAAGCTTTTCTCATTGTATTTTTCGTAAAAAAATATGTTGCATATTTTCCCATATTTTTAAAACGAAAATTTGGATATTGTAACCGGTTTGCAATTATCCATTGGTATTCGGCCAAAATATCAAAAATAATTTAACAACTTTTCGGTTTTAGCTTTCGTGGTGTAAATTTACATTGTAAAATACATCCGCAAATAAAAAATATTTTTACTACGGTGTAAAATTACATTGTAAAGTACATCCGTAGATAAAATAAACTTATAAGTGCGGTATAAAATTACATTGTAAAGTACACCCGCAGAAAAAAAAATATTTTTTTTGAAAATGCAGTGTAAAAAATTTAACTTAGAAAAAACAATCGAACAACAATGCAGCTTACCTTAGGTAGGGTGCACTGGGGGTGATTCGTCTTCCCCTTGTACAACAAGTCCCCTTACCCAAGCCTCTCGCAGACCAATAGGCTCCTAGTGACCTTAATACTAGGTGGCGACTCCTAATAATTATAGTCGTAAATTTTACGACTACAAAAAACCTCACATTTCACCGCGCACCGTTGTCCCCCCGAATCCCAGGGTGAAGGCGGTGCGCGAAGCGCGTCCAAAAATCGTCGTCGCGACAATAACAATGATAGTTTTTGTTTTTGTTTTATTCTTTTGTTTGATCTTCAGTTGAAGTTTTCAAGATTTTTTTCCTTTCATTTTTTACTTTCATTATTAACACAAAAATAATAATAATAATAATAATAATAATAATAATAATAATAATTTATTTGTTTCTCTTGCTTACTCTTTGTTAATATTTTTGAGGGTTTTTTTCCTCGGGATATATTGATATTTTTTATTGTTTTCACAGTGATAACAACGACAGTTTTTGTTTTTATTTTATTCTTTTGTTTTATTTTTTGTAGGAGTTATTAAGATTTGTTTTCTTCCATTTTTTCCCTTTCATTATTAAGAATAAAATAAAATAAATAATAATAATAATAATAATTTCATTGTTTTTCTTGTTTACTCTTATGTTAATGTTTTTTAGGATTTTTTTCCCTCAGAAAAATTTGATAGTTTTTATTGAGTTGACAATGATGACAATGATAATTTTTAGTTTTTATTGTATTTTTTTTGTTTGATCTTTTTTTGTAATTTTTACAAAAAAAATTAATCTTTCATTTATTTATTTATTCTTTCATGATAATAATGATAATAAAATCAATAATAATAATAATAATAATAATAATATTTTAATTGTTTTTCTTGCTTGCTATTTTGTTCATACTTTTTATTTTTTTCCCTCGGTATAATTTTATAATTTTATTGTTTTGATAGTAACAACAATAATAATTTTAGATGTTAAGACTCTGGTATTGCTATTGTTATAATATTTTAAATTAATATTTCTTCCTTTTCGCTTTTATTTTTTATTATTTTTATTTGCTCTTTGTATTAAATAATTTTTATAATTTTACTATTTGCACAATAATAATTTTTGTGATTAATGTTTTTTCTTATAAAAATATTTTTCTCTTTTTTTTAATGTTAGTTTGCGCTCTTTATTGATCTTTTATGATGCAATACCTTCATTCTAAAAGATATAATTTATGCTTGCATAACAAACTCTACTTAAAATTTTATATATTTTATCTTTTAATCTATAACTTTTATTTAGTTATATATATAAATTCATCATTATGGATTTAATGATGTTAAATTATACAGGTTATATTTTAGATCGGTTAATAATATTCATTCTTTACCCAAACGTTATTATTTAATTGACATCCCTAAAACGAGCCACATGAGAAGCTTTATTACTGGTCTATATCAGTAAACAAATAGCCCATGAAGTGCCCAATAGAATCAGTTTAGAGGAAAACCGTGAAATCCAAGCTGCCTCAAATCAGTACCCAATAAAACTTGTTTTAGTTATTTAAACGACCCCATTTGTTCACTTCACTGAGTTTTTTATCTCTGTATAAAATTAATTAATTTTATAAATATTATATTTTGTAATTTTAATATTTAATTAGTATAATTGTGATTTTCATTAAAAATGGGTTTTTTTTCAACCACAATGTGAATGAATATTGCTATTGCTAAAAAACTTTTCATAAAATTTGTTATAAAATTTGCTAAGGTGAAATGATTCACTAGGAATTTGTTGTCATAGATACTCTGGTTAAAAAAAAAACACAAAAAAAGAAAATCAGTTAAAAAAGAATAGTTCACTTAGACAATAAAAATAAAAAATACATGTGAAAAAAAAGATCACCGTTTCTTAAAAGAAAAAAAAAAGAGTTTAAAATATAAATTTAAATTAAAAGCCAAAGTTTTTTCTTATAAGATTTATTCATCATATTATTATATTAAATATATTTAAGAATACCGATATTAATTTTTTTTGCAAGAAATCGTAGGTCATTTTTTTCTCTCTTTATATATTTTTAGGCGATAATTTTAAATAAATATTCAACACATATACTGAGTCTCACATAATCTATAGTGTGATTGAAATGGGAAGAGATTTTTATATTTTTTTAATTGTAGATAAATATGTTAAAAAAATAAGTTGTCTGTTTTCTCCAGTTATATTAAATATGACACATTATAAATACAAATATTGCAAATTTTTTGAAAAAAAAATAGAAATTTTTTTCGTGCATAATTATTTATTTTCCGTCTAAAAAGAACAATGTAGTCAAAACAAGCAAAATATTCGACACTTATGAGAAATTTAATTTTTATTTATGCAAAATTTAATGTAATAAAATAGCTCAACACCCACCTAGTATAACAATAGCAAAATATATAATTGTATTCTAGGTCTCTATCTAAATATATTTAGGCGATAACATTCAATAAATATTAAAACATCTAATTAGTTTTATGTACTTTAATTTGACACAAATATATAATTAAATTGACATACTTTAAATAATATATTTAATTTAAAGGAAAATTGAAGTAAATCCAAATATTGAAATTATATAATTGAAAACAAAACCTGAAATAAAAAAAAAATTAGGACCGAAATCAAACCTGAAATCAAAAATTACATAGAAGGATAAATTTGAAAGAAATCAAAGTGTGATACTGATAATATTAAGGATTTATAATAAATTTGCATGGAATGATGAAATTCAAATCAATGAAAACTTTGAAAACGAAATTATATAGAATTCCGCCCTAATCCGCAAAATTAAAAGCACGAGGACCGATTTGAAATTTCAATATATAATCAATTTCAATTGAAGGACGAAATTGAAACAAAACAAAATCTATATAATAGCATTAAGGGCAAGAAAAACAAATTATAACATTCAGATACTGAAATAAACTTTGACAAAAAACAAATTATAACATTCAGGAGAGAGAAATTTGAGGGAAAATTCAAAGGACCATTGACACATATACGGACATCATAGTGACATACGTACCGCCCCATATGGAAGAGCATATCCCTGAAAATCATTCTAGATGCCGTTTAGGCATTTTCCGATGTCGGAGGAAGCCGCACGCCGCTCTAAAAACGCATGAACGTTCAAACGAATGGCGCGTCCCGTGATGCGCCGCCAGCTGTCACCAATAAATAAAATAAATAAATGGCTAATTACCTGAACCCCCTTACCCCAGGCCTGTATTTTGTCTTTTTCAAGAACAAAATCGTTAATGCACTATTCAATGTAATATTAAACAAATAAACAAACCGGTCGGCCGAACCGGAACGGACCGGACCTGGTATGGTCAATGACTGTTCAGCCCCTGAAATCGGCGGCGTTTTTTGTCTTTTCGATGGGCTTTTTCGTTAATTCACTGTTAAAAATTAAAAAAAAAACACACTTACATCTGCGATTCACTGTGATAAATTGCCAATGAATAGTGGCAATAAGTCACGATGAACAGTGACCAGGACCGAGCTCTTCTTGTATAATAATAAATAGGTCAAAATCTAGCCTATTTTGAGTAATTTATGATTTTGTAAGTTACTCTTTCTTGTCTTAGAAAACACGGGCCACGTTTACTTGTACTTCCTTTTTCAAATGCAATTTTTGTTTTATCTACAGCTA